>OZ023248.1:3234784-3834784 GCA_964006365.1 Trididemnum miniatum | reverse complement strand
ATCTTTCTTTACTCGCGTTATCACACCGAAGCTAGTAAAGAGTGGCAGGGCCCATCTCTGCGGTTTAGCGCCTGGGCAACACAGCTCTGATGAAACGGTGCAGCGGTGGCGAGCCGTTAGCGACACTGAGCAGGACTTAAACCGATCCAAGATTTCAACTGCAGACCTCCAGCTCCGATACGCTTAACAACCGAGCTTACCGGCCGATTTGCAAACGCGTAATTTTTTAAAGATATAGCTTTCACACTTACGGTAAGCCATGTATGAGAACCCAAAAACTTTGGATACGAACCCCCGGAAATAAAAGTATACCGGAGTCCTAAGTTTTAGATAATATATGGTTTTCTGGTCTTTCATTAGGCCTGCTTTTTGATCTGCTTTCAAAAAAGTGTTATTGCGAAAGGTGCGGAACGTATTCCTTGCGACAATCCATCAACTTCGTATATACTGTAATAATCCTAACTAAGAACTGTGATAGCATGGATTTCATTTGGAGTGCAGGTCTATGTTCAATTTCATTTGCACTTTGCTCGCTTTGCCTCACTTTACAACTGATGTCGCTAATGGACATGAGCAGAAGCAGTGATCTTATCGGAAATCACCAAAACAAATCAATGAAAAGCCTTTCAAAAAGTTTATCGGACAAACCTACCATGAAACATCCAGAGAATACTGAGTCAATACAATTATGCAAATTAACGATGACATAAATTGCAATGTGTGAACAGCGAGGCCAGTTTGCAATAAGCTTGCTTGCTGGCTGGGTCCGCGACAGGTGAAGGCTAGGAATTAACAGTGAAATGCGATTTTGCGAAGATACTTCTTCGTTTTTTATCCAAATAAAAGCAATGTTGACCAGTGCTGCGAAATCTATTCAATCTTGCCTAATGCGGAATATTATAAGGGAAGAAAATAGCTGAAGGAGGAAAAATAACGCCTCAGTAAAAATCAAAACTGGACGTTTCGACAACATAGATTCAGCTGTCATCTTCAGCAGAGTAAGCAAGGCGGTACAAAACAGTGTGAGCGTAGTTTTGAACTGCCTTGCTTACACTGTTGATGATGACAGCTGAATCTACGTTGTCGAAATGTACAGTTTTATTCTTACTGTGGCTTTATCATTCCTTCTTACATAACCCGATTTATCTATCACATTTTTCTTTGCGTAAATGAACAGAATTAGCGGTACTACCACGCAGGGTTGGGAAAAATCGATTGTAATCGATTGCGATATTCTTTACTTTTTGTTCATCGAATGCACTGCAGCCTTTACTTTTTTGAATGAGTATCGAATATGGCCTTGTCTTTACTTTTTTTTTCGGCGCAATTCGATATTCCATATTCGATTCTTTTTGTCCGGGTTGCTTTATCTCACTTTAGTAAATTTAAAATAATCGTCGTTACCATATTTTTACATACAATGTTTTTTGTGCCGAAAAAAAGATTTTCAATACCAAAGTTGCTTCGCACATACTATGTCCGTCGTTTGTCTGTAAGTTACCGCATGAATGTGAGGACATCACAAAAAATGCTTGGCGTACACCGCTAAACGCTCAGTGTAATATCGAATGTCGATTACAATATTCTTTATTCTTTACTCTTTTAAACTACCATCGAAGTCCATTATTTCTTTACTTTTTGGATAACTACCGAATATCGATTATTTTTTTACTTTTTTGCAGAGGTGGGCACAATGTCGTTAATTCGTTAATAACGAAGCTAACTTTTTCATTAACTAGTTAATTCGTTAAATTTGATTTTGAAATTAACGGACTAAATTAACTTCCGTTAGTGCTTGATAACTTCCGTTAAATTTTTGTAAACGCTTATTTCTCTTATTTTTGGTTAAGTTTGACATCGATAAACTAGCAAAATACGACCAATGAGGTCAAAAAGCGAGACAGAAATAACAAAACATATTGCTTGTGAGCAGAAAAATTGCTTAAATGCTTACACAAATAATGATATCAATAAATTTTTAGCTTTTTTTAAAAAAGAAATGCCGTTTAAAGTCAAAATTAACGATTTAACGAATTTAAATAACTTCCGTTAATTGGAGCTGAATTTAACGAATTAACGTTAACGGAGGTAAATATCTGGGTTAACAAAATATTGGTTAACGAAGCTAACGTTTTGCATTAACTTGCCCATCTATGCTTTTTTGGGTATCGATTCCCAACCCTGCTAACATGCTACTACACAGAGATGATTAGCGGAAATATCAAAAACTTGTAGCACAAGTAAGTTTGTGAAAGCAATAAGATTGATTTTTGCTCACGTGTGAAAACTTCGATTACATAATTATTTTCGGAAACTATTTCTGAAGTAGTAGGCTTATAGCCTAGTGCAGGGGTAGGCAACCTTTTGAGCGCAGCGTGCGATTTTTTGATAGAGTCAAATAAACTTCTTCTCGTGCCAATTGGTTTTGTTTTCTTACATGGTGTAGATTTTGCCGTTTTGTCCTATTTTCCTCTAAAAATATCAGTGAAGAACAAAAAAAGGTCTACTCCTCTGTAGATGTACCCATATCCCCACTTTCCTCTGAAAACATCACTGCAGACCAAACAAAGAAAAGGTCCTCACCAGTGGCGTAGCCAGCCCAGAATTTTAGGGTGGGGGCAAAACTTCGTAGGCTTGTCCAGTGGTGCACCTATGCAGGATTTGGCATAGGGGAGGGGAACAACCGGGGGATGAAATCTGGGGGCGAAGCCGCGAAGGGGGTCTGGGATCACGGATTTTTAGGGTTTTTACAAGAAAAACACTCATTTTAGCGTAGTTTTTTTGTCGAAAAAGGACACACGGGTGCCCCCGATTAGTCTTAATCCGCCCCTGTTTGCGTTGTACGTAGACTTGCGTTATAGCATTAGTATCTTTGTTTGTAGGCTAGTGGTAACTGAAAATACTTCGGGGGGGAGCAATTGTCCACTTTGCCCCCCTGGCTACGCCCCTGGTTTTCACGTATGTAGAAATCCTATTTGCCAAGAAATATATACCTTGAGTGACTTTTGAGCTCACAGCACTAAAAATCGCTCACAAAATCAAAAGTAAATTTGTTAAATCGTAAGAGCTTAAAATTTGCCTGCGCATGGACTCGCTTCGCTTGGCATGCAGAACTTTCCGGCGTGCCCATTTTGGCACGCATGCCAGGGGTTGCCGACCCCTGGCCTAGTGCTTTTATTCTCCTGTCACGAGAAAGCGACGCGGGCGCTATAGCAAGCTTAGGTCTAACACTTTTAGGTGGAAAAATTCTGCGAAGTGCCTTTCCGAAAAACACAAAAATTAACTCGTCAATTTGTTTTCCCACATTTCATCTTTAATGCTGAACATCAAGCTGGGAAGCTATGAATACCAAGTTTAAAAAAAATTATTTACCTGTATGTTTTCAATAGAATTGTGTTAAGAGCGGCGGGCCAATTACTTTCGATGTTCATGGTTATATTCTGCTGAAAGGTCACTTGATTAGCCGATTACGCGAACTTCAAGCGAGATTTGCGTAAATCGATTAACTCGCTTGTCGCAGCACATTAAAGCATAAAGTATTCGACAACTGGTACAATTAGCTTATCAAAGAAATAAAATGCATCCTTAAATAAATCGCCGAGTACAGCTTGAGAAAGTCTATTTAAAACTTATTTCTAATAGCTCGTGATCACACAATAGTAGCCTAATGCTGTTTAGGGCTAACTTGGTTGACAAGTCATTACTAGTACAACTATTGTAGGCCTACAGTAACAGCCTGTTTTCTAATCCCACTACCATTTTCTCTGTCCTTTTTTCCTTTATTTTTTGATGGTATGAAACTTGATTGTCATATGTACTAGATATTTTCACCGGTGGTCGCTTGACTCGAAGACCTTTAGGTCCCTTCGCGACGTTCCTATGTACATCTGTAAGTCTACTCCTTGTGCTGTAATTTATTCAACATTGATGTTATTGTTTGTGATTGTTTAACATCGTGGGTTTTCAGATACATGTAAATAAACTCTGGTTGTTGTTGTTTTTTAATTTTGCTATTGACGCGGGAGGTCTGGAGTTCGAATCTCCACCACGGTGAAATCGGACATATTGTCACCAAGATGCTCGCCACCGCGGCACTGTTTCTTCGGAGTTGTATTGCCCGCGCGCTAAGCCGCTGAGATGGGCCTTGATGTAATACCGCGAGCGTGAATGATTTGGTTCTATTCTACAGCCAGCATAAGTTCCCAGTGCTGATTAGTTTTAAAGTTTAGGTAGCTAAACCCTCATTCAAATATAAAATGTGGGTTTCAACCAGTGATGGGATTCAAAATTTTAAGAACAGGTTCTCTTTTGTATCGTACTTCCTAAGAACAGGTTCCTTCATAAAGGTCTGATGTCTGTAAAAAGAAGCAAGAACGGGTTTGCTGATTATCCTGACATTCCAAGAACGAGTTCGCGCGAACCCCCTGAATCCCATCACTGGTTTCAACCTGAAACACGCTTCTTAAGCCCTCAACTTTAAGTCTTTGACTTGGCCGGACTCGGAATCGAAACCAAAGTCTATCACTTGGCTCTAACTATCGCCATCCGATTGATGTCAGAGTCAGTGACCTGGCCTAGCGGTACCGCGCGCAGAAGGCAAATTCTACGCGACGGGTTCGATTCACGGCTGGAACCGATCGCGTTTGACGTATGTACCGGGAGCATATTTCAAAATGGTTGCACAAAAAAATTTCACTTTGCTTTTCGGTGATGTGATTGGCTAGAGCAGTAGCGCGAGTATGCTGCGAGTAATGAAATTTTTTGTTTGTCGCTGTTGCCAAATCTTTGTCCAATTTTTTTACTTCCACTCATTTTGGTCGAGCCCCAATAGTTCTCCTAGCGCTCTCCTCGCAAATGCTCCAGCCAATCACATCGCTGGAGAGCAGAGTAAGAGCAAAGTGGAAATTTTTTAAGCAACCATTCCGAAATATGCTACCGGGAGACTGCTGATTCGAAGAGCGCAAGCTCACTTCGCAATCTCCATCGATTACTGTCGAATTTTCTGTTTCATGTAATTTGAAAATAACCTCAGTTGTTTGCTGAATTATTTCTTTTATTGTGTACTTCAGAAAGATAAAACCCAAGTCAACAACGACCATAGCAAAATCTAGGAAGAAGTGGCACTTTACAAACGTGACAGGTGAGATTTCTATTTTGAAATCGATTATAATCGGCGCGGTGATTTTAAATTATCGATTACTTCAAATTAATACAATTTTGGTAGAGAGGTGCACTTTATAAACCATAGCGCAGTTAAGGCTAGCAACAACACAGGATTTATCATCACTCGAGGCTGATTTACTTTAACTGATCAAACGTTTTCTACTATACATTACGCCCTCATCAGGATTTAAACTACATACTGCAATATACAAATAGTTACAAGTCCTACCCTGAATTAGACTCAAAAAATGTTTAAAATATTAAACTAAACATTAAGTAAACTTCAAATTAAGCTGGAAGCGGACCCACCAATTTTGATGGTGGGGGCTTGGTATCGAAAAAATACTGATCTTGCAGTGTTCTGGGTGGTATCGAAATACTAATGCATAAATATAACGCAAAATTTAAAGGGCCTCAAAACTAAGTAAACTCCATGGATGCGCTAATGTTAAACACCAATGTTTTTGACATAATGCTTATTGCTTACACTTTGAGGTCTGCATATGTGCAAAACTTAATCGCAAATTCAGTTGGAAGATTTCGAAAACTAAATGACCCTTTGATCCAGAATTTGCTGATTACAAAAAGTCAATAATCACGCAGCTGTACAGTGTATTACATTAACAATCAAACCTTAAAAACTCCAGATCTTAATATTGCCATTAACAAATTGTGACAACGTTTATCAACCAAACTTTCGCGATCATAATATTATTCACTTTCTTAGACTAAAAACGTTATCAAAAGTGTAACTATCATTCACCATCTAATAACACGCAATAAGAATCCAATACAGACCGAGGGGCTAAACTGGTCACCAAAAAAATCACCATCACCAAATGGTCTGCGACAACTAGGGATTGAAGTACACCTAGTTTGAATCAGGGTTGTCAACACCAAGCATGAGCTCTTATCGAGTATAGGCTAAGTCCAAAACTCAATTAACTATTTTCAAAAGCTAGTTCGAGTTCAGATATTTAACTTTTTGAATCAAATTCGGCAAAAACAACGAGTTCAGCGAGGTAGAAGACTTGCTTCCAGTTCCTCGACTTTACGCCGGGTTTTCTGGACCAAGTCCAGTTTCGGCCTCAAACCTTTAAGTTGAATTGTGAAGTATTAATGGCGTCCAGTTCTTCAACTAGCATCCCAAATGTAGCAAGTGTAGCAGCATCCCATAAAACACACCGCAGATAAATTGCACTATTCAAAAATAAAGGACGGAAACACCCAGGCAGCTCTCTCGATCAGGAACGCTGTTTTCGCCGCTGCTGTATTTTTTCCGCTAAAAAGCGGTAGCGAGCCATGCATTCCTCCTGGAAAGTCAAAAAATAATTGCATCACATGACGAGTGGTTGATGCATTGGGCTTCAGAGATTTGTTGCTCAACATATATATAATTATTATCTTAAAAGATGCACTTACTTCAAAATTTAAAAGATAAAAAAAAAATTTTTCTCGCTACTAGAAAATCTAAATTTTGCTTCCGAACAAAACTGTTTAATAAACGGTTGCTTTATCGTTTTAAGCGTGGAGCAAAGATGATTTCCACACAGCCCCATAAGAAGCTGGTAACTTGGAAAATGATCATTAATTCTACAAAGGCATTTCAAGGCGACTCGTCTATTTAGCATAATAAAAATGGCAGCAGGTACCTTCGTTTTGCCCGGAACACACTTGGCAATCTTGTCCCATCTTTCCGATGAAGAACGAGGAAACTGTTGAAGCGCCATCTCCAAAAGTTTTTGTTGATTCTGTTCCCATTTGTCTTCATTTTCTATTTCTATACAAACGTATATTTTCACTGAAACAATCGGTTTCAACGTCATTGCACTCGCAAGTAACCTAACTGCAAGTGTTCTTCTGAACCAAAAACGGAAAGCTTCTTATTAGCAACTAGCACTTAAGGTGCGCTTAATCGCTTACCGATACGTGACACGCGACAGGCGAAAAGCGACTAATATTATAATGTGAGTGAATGTTGAAGGTTTCGCGTGATTGCAAAACAGTAAAATAAAACAAACAAGGTGGATTAAATTATGTCGCTTGTCGCCCGTCGCGCATCGATAAACGCATCTTAACACGTGAAAATGTTTTTAAAACTGCAAGCTGTTGCAGCGAGGTACGCGAATAGCATGAAGGCCCGAAGTACGTCCTACCATTTGTGGTTTTTGTTTGTTTCAAGGACATTTTGATGTCTCGTGCTTCTTGTTTCTTTTTCAATTTTGAAATTTCGCCTGAATCAGAATCTGCAAATAAGAATTGTAAACATCGTAGAACTGAAACAGAAGACTTGTAAGTTCTTCCGTATTTTCAAATTGATTAGACCCTAACTGGCGTTCTTCGCGTAACCGAGATTCTTTTATGCATGCTTTGCATGAAAACTTTCATCCGATTCCGTCACCATATCGGGTAAACCGCATAACAACACCAGCTGTTTACCATTTGAAAGCGGAAAAATCCGATTCAGTGCTTTTCCCGGATCACAAGTACGCTTACCGACTTGTCTTCCAAACTGCCCTTTCAACGCTGGAAGTTAAACAGCACAGTCAGATTTCCGATAGCAATAATCAAAGCTAAATCCGGCGAAACTCTACAATTCCAATCGCTGTATGCTCTTAGCCTATCACAACGACACTCCACGATGGATAACACACAACAATTAAACAAAATAACACCACTTTTGATACTACACGTCAAGTCACAACGTGGTTAGCCGGGATTGAAACTTCAAAAAAGTAGATGCCAGATACCGGTATCCAAAAATATAGTTGAAAGTAGAGCGAAAAACAAAAATTAAACGCGAAGTCTCCCGCTTCTTCACAATAAAAGAACCCGACTTAGCAACATAAACATTAACAGACTCATTTATGCGAGGTAACTTCGCTTCCGCAATAACCATCACCATTAATTATTACTGATTGCATGCCACCGTTAATTAACGGACGGTACTTACCGCTTCCCTTAGTGAAGTATTTAGTATACAAGGCATTCATCTTAGTGTAAAGCCATTGTAGATGAGCGACCACTTTAAGATGCATCGACTTAAGTTGGGGGTAACGTCGCAGGTAAAACAAAATTCCTCAAAAAGTCAGGCGTCAAATTAATCAAGCACCACAAAAATGAAACTCCAAACCTACCAATCAGCACTACACGAACCAAGTACCATGCCGCAGACCAATAAATGTACCTAAGCAATCAACCATGCTTCTTCAAATGTACCACCACCAACCCTACACTCCAAAGCATTTTTTCTTAGAAACCCAGAGCATTAAGACCAACCCGGCTTGAAGGTTTTACCAAAGCACCACACTGACGATATATTCACCGCCTACGAAATTTTTATTACCAAAATAGTCAGTTTGCTCAGATCAATTTTACTAAAAACCTCAACAACCTGTTTTTCGCTAAGCGCTGTCTTCAGAGGGTATTTTATAGATTTGAATAAGATATCTCCCGAAGACAGCGCTTGGCGACAAACAGGCTGTTGAGGTTTTCAATAAAATTAATCTGAGCAAATTGATTGTTGGCTCTGGCTAAGTCATCGAACTTTCCACTGTTCTTCCTACAGATGGCCGATACAGTGCAAAACCAAAATAGTTTACCATACAGTCAAAAGCATTAACAGAAAAAACAATTCACCTAAATTTGAGAAATTATCGAGACCTCAAACAACTCACCGCTACTTCAAGGTTGGTTAAATCAACAATCCCTTCCACAATTAACCACATTAAAACCGCTACCATCATGCAATTTACCAATTATCACGCTAAACACATTCATGCGCGATCTAGTCCAGCAGCAGATACGTGTAGATCTAACGAAAGTTTTCCAAATTACGCGATTACCGGTATAGACTACCATAACTGAAAACAAAAACTCATTTATTAAAGTAACAATTTACCATAATTGCAAATTCCGAACAAACCGATCGTTTTGAGGGCATACAAGAAAATTGTAAAAATCTACAGCATTTTTTGCAGATTTAGAATGGTTACAAATATATCACCTGCAGCTAGGTAAAAACATATCACTAAGATATCAAGTTTTAAATTATAATCTATGGTCAAGTGTTCGGTGTAAGTAAACTTGCGAGTCAGCTACCACCAGTAAACCTTTTCACCTACCTTCTTGTAATCGTTGTAATAACGAATTACCATCATCCTCATCCTCATATGCAGTTGATATAATTTCGTCCGGTATAGAATGTTTATCGGCGCGTTTGTTCTGGGTTAGTTTTCCAACAGGTTGGGTTACAGCCGAGTATTTTCCTTTAGTACCTGAAAATTTAACATGGGGTCAAAAAACTTGATGAGCAGACATGTTGGGTTTTACAGCTATTTTTGAGTAGCCTGCCAGCGCGAATCGCAAAGGCAAAGTAGGCCTGACCATTTTTTCACTTAGCAAAACGTTTGATTTATTGAATGGACTTTCCAAGGCACATTAGGCACATGTGGAAAAAGAGTTATGTCTAACGCGGTGTGGTGCACGCTCTGTAAGAAGTGGATTCATGCGAGATGCACTAAAATGAAAAAAGTATCTTGAAGTTTTACACAACAGTTTGTATGTAGAAGATGTGAAGATATTGGAGACGGAAAGGAAGAACCAGTGGAGGTGTTGTGTGATGAAGTGGAGACTGTGAATAGTTTTTGTTATCTTGGAGATAGGCTGAATGCTAGTGGTGGGTGTGAAACTGCAGTGACTGCAAGAGTAAGGATCGGATGGATGAAATTTAGAGAATGTGGAGAGTTGTTACTTGGAAGAAGGTTTTCTTTGAAAATGAAAGGGATGGTGTATCGTAGTTGCGTAAGATCAGCAATGTTACATGCAAGTGAGACATGGCGTTTGACGGAAAATGAGATGGTAATTTTGAGAAGAACTGAAAGAGCTATGGTGAGATCAATGTGTGGAGTAAAACTAGTGGATAGAAAGAATACTGAGGAGCTGATGAAAATGCTGGGTCTGAAGGAAACTTTAGATAAAATGGCTAAAGCAAATGGAGTAAGATGGTATGGACATGTGGTTAGGAGGGATGATGAGAGCATTTTGAAGAAGGCAATGATGTTTGAAGTGAATGGACTACGAAAGCGAGGACGGCCGAAGCAAACATGGAAGAAACAAGTCGAGGAGAATAATAAAGAAGATTGGGTTGAGGGTGGAGGAAGCTACAGATCGCGCGAGATGGAGAGAGGGAGTGGGAGCGATTGCTGAAGGAATGAGGTGCATCCGGCCACCTTCGGACGCGAGGAAAAACCGGATTAAAACTGGACGATGATGATGATGATGAATTAGGCACATTACACCACAATTACACCAAACCAAAGGCATTGTAACTGGTTAGCTATATTTTTCACCAAAAAATGCTAAAATTTTACCCACTCAAACTCAATCAAATCTTCATAATAATTGCTGCATTACGCCGAAGCGTATAACGAGTGGCGGGGCCCATTACGCGGCTCAGCGCCTAGGCAACCCAGCTTCCAAGAAATATGACAGCGGTGGCGAGCCCTTGGTAACACTGCGTCCGATTTGACCTGCTCGGAAATCGAACCCCAGACCCTCCGCTCCTATGCCTTTGACAACAGAGCTAACCGGCCCATGCATTTGATCTTTTTCTAAAGAGAGACTGTGATGGACTACGAAACTTAGCAGCTCTAGATTATCGAACCCAATTTAAATACCAAATTGTCACTTATATATAAAAAAGTGCACAATACACAAAACAATACACATGGCTGCATCATTCTACTGCAAACCACAGAAAAATCTCTATTTTACACGAGAATTTTAAAAAACTTCGACTAACTTCTTAAAACATACTACAGAGTACTTAATTACATATTACGCAATCGGCACTTAGTAATTGTTATTCTAGCTCATGACGTGGCATAGTGAGTTGATACAACATCGTAGCATTGCTTGCGTTATGACTATAAGCACGATAGACAAAGAATCTGACTGGAAAATGAACTGGTTTTTAATAGACCAAAAACGTACCAACGTCACTTCGAACAGCTTTGGCTTTGGCTATAATCTCATTAACAGGACGCCCCATCACGCGTGAAATGCGCACCCATCTTTCGGGGGTTCCCCCTGGATATTTGGTCATTAATCTCGCAAGCATAGAACTATCGTCTTCATTCCATTTATCTTTTTTCGATTTCTAAAAAATACCGTTTCGTTAACTTGTACTATCATGCATTTACCCCTTCCACATGAACAATTTTAGTGAGCTTTAGGCCCGCAATGTTTCTGCATCATAAGCAATTTTTTGATGTCATAATTAAAAAAAATTGCTTATGATGCAGAAACCAGAACCAAGAACCGTGGGCCTAAAGCCCATTAAAATTGGACATATGGACAGGGCAATTGTACCACCATATTTACTAGAAAAATGTATCGAATATTCCCGCTTCCTTCAACGGGCCGAGCAAGTAAATGATATATCGCAATTGTAAAATTTCAACCAAACAACCACAGCAGCATTAACATGAAAAAACTACCGGTAAGTGAAAACAGCTCCGCTAATCAAAATAGCTTTCATACAACAAAAGCTTGTGCAACAATATTTCATTAAAATGCTGAAAACTATACTAAAGCGGAATAATTATTTCTAAAAACGGAATTCTCGAGTTCCACTTATCAAATTCAGACACGAATTTCTCCATAAATACTGGCCATGGCCAGCTTATAGAAAGCTGCAATTATCTCTTACACCAAAAAACCTCACAATTACTTTTCTAGTAAAATCTTCATCTGTCATTTCATCGTACATAGCTTCCAGCTCATCGATAGCTTCGCTGTTGTCGAACACAGACGGAGGAAGTGGGCCACCTTCAGCAGTCTGAATCACAAAAACATAATTACCACATACTGGCATATGCCAGAAACATGCGCTACAAACGCTTTAAATTATTATTAATAATATATACTCATAAAAAATAAACTGTTGAAACAGAGAATGCATGACTTCACAAAATGCAATAACTAGAAAACACGGTAACAGCAAACTAGGAAAATGGATAAAAATAGCTGTAGATCAATTGAAAACTGGTACGCAAGATTGATTACACCGTAACTTCACGTAGTAAAAGGTACTTTTAGGGAGAACACACCCAAAATTTAGGTTAGCTTATCTTTACCTAAATTTTGGGTGTGTTAACCCTTTTCAAGTAAAACCCACAACACAAAATCAATTGTTTCTACGTAGTTGAAAAAGGCCAACTTCAAGATGATATAGCACTACTAGACACCCTGCATATGACCCTATCCTTACCAACTTTTCAGCCAATTGCATCTCTTCTCTTTTAATTCTATTATACTCCTTCTTCTGCCGCTTTGATTCTTCTCTTCTGGCAATTTCTTGTAGCCTTCGTTGCTCAGCTTTTTCTTCTTCCCTTCACAAAACAAAAAATCCTTTCACAAAGCAGATTTGGAACCGGTAAGCTGAAACTGTCAGCTTAATTGCTAAGCCCATTGGTATCGGTGCGGGAGGTCTGGAGATCGATTACGGGGCCGTTCAAATCGGACAGTGTCACCAACGGCTCGCTACCGCTGCGACGTTCTTCGGAGTTGTTGCTACCGCGATGAGCTGCGGAGATGGGCCCCGGCACACGTTACACGCTTAGGCGTAATACCGAGAGCATAGTGAAGCTTTCAGTTAATGTTCAAAACGTGTTTACTAGATTGTAGCTTATCAATGGTTCCAAGTTGGCAGTAGCTCAAACAAAGTAATTACAAGGAGGAAAAATAAAGCCATAGATAAGATCAAAACTGGACGTTCCAACAACATTGATCCAGCTGTCATCATCAGCAGTGTAAGCAAGGCAGTTCAAAAAATTCAAAAGTTTTGTACTGCCTTATATACACTACTACTCATGACAGTTGAATTTGTTCTCGGAAACGTCCAGTTTTGACAATTACTGTGGCGTTATTTTTCCTCCTCAAGCTATTTTCGTCCCATATTTATTGTATTTCAAAGTAATTATGATTAGAATCAAAGGAGCGTGCCCTCACAGTTAGTTGGAATAAGCTCTTTGGAAAACCAAAATACTTTTTCAAATACATCATTCTAATTTTATAAGAACAAGGTCTTGCTCCTGATGAAAGCTTTTAGGCATGAAAAGTGTTCGTAGAGATCTTATACACTCTGACGGTATTAATTACTTTTGCTTAGCTTCTTCTTCCTCCTTTTGCTGCCTTCGCAATTCACGGGTTTCCTTAATGTAATGAGGAAACCAGAAAGCAAACGCAAAGAACTTGCGACCCATCAAGATTGGCAAGACATCATACACCGTAGGTTTTGACGATTGTAAACTAAAAATGTGAAACGTTACTGTTTCCAACGCGCAAACACATACAGCCACACAGAACTTCCGTTCAAATATGTTCACGCATTGGTTACTGGTTAGCTTTACGGTTTCCTATGCAATTTTGCAGGATTAACACTGGAACCAATTAAAGCACAAGAGAATGTTTAAACCTAGAACAACAGCAGACAAAAGTTAATCTTTTTCTGGTTAAAAGATCTCCAGTTCTTTCGGCAAAGCAATATATGTAGCTAAACGGTAGTAAATAAGCGGCGGTTAGTTACGACGGTCAAATTTAAATGCATTTACCGGTATTCACAAACGCAGTACGTTCGGTTTTAAACGCGTAAATATCCGAAATAGGCACATGATACAATGCAAGAATTTTTAGATAAGACTGCCGTTCAAAAATTAGCATAACACCAAAATCGGTATCAATCTCAGTTACCAAACAAGTCAACAAGCAAAAACAGTAGTGGCTTTTTTTTCGCACTTTCAACACGATAAAGAATACGATAACATGAAGAAAACATCACAACGCTACTAGAAAAAAGACACAACAGAACGAGTAACATTACGGCATGCAGGTAGAAGAAAAGGAGTCAAAAAAAACAAGTGTAGGCATGGTAGAACGCCCAGAAAATGAAAAAAACAAGCCACAATAACATCACAGTAAGTGCTCTTACAATTCTTCGATTTCTTGCTGAGACCCATCGTCATCCATTCCTCCTCTCTTTTTTTGCTTCTTCAAACGCTTTTGTATTCGTGACATCTCCGTGTCCTAAATCGAATCAAATCTTTATTATACTCACAGAAATATGCCGAAGCGTGTAACGAGTGGCGGCCAGGGGGTCCACCTCCGCGGCTTTGGGCCTGGGCAACACAGCTCCGAAGAGACGTCGCAACGGTGACGAGCCTTAGGCGACACTGCGCCGATTTGACCAGTCTACGAGTCCAACCCAAGACCTCTCGCACCGATAGCATCCGCGTAACAACTGAGCTAAACTGTGTCCCTAATACATGGCCGAATTGCACAAGACTGATAACAAAGACATTTGAAATCATCTATGATACTTCTTCCAACTTGTAGCTGCAAGAAGTGCTCGAAAGTTTTTCGTTTCATGGATATATCAATCTGAAAAATGTTTTTACAGTGCAAAAATTAAAAGGCAACACAAAATAATTCTATTAACTTTTATTTAAAGAAAAATCACAATTCGCATTTTATCAATGTATTTATCCTACCATTGCTAGTCGTTTCTCGAAATAAGAACCCCACATAACAAGAAAATGTCCGACCGTGATAATCAAAGATATGATGATTGAAACTTCTAACAAACTCATTTTTCTCAGTTGTCTGAAACCCAAACAACTAATTTTAGATTTTTCAAAAATAGACAAAGTTACAGTGAACAACATGAGCAAACAAAGTATAAAAATAAACAAACAAGCATTAATACATGCTAAAAATGATCAACACACGGACAAACTGATCCAACAATATATACACGCATCATGTCGAAATGAAATAAATATTTTACTTGATATCCAATTGCTGTGTTTACGACATAATAGTTTGCTGTATATATCAAAAATACTTTCTTTCTTGTGCTGTTTATTCTGCCCGAGTGCCTCTAAAGTTTTACACTGATGATGGTATAAGTTTTACCGAAACGCTTGTGAAATGGTTACTAATACTAACTATTATATATACCTTTTTATTAAAGTTGAGTTCCAAAACCCATCTTAATGCTACTACACATAATACAAGTCCTACTACCAAACACTTAAGTTAAATGTCTTTGAGCAAAACTAGATTTAAAAAAAATATTTTTTGGACTACAAAACAATATTTAGTTGTACATACACTACAAATACCTTGGTACATATAAATATGATGCAGGTAAACCATTCACCAAGACGTTGTCATATATTTCTCTTTTCTCTTTATTTTTTAAAACCTAAAAATTCACAATTTGCAAATGAAATGAAAGCAATTTAACCAGGGAAAATACAAATTGCATTTTAGTACACAACGAAGTTCAAAACAATAAAATAGTAAGCCGTGTGGAGTCAAGAGTGCTATCAGTAGTCATTGGGTAAAATTGCAATTGTGACATCATGCAATAACAATGCGGAGAACCAATTCGTAATATCACCTAGTTGTGTGTACCGCCACTGGTGTAGTAGTGAAATAATGCAAAAGCAGAAACTTAGTTTGAACAGTACATTTATAGGGGTGTAGCAAACCATCCATCATCAATGTATGAGTGGGCGCCTGTGATTTTTCTCGTTTGACATTCTTCTGGCGCCAGGAGACATCGAGCCCTAACCTTCAGAAGAAGGTGAAATGGGAAAAGTCGTCACTGATCCATTGTACACTGACAGCCAATTGTTCACTTCACCCTATTCATCGTACACGTACCTCATACATAGCTACCAATATCCTGAAACTTTCTTCAGCTCCCTCTGTTTTATTCTTGTCTGGGTGCATGGTCCTTGATAACTGTCGATAGGAACGACGAATTTCTTGTTGGCTGGCATCCTGAAAGCATAAAATACAATGATTTTAGCCAATGAAATTTTATCCAACTTGCTGTTTGATGGCAACCTTGCACAGGGCACAAGTTTCAGGAATAAGTAGACTATGTTTGGAATACACAGTATAATATCAATCATACAGAAATAAGCTAACCCAAGTTTACACAAAAATATGGTAGTGTCTATTTTGCCGGCAGTAAATCCTCATTGGCAAAACCAGTCATGCATATAAATGCAATCAGGATCTAGCTGCAGTTATGCATATAGATGCAAGGAAATCAGGATCTAGTCGTTAAATGCAAAACAGACAATGTCTATGTTCAGGTTCCTTTCTGGCTGTATACCATCTCAAAACTTGGACAAACCTTACCGTAATTATTCTATTGTATCAAGCACTTGAGTAAAAGATGTTCCAGTAATTTTGGATTAAATTTTCGTAGAGCAAAGCTAGTTTCTTAGTTGGGTAGAAGGTCAGACATCATCTAGTACTGGTACCTAGACTTTCAGCTTTTATTTTGATTGTGCACGTTAAGGCTGGCACACTAATGCAGATGTCATTTACACCCTTGGAAAATGCAACTTAGGCAGTCGGAATTAATTGTGAATAAGTTGCAATGGCAGCTAACTATACAAATTTGCACTTCTCAGAATCTTACACGAAACAGTGCCAATGCAATTTGCATTTGATGTATAAAATTTCAAATCTGTTGTACGCTTACTTGAGAAACGTTTAATGAATCATAAAAATTTGTTTTTGTTTCATCAACAAGATCAAACACTTCTGTCTCTTCAGGAGAAAAATTCCATTGACAATATGAAAAATGAGGCAATGAAAAAAACACAACACAAATTACAACAACTCTAGTCAAAAGCACTACCGGTACCATTTTTCTAAAACCATACTGATAGTGATATGAACCTAGCTTATTTCAGATTATGCAAGAACTAAAAATGAGATAGGCAAGCTAGGCCTCTATCGATATTCACTACTCAGTACTACAGCTTCGTATTCCGCAAGAATACAGCTTAGATGGCAGTGTGGTAAGAGCATTCGCTTCGAGAGCTGTAGACTTGTTCATTTGGACTCTTGACCTTGCTATTATTAATTTACTGTGTGTGTGCATTAGTTTTTGTTTTTGTGCTTCGTCAAAAATAAACTACCGGTACTACCGATATAGACTATACTAAGGGTACCGGTACTTAAGTTTGATAAGTCGGGTCAAACCAATGACTTTAAAATTGGCATTTACAGCTTCCCTGCCTGACGCTCAGCAATAAAGGGACAGTGTGAAGAACAAGCCGACAAGCTTACTGGTACTTGTTGTGCAGTTGGAAAATGCACTTAGCGAGATTCCCCCATCTTGGTGAGGTAGACAAATGGATGGCAACTCCTAAGCTAGCTCGTATATATAGCACATTGATCGCTTTCTCATGACAAAAAGATAAATATGCAACAAATACAAAAAATATTATATATATCTACCGGTACCATGTACCAGTACACAGGTACAGTGTTATGTGCTGTATACTAAGGTGGATCCCCCCATTAAACCTCAAATGATGTCATCCTGGTCATACCTACTTCTTTTTCTGATAGTTATTTCGAAGTACTCGATACTTTGTCATTGATAATCTGGTTTTGTAATTGTCATAATAACAAAAATTACATAGCGTTGTTTCTTGAATCTTGTTCTTTACCTTTATGCTTGTTGATGCAATGGCGCAATTTTTATTAGCGGGCAGTGCCGCTCCTGTACATGCAACTGCCCTCGACCCCTCAGACCTTCCGTAGAAAAAATGCTAAACTGTTTCAAGCAAAAATGCTGCACGTACTGTACCATGTAGCTCAAAAAAGAGCTAAATTGCTAACATTTGAAAACTGTTTTACCTGTTTAACCAGAAAGCATTCTTTTAATTACCTTACAACAATCGTGCCTTAACTGCTTTTGGTATTCTTAGTTTAAAATATCTATTTTAAATTTAATGCTATCTTTTGCTATTATATAACCAGAGGTGTTTCAAGGGGGAAGTGGGTTATGCTGCCTATGCAGGTTGCCAGTAACTTCGCCACATGGTAACTTCGCCACAGTAACTTCGCCACACAAACTTCGTCACATGGTAACTTCGCCACACTTTGAGAAGGTGAAAAAAGATGTGGGGATAGTAGGAAAATGTGTTGGGATGTGGGGGGAGGAAGAAGGGATGTGGGAAGAGGTACGAAAGGAGATGTAGGAAAGTGTGATGGGGTGTGGGGGAGGTAAGGGGAGATGTAGGGAAAGGTGAGGGTAGGGAGATGTGGGGAATTAAAAGTGTGTTGGGACCCCACACCTCAGCACATTTCCCTACATCTTCCCCATTACCCTCCCCACATCCTTTCCCCACACGCCAACACACTTCCCCACTCACCCCATACACTTTCCCACACCATCCCCACACTTCTCCACTCCCCACACATCTTTCCTTACCTCCCCCACACCCCAACACATTTCCCTACATCTCCTTTCGTACCTCTTCCCACATCCCTTCTTCCTCCCCCCACATCCCAACACATTTTCCTACTATCCCCACATCTTTTTTCACCTTCTCAAAGTGTGGCGAAGTTACCATGTGACGAAGTTTGTGTGGCGAAGTTACTGTGGCGAAGTTACCATGTGGCGAAGTTACTGGCAACCCCTATGCATCCCCCCACCAGCCATTTTCAACAATGTTTTGGATGAATTAAGTTTTTCCGTAATTCTGAACCTCTTTATAACAATATGCGTTAAACTAGTCGCCTTAAGAACGCATAATCGAAACTGTGCGAACAAAATGCATCATTGGTAAGCACGCAAAGCTTGAGGCCAAAAATAATAAGAACAAACTTTCCTCAGAAAGTTGTTTAAACAGCACAAAAATGGCCATTGCAGTATGCAAATTTTGAAAATTTTTGCGGGGTAGCATGCCCCTGGACCCCCCTAGAGTCGTTTTTGGTACTTAAGTTGCTTAAAATTAAATCTCCAAAAAAAATTATACTTGAAAAAGTGGCAAAACCGAAAACTGGTGCTCCCTCTTGAAAAAAATTTTGAAAACGTCTTTGACATGAAACATTTTTAAAGGGCTTATTCACGCCTGTTTCCAAGTCTAAACAACTTTGCATTTAGTTAACATTCAACCTAATTCAAAATTAGGGGAAAGTGCGGACCCATGATTATGTTGGTCCCATGAACCACCCCCTCCAGCTTTCCGTAGAAAAGTGTTTTAGATTTTTTATCAACTTATTTTGGCAACACTAGGTTGGTTACGCATGATCAGAAACGATAAGTGAGAAGTAAACACGTTTGGAGGAGTTGCGTTGGTTGGTTTGTTCTTGCTACAAAAAAGTAACTTTTAGGGGTATAAATTTGTCGATCTTTGAGCATAAAGTAACATTGGTAAATTCTTGTGCATTTAGCTGTAGTAATGAGTCATATTAGGGGATATATCTAAGCACTGAGATCAAATTTTTCTGTAACCATATTGAAGAGAATGAAATTTTATACAGACAAGTTGCAGTGTGAAGCCATGAGCCACCAAAAATGTCGACCTTTGACCATAGCTCATGAGTCCTTGCAAGATAAATATTTAGTTGTTTTTGCGTCTGCGTCTTCAGCACCTGTTACACCTAGGCCATCAACAAGTTCAGTGAATCGTGTGACACTAGACATCATTTTTTTGCAGCCAAATAGGTCTACATCTTGGCTAATGTTCATCACTAAAAGATCAAGCTGGATATTTTTTAATTTTTTTTTAGTCCAAATTTGATCGTAGAATCACTAATGTGTTTTCATTCTTTTACAGTATTTTTGACTAAATTTGTGCAAACAGCGAGTAAACGACGTTTTATGCTTCATCTTTATTGTGGTTTATGGGAGCAAGTGTAGTGGCTCGAGGGTTCTTACTTTTTTTTCTGTGTGGACCCTTGAGCCACATCCATTTGAGGATCAATATCTGCCAACGTGTTATAGTTATCACTTCAACCAACACATGGTATCATCGGAGTGCAAAAGAGCATATTCCTTTAAAATTCTAACTTTATAGCTCGTTCAAAACTCAACGTAGAAACGATTGTACAAAAAGTGGCTGAAGGGTCCTCACTTTCCCCTACATCCCCCCAACCAAAACTTTTTGAATCTGCTCCTGAACCTGTGTACCGGTAAACAACGCATGGCCAAATGTGACGTCATTCTTTAACCCCCCCAGCCCCCATTGCAAATTCCTGGCCATGCCAGTGTCTATCGGTTGCCAGTAACTTCGCCACATGGTAACTTCGCCACACTTGGAGAAAATGAGGGAGATGTGGGAATAGGCGTAGGAAAGTGTGTTGGGGTGTGGGGGGAGGAAGGGGAGATGTGGGAAGAGGTATGAGAGGCGGTGTAGGAAAGTGTATTGGGGTGTGGGATAGGTAAGGGGAGATGTAAGGAAAGGTGAGGGGGTGAGGTGAGGGAGGAGATATGGGGAAGTGTGTTGGGGCCCCACACCCTAACACACTTCCCTCATTCCTCTCCCCACATCCCTCCTCCTCACGCCAACACACTTCCCCACTCACTCCATACACTTTCCCACACTTCTCTACTCCCCACACATCTTTCCTTACTCATCCCAAAACACTCCCCTCACCTCCCCCTACACACTTCCCCACTCACCCCACGCATCCTCCCACACCTCTCCCCTAATCTTCCCCCACAGTTAGAATTATGTGGCGAAGTTACCGTGTGACGATGTTGCCTTAATAAATTTAACTGGACTGTGGAAAAGCCCGATAAAATTTTTTACTACAACTGGGAATTTAAAGTCTTGTTTCGGTGTAGGCAATGTAAATTTTCCATGTATGAAAGTGTGGCGAAGTTACCATGTGACGAAGTTACGCTGGCGAAGTTACCATGTGGCGAAGTTAGGCTACTGGCAACCTGTCTATAATGGTGTTAAGAGCGGCATTTCGGTAAAACTTATTTCGAAATCAAGTTACGAAGTTACAACAACAAGTTAATTTCGGAAAAACTATCAGAATAAAAACAATAAAACAACAACAGAAAAAAAAACAATCAGCAAAAAGCTAATTTCGGAAAAACTATCAGACAAAAACAGCATTTCGTGCAAACTCTCTTAAAATAGCCTGCACTCCGAGTTCAAATAAATGTTTGGGCTATTACAAAAGTCTCGCCAGCCTTGCTACGCACTGCCAATCTAGGCTATAGACTCATTCCAGACTACAATCTAGGCTAGACTCATTCCAGACTACAGACTGTAAAGACTCTTTTTTGCATTGCTCATCCTTGAGATGGGCATTTATCGAGATAATTTAGCGGCGATAGTTATCGGCGATAATGTTTATCGATTAGTGTTATCGCTCAAAATAGTTTTGATTTATCGAATACCGATATCGCTTTTGTAATATATTTTGTTATCGCTTATAAATTATCGCGATAAACGATTGTTTATGCACAAAGTGTAAAGTTATAGCGAGTTGGTGCTATGAAAAAAATACATGGCGTTCGTAAAATCTAGTTGCAATTTCACAAAATCTCTCTTTGTTTTGTTTGATGCCACGGCAAAGTCCGTGAACTGCTCTCTTTTTTAGAAAAATCTGGAAAAACATTTTTGCAATTTGACTTGCAAAAGAAAATTTCGTCAAACACATCGAAAATTTACCGCAACATTTATCGCAAAAATTTATCGGCGATAATTTATCGATTACCGACATATATAGCCTTAAAAAATAGAGATTTATCGGTTATCGTTATCGCCCAGGGTTAGCTGAAATTATCAATTATCGTTTATCGTTATCGCTTTAGTACAGAAAGATTTATCATGCCCATCACTGCTCATCCTAAACACCTCCACTTTATTTCTTTTTAAAGGTTGTTTCCTCTTTTCAGCAGGCGACTGGCCACAAACAACAATGCCCAGTGAAAAAGCCTATAACTTCTAACCCACAAGTAAGTTAGGCTACCGGTGGCCTGACTAGCCCATATGGCAACCTGATTTGCTGCTGAACTCTAACCCTATTCACAGTTCATTGCGTTTTTCCATTAGCGGTCGGCAGCGCGGCCGAGTGGTTCGGAGCGTCGTTTTTACGACGGCCATGATTGCAAGGTTAGTGGTTCAACTTCCAACTAAGCCTCGTTGTTGCGTCCTTGGATAAGATGCTTCACGACAATTATCTTTGCTTGGTGGAATCTAGCAGGTAGCAAATTGAAGAAGTCAGAAGCAAAATTCAAGCGGAAAACTCGGAAAAAAGGGCAACTCCTAAGCGAGTCTGAATTCGTCCTATGCATAGCGCCTCCGTCGCTTTCTCGTGACAGGAGGATAAAAATGAGAAATCAAATCAATCAATTATTACTAACAGTGTAGCCTCTCTCTGTGCTCAGTGTCCGGAACGAAAATCAGAGTTCAAATATTCAAATTACAAATCGTGTTGCCCATATTACCCAGGGTTGAAAATATTGATAAGAAATCGATAATCAATATCGATATTCTCTACTTTTTCGTCATCAAATGCAAAAATTCTTTACTTCTTTTTCATTATCGGTTGGGGCTTTTCCCTATTTTTTTGCGTGGTTAATCGATATTAACTAATCGATACTTTTTATCTGAATAAGTTCTTTCAAAAGTTTTTATTTTTAGTTATTTTTAGTAGACCTACCTTATCTGGTTTTTGTGGTGTTTGCAGGTAAATGTTTTATTTTACATCCGCATAAGAACAGTTAGCATGCGGAAAATTCACTATTCACTGTCATTTGTGATTACATTCCAAAATATAATGCGTTTGGTCACTTGGTGCCGCTTTGTAGAAGGCAGGCCAGGGCCAGGCAGAACAATGCAGTTGTGAGGCAAATAAAGTGTTTTCTGAATTTTTATTCACCAGCTTTTTTTCATTTAAAAGATACATCTCATACTAATAGGAATAGTTTTGTGCTGCTTTGCTTTTCGCTTAATAGTTTGCCATACGTTAACCTTTTATTTCTGATCATGCTGTAATATAGGACTGTCGATTTGTCAGAAAACGTTTCGCTTATTTTCTGTACGGGCATGTTATTTTGTAAATATTGTTCAGTCTATAATAGTTAAAGAAATTCATGTTCGTTTCTCAAAACTTTTGAAACGAGGTAATGGTAACGTGCAAAGAAGAACAGCAGTAGGGGGGACTGGGGACCGGAGCCCCCCAGAAATTGACACGATCTTGACGCTTTGTTGATGCTGCAATGATTCATCACCCTAACCCCCAATAATTTGTACAAATGTACGCGACTGGTCTGTAACCGGGAACACAAGCGGATCCAGAAAATTTTGGTGGAGGGATCCAGTTTTGAATTAGGTTGGATGTTAACTGAATGCAAAGACGTTAAACCTGAAAAAGAGCGCAAAGAAGCCTTTTTCAGAAAATGTGTCCATGTGAAGGTAGTAGCCTATGTTCAGAACTTTTTAGCACCAAATTTTTATTTTTTAAGCGTATTTTTTCTGGCAAAGTTAAATTTGAAGCACATAGGGAAACAAAAGTGATTGTAGAGGGGTCCGGGGGCATGCTCCCCGGAAAATTTTTGAAAATTTACATGCTACTGTAATGGGCATTTCAGCGCTTCTCGAGCAATTTTTAACGAGAGCTTTGTTCATTTGCTCCTAATTAGTCCTTCACCAAATATATTGCATTTTGTTTGCACATTTTCGATTTATGCGTGGTTAAATGTCTGTTTGCACTAAATGCGATTTTAATCCGATTTGTTGTCGTACAAAATTATATCCATTTTTTGAAGTAAAAAGTTGGTGGAAATAACTCCACTCAACTCGAACTCCAACAGTTTTGCTTTTTATCGGTTATTTTGTGAAGCACCTTAAGCAAAGTGACGCAGTTTCGCCCCTCCGCTGAAATATATCTGCAGTCAGCGAAACAGTGGAAACAGGACATCTGAGGACGCGTTGATCTTTTTTTTTGGTCTTCACCGATATTTTCAGTGGAAACGGAAACAGGAAGTTACGGTCCCCCCCCTCTTTTCAAATTGCTGAGCACACCCCTGTAACGTCATAACTTCTTACTGTTTCGTGGCTTACGTCACCTTACGTACGAAAAGTCGCGTCGCATTCTGTGTAAACACACCCTAAGGCGTCAGAATTATTGTTGAATTCAAGAGGTTCGAAATTGTGAAAAAATTTCATTCATCAAAAACATCTTTGAAATTGGTTGGTAGGGGGAGGGATACATCCCCCACATCCCCCCCTCCTGGATCTGCCACTGGTCTGGAATGAGTCTAGCCTGGATTGGCTTTTTATCGTAGCAAGGCTGACGAGAATTTTTTTATGCTGCAAAGTGCAAGCATAGGCTGCAAGTTCATTTTTGAATGGAAACGTAACACATTCTTATGTGACAAAATAATCGTTAATTCTGGAAAAACTCCTACATCACACTGTGCCTATGCAGCTATGCTTACATCAAGCAAGCAAATGTAAAGAATCAAAATTATCTCAATAATTTATTTTGATGAAGAATTTTTCCTAGTTTTGAGGTGCATTGCCTGCTCTGAAATAATTACGAAAAATCTAGGGCAATTCGTCACCTCAAGTAAATACCTTATTTAGAGTAGTTTAAATTTAGAAGGGCAAAAGATTCGCAACCTTGGCTGATGATAGGCTACCAGAGTACCAGTCACAAGTGACTGGATATGGTACGGGTAAGCTACCATGAAGTTAGGATTCTGAAGTACCGGTAAGCCATAATTTGATACTTGCAGTAGGCCTACCGGTACCAGTAGTAAGGCGGTGATTCCTTGATTCTGCCACCATGCTGCCACTATGCCTACAACTGCAAACCAGTTTTTTTTTTTGTTGTGTTGCCATTTTCGCAACCTAACTCGTAGAAAAGCTCTCCTAGCTCTTGTTTCGAAGACCAACAATTTGTATGTAAAATAGGCTACTCGATGTAGGCTACACTAAACTGCTTTCAAAGCAGAAGCGTGTGCAGGTAAAAGTAACCTAGCACGGGTGACTCACTTTTGGTCTAACACCGTGCTTCTCAATCAGTAGCCATGCTGCTCCCCGAGGGAGGAATTGTAACTTGACGGGAAGGAAGTTTGCGCAGGGGGGAATTGGGGAAGGAAAATTTAAGAATCAGCATTTTGCAATTTTGTTCAGAATACAGTGAAGGCGGAAAATGAAAATATTACCGCCCAAAAGTAAATAGAATTGCTAGTCTGCCGCTCCTATTAGGCCACTCACAGTGTGTGACATTATTGGCAGTGGCTATTCTACCGTGACCGTAACGTTTGTCTCTATGGTTTATTTTATCACTTTGCCACGTTCTGGTACCATCGAGGAGAGCGTGAAAGAAAAATACAATAAACCAAAGAGACAAATGTTACGATCACCAGTGGTGAAAGTAAGCAGGAACAGTCCGTAACGTTGTTCCGGTAAAAGATTTGCAGTCGGAACGCCGTACCGGTAAAAGAATTTAAATCTAAATCCAGCCTATAGCACATTCCAGAAGTCAAATCACCAAAAAAAAAATTCAAGAATGGGCTCACTTTTATCAAATAAATATATTTTTGTATAGAATTAATTTGAAAACTTTTCATCAAAATTCTTCGATGCAGGGGTGGGGAACCGGTAAAGCACTGCGGGCCATAATCGGTTGCATAATATTTTAAGCGGGCCACATTAACTTGTAATTTTTGAATTTTGCCTTAAAAATAAGCTATTTTACGTTGAAAATTTATCAACCATTTATTGTCAGTTATTCTTTACCGTAAAATTAAAGACTTTTGCGCGGTTTTTGCGTCACAAATGCAGCATGTAGCTGAAGCGCGAAGAAGTTTTTAAGAAAGATTAACATATTTTAATCTACCGGTGTGTTGTGCACTTAGCAAAGTTATGACAGGGACCTTATTCAAAAGCTATGCGGGCCGCACGTTTATCACCCCTGCTTTAATGCGAACAGCTTTTTGTTCAAAATGCCCGTAAGCTAAATAACCGGGTTTATTTGAGGGTCTCGTCTGCAACCCAAAAGATTGAAGTTTTCTAGGACCCGCCTATACTAGACATTTTTTTACAAAAATTTGGCCACATCGACGTAAAAATTGGTATTTTTATGAGAGGAATTAGGTCTATTTGGATTATGGCAGCAGAGATGGAAAAATTTATTCAGTGGTTAGAGCAGTGTATCTTAACCCGTGCCTTACTGCAGGACATTGTCCTCAGATTAGCGATTTATTCTAATCCAGAGACAAATTAGTTATTTGCGTTTTAGCCATTCTCGGATTATTTGATATATCATAGCTTGTTAAAATTTAAAGCTTTGGATATAATGAAGGCGTTTAGGATTTTGTGACTAGATAAGTGGATACCTTAGAGTTAGACTCATTTGCCTTTTTTTATCAGCAACTACGAAAAATTTTTTCACTTTCACCGCTGTTCTGGGCTTCTGGCGTAGTACCGGTAAGAAAAATGTTCTACTTTCATCACTGCACGTAACCTTAGCCTCTGCCGATATTATTACATTGGAGGCGAAATTTTGCTTTAAAAAATTATGCATATTTGTTATTGGCAGTTGCGGAGGATTTGAAAATTTGGTACACTGAAAGGGAGGAACTGCAAAAAAATGTTGAGAAGCAGTGGTCTAAGACACTTCCCATGCGAGTGATTTCGGTCAGACCCAGCCTAACCAATCACGTGACCGAGGACTAAACACTGAGGGCATGCTCTCCGCCCTCAAAATGCTTCTGAAATCGGAAATAAATTTTTGGTCCTACTCCTATCGTAAGTTGCAATGGAGTGGTATCGGCATTTTCACACTGTTTTTCACGTGGGATTGGCGTTCCCTTACTACTTTTTCAGCACTACGCCCAGTGTTCTTTCTCCAACGCTTCTCTGTAATAATTTGGCCAAATCGCTATTGCATTTACAAAGACAGAAACGCATCGGCTTATTTTTTGCGAAAATCGAATTAACGCTAATCTAAGAATGCCTTTGACAATTTTTGGGTGGTTTCAAAAATTTTTACGGACAACTTTTTGAAGAATTTGTTTGCATTTATGAAGAATTGCATAATTATGTGGAAACTTGCAAAATTACGTTCCACTCAAAACGCATGATATTTTAAACGCATGGAACAGCCGCAAAGCAATGGCGAAGTAAAAACTTGGTCTTCTGGAGCATTTGGAGCATTTGCAAAGTTGCGTTATTTTTTTGAAGATTTTGTTTTGCTTTCGTGGAACCTGTTTTTACGATTCCAGGTTAGAGTTACAAACGTTTCAAACAATTTGTCATAAATGAAAATTCGTTTTTCTCTGTATCAAGCTACCCGTTCGTGCTATTGAAAGCAAATAGGCTGTTTAAAGCAGCTTTTTCGTCAAGAAAATGGGGGAAGTGAAATTGAAAATCCATGAAACGCGAAGAGAGTTGGATGATGATTACGATATCTTTGATCAATCCTCAGCATCGGCAAATCTCTTTGCAAATCTGCGACCAGAAACCGTGGATTACCGATTGCAAACTACTGGACATGCCGATGCATTTTGCAGTCGCTCTATAACAAAGAGAAAAACAGTTTTACGATATTTTCAAACTGTGAGCTGCATGGTCACTGCAGTGAGCTTGTTTCTTGCTCCTTATCAATATTTCTTTAAGCAAAGCCAAATAATATTTCGCTTTAATAATGTGGCGGATTTTGTTTATATTCTTGTTATGCTTTTCCGGGCTCGAACCACGTACATTGTCGGAGGAATTGAAGAGAGAAATCTACTAAAAACCAGAAATCGATACCAAAATAGCATTGCGTTTGTGCTGGATTTGTTAACTCTGTTTCCGCTCATACAACTTCGATTGCCGTATATAGAATTTAATGAATCCTTTTACACGCTGAACCGACAAACTATCATAATTCGATTGCATTATATACTTTTCTATTTACGTAAGTAAAGCAGAAATATTTGCGTGTATTTTTTGTAGTTTCCCAGTAGTATTAAGACTGTGGAGACCCAGCGCTAATTTTTCGGGGGCCCAAGCGCTTTTGCAGACCTGTTTCACTTATAACTCCCCCCCCCCCCCTTCTAATCCGACCCTTGTGATGCCATAGCAAGTAATATTCGATTTTTGACTTAGAAGTTATCATCGCATCGCTTTTGGGAAATATGATTAGGTTTTTGTGCAAGTTATATGCCTTCTTATAGCGCTGTTTTTGCATGTCAATGGCTAAGCGATTTTCCTCTTTTATCAATTAGGCTATCATGCATGATTTTTTCAAAGCTAATTGAGACAAACGCAACCTTAGAAAGTTGTGAAGGATAATAAAAAAGTAAGGTAGTGCCCTCAAAAGTGTTGGAATTGCAGAAAATTATAGTCACTGTGAAGATAAATTACGCAGTTTCAAAAGAAGGTGTTGAACAATTGGTTTCAATTAACATAGGGGTAACCCTGAATTTCAAATAGGCTACTTTTCTTCCAATTTTCTACAACGAAAAAGACCTAACAAACGATTATGTTTCTGCAGAGGATCGTGAATTGGAATCTGGAACCAGTACTTTATTGTACCGGACAACTAAATACGTGTTACTTTCTTGCATGGTTGTGCATTATGCCGCATGTGGATGGTATGGCTTGGCTTGTTCAAGAAACGAAAACACGGAATTTTCTTTGCGCCAATGCGTGGGCACCAGCTGGGTAGTATTTTTACCCCAAAGTAAGCATTATTATTATATCTTGACGTGCTTTCGTTTTTATTTTTCGCCGCAGTAAACCGAAGGAGTAACGACGAAAATGAACCAAATGTATCGTTAAAAATCGGGTGTAAAACAGACAAGAAGCATGCGAAAGACCTTGGTACGGTTCCGAAGAAGTGGCTCGATCGCCAAACTAAATTTTTACTTCGAACAAATACCAAAAAACCTGCCTAGCGTTTTCCTTGGCGTTTTTTCGTTAATTTGCGCTGTCAATGGTCCTGCCTTGCGTTTTTGCGTTAATTTGCATCAAACTTCGCGTTTAAAACGTCGAAAAATTAACCAAGAGTTGATCTTGATTAACTAAGTTAACCCTGTAGTTTAAACTGTGCTGTATAAGCACAGTAATATTTATTAAAGTCTTTGCATCAAGGTATTGTCCAAAAAGTCTTGAGAGAAACAAATGGAACAGATCCCTCAGCAATTTTGCAAGTCAGCTTTCTCCACAACACTTACGTCACTAGTTTGTATTGGTCTGCTGCAACGGTTGCATCAACTGGATATGGAGATGTGCGAGCTTACACTGTTTCGGAAAAGCTATTCGCTGTTGGGTGCATGGTAGTCGGTAAGTAAAAGCGATTCCCAGCTCCTTTTTTATCAACCGGAAGCCCCCACGTAAAATAATTACCAAAACCCAATACGCAGCATATATTATCCACCGCCAGCGTTACTTAGCAAAAAAGAGGGCAATATGTGAATACGCAAAAAGATTGAACCGATAAATATCTTTAAGAGGAATCAAATGCTCTTTGCATGGTCATGGTCAATGCAAATGCATTTACAACGCAAATAATAATGACGTACTCTCAACAGGCTTCAAGAAACTGCTTTTGTGCAAACGTGCAAGAAAGGGCTTTAATTTTTCAAGAAATTACCATAAGTTTTTCTGATTCAAAAGTATTGAAATAAAAGGAAGTGCAGTAGTATGAGTAAATTCCTTGATTTTACCACAGCATTATCATTGTTGATCACCTTGCACTTTTTTGGACATGATATTCACGAAGTCAAAAAAATTTTTATGCGCGTTTTTGTTTAGGATTGGCCGTATTATTTGGAATGACAATGGGAGGTATGACGTCAATGTTGACCAATATAGACGCTCGCAGGGCACAATTTGTTCATCGTTATAAAGCATTTGACAAAGAAGTGGTTTGTATCTTTGTCATCTACTATGCGACCTAAGTATTTTAAATCACCGCGTTACGGTGAGTTATGCAATTTTTTTACCAAAAACTTCAATGACGGATGTATTCCTTGTCGATTTATAAACCGAGTTTTAAGCTACAATTTTTTGAACAATGCTTGTATGCAGGTCAGGATTTAGACAATGCGAGGTTTTAGGCTATGAGGTCCTAGTGACCCATCATCAGCCTCATTACTACGTTTAAGGTCTGGAAGGTCAATTTCCAAGGTCTTGATAGTCAATCTCAAAAAAAGAAAAAGAGAGGTTCTTCGTTGTTCATGGCTAGGCTCCTTATTTCTACGAGGCCCTAGGCTTCAGCCTGCCTTGCCTATTGGTAAATTCGGTCCTTCTTGAAAGGTCAGCTTTCCTCAAAGTCGATAGTAAAACAGCTCATCATGACCTGGAGCTAGCGCGATGGAAATGTAGTGGGGCCGCAATGCAATTACCAAACGCTAGAAATATTAAGGTATTTTGTTCAAATGTTCAAGCATACTTCTGATTTGGCTTCGTCAAAAATGAAGAGCTAATTTCTCGCTGCCCCCACCCCCCTGTCCGGCTACGCCTCTGATCATGACTGCTTTACCAACCGGTGACATCAGTTTTTGATTTTTAACTGAAAAATGTTTCATAATTTTTCTTGTAGTACTTTCTATTTAGCTAACGTGTAGTCTTAGCAATAGATTGCCTCCAGAGTTTAATCAAAAAGAAGTTGAAATAATATTTTTAACAGGAAATTTTTTTTTCGTCAATTTTAGAAACGAATGGGGGTTTCCGACGAAATTCGAGAAATGTGTCAGAATTATTTTGACTATCTATGGCGACGTTGGCAAGGAGAAGATGTCGGTGAAATTGGGTTTCTGGATAAGTTGCCCAAAACCCATCAAGCAAAGTTTGCAGCTGAAAGATTTCAACTCTTTTTTTGTAAGGTGAAGATGGTTTGAATAACTTGGGCTCTATATTTACCCAATCCACATCTCCAATTTTTGTGGGATTTAGGTCGTCGGTTCTTGATAGTTTGTGCATCATAATTAATTTTTGGACGTCAATGACATCAAAAAGTTAATTATTGATGCAGAAGCTAGTACCAAGCACCGCGGGATCGAAGCCCTCATGAATTGGACATGTGGACAAGGTAATTATGTGATATAACTTATCTTTAATGCGTTGTAATGCTGCTGTGCATTTAAACTTAGTGGAGGAAGAAAAAGCAATGTAGGTCTATTCTGTAGCAGCTTAACAGTATTTTATTTTTGGCATCAACCTCATGTTACTGCAAAAGAAATCCTGGTAGTATCGTGGCATAATACTGTATGATGGAACTTTTGCAAAACTGACTTACTAATTCGTTCATTTCATGATTTTTTTAGACATTTCTTTGTATGTTTTTTACTTATAAAATAGGTTTTCTTTGGCTCTTTGGTTTACATAATATTTTCGCTGTATCCTGCGACACTGACGTAACAGCTCAAATCAAAATCAAATCTTTATTATACTGCCGTTATTACGCCGAAGTTATACGTATAACCAGAGGCGGGGCCCGTATTCGCGGCTTAGCGTCTTGGTAACACAGCTCCGAAGAAACATCGCAGCGGTGGCGGGCTGTTGGCGACACTATGTCCGATTTGATCGACCCGGGAATCGAACCCCAGATCTACCGTACCGGTAGCAATGTCTCAACAACTAAACTAATTCATGTCTCACATAGCTTTTGCTTCATGGCAGGCGGAGTTGTTTTCCGAAGTCGAACCAGCATTTCTCAGAAATGTAGCTCTTTGTGCTAAGCCAGCATTTTATATCAAAGGACAGTATGTTCAGAAATCAGGCGAAATACCGGAATGCATGCACTTCTTGCATCATGGCATGGTGGAGGTAAAAAACTAAACTCGCAGGCATGGATCGAGTTTGGTTTTAAAAAGTGTGGAGGACAAATTTTGTGTGATAGGCTATTATCGTACATGCTCTTGACAGAAGTATGTCACTTGAATACTACCGGTAACACCGACGTTGATTATGTAGTCCTAAGTTTAAATGCATGCAAAGGCAATTTTACATTTTGTGAGTTATTGATCCTAAATCCTGAGTTTGTTGTAAAAAAGACTTGTCTATTTGATTTTTACCTCATCGGCTTTCCATTTTCGAAAATTTTTGTGTCTTTACCCATCTTTTCGATTTCGTTTGCCACGTTGACTGACGTACTTGAACCTTTAAAAGCTCAACAGGCAACAGCGATTGTGACGTCACTCGAGGTCTTGTCTGTAGCGCGTTTTATTCGCCTCAACTAGAAAACGCGACAGCAACTTTTACCTCGAGTGACGTAACAATCACTGTTGTGCTTTCGCGTCAATTTGGCCAATCAAATCAAAAAGATGAGTAAAATCCAAAAATGCAATATTTCCGAAAAAAGGAAAGCCGATTGGAAGGTAAAAGTGAGATGGATATGTTATGCTCTTTATAACAACCACAAATTATAGAATCAATAAACTACCAAATGAAATTTGCTTTTACGGCCACTTTCAGAGCACAGAAAAAATTGAAGTACCAGTACTTAGTCTTACATGAATATAAATTATAGTATTTATTCAACGAAAAACAAATATCAAAAAAAATGCTATACACATATACGTGAACAGTGGTTTTTTTAAGGTTTGGCTTGGGGGGAGACTGAAAGTTAACACAATTGATAGAGTACTGGACTACTGGTACATGTTGATATAAAAATAATCAGTGAAACATTGAATTATCAAGTATGAGTCATAAAAATAGGTAAGGAAGTAGTCAACATTCATTAGCAATTATATAAACTTTTAAGCTACAAGCGAACTTCTGCTGGTGTTTAAAATTTGCCAAACACACTACATCTCACATCATTCATTGGCTCTCACAAATTTTTCGGCTATATCTTGACTAGATATTTCCATCAGTATATCTCGATGCACCTTAAAAAAATGGTTTTAGACCAAGATCTTCGCCGTGTCACTAACATCAATAGTTCAATACATACGAAGCGGCTTGTTTACCAAGCTTTGTTTTGGAATTTTTTGCATCTCTAGTGACGGAATGACATGTTACACGTGTGATTGTATATCGATAAATGGGGGGGACAAAAGATATTATGTCTCCCCTACTTCACATGTCCCCCCCTTAAACTCGATCCATGCTTGCAGTTAAATTGTACGTTTGTGTTCATCTGCTTTGCCATTGTACTGTAGCTAATCCGTGAATGCTATTTTCAAAATTTTTGAAGACAGCGGCTTAATTGTGCCTATTTTCTAACTTTGGCCCTCCCCCCTCCCCTGATAAACTCTTGACCCCCCCCCCCCCTAAGTAGACGGCTCTGTCGAGTTCTACGTAGCAGGTGGTCAAGGTTGGGAATCGATACCCAAAAAAGTAAAGAAATAATCGATTTTGATGGTAGTTTAAAAAAGTAAAGAATAAAAATAATTGTAATCGATATTCGATATTACGCTGAGCATTTAGCGGTGTACGTCAAGCATTTTTTGTGATGTTCTCACGTTCATACGGTAACTTCAGATAAACGACGGAGATAGTATACGACTTTATTGATGCAAAGCAACTTTGCTATTAAAAATCTTTTTTTTTTTTGGCACAAAAAAAATTATTAGCAAAAATAAGGTAATGACATACCGACGATTATTTTAAATTTACCAAAGTGAAATAAAGTAACATGGACAAAAAGAATCGAATATGGAATATCGAATTGCGCCGAAAAAAAATATCGAAATCGAATATCGATTACAACCAATTTTTCCCAACCCTGCAGGTGGTGGGAGTTTGCAAATTTGATCCAAATGATATCGGTCAAATGGTCGTGTGCAAGTAGCGTTTGTCTCAGTAGCTATAGACTCTGAATTGTTTGCGAGTCTGGTCAAATTAATGACTATTAAATTGGTATTCACAGCTTTCCCACTTTAGGCTGCTTGGCGCTCAGCTTTAAGAGGACAGTGTGGAGAAGAAGACAGTAAGTTCGTTAGTTGTGAAGTCGGGAAGGCACTAAGCGCGATTCCATCATTTTAGACTGGTGGATAGGTGACCGGCAACTCCTACACTAGCTCGTTATAGTGCTTGAATTGATTTTTCGAAATGGAAGGATAAACAATAAACATGCAACTAATGTAAACAAAAAAATTATACTGTTAGGTAATGGATGAAAACGAGGAAGATGTAGTTGCGGTTTTACATCAGGGAAAACTATTCGGGGAGTCCATGTTAATGTTTGATCTTCCTCGTGTCAATTCAGTAAGATGTAAAACAAATTGCGACATATTTGTTCTGACAAAAGACGACTTTCGAAACGTTTTGTCGCTGTACCCACATTGTAAGTTTGTGTTGACCACTAAATTGTGTTTTCCGTATTGTGTTAATCGCAGAGGTCAGAAACGTGATTGCGAATAAGGAAGCACAGAAGCAAACGCTTTTGATTCATATTAAAATAGTTTTTTCAGTTGTTTCTAACTCATCTTGATAAGAACTATTCTTTCACGCTTACTTACCTGCATTCTAGACTCTTGGTCTCGATTAAAGATAGAAGAGTGTGGAAAAAATGACGTAAATAGAGGGTACTAGGGCATTACCCGCTTTCTTTTGACGTATAAAGAATTGTGTAGAGGTGGATCAATGAGGGCAAATAAAAATCCGGTCTTATTGAGTAATCTATTCCTGCCTCCTTCCTAATTTTTTACTGGCTGCGCCTCTGTGTACAAAATTAGCTCTTAATCGTCACAAGACTTGCACCGTTGAAAAGACTAACTTTATAGGAATAATTTCTCCACCTTTTCATCAAGCTCATTTCACCTTAATATTTTCAAATAGGTACCGTTGTTTTAATTCGTGTCCAACATGTTTTTGCTGTTTGAAAATTCTTCTCAAGCTCTTGTGTCAACTGTAGTTAGACGCTAAAGTTGGAGGCGGCATATTGTACAATTGTTTCAGTTTTAACTTTTGCCTATGCTAGGTGGTGTCTGTGGTCTCAGTAGCTTCGAGTGTAGGCTAATTTTTTGAGAGTTGACTGGGCTTTGGGCAATCATGAGCTGGACTAGTTCGGCAGTTGTCTTGATGCTGCATCTGCCGAATTTATGTTTATTGCTAATCAATCGATCAATTGCTTTGCAGCCGCTTTGAAATTGCTACGTGTGGTGGAAAAGAAATGCTCACCCCCTGACAACCTTTGGCCGTTTGTCCCGATAAATGAACAGGACTTCAGCAAATGTCTTGAGTAAATTCTTTTCTAAATACTAATTCATAGAAAATATTACTGTAGCTTTTTTAAATGAATTGATTATTTTCACTTTTTTTTTATCTCTTTTAACAAGTCAAAAGTGTGTTTGTTATTGCCTTGCTCATGTTCAGAACAAAGGTGTCCGGAATCTGTTTTTTGAGATTCCAACACCTATCCTGCTCGCTGCTCCAAACGCACAAACTTCAGCTCCGGCTCTGTGAAGGCCGGAGATCAAAACTCCTTCTGTGGTTTTGACCACTGTTTCTCACAGCTTCAGTTCATTTTCACGACAATGACATGTGACCTAAGAAATCGGTCAATCGGGTTCTGACTCCAGTTTTGACGTAATTTAAACTCCGGCTCTGGAAAAATTTGTTCGACTCCGTCTCCGTATCCGGCTCCTAGATACCTATGGTTCAGGAGCAGATCCAAATTTTAGTTGTTTGAAAGGAAGCTTTGGATTAAAAAAGATTATTTTGCAGTCTTGTGCGTCTTGGAGAATCACAATATTAATCGATTAATAAGCCTAATCAGTAATTAGGGGTAGACTTTAGCATTCTTAGCTCACTCCTTTGGTAATGCAGTCTAAAGGTGCGTTTACCAATACGCGACAGGCGACATGCGACAACGCGACAAAAATTTTAATGCAAATGAATGTAGAAGGTATTCGCTGGTTTTCGCGTGTCGCGTTGTCGCTTATCAGCAAACGCGCCTTAAAGTTTCTATAAACCATCGTCTCAGCCAATAGGCCTATGTTGCATTGTGACTATTACAACAATTTTGCGATTATTTGTTTTGTGCAGATTGACTGAGAACGCCAAACAGCTGAAACGTCATATTATTGGAAATGTATTTGGAAAAACTGTTCATTTTGAATCGCAGAAGCGTTTGAAAACTGTTAATTTTAAAGAATATTCTGGTATTTCGATGTCACGAACCCCGATTGGTCCATCTGCTCAATACAGAGCAGAAGAACCGAAAGATCTGAGTAAGTAATGGTCTCATTATTTCCTGAATTAAAGGGGTGCTTCGTGTCTCATTTAAACAAAGCAAATTGGAAATCCGACCAACCGCGTCCTTGTTTTAAAAGCTATCTGAATGCATGCCGCTTTGAGATTTATTCGCGGAGAACGTTGCCTCAAATATTTTGATCATGAAATATTGGAGCTTTGTTCAAAGTATTCTTTCTTTTTTTAACAAATAACACGGGAGATTGGTGTCTTACTACAGTAATGACTTGAAGTCCATCCTGGAATTAGTAGCTTTGGATTAACATTAAAGATTCGCTTTCAAGGTTTACCGGTCGGTCGTGCAGTGCTTAAAGACACCGCTAACGGTGTGGTAGGTGTGTGGTTCGATTTCCGGGCCTGTCAAATCAGGCACAGTGTCGGCAACGGCTCGCTGCCGCTGTGGTGTTTCTTCTGACCTGTGTTGCCCAGGCGCTAAGCCGCGGAAACGGGCCCGTTACTCGTTACACGCTTCGACGTAATACAGCAAGTATGATGAAGGTTTGGTTTTTGATTTGACAAGATTTCTAAGTTCAAGACAAAAAACTGTAAACATTTCTATATAGCAAAAGACTTTTTCTATTTCATGGTAAAACGTATTTTTGTGTCACAGAGGTTATTCCGTCAAACGTCGATTTTCCTGCTGAAAGAACAGCTGCTAGAGTAAGTAAGACGGAAAGCTTTACTGCTTTTGTCCTGCATGAAATAGGCTGTTGCTGCAGGTAGTACTTAACATAGCGATGGCGTGTAGTTGTTCTTGGTCGTTAAGTCCAGTTTTCTGCAGCGAAACGAGAAATTTTAAAAAGGGCATGAAGTGCAAAAGCAAACTTAAGAACCTGGTATATTTTAATCACTTGCAACATTTGATCTTTTTTACTAAAAGGTGGAGTCAAAAGGGGGGGGGGACATGGCGAAATGACCCTCTACATACGTACATACGCCCCTGCCAGATTTTATATTTTCAAGTTGAAGCAGTTTTAGAGTTTCCAAATGTTGAGAAATATCTAAATTTACTACAGTTCACTTAGCACAGTTTTGTGTGAAGTAACCAACCAGCTAGGTTGGCCTATAGCCAGGGTTACCATTTCGTGCTTATTTCTAATATTTGTGCCCATTTTCAAGGGCAGTGTCTCAGAAAACGTGAATCTGCTTATTGTTAAGAAACGTGCTTATTTTTGAAATTTTAGCGGAAAAATAGGATTCTGCGGACGTGAAGACTTTTTTTGGTCCACACCGACTTTTAGTGGTTTCACAATAAAAAGAATTTGATTTTTTGGTAACCTACCTGCAGCGTGCATATTCTTTGGTGTGGTCCGGTGGTAACCCTGCCTATAGCTCAACCTATTCTGCTTGCTTCATTGCTTGGCTGTGTTTTTCGAATGATTTTATTTTAGGAAGCAGAAGAAGCTTTATTGAAAAACCGCTTGCTCGAACTTACAATTGTGAATCCGGAAGGAAAATTTTACAAATTCTGGTTGGATATGATGTTCTTTGTCGGCCTCACTGCAGGATTAATTACCACATATATTGCGTTTTTTACCACTACACCAGGAGAACGTAAGTTTTAAATTTACTGTTTTTGCTTCAGTATTAAAGATGTGTAACTACCATTAGCTGATTTTAATGTTTCAAGTTTAAAAAGACGGGCCGGTTGGCATAAGATACCGCTACCGGAGTAGGTGGACTTGGGATCAACTACCGAGCCGGTCAAGTCGGACACGGCGTCACTAAAGGCCCGTTACTGGTGCCATGTTTCTTCGGAGTTTGTGTTGGCAATGCGCTAAGTCGCTGAGATGGTCGGGCACTTATGTTTATGCACTTGGACGTAGGCGTAATATCAGGAGTACAATGAAAATTTGTTTTTTATGTATGTTTAGAAACCCTTTATACGTACAATGGTGATGATGACCTATTTGGAAATGTGATATTGCAAATGGCTACTGACACCTGTAATCAAACGCAAAACAATCTCTACTTTAGTTGTCCACCGTGGCCATTCAATGCCACAGCTGAATGCATTAAAGAGATTGGTGGCTCATTTGCTTGGCGAGTGGTTGGAAACTCGACTGTCGGTTACCAGTGAGTGGTAATGTATTTTGGTGGTTTTTTTGCTTCTTGTAATTACCTGCAGCGGATGATTCTCAACTTTGATTGATGATTTCTTCATTTTTCTCTTTCGGTCACGAGAAAGCGACGGAGGTACTTTACCACGCAACAAGCACGTAAATCATATATTCAACACCATCAAACTCAAACGTAAATCAAACTCTCAATTTGCCTGGTGGCAATGTTGCTGAGAAAACACAAGTCATGACAACTGAGTCGATGTTGCTGAAGCACCAAGTAACTTACCTTTCCAGACATCTGCAGACAATACCGCTCTTTCAACCTTCCTGGTTTAGTCATCATTTAAAAACAACATTGACTGCGCAGCTGTATGCATAGATGCTTTCGTTGTTGCATTTGTAATAATACTTTTCTCACGCTTCCACTATGGCAACGATATCGGTGTGGGAGGTCTTGGGTTGCATTCTCAAGCTGTCAAATCGAACACATTGTCACTACAACGGCTCGCCAAAGCTGCGACGTTTTTTCGGAGATGTGTTGCTCAAGCGTTTAGCTGCGGAGACGGGCTCCACCACTCGTTACACGCTTGGGTGCAATACCGCGACTATAATGAAGATTTGACTTTGATTTTTTGACTTCATTTATTTTAAACAGAATTCGACTGCCCGCACGCTATGATATTTCCAAAACAACGTACAGTCTCGTCACTTACACCAATCAAATATTAGCTGTAATCTCGTTTGTTTTCGTTGATTTTCCTTGTTGTTTTAACATATTTTTGAGTTTTCGACTTGGTGTTTTAACTCCACAAGGTAAGTCTTGTATTTTGATTGAGGTCAAAATACTTTTGAAATTTCTTGATTAATGTGAACTAGGGCGGGAAAACCTGTAATGTTTTCACGATTATTTTGAAAGGTAAGCTTTTATGTATTCAGATGGCCGAGTGGATTGAGCATACAGGCTACCTCTGGAGCAGCAGATTCGGGGTTTGGTTCCAAGTCGGGTCAAACCAGTTGCGTATGAAAAATTATTTTTCCTGGCTTCCCTGCTTGACGCTCAGCGCTAAAGGGAAAATGTGTCGATAATCCGCAAAATATATTTTGGAAAGGCATTCTGCGGAATTCCTCCGTTTTATGGTGGTAGACAATGGCTAGCAACTCCTGAACGAGCTCGTTAAAGCGCTTTGATTGCTATCTTGTGCTAGGAGAATTAATACTGATCTATACAACCCTGTTACCTGCTTGCACGAAATCCTTTTCTCTCATTTCACCCTTTTGCTGTCTTGCGGAACCCATCCAAACTAACACTATTTCAATTTTTGAACTGAACATTCAACGGTGATTAAAGGATGCTGCACGGTAACCTTAGGCTCTTCAATGAATTTTATGAACTTGGGTGCATTAGCTACGGAAGTTTCCTGCCAGACGCTCAGTCCTTGTGGAAACCGTCTTCTACACTCCGGCTCTTTCCGACCTTTAAAATGTTCATGCACTCTATCGCTTCTAAGATATTGGTACTGTAGACGCACAAGACCGGCGGGCTGGTGTAGTGGATAAAACCATCGCTATCAGCGTGCGAGGTCTGAGTTCGATTACCGGGGCAATCAGATCGGACACTTACAATAGTACCTTGATAAACCTCTATCTTAAAGTGATCCCGCATTCATATAAAGAATGGACAATAGGATGGCAGCTGACTAGGCGACCGAAAGGCTGATTCGCTGCCTCCCTGCGGTCATGTGTTTTCTTTTTTCCTTAAACTGTATTTATTTTTGTGCTACTTTACCGCCAATAAATGTTCGTGACGATGATGACGCATTGTCGCCAATTCTGGCTACCGCTGCGATGTTTCGTCGGAGCTGTTCTGTCCAGGCGCTTAACCTAGAAATGGGCTCTACTACACGTTGTCGTCATACACTTGGCGTAGCACAGTGAATATAATGAAGATTTGATTTTTTATCTTGTCTATTGCCATGTTTTCAGGTCTATCTACAACCTTCCGAGATATTACTGCAAATTATATAAAATGGAATGGATTTTGGTTGGATCTTTTGGGTGTTTTTCCTTTCGGTCGTTTCCTGGCAGGTTACGCTGGTTGTACCAGGCTTGTTTACTATCATGAACTGGCCTTCTATCGATTAAACCGAGTTGTTTTCTTTTTCAAATTTGTGCCTTCTGCCTTTGCAAGGTGGGAATATCGTTTAAATGTGGAAATCACCAGGATACGCACATTCAAGTTTTTAGTCTACATTTACTCTATTACCCATATGACAGCGTGCATTTTCTATTTTTGGGCGTGCAGTTACATCAGCCAAAGGTAAGCTAAAAATAAATTTCATGTCTTTTCATTTTTATTGAACTTATCATTATAGTAGGCTAAAATGCTACGCAGTAAAAGACTGCCTGTTTTTTTTTTTTCGTTTCGCGTTTTATTTTTTGTTGCATGCAAAACATGGCTTAGATATTTAATGCACAGCGATAGGTAGAAGCCTACTTACAACTTTTTGTTCATCGTCCAATGCGTAGCATAAAAAGTGACAATTCAAATATGAAATAACGATTTGACATAAGCAGCTGTGCTCTGCAGCAACAACAAAAAAAAGTTTAAACTTGAAATTCATGACGAACTGGCTGGTCGCAGTGGTTAAAGACATCGCTGTCGGTGCGGCAGGCTCGTCTCCGCTACGATGTTTCTTCGTAGCTGTGTTGCCCAGGTGCTAAGCTGCAAAGATAAGCTCTTCCAGTCACTACTTTAGTGTAATATGTCTCGTATAATCAAGATTTGGTTTTGTTTGAAATTCATGTCGAGAATAAAAATATTGGATGAGTGATGCCTCCTCTGACAAAAACTCATTCTCTGTGTGTGTAACGCGAAATGATTTTCAAAACCTTGACCTGTTAGTTCATGACTGAGTTTACAACCCCAGATCTGGCTGACTACCATTTACGTACCATTCAATAGCCTAGCAAACCTTTTTTACCTATAGAGATGTTGAGAATATTGTTTACAAGTGTCACTTTGGTTCTTGGGCTTGGGTCTTCGACATCGATTACACCACAAGCACTTTTTCTGACTATGTGAAGACAATGTATTGGACTACGACCACAATGACGAGCACAGGGTAAGACTTGTAGCTCAGGTAATCGCTTTTATATTTTTGGAAACCTCTTTCACCAGACTTGGGAGAGTCGCAATCAAAAGCACCTTCAAAGTTGAGCTATTTTGAAACGCTTTAGTAGTTAAATTTAGTACATTTAACTTTGACTACTCGCTTTTGGCAAGTGATTCCCCTTAGCACGCCACATGGTAATTCTCCGGGATGCATGTGTCCAGCCAGCCGGTGCCAACAATGAGCTGTATGTTGAGAGAGAGAGAGAGCGAGAGGCACGTCCTGTGGAATTTGCAAAGGGAGCCCAAATCACAAAGCTTAAAAACCATTATACAATGTAAAATTACAGCTGATGTCTAATAGTTTGATTAATTGATTTGGTTGTTGTTAACCTCACTGGCTCTTTGGCGTCGTAGTTAAAGCCATCGCTTTCGGTTAGTGAGGTCTCGGCTTTTCGAGCCGGTCGAATCGGACACAGCGTCGTCAATGGCTTGCCACCGCTGCGACGTTTCGTCGGAGCTGTGTTGCGCAGGCGCTAAGCCACGGAGATGGACTCCGCCAATCGTTACACGCTTCGGCGTAATACCGCGAGTATAATAAAGATTTGATTTTTATTCTCAAATCATGTCACCGCGTATAGGAGGATCCGATCATCTTTCAAACAAATATCGTACGTAACGCAGCCATTGTGACTTACGTTTGCAGTTACGGAGATATCACTGCCAGTACTTCGCCAGGAAGAATCCTTGCACTTTTAACAATGATAGTTGGGACGATTATGTATGGCTGGCTTGTCGCTGTCATTGCTTCGACCATTGCAAATAATGATACAGCAATCGTCACATTTCGGAATCAAATGTTGGACACCAAACGGTATCTATCTGTTCATGAAGTAAGTTGAGCTTAGTTTTGTAAATTAGTTTGTGGAGCGTAATTTTAATCAATCTCAAATCAAAATCCAAGATACAAATGATCCACTTACTTTAAAAATGCAAACTTATATGCAATGGTGTATCCAGAAATTATGTAGAGGGTTTTAGAGCTGTCTATCCGCTGTGGTGGCCCGGACTTACGGAAGACTTGCAATAATCCGTGTAGCTCATGTGAAAGACAAACAGATCATGGGTGTAGGCAGAAAAGACCTCATTCCTTTAAAATAATTCAGCTTGTTTGCCTCTCTCCTAAAAATTTTTGCCGAAGTTTAGGTTCAAAACCAGGGATGATCAAAATTTTTGATTACGAACGAAACTGCCATAGTATTGCGTTTAAGATATAGCAAAAGTAGCATCGTGTTGGCAGCATATTCATCATTTTGTTCATTAACTATTAAGAAAGTCATACAATCTAGTTCAGAAATATTCTCTTGATTGAGATTTTTGTTTAGGTTTCAAAGAGCATGATAACTCGTGTTATGAATGTCCGGCAGCTTGAATGGCAGCATTATGGAGGAACTGCCATTCCAGGGCAAGAGGCGATTGGAAAAGAGTTGTCTGAACTCATCCAAGATACATTAGCATATGAAAATCTCAATAAATTCATGCAGTGTGTTCCCTACTTTCATGGAGTCAACCCATCGTTTCTTGCTTTATTATGCAAACACGCCTTAGTGTATTTTTATGCGGAAGGGGAAATCGTTCTCTACGAGGTAATATCTATAAAAATTTTTTTTTGCTGTAACTTCAGATAAAAAGCTTTCTAAGCTAAATCTTTCATTGGGGTAGTCCTGGCATAATTTCTTTTTGACTGCAGCCTGGAACAAGAAAACGTTTTTTTAGTATTGGGCGGTACCGTGGTACAAAAAAGTACCGTGTTAACGTAACGCGGTATTTTTTTTAGTACCGTTATCGGTATCGTTGTTACTTTTAAAGTACTGACTGCCCTGCTCTAGTATTTTCAAACTTAATTGTGTAATCATACAAATGGCTCAACCCGACTTTAACATGAAATATTTCATTAATTCAGACTGTGGTTACAGTTTTCAGAGTGTTTCATGCTCCTTATTTTTTTATGCTAGGGCGATTTGTCCAGAGATCTCTACGTCATAAAACGGGGCCATTGCAACAGCGTAACTTTTGATCTGGAAACAAAGTTAGACCATTTGGCTCCCGGAGATTACTTCGGAGAATGCGCGGTAAAGCTTAGGCCTATATTTGTAATTAAAATCGGTGTTTTAGGTCATTTTATGTTTTAATTTTGGTGTTGACGAAAAGTGCGTCTCACTGGTCTCAACACAGACTCAGACGACCGAGTGGAAAAGCGTCCGCCTCTAGAGCTGTAGACTCTGATTTGATTAAGAGTCGGGTCGGACCAATAACTGTAAAATTGCTATTCACAGCTTCCCTGCTTGACTCTCAGCATTAAAGAAAGGGGCAGTGTAGAGAACGAGCTGGCAAGTTTGCTTGAAGTGCCGTTGGGAAATGCACTAAGATTTCCTATTTTATAGCGGCAGACAGGTGGCCAGCAAGGCGGCAATTCCCAAGCGAGTTATAGCGCTTTAATCATTTTCTTATCAGGCCCGCAACCAGGGGGGCCCCCCTGAAAAAAATTTCGCCCCCCCCAACAAAAAATTGTTTTTTATAATACATGATACCGGTACCGGTAATTTGGCCCCCCCCCTAAAATATTTTTCGCCCCACTAAGCATTTGCTTGTCGTTGCGGGCCTGTTTCTTATGATAGGATGGATATGCTAGTGTTACAAAACAATACAAGATTAGTTTAAACTTTGCCATACAGATGTTGTTTGGATGTGGATCGCCACGAACCATAGCATGTGAAACTGCGTGCGAGATTGTGATCTTGAAACGAGAGGATTTCGATAAAGTTTTGGAATCTTTTCCTATCCTGCAAGAACAATTGCAACGAGTTCAAAAGGATGACAAGTTTCGAGATCGTGTCTTGCAAGCTATTCGTTTGAGAAACTTCGCTTTTTCTGAATCACAAAAGTAAGTACAGTTTCGAATTTAAATGAATTTACTTTTATATCTATCCTTATATCGCTAGAAAGCGATCAAAGCGCAGTATTAAGCGCTCTGATGGGTTGCCGGCCATCTGTCTATCACATCAACATGGGGGAATCCCGCCAAATGTCTTTCCGAACGGCACAACAAGCAAACTTGCCGGCTGGTTCTCGGCACTGTCCCTTTAACGCTGAGCCTCCAGAAGGAAAGCTGTGAATATTAATTTTTAAGTCATTGGTTTGATTCGACTCGAATCAAACCCGAGTCTACAGCTTAGGAGGCGGACTTCTTACTACTCGGTTATCTAAGCTGCTAAACAAACGAGCCGCTATACTTGTGTGAGACTATCTTTGTGTTTCTCTACTACACCACATGAAAGCTCAGAGGCAGACTCGAACCTTCTTAATTGTTATGATTCCTATTGGGTCTTTGGGCATTGGTCACCTAGTCCATTTTAGGTTAGGCGATGTTGGATTTTGTTCCAGTTATTGTGTCTTTATTGAAAATTTTTGTTTTTGACAATAAATGATTGTGCGATGGTCATTATCATTGAGACCTATTAGAACTTAGTTATTTCTTTTGGCACCAATAGGAGATCGAACCTTCGCCCTTTGCTTTTAGTAATTTTTGCAATCGACATCTGACTTTTCACGGTGATTTGCTTGCTTTTGAAGAGAAAATCCGTCTCGATTTGCCAAGAATGCTCAAAGGCAACGCAACTGCGTGTTTGTAAAAACGTTATTTTGAAACTTGATTGTGGTTTTGAAGTTGCTTTTTTATTTTTCAAAGTATGGTTGAAGAAACGTGTATTTAGCAGCTTTAAGCAACGTCGTAGCTGTGCCAAAATTTGGAAAAAAGGCATTATTTTACTTTAGGCTTGGAAGTGTATGGTTAGAAACAGCACAAAATGCTCAGCAAGATTGAGCGGCTCAGTGACCCTTGAATAGTTAACTGCATAGGAGCCTGACTAGATGAGATGTAGATTATGATATCGGTTTTGTGTTGAGGGGTTCCATGACTAAGAATTACCGAATTGAAAACATTGACGAGGAACATAAAATCTACACGGAGAGGTTGAAAAATACTTCTGGTTACATATATCTTCCTCCCGAAGAAAGGAATATTCGAATTGGATTTTTCGGAAAGTTATTAAACTTGTTCTTGTTATCTGTAACGTTTGATCCTCACACAAATGCGTACAGATTATATGAATCTATCCGTACTGTGCTCACCGTCGTCACGCTGTTAATAGTTCCTTTGCAGGTAATGATTGGTTTTTGTACATAGGGCTACTATCTGGCTCGTTAAAAAGATATTGGTGCAGCCAGCGGAGGCACTGCTCACCTTTTGACAACTCAATCTGGGGTGTACTCAAAACATTCATATTAAATATCGTAACTTTTTGCAACCTTTAACCTATTTATTTGCTCCCCCTTAAATTTTTCGCAAGCTTCCCCTCAAAATTGTAGTTATTATGATTTTTTGATTTTATGCTCGTTTAAACCCATCAGAGAATTACAACAGCTTTGACAAATATCTCTCCGAGTTTGCCTCAGTCATGTCTTTGTGACAAGCAGTGCACGTCGATGCTGCGTGGTATTGCATGATATGATATTTAGTTACGTTTCACATATCCCCTTGTATCGGCCATTAAAACTCGGCTATCATTTGGACCATAAGCTAACTCCGGTATGGCAGACTTACTTTATACTTACTGTATTACGCATTACGTCGGTCGTCGGAGCTTATAACGAGTACTGGGGCTCATCTTCGCGGGGCAACACAGCTACGACGAAACGTCGCTGCGGTGGCTAGCCGTGGCGACACTGTGTCTGATTTGACAGGCACGGGAATCAAACCCCACATCACCTGCACAGATAGCAATGTCTTTAAGCACCATGCTACGCGACTGGTAGTAAGTAAAAATGAATATCGGCATCTTTATATTTTAGTTTGCATTCATGCCAGCGAACTACTTTCTACTTGTGATGCAATATCTTCTTGATTTTTGTTGCTTGATCGATCAGTATGTGAAAGCGCATACAGCCTATTTCAACCATCGAGCTGTGTTAGTCTCTCATCCCATCCATACTACACTGCACTATGTGCGTACTAGCTTTATGGTGGACCTTATATCTTGGTTTCCATTTGAAGGAATTGTATTCACCAAATACTTCGGTGAAATCATTGAACAACAATGGCGGTTGCTGGCTGTCATGAGGTTCACGAGAATATTACAAATTTACAAGGTAAAAAGAGTTCATGCTTAATTATGAAGTCTCCGTTTTTATTCCAGTAAATTCACTTAAAACGTCCAGTTTTGAAAGTTACTGCATGAGGATTTATTTTTGCCCCTTAAGTGATTTTGTTTTTAACGTTTTTTTTTTTTCATATTTAGGTTCACGGATATTTTTCTTATTTGCTATTAAAAATCCGTGAAAATCATTGGATCAAACACGGGAGGAATCTTATATACGGAGTCTTGCTTCATCATTGGATTGCTTGCTTGATGTTTATACTTGCCTGTCCACCGGTTACTAGCAACGTAAATGTTGAATTTCTAGCTGTGTAGGTAGCGCAAAGACGGTCATAATCGCAAGTTATTGGTTCAAGTCCCACCCAAGCCCAACTTTTCAATAAGATGCTGCTGCCCTGATTGCTGCTTGTCGGTTTTCAGCAAGCATCAACATGAACAAATTTAACCGGAAAACGTTGAAATTAGGGCACCTAGTGAACAAGTCACGATCGTTGTACTGTGCCATTGTCTCTTTCGTGTAGAAGGATAGAATAAAGAAATTGACTCAGTTAACTAACCTTTTGCATTTACTGTCGACTAGCTTAATATGTACCGGTAACTATACGTAGCAAATAGCTTCGTCGAAAATCATTTTTTTCCGTTTTCAATTAAGCGTAGTTTTATTTGTTGAAGAATTAATACGGTGCAAAATTGCAACAGTTAATTTCCAAGCTAAATTACGCGTCAAGGAACTTGGTTTTGAAATGTGCCCGAGCGACACGTTATCTTACGTTCGTGAGTTAAAACTACCTGCAGCAAATAATGTGCGTGGTCTTAGTGGTGTACAATAAAGCAAGTTTGTTTTTTTTCTTAATATCTCAGATGGCCAAGTGGTAAGAGCGTCTGTCTCTGCAGCTGTTGACTCGGGTTTGATTCCGAATTGAGTCAAACCAATGGCTTTAAAATTGCTATTCACGGCTTCCCTGCTTGACGCTGAGCATTAAAGGGACAGTGTGGAGAACAAGCCGGAAGTTTTCTTGTTCCGGTAACAAAGGCACGTTGCGGGACTCCCCCATCTTAGTATGGTAGACAGATGGCCGGCAACTCCCCAGCGACCTCGATGTAGAGCTTGGATTGTTTTCTCGTGATAGAACAAATATGCGACTTGATCAAAAAAATAATAACCCTATCGATGTTGTAGAACTAACTTTGCTTGCAGGACTAAAGATGTGCTTATTCTTTAAACTTACATTTCAGGATGAAAGATTTTTCATTCAAACTCAACAAATCTCTCCTCTAACTGCCACTGGTTTAAAAACTTACTGTCACAATGATACTTGGATTGGATTGGTCACGGATTCATTTCCTGCTCTCGACATTTTTCACTCCGTAAGAGATCAATATATCGTCAGTTATTATTGGGCTACTGCTACGCTAGTTAGTGTAGGCTACGGGGATATCCATGCTTCCACACTGACAGAAATGCTTTGTGCTACTTTTATTATGATCTCTGGTACCGTGTTCTATTCCTTCATTCTCGGAGGCATGTCCGCCAGCATTCAAACAGACGACCAAAGACGAGGAAGCTATAAAGAAAAGATATCAGATATCAAAAAATTTTTCAAGGTCTACGATGTCAGCCAGTACACTGAAGATCAGGTTAGATTTGTTCATACTATTCCACCACAATTCCATTCTAGGTATCCCCGACTAAAATATAAATGCCGGTACTTGGTCCATTTTTTGTTGGATAAAATAGCCATTTTGTTTAAGTTTCGGAAAATAAGCTTCTATCGCAGTGCTTTTTAAACTTTTTTGGTTTTGTTCACCTCAAGCATCCATTTCCAGATTTTCATTCACCCTTGTCCCATGATATGATAACATATTTCGACTGCATATTATTTCTGAACAACATATTTCTTCTACATACTGCTGCTGCTGTTTTTTTAACTACACTTCAGATTTTAAAGTTTATTTGTTCCTGCCTTAGTTATTTCTTCGCTTCTGCTAAGAACGAAGAGCAAACAGCACTAGAGCGTTGCGCAAATGCTATGCCACAGTTGTCCCGCAGGAATGAACTTGTATCAAGTAGACGATTTAATCATTGTAGCACTAATGCGTTTGAACTTTTCGTGTCACACTGAGCAACATTGTTTTGCGCTATTGCATCACTTCTGTTTAATTACTTGTGAATACTTGTAATCTATCATCCATTTCCGACCGTTCAGCCTAGTTCAACGCTTTTGGTGGGTTCATCCCTGCTAAAATTTCATTCACCTTCGGGTGAACCATTTACCCAATTAAGAAACTCCGTTCTATCGTGTAACGTAACCATCTAAATCTGCTCTATGGCGAATGTCCAGAGTTGATATTTTGGTAAGAATTGTGATGAAAAATGACAATGAAGTGAAAAATACGTTTTTGGAGGTGCTTCATTATTACTATTACTTGTGGGACCGCACTGGTGGAGTCACTCCGGACAAGTTGTTTATTGGTCTGCCTCCTTCTGTTCTCACCAGCATCTGTCAGTGTATGTACGGTCGTATGATTCGGAAAGCTTTTGGTGATGATGGAATCAAAGACAAAGATATTCAAGGCTTCTACCGACTTCTCTCAACTTACATTACTCCGTCTCTGTATCTTAAAAACAGCATAATATGCAGGTAGGCTTTGAAATTAAGCTACAGCTATGGCTTAATGCATTGCCTGTCCCGAATCTTGTCATTTCTACGTACCGGTATATGGTGGTTCAAGACATCGCTATCTCCGCAAGAGGTCTCCGGTTTTTGGGCCGGTCTAATGGGACACAGTGTCGCCAAGGCTCGCCACCGCTGCGACGTTCCTACGCAGCTGTGTTGTCCAGGCTCTAAGCCGCAGAGATGGGCCCTGTCACTTGCTACTTCGACGAAAGGCCGCGAGTATAATGAAGATTATATTTGACTTGATGTTATGGTCGTAATGTGACGTGTTTCGTGTTATGTTTATTATGATGTCATGATTAGACGGAACGACATCGGCAACGAAATGTTTTTCATCCAACGTGGATCGGTTGGTATCCTTGATGATGATGATCAAAAAGTGCAGAAAGTTCTTGGTCCCGGACAGCATTTCGGAGAGGTAACTTCAAACCGCTTCTGGCAAATCAATATTCGGTCGAAAACGTTAAGGTACGTTTACCGATACGCGACAACGCGAGAAGCGACAATTTTTTATCGCTACTAGTTTGTCTGTTTTACTGTTACGCGATCACGCGAAAATCTCTATATAATTTTTCTTGCGTTGTCGCATGTCGCGTATCGGTAAACGCACCTTCAGAAAACAATTAGTGTGTTGTTAAAAGAATAGTTTTAATAACAGGTTTTAAAGTTTTGCTTTTGCGGTTACCCACTACCGAAATCTAATCTCTGTTCCTCTGAGGTTTAAAAAATCGGCGCATTGGTTTGCGAAGAAATTACAAATTCGATCCAAAATTTCGTGAAAAATTGTCAAGTTGGGAATTGGGATCAAGAATGGATAAAACTTCAATATAGAGCTTCAGTTACGTTTCGTAGCAAGTGCAGAGGTATTAATTGACCTTTTCTGTTTTTCAGGTTGCATTGTTATTTACTGTGCCTCGAAGTAAAACCATCAAGGCTCTTACAAACTGTGAATTAAACGTTTTGAAAAAATCTTCTTTGGACAGTGTCTTGGAACATTTTCCACAATTTACAGATAGAATGACCGCCATAGCCGACGTAAGTTGTGCTGTTTTTACGATGAAAAAACTCTTTGAAAACTTATTTCACATTGATACTGCTGTATTTACAAGGAATATTTTTGAAAACGTTCATAGGCTGGTTCTGAAATTTTTATGGGCCAAGTTGATCTTTGATTGAGCACGCGGTTACAGATTTTTCGCAAAACCGGTTTCATTTCACCTTAGGACCGATCGCATTGAATTGGCAAGAGTGCAGTCTACCTTAAAGCCTACAATTTCGGTTTAATGAGTTAATAGTAATCACCTCCGTTGGCATTGTAATTAAAGACTATCATCGCGGGAGGTCTGGGCTTCGATTCCCAAACTGGTCGAATCAGACGCAGTGTCGTCAACCGCTCGCTAACGCGGTGACGTTTCTTTGGAGCTGTGTTGAACAGGCGCAAAGTCGCGGAGATGGCCCCGCCGCTGGTTACACACTGGGGCGTAATAGTGCGAATAGAATGAAGATTTGATTTTGAGTTGGAAATAATGTCGGTTATTTATTATCACATTAATGCGTAGGATCAAGAGGAGCTCTTGTTTGACGAAACAGCTCGAGATAAGTTGGAAGAACTAAAGATGAGATATATGACGGGACAGCTGGCTGGAAAGGAAAAGGCGATTAAAGTAAGCTTGGTTGAAGAAGTTTTCAAATACATCATGCGGAATGAAACACCCGTCACTCTTTTTGATTGACAAAAATTAGCGTCTATTCTTGAGAACCGGCCGGTAGTGTAGTGGTCAAAGACATTGCTATGGGCACGGTAGGCTGTGGGTTCGATTCCCAGGCCGATCAAATCGAAACTGTTGACAACGGCTCGCCACCGCTGCGTTGGCCAGGCGTTAAGCTACAGAAATGGGCCCCGACACTCGTAACGCAATATCGCGAGTATAATGAAGATTTGATTTGATCTACCCCTATATTGCGCATCCCCTAATATCCAGCAACTTCCAAGGCACCCATGTTAGAAACCGTTAAGCGAGACTGGTAGCGCTTCGCTATACCTTCCTTACAAGAATTGAACCATGCTTTTTCTTGAGCGGCGCGAATTAGGTTTGCAGCTTGATCAGTTTATAGCATTAATAACTAAGCCTGTGATGAAATATTCGGAGTGAGAATTCAACAAGATTTGCCCTGTAGAGAATTCACGCTGCAGCTTTCGATTTTTTCATTTCATAAATCAATACATTTCTTGCTTAGAAAAGACGAATCATTGACAGAGACTCGAAATTCCTGGGAATTTGGTACAACCTTGTAATCTTGTTATCATTTGCTTCCGCTGCTTTATCTATCTACCAAGTGGCGTATTTTAATCATCATATTTTGATTTACCTCGTTAATTATTTCATTGATGCAATGTAAGTAGCACCTAAGTCTTTTACACAATTTTTGGTGATCGATCAGTTCAGTTGTTTAGCGCACGCTATCGATGCTGGACGTTTGAAATTTGTTTCCCTGGCGCATAGTTAGAAAATTTCCACTTTGCTCTCCAGCAATGTAATTGACAAATGCGCGAGTTTGCCGCGAGTAATAAACAATAAACTGAGACGTTCTGCACTACTGACCTGGAGTGGCGAGAACTGCATGCTCTTCTCGCAAATGCTAGCCAATCAAATCGCTGGAAAGCAATGTGGAAATTTTCTATGCAACACTTCCATAATATGTTTCCCGGGCCACAGTGTCGCCAACGGTTCGCCATTTCTGCGACGTTTCGTTGTAGCTGTGTTGCCCAGGCGCTAAACGGCTGGGATGAACCCCGCCACTCGTTACACGCTTTGGCGTAATACCGCGAGAATGATGAAGATTTAATTTACTTTTATGCTGAAACCATAGAACAAGCTCTGAAACCATAAAACAAGCTATTCACTGGTGTGCTATCATTATTGAACGTAGGGGCCGAGTATTGCTTGGAATTCGAATACTTGGAATTCGTTGTTTTAATTGTTTGTTTTTGATATTTTTCGACATGTGTAATAGTCTTGGCCTATTGTTTATTCGTTGAAATACCGGGGAGTGTATTTTGAAAGTAGGCTAGTATAAAATCGGTAGGTGGAAGGAACACTGGTTTAAAAAAGCCTACATAAAGTCATTTTTCAGCGTTATTGGCTTTCTATCTTTAGTAGAAGAGTTGACTGATATTGATAAATAGTAATGCAGCTATAAAAATTCAGCTGTTTGTCCTCTCGATTAGGGAACTTACCGTCTTTGATAGCAAGCAATTTTTTTTTTACTTCTAACTCGAAAATTTTGTCTTTTATTTTAGGTTTCTTTTTGATATGATCTTATCGTTCAACACGAGCGTGCTGGATCAATTTTCAGGAAATATTGATGATCCTCAAAAAATTAACCTGGCTTACGCCAAAACACTCGATCGGTTTTTATTGGATGCGCTTTCGAATGCTCCCTTGGAGTCTATGGCTTTCATTTTTGCTTCTGATTTTCGGAACAGATTATTTTTGTTTTCTCTTGGAAGACTCAACCGACTGTTACGTATTTATCGACTGGTGACAATATTTTCTGACTGGCAACGTGACATCAGGAGAAAGTAAAAATTTCCGACATGTTTTAAAAAGTGTATTGTTTATAGTTAAAAGAGGAAAAATAAAGTCCCAGTAATTCTTGAAACTGCACGTTTCGACGACATAGATTCCGCCATCAGCGAGCTGAATCCATCTCGTCGAAACGTGCAGTTTTAAGAATTACTGTGCCTTTATTTTTCCTCCTTTACGCTATTTTTGTCCCATATTTATTGCATTTCGAAGCACATCCTTTGTGTTTTTGTGATGAGTGGGTTGCATTCAGGAATGAAGCCCGTGGAAATTTATGTGGGGCCAAAGCGCAATGGGCTGAAAACTTCAAAAATATAATGTGTATGGGTCAGGTTGCAAGGATACCACAATTCAGATTAGGCTTTATCAAAAAGGAGGGCTTATAGTGCCCCCGTGGTTATAGTCTATACCACTGCTTATGAGTTTATTAAGTCTAGATTTAACCGCATTAAGAAGTTAGAGATATTTTTTAAAAACGATTTATGCCTTTTAGGAAAGGTATATTCTAGTGAAAACACTTTTATGTAGACAGACGCTGTGTCTTGAGATTACGTGTTTAATCCGTAGCTTCCAAAATGTAATCACTATCAACAAAAAAGCATTGAGAAAATTGCGTACCTTCACTCAGAACAAGATTAGAGTTAAATGGAACAAATCCTCTCAACAGGGGCATATTTTTTGGGGGGGCATTGTGCCATGCCCCCTCCCTTTTGACCTTGCATTTTAGTAAAAAAAGATGCCCCCCCCCCTTTTAATTTTTCTCGTCACGCCACTGCCTCTCAACTAGTGCATTAGATCAGGTTTATGTCCAGTCTAAGTGACACAGGGATGGTAGATTGGTAATGAACCCTAATGTTTTTACTGCTTATTTTTTTGCTTGATTTCAGTGCTTTTACCGTTCGTTTGTATTACGTTCTATTAATTCTTGCGCTTGCTGTTCATACTGTGGCTGGTTGTTGGTATGCCTTTGCATGCCCTAACGGTATTTGCAAGGATCAAACTTGGACCAGTGTTACTGACACAGGTAAGATTTTGTATTTTCGAAAACTGCACTGTTACTTCAAGCTATAAAGTTACTAAACTATTAAAAATATTTTTAAAAGCAACACGTTTAGAATACACCAGCCAGTTAGCTCAGTTGTGAAACACATCGCTTTCGACGCTGGAGGTCTAGGGTTCGATTTCCGGGCTGGTCAAATCGGACACAGTGTCATCAACGGCTCGCCAATGTGCCGATGTTTCTTCGTAGCTGTGTTGCCCAAGTGCTAAGCCGCGGAGATGGCCCCGCCAGTGGTTACACGCTTCGGCGTAATACCACGAGTATAACGAGGACTTGATTTTTGGGGGTTTGAATTTGAACACGTTTAAAATTAATCTTTATTAAGGGAAAAGGTTAAACTCTTTGGGTCAATTTTTTTGTCGGTTTTTAATCATTTCAGAGTTGTGTCTAATAAAGTCTGTCTTTTGACGAGTTTAAATTGTGATGTGAAAAAGCAGCAGGCAAAACTGTGATATTTTTGTCGATGAGTGGCCAACTACGTTGGACCAACATTTTAATTTGTGAATGACTGTCTTCTTCAAGTAGCCTAAAGTCTAAATTTTCAAACAATACAAGCCTTCCTTTGGAAAAATGTGTCATTTTTAGCGGGTTTTCTGCTGCGCTCAACGATGTTTCGTCTCAAAGCATTTGAAATCAAGTTCAAAACTTTCAATAGCTCTTAATGTGTTTTGCAAACTTCATGTTGCCAGAGTAGAATAATTCTGTTTGTTGGTATGTGCAAATTCATTTTGTTTTTTGAACTTCCTTTCTTCAAGCATTGTCATTTTAACAGCTCAGACGGCCGAGTGGTAAAAGCGTCTGTCTCTGAAGCTGTAGACTTGGGGTTTGATTCGGAGTCGGATCAAACCAATGACTTTAAAATTGGTATTCACAGCTTTCCTGCTTCACGCTCAACATTAAAGGGATAATGTGAGAACAAGCCGGCAAGTTTACTTGCTGTGCCGTAGGGAAAGGCACTTAGCGGGATTTTCCCATCTTAGTGTGGTAGACAGGTGGCCGGCAACTCCTAAGCGAGCTCGTATAGCGCTATGATCGCTTTCTAGTGATAGGGGGTTAAATATGCAACTAATAATACAAGTTTACTTGTTGTGCCGTTGGGAAAGGCACTTATGGGATTACCCCATCTTGGTATGGTAGATAGATGGCTGGCAATTCCTAAGCGAGCTCGTTATAGCGATATGCAATTAAATACTAAAACAACAAAAACATTTTCAGGGTATTTTGAAAACCGTGTTCACAGCTACGCGTTACTCCCTCTAGTGGATAGCATTTATTGGACCGTCGCTACGATGACTTCCACAGGATATGGGGATATAAAGCCAGCCACCCAGGTTGAAATGATTTATGCATGTTTCGCAATGGTACTGGGCAAGATAATGATTGGATATATTCTGGGAATCACTGCTGCAACTTTGGCTAATGATGAGAGTCTCAGTGTCACGTACAAGCAAAATGTAACTGTAAGTACAATGTTAAACACGGCATTTCGACCTATTCCTCTTGTATTGGTCACTTAGTTATTTTCGAGCTCGCCCAGAAAGCCTATATCGTAATAAATTAATGGTAATACATGGGGCGCCGTTGTTAAAAAAACGATTTAGCAAATTTTGTACGAATTTTCAGCAACATTTACGCAGTTTCACAGCTATTTAGTTAAAGTGAGATGAACTGCAGCTAAAACGCTTCGAAAAATGCAACAACAGCTAAAGTGTAACGACATTTAATAAATAGCAACGATATTTATTAAATAGCGGCGATATTTAATAAATATCGCTGCTATTTATTAAATATGTATTTATCCAAATTTGAATTACCATCGGCACAGTGTATCCATATTACTAATTGTAGAACCACTCTCTGTGCTCAGTGTCCGGAACGAAAATTAAAGCTTAGATGTTGTGTTGCCATTATTAATTTTTGTTTTAAAAATTTTGTATGAAATTTACAAGGAGTTTCTAGTAGCATATACATTATTATTAGACTAATTTGGCAATAAATGAGAAATGTGAGAAATTCTGGCATGGGGTAAGTGATAAAGTATGGGGAGCATAGGGAAGTGTTGGAGGAGGCGTGGGGGTTGTGAGGAAGTATGGGGAGTGAGTGTGGGAAAGTGTTGTGCGAGGTGAATGAAAGATGTGAGGGGTGTGAGAGAGTGCGGGGAGATGGTAGGTGAGTGTGGGAAAGTGTGGAGAGACGTGTCAGGTGAGTGTAAAGGTGCGGGGGAGAGGTGTTGGGTGAGTGTGGGAAGAGGTGTCGGGTGAGGTGAGTGTAAAGGGTGTGGGTAGAGGTGCAGAAGAGTGTGTTGGCTCCCCCACATCCCCACACTTCTCCGCATCCTAACTCACTTTCCCCACTTCCCCCTCTGGTTACGCCCCTGACAGTTTATCTGTTAATTCGGAAAGGCCTCGTTGCATTGTTGCTGAAATGCAAAAATTTCAAGATGTTTTAATATCTGTTCCTGGACATCGTTTTACCAAAAAATGGAGTAGAAACAATAGGATTTTTACTCCAGTAATGTGCGAAGTGACCTCTTTTATCAATTATTCCAGTGGCAATCGTTAAACCTAGAAATGTTTTTCGCTCAAGTAGCGTCAAAGGCTTCCAATTATTGGCTCTGGAATGCGTTGGCAAGACTCCAGCTTTTGCCTGAAAAAACTGATCTGCATAACGGTTCGTTTCTTCTGGCACTATGCCCAGGATATCATCTGTTATTATGAGTTGAAAATATTCCAAACCATTCCCAATATCCACTACATTAGCCAGAAAGGTTAGTCCACGGTCTCCAACAAAACTGTTCACCTGAGGCTGTCTTGTGGCGGAGGTCCAAATATAATTGTATTAATCTCTTGCTTGCATTGTTCTACGTCCACGTGGTCCTTGAGCAGCCATTGACGCCAGGGGCGCCGAGAGAAATTTCGGGCCCCGGCGCAAAAATTTAGTTTGGGCCCTTTGGTCAGTGGTGCCCTAAAATCACGTGATGAGCAAAAAAAAGATCATAGCGTCCGCAGATGTTTGAATTTCGGCCCAAAATCAAGTGATGAGCAAAAAAGGGTCATTGCCTCCGCAGATGTTTAAATTTCGGCTCAAAATCTAGTGATGAGCAAAATATGGTCATAGCGTCCGCAGATGTTCGAATTTCGGCTCGAAATAAAAAAAACGTCATCGCGACCGCAGGCCGTAGTTTGAGCTGATGAATTTTGCATTCTAAACCTGACAATTCTGAACACCGGGCCCCCCTGTGTTCCCGGGCCCCCGGACAGTGACCCCTTCTGCCCCTGTCGGCGGGCCTGATTGACGCACTTGGGACATTTTGGTCCCTTGGTCCCTGGCGCTACTTTCTTCATCAGAGATACCATCCAACCCATCACCACTTCCATTTTCTATGTCTTTTTCTGATGATGATAAAACATGATCTTTATCATCGCTATCATTTTCGATTAAACTTTCATCGGAATACGATAGCAAGACAAGACCTTTGCCATCTGCCATGTGCCATCTCGTATTACGGTGAAAGACTTTGAATTGAAAAGAAAGAAAAATTCACCAACTTGCATTGATAAACAACAGCGCGCACAGGCTTGTATCGTTTGTCTGCGGCGGGCACATACACAGGCCTTCTTAAACATGCGTGAAAAAGCTGTATGACGTCGAATCCAGCGGTTTTGGCAGTCAACTGATGGCTTTACCAAATGACGTTAATCTACGTCGTAAAGCACTATGCAGAAAATTTGATAACGTTATTCTACGTCATGACTCATGAAGCTAGTGTTGTCGACTTCTGTATTTTTTGCAGGCTGTTCAACGTTGCATGGATGATCATAAATTTGATAAAAAGTTGTATAACCACATTGTTCAATATTATGAATATCTCTGGCTCAAGAATCAAGGCGTCAATACTCTCAATTTATTCCCAGATTTGTCTTTTAGGTAAGAATAAAAAGTAAAATTTAAATCGCCAAGCTATTTGAATCATGCCTTTAATTATAAGCATAAGCTATAGTTTTCTTTATAATTTTTATAGTTTTAGTTATAATTATAAGCATTTCGACAATAGCGAAACAAACTTCAGTAGTTTTTACAGAAGTGATGATGATTTTTTTTTTCCTGTGACAAGAAAGCGACGGAGACGCTATGCATAGGGGAATCCAGACTCGCTTAGGAGTTTGCTGCCCTTGCTTCCGAGTTTTCCGCTTGAATTTTGCCTCTGACTTCTTCAATTTGCCGCTTGCTAGATTCCATTAAGCAGAGATAATTTCGAGAAGCATCTTATCCAAGGACGCAACATCGAGGCTTGGGTAGGAGTTGAACTATCAACCTTGTGATCATGGTCGTCGTGAAAACGACGCTCCAAACCACTGCACCTTGCTGCAGTGATTTTATGTAAACACAAGCTCTTGCTAGCGATATTATTGAGCGTTCTGCCGGAGCAGATTGAGTAAGACTGATAGTGACATGTAAACTACAGTTCCAGTATAGGGTAACTGACAAAGAAGCTTGCGAAAAGTGTAAACTGTTAAATGGCGATCAAAAAACCTAGGTTTTACTATCTCGCGCGAATTTACGAAGATTGGCTGATCTTGCACAAACGGATTAGGGATGTGTCTCAAGGAAAATTACTTGGACTCGCCGAGTAACCAGTATTCACGACATAACTCGGCCGAGTCCGAGTATCTACGACGTCAAGATATGAACTCCAAATTAGGTGAAGAGCAAAAAAAAGGGTCATCACGTCCGTAGAAGTCCTAATTTCGAGTCAAATTTGGATACAGAGCAAAAAAAAGGTCAAATTGATAAGGCTTTGATACTCGGCCGAGCATCAATTAATATACTCGGACTCGGCCGAGTGCTCGGACTCGACTCCGCACATTCCTATTTGGTAATTTTTTGGACATTTATAAGTTTTTTTTCCAATTGAAATGTCACTAATTTTTTTGATTGACTACAAACATTTTCACTGGAATATATCCAGCAAGGTAGCCTATTACCGCAAGCCGAAATATCTACGCGTTTGCGAATCTTTTTGCCGAGTAAACCTCAATAAATCTTTTTAGTTTGCGAGCAGACATAGCGAGTCAAGTGTGTGGAAAATGTGTTAGAAGTATTCGTTTATTTCGTGGTTGTCCGGAAAATTTCTTGCGACATGTGTGCACTGCCATGATAGCTGCAGCTTATATGCCCGGGGATTATATTTGCTTTGAGGTTAGTCTATACCAGTGGTTTTCAATCTTTTTCAAGTTGCAGACCCCTAAGTTAAGCAATTTGTTTTTGCGGACCCCACATAAATCAACGCAAATAAACACGATTCAAATTTTCCGTCCAAAATCAAGCGAAGAGCAAAAAAAAGGTCATCACGTCTGCACAGTGCACACGTCCAATTTTCCGCCAAAATCAAAAACAGTGCAAAAAAGGTCTTCACGTCCTCTGATGTCCTCTTTTCCACTGAAAACATCGGTGAGGAGCTAAAAAAAGGTGTATCCCTCTATCGTTCACAAAAAAAAAATTTTTTTTCATTGCATTAATAATTAATAAACACCGATACGGCGGACCCCTTTTTAGCTCTTGCGGCCCCCTTAAAATCATTCCCCAGGTTGAAAACCACTGCACGTTGTTAGAGCTAGATTGATGTTTGCAGGCGGTTAGGCCTACAATAGGCCTAAATACTAGGTTTGTAACTTTCTGAATATTTAGACATAAGCATTGATGTGACGCTATTTTACATAGTAGGGGCTATCAGTCAGATCAGATGTAGAAGTGGTGTTGTTTCTTGTTTTTTAATAAGAAAACGAAAAATTCTCCTTTTCTAGTATCGACACCGCAGATATCCAGTAAACAGTGGCGTAGCGAGAAATTTTAATAGGGAGGGTTCATAAGCAACAAAAGCCATCAAAAGAGTCTGGTATATTTTACTAACTAACATTTTGTTTTATTTTTGCTAAAAGGTAGGCCTATAATCAAAAGGGGGATTTGGCACAATGCCCCTTCCCATAAATACGCTTTTGCTAGTAAGCAGGCTTAGAAATATTTGAAATTTCTGAGCGAGGTAATCGAACCCTCGTCTTCCCGGATTGCCAGCAGGGACGCAGCCCACGAAAAACTTAGATGGGCAGGGCCGGATTTTGACGTGAGAGGCCCCGTTTTGATCCGCCCTAAGCGATTGGTCTCGAAAAAGGGCTCCATACATCAAAAAGGGGGAGAAGGGCAGCTCCCTCCGGTGGGGCTCTGGCTTTGTTACTGATTGCCAGAATATTTCGAAGAGCAAGGAGACCACCAGTGGTTAGACCTATCAAAAGTCGTGCTTTGGAAAATAAATTCTTAACTTAATTTTTGAAACGAACTTGATTATTCTTGCCTTAACATTATATTTCTGAGTCTATTCTCGAAGTCTGGCAATATGCATTGGCTTATTAGGATACCCCGTCTATATTGTCTAGTCTTTCTACAAAAGGTTATACTAAGCTTTATACACAGGGCGATGTCCACGCTGAGATGTACAGCATCTACAGAGGACAAGCATTTGCAGAGCGAACGATCGAAGGAGAAAAAATTGAATTTCAACAAATCAATGAAGGCGAAAATTTCCTCTGCGAAAGTGTACTGACTTACGTAAGTGATTCTATTCAAATAAGATTGACGATGGTTTAAGCGTAAATCGAAACGCCTCAAAAAATTTAAATGTTTTCTATATTACTGGCTCTTACTTTTGTAATTTGTAAGTAAGGTCTGTAAGTTTAGTCCTGCGCAATTGCAACCAACTTTAACTCTGCATTGCCGCTAACGGTGCAGGAGATCACGGGGCCGTCAAATAGACATAGTGTCGGTACCGCACCGCTGCAACGTTTTTTCGCAGCTGTGTTGCCCAGGCGCTAAGCACGAAGACGGGCCTCGCCACTCGTTTACCCGCTTCAGCGTAATACCGCGAGTAAATTTGAAGATATGATTAAGATATTTTGATGTTAATTGGGATTGAAAGTATTATTACTGAATGACAGAATGCTCTTCGCATCGCAGCCCCGGCATTTAATGCTTGATTGGGAACACAATTACCCTGTTCACACAACCATTCAAGTAGCCCCAACAACCTCCGTACTTTTGCTTTACATTAAAATTTTTGATGCCATAATTAAAAAAATTGTAACTATGACATCAAAAATTTTAATGTGATGAAGAAAATTCGTGGGTTTTGGCCACTTAAACTAAACAGTGGACAGGGGAAATGGGCAGCGCTTTCAACCTTGCATGAACTCAGACTTTTGCAAGACAATAGCTAACTAAAATTTAATAAATGAACTAGGCTAGTTAGTCGATCCCTTTTTGGAATTAAGCGTTGATTACTTAGCGATTCTTTTGTCACAAAGCATTAGGCGCCGTAGAAGTTGTCCAAACATTCAATATTTTTCCTCGGAATACTACGAGGAGATTCGCACCATTTTCCAGCCCAACAGGTTTGATTCTTTAGAGGCAACTCTTGATTTGTAACTGGTGCTGCTTTTCGGCAGGTCCGACGGCCCTGCTCTCTACGAGCTAGGACATACGTGGATGTTTTTAGTTTAACTTTGGAAGGTCTGCGGGGGATTTTACAATACCACCCTCTAGTCAATGATACCATCGTCAAAAATGCCAGAGAACTTTACCCAGAATTACAGTTCTAAGTTTTGTTTACCTTTTTCGATGATTTTCTTTTTGGTTTTAATTAATTTTTTATTTAATTTTGCTTAGGCCTACTGTGATTATTTCAGCTCTTTTTGCTTTTTGCAAAGTGTTGGTTGTACTTATTCGCATCATTAAAGGTTTTGATCGTTTTATGCCAGGCATTTCTTGCGACTTTTCAGTATTAGACCTTTCTAAAAATTTGTACGAGCTTTGAAATTTTTATCACGTCTTTCGTCTCCGCCAAGGCGTTGATTTATCAATGCCATCCTTGCGCTGTATCAGTAGTGGTGGCGATGGCCGAGTGGTTAAGGACGTCGATTTCATGCGCAGCTCTTATGACGGTTATGAGTTTCATTCTTGCCGTAATTAATAATGAAAGACGGACATAATTGCTAGCCAGGAGGAAAAGATCGCGAGAGGATATGGCTACGTGTGAGGTACAAAATGCACCACAGTGATACGAAGTTTTTGCACGAAGACTGACTGAACAGCACCACCGCGACTAAGCAGGAGGAAATTGGCCTGGAAGCTAAAAAGCCTTTTTTTTGTTTTTGAGAAACGCGGAAACCGGGAGGACTCCTTTGCTCGCGGTTTGGGCTGTCAGTACCGGAGCCGGAAACGATCGTTTCATTGGTCGAAAATTTGGCTGTTTTGGAAATTGTTTCCCTCTATCGCCAACTTGCTAGTTTCAAAACACTAAATCCGCTGCTGAATTGCGCGCAATGGTGAAACGCGGAGCCAACACTATGACGTCATATCCGTCTCATTAATTTGTACGACTTAATACCGTAAACAAATGAGATGATCTCGGTGTTGCCAAAGGGTAGCACCAGAGATAAAATCAATATCCTGACCTTCGTGTTTCCATGCAGTGAGCACAATGTTACAATGCCGCTTAATTTTATGTAACGGGAGGCAATATGCAAGAAGCTCCGAAAATCTAACACGGAAGATTCACAATAAGCTGGACTTTGTCACTAGCTTTTACACTAATTGCTGCTTCTTATTTCGCAAGAACCAGACACAAGAATGCAAGGTGTATCACAAATACCACATTCAAGGTCGCCGTCTCCAAAGTAGGCGTGGTAGACTTATTTTTAATAAAACAAAAACAATTATCGGCAGTGGAACCGCACACAATGAACTCGAGAGAAATAATGCGTAGCCTACATTTACACAAATCTGGATCATATTCGTAAGACCGAACGATGTTGTTTTATGAGTAGCATAGCCTATTGCGAAAGGTAACCCACACGAGGCCAAGAATAACAAAAAGTTGGAGACACTGCGTTTAAATTGTTGCTGCACTCTTTGCAGCCCTCTCTAATCCGACTTTTTGATAGAATTAGCATGAAACCAAAGCTTAAAACAGGGGTGTGCAAACTAGGCCCGCGAAACCATTTTATGCGGCCCGCCGGCACTTACAAAATTATAAACTCCTACCGTCCGTGAATCAAGCCAAAGATTTTTTTTGGTTTTCGCTGATTTTCAATGGAAAACAGGACATTTGAGGACGTGTAGAGTAGACCCTTTTTTTTGCTCTTTCCAATAAGTGCGGCCCTCGGCTTCAAAATTGTTTCAAATGTGGCCCTTTGTGTGAAAAGTTTGCCCACCCCTGGCTTAAGACCATAACCCACTCCATAATCGTGTGATTTCTAAAAGCAATAAAAGGTGTAAAGAGTGCAAACTTAATCATAAACATACAATCACCCTGCCCAGTGTGTCCACAAGTCCAATTTAAGAGAGCCTTTTTGCATCAATGACATTTTGATGTCATAATCACGTTTTTCAATTATGACATCAAAAATTTGATTATGATGCAGAAAGCCCGAGACCTTTTAGCCCACTTTAACTGGACTGTGGACAGGGTGATTGCGTCCAATAGGGCATTACGGCAGATGTTTACACTTTGACGGTCCGCAAGTCTTCAACAGAATCCATCTCAAAACTAAAGTAAGATTTCACGATCTTTCCAGTCGACTGATCACTCGGTGATATTCTTCCATGTAACCTTCAAATTCTCGCTGGAGAATCGCTTGACGCTCTTCCAATGACGGTAAAAGAGAAGGATTTTGAGCAAGAGCCATGCATTTCCTCCGCAAGTCCTGGAAAAAAACGTAAAATACAGTAAAGCAAACGCAATTTTAAATATCCAAAAGTGTAAAATGCAAATGCTTCACCGGGGGTTTGCATGGTAGTTTAAGATAGGATTGTACCGGAACTGGGATCAGAAGTTACGGCCGGAACCGAAATTGAAAAAAATTCCGGTAAGAATTTCGGCCCGAACCGGAATTTTAAATCTGATTAATGTGACTGGAGTTTTGTGCTTTATTTCAGTACAATTACACCCGCGTGTCGCACGTCACAAGTACAACATATCATGAAATCCACAGCAATATTGTTATGGTGTGCTATCCAAGATTGCAGCAGAGAAAAGATAAGTTCGGAATAGCTTAGAAAAAGTAAAAAAGCAGTGCTACAAACAAGCGTAATGATTTCTGGCAACTTGGCCGGAATTTTGCCAGTTTCGGCCGGAACCGGAATTAAAGTGCAAATTTCAGCCGAAATGGAATCCCGTACATCTTTAAAGACATCGCTATTGCTGAGAAAGGTTTTGGGTTTGAATCTCGGACCCGTCAAATTGAAGTGAGTGTCGTTTACAGCTCGCAGACGCTGGGCACCGCCACTCGCAACATGTTTCAGTGTCATACCGCCACTCCGCAAGTTTGATTTTGACACGACTACAGAAAACATGGCAGCAATTTTGAACCCAACCTTTTGTTTTTATCAACTGAGCAAAGCTATGCTGCGCCACAGTTGTAATATTTTAAGTGCAACGAAACTAAGTTCAACTGATATAAACTTACATTCATTGGCTGATTTATCCTTGCTTTAATGGCAAGCCGATACTTAGTGAATTCGGCATCGTCGTTTTCGTTCGTGTGCTGCAGACGCAGTATCTCATAAACTCTTCTAGCTTGTCTCTAAAAGGAAACACATTATTGAAGTCAATGCAACGATAAATTACAACAATCGTAACCAGCCATAAGTTTAAAGCCAGGTTTTCGGGAGTTTCACCACAAGGTTCTTGACCTTTTTTGAGGCTGTGCGGTGCGCAAACATTAAATCATTCACAGAAACCGATGGACCCCTTTATAAAAACCTTGTAACAAGCAAATTTAATATTTATAAAATACATTGTGTTACTGTATTTGTATTTACTGATTCTTTAAAGCAAATTTATGGACCTTAAGTCAAAACACTACATAGCGTCAACTTTTTGTTAGCTTAATAACATATCCTACTGCCCACCACAACTCTGTTTTGAATTTATGATGTTAAACATAGCTGCTGGCTGGCCATATATTCTGCCATTTACCTGTCTACGTGTCCAGTTCAAGTAGTTACTAAGGCCCACCGGTTTTCTGCATCATAATGACATACCGGTAATTAAAACAAGTGATTATGACATCAAAAATGTAATTGTGATGCAGAAAACCCATGGTTTGCAACCACCCAAACTGGACACACGGACAGGCAAATGTTCCTTTACCTTTTTTCGGGTTGCACACCTTTAAAATATTACAAAACCAAAAAATCCTTTTGTAAGAGAACACAAAACAGTCAATACAAGTAGTAAATACTCATATTAAATCATTTTACGGACACCTTGAAGAATTTTTGCGGACCCTTTAAGTGTTCGCGGATCCCGGAACAAGACTCCCTGTTTTAGAAACAATATTTAAGAACCTTATTGATTTTGAATCGCTTTCTTGCTGCTTGAGACATAGCTGAGGAAAAAGAGGAATGAAGGTTTTCTGGTCGAAACTCATCAAGAGCTGAACAATTCTTTGCGTCAACAAAATCACGAACTCGCTGGAAATTCTCTGAAGGATCTTCGGCTGTAAAATATTGCGCTAACATGTGTCATGAGTACACAGAAAGTAAATTGAGCAGCAGCGACAGCGTGACTGCCAAAGGCAATGCATGATACTTGTGAGTCAGGGAGCCACCTCCACCTGCAACACATATATTATTGAGGGCAAACGTAATAAAGCTATACCCCTAAATCGAACCCCAAAATCGCGTTTCAACGTCATATTGTTACAGACCGAAGACCGGTCTCGTGTCAAGCACGCGCTAAAAAGCACCAGCAAGAACCCCAACTCACCCGTAATATCACAAACATTTTCCATAGGAACATATTGGTTGTAAATCGCCTTGATCAGAGACGAGCAGTGGCCTTGTCGTTGAAACGGAGGCAAAATCAAGACTTGGCTGCAATAACAAGATATTACCAACAGAGCAATCAAGCGTGGTAATGGAGTAACACATTTGAGTATGATTTTTGGATTAGTATCAAGCTAAACCAGGGCTGGGCAAACTACGGCCCGCGGGCACTTACAGAAATATAAACTCCTACCGTGAACCAAGCCGAAGGCCTTTTGTTTTTGAATGTCAATAAAAAATAAGACATCTGAGAACGTGTAGACCTTTGTTTTACTCTTCCAATCAGTGCGGCCCTCGGCTTCAAAATTTTTTCACATGCGGCCCTTCGTGCAGATCACAAAAAAATTGCTGCTCACATCGTATATTCTTTTCTCGCCATTACATAAAATTGCCGTTTATAAACAAAATACCTTATTCTTGGTCTCAATTTATCTGGGTATGCGTAGAAGCGGTAACACGTGCTGTATCCGACAAAGTAATAACAAGGTTGTCCATTTTCTATAACTTTTTCAAACCTGAAAAAAGAATTGCAAATCTTGGTCAGGAAAATATGAACACAATAGTGTAAAAAACATTAACCTAAAAAAATAACTGAGCTTAATCTTGAATGCTAAGTTAAAAAAGAGACGTCATCGCAGTGTGGCAATTCCTTTCTATCATTTCAATCAAATTTAATAATACGAATTCATTAGTAAGATTAGTTCCTTTACATTTTTAGCAAGAAAAACCACAGTTCCAGCTACACACAGACCTTGGGTAAAATTTCAAAGCTTCTAGTTAATCAAACCACTCAATACATCAAGTTATATTTGAGAAGTTTAACGCTTTCCATACCGTAGACTTTATTTTCAAATAAAAATTAGGAGAAGCAAATTCCTAATAAAACAAAACAAAGCCTGCGATTGGCGCACATTTCTTGTGTACGAGATAGGACTTTTTGTCATCGGACAACTCGGTAACAAGACAGGATTTTAGAGTTGTGACTCGGGTTCGGTTTCAAGTAAGGACTTTGTTAAGATTAAGGCGAGGGCAGGGTTAGGTGTTCACTTGTTCAATCTGGAATCAGTCATGCCGAGTAATCCCACACCCTTATGTCGCGCACTCATTCGCGTACCGACAAACTGGCTTACAAAAAATTGCTCACGTGATATAGTAATCCCATTTTTCGTCATCCACATCGATATATGACGCAGCATCAATAAACCAGAGTATGAAAGTTTCCATGCGGTGATGATAAGCACGAAATCCCGGAGTGGTCATGTCAGCCTGTAACATCAAAATCAAACCAAATCTTCATTATACTCGCGGCATTGCGGCGATGCATGTGAGGGATGGCGGGGTCAATCTTCGCGGCTTAGCTGCGAAAAAACGCCTGGGCAGCACAGCTCTGAAAAAGCGCCGCAGAAGTGACGAGCCCTTCGCGACACTGCGTTCGATTTGACAGGGCCGGGAATCAACCCCAAGCCTCCTGCACCAATATCGATGTTTTAACCTTTATGCTAATCAGCCGGTAGCCTGCAACATGGTAAAATGCATTGCAGTGAAAACGCGATAAGCCTGGTGGTAGAGAACTTGACTTTCAATCACAAGGTCCGGAGTTCAGACCTAAGTCAATCCGATAAGCGGTCAAACCACGAAACTCATCTTAAAATTGATTTTTACAGCGTTCCTTCGTAAGCCTTTTAAGGCTTACTATCTAGTTATACATTAAAACGTGAACTACTTTTTTTTTTTTTTTTGAACTACTTGGGAAGTCACGAAAACAGATTTTTTACTTGTTTTAAAAATAACAAACCGGACAGCAAGTCAAAGGGGTAGTAAGTAGTTCAAAATATTGCCATTTTGCCATATTTATTGCCTCCCCTAATGTTCCACAAATTTGAAAAAATATCCACAGTATCAGAATAACCACAATCAATATCATGAGTTTGAAACAATATAGATAGTTCACCAGTCAAGACTTTGAGTTTTTGTACGTGACGATTAAAGAGTGTGACGAGCTTATGTTATACTCAGCGAAATTGCAGCAATGCGAAGAGCTGCAGATACGGCAGCTCCTAATTCTAATAGCTCATTATTTTAATAAATAAACTATTCAATTTTTATCCATTCAATACCAATTCTACAGCAAAATCCAAATTTATTACTCAAATAACGCTAAAACAAATATCTATAACCTAAAGCACTAATAACTAATCAGGCCGAGTATAGAGATGAAAGGTGCAAAACAATTTAAAAAGCAGCCAAAAACGGGAACGAAATTGACAGATCAATTGTAAACATTGATACAGCATAGTTTGAGAAACTAAGAAGAATTGTAGGCCACTTACTTTATATATCTCAAAAGTTCTTTGTTTTGACGAATCTTCTTGCTTAAAAATTCTTGTGTATGAATCAATCAACTGACCGAAAGGAATGAAACGCTTTTCTTCCATAACTTTTGACGAAAATTCATCGATGTTTGTATAAAAATTTGCAGGTAAAACGTCCTTCAGTTTCAACATGATATCATCCGGCTAAAATCAAAGATATGAACAGGTTGTTGCATACTTTGCAACAAAACTCTCATTTAAATAGTAAAATTGAGGAATCCAACAAAAATCTAAACTGCAGCTTAAATAAGCTACTAAATATCCACTAAGTTGTTCCAGGCCTTTACTCAACTTAGACTCTACAATGATCAAACCAACCCCAATCCATTTCAAAACCAAGAGCAGGAGCTCTCAATCAGATGCCACGGGACATCAGTCACGGTAAAGTCTATTATTGGTGATTACCCACTTAAAGCAAGCACACAGCCGTAGCCACTATCAATCAGATAACGATAAAAAGTTTTATTGCTGAGCGGGGAGCGACAGGTGTTGAGAGTCTCTAGTACGAGTCACAAACCATTTAAGGTTGAGAAGTTTATGAGTACTTTTAAAGGCATAATGACATAATCATTGACAAAATGTTGACAACTTTTAAGGAGCCGCCTTGTCACTCCAAAAAGCTAAAATCAAATCTTTGCCATAGTTGTAACGTTATTCCTAGGCGCAAACGAGTGGTGAGGCCCATCTCTGCGGCTTAGCGCGGCACATCTTCCACGAAACATCGCAGTCGTGGCAAGATGTTGGTGACAATGTTCAAATTGACCAGCCCAGCAATCAAACCCAACACCTCCCGCGCCAACAACAAGCCACAATAATTAGTCCCTGATAACAAATAAAGTACACGAACAATTTGCCAGGGACAAATTAATGTTTCGACTATATATAACAAAATTTTATAAATATAGCTGACGACTATAACAAAAAAATACATTGAGATAATAACGGTCACGACAACCGACCGCCGTGAACTGGCCGCGAGACAATTGACCGCCGTGTAAAGTGGCCACCATGCAAACTGACCACGAAGCAAACTCGCCACCACGACAACTGACCACCAAAGCACGAGGCTCGATAAACCACTTTGCACCTTCCCGCTTCGCGACAATTGTTTACTTACTGTCCTTGTTAATTTGGTAGTAACTTCGCACTTTATTGCTTGTCAAACTGGGTTTATTTTTTTGCAGTAAAATTTCGGACAAATGTCCGAATTTGCTCAAAAAAGTTCGGGCATTTAAATTTTTTCGGCAAGATTTATGAACAAACGACAAGAAACCGCTCGTTTGCATCAACTGCAAACAAATTAATGGGATTGAAACTAAATGTTGCAATTGCTGCATTATTTGAACACTATAATTATGACACAGCATATTCATTCTGGCTATCAAGCTCCAAGTGAGGCCGGCACAAGGTCAGCGGTTGCTCCAGCTCAGATGCAACGCTCGAAGAGCTAAATGATTTGCTTACTGACATTGCATAAACTTCTTTGGATTTCCCTTTTTTTTTTGATCATTTTATCTGAAAAGGAAGCATGTCATAATTGTAACCACAAAAACGTAAACATACTCAGTTGTAATTCAATAATCAAAACGTACGACAGTGCGTTTGATTTTTGCCAGCTGACACCGCGCATTATTGCGTCCCTTCACTGATATTATTTTATATGTTTGTATTGCAAGCGTTCCGTGTTTCTACGTGGCTTTGGCGTGATTAAAAGTTTCGTTTTCAAAACTAGTCTCGTGTCTTTGTGAAACGCAGTAATTATTAACATTTGATTTAGTAAACTTGTAAAACCGTTCGTTCATAAATCTTGCCGAAAAAATTTTAAATGTTCGAAGTTTTACTGCAAAAAAAATAAACCCAGTTTGAGAAGCGGTAAGGTGCCAAGTTACTACCAAATTAACAAGGACAGTAAGTAAACAATTATCGCGAAGCGGTAAGGTGCGACGTGGTTTTTCGAGATTCATGCTTTGGCGGTCAGTTGTCGTGGTGGCGAGTTTGCTTCGCCGTCAGTTTGCATGGCGGTCAGTTGTCTGTGTTTGGATAATAAAGATATTCCACCAGTCAAGGCTTTTGAGTTTTTGTACGTCACGACTAAAAAGTGTGACGAGCTCATGTTATTACTCAGCGAAATTGCAGCAATACAAAGAGCTGCAGATACGGCAGCTACTAATTCTAATAGGCCTAGCTCATTATTTTAATAAATTATTCAATTTTTATCCACTTAATACCAATTCTACACCAAAAAAAAAGTCATAGCTGACGAGACTTTTGTTACAGTCGAAACAAAGTAGCTACAATTTATTCACTCTAAAAGCACTCGTATACTTACACTGACACCTTCACTTCGTAATGGGTCAATCTTCTTTAAATATGATACTTTAACGTAAGCATGAAGAAACGTGGCAGAATAAAAAATTTTGATGAAGAGCTTGCTGTATCCAAATATTTGCTCCCTAAAAATGAAATATAGTAAATATTTTTTTGACAATAGTTCAGCATTTTGTTAACAAAAACGTTCCAATTCATGTCTTTTGCAGTGGTACGCTTTTATTGCCAACTGCAGACAGTATGTCATTGCCAGATTATGCACTTGCAAATCCACAGTAATCACTAGTTTCTAATCAAATTCAGTTACTGGTAATCTCCTCTTTAAAATATAATCAATTCCAAATTGGCTCATCAGCTACAAAGCTAATCAAAAAAAAGCTTGAAATTAAAGACTTGTAAATTAATATTTAGGCAGTCAAATATTATTTTTCTCATTTCAGTAAGAAAAGCAAAGCAAGTCTGACAGAAGCAGCACAGCAATAATAGTTCGTTGATTGCACTCATATGACATAAATCGATAAAGTTCGCCAAGCAGAATATAGATAAAGACACTAAAAATTGTATCACAATACTTTCAAAGAAAAGAAATCGGCATGAACAGTACATAAGCCGTAAATCTTGTAACCATCCAAAAATTGATTGTTTGATTGTGTGCAAAAATACTGGCAAACAAAGAAAGTTTCATTTTCTAATGCTTTGAGACATTATTTTTTCCTTGGTATAGCTAGAACTATACTGTGCCTATTAAAATATCATACTTACTTCTCGCCAAATATTTGATGGGACATGTCTGGGTAAAAAAATCCATCAGGACTTTCAAGATCAGAAAGCTGACGAACTGCAAAAACATTCCTGGTAAGTTACATACTTAAGAAAAATATACCGGTACTAGGCAAAAAGTAGTTGTCTTTCCTTAATAACGCATCGCCATCAGTAGGATGTATCAAAATACTATTCCATGAAAGTATAGCCTATCAGTGGTGTTCAACCGAAGTTCTGCGAAACTCTGGGGTTCTGCCAGTACATTCCAGGGGTTCTACAAGTTTAAAAATTAGAGCGGAGTTCAGGTAATTAGTAAGTTAAATTAAAGCACAAGCGTTCCTGGAGTCTCTGGAGTGTTTCGTTGTGGTTCCGCCAAACACCTCCCCTACAACAGCACTTTTTAACCAGTATATACTTACTGTAATGGTCTTAATTTTGTCACATCTAAGCAGCAAATTAAGAGTGTCTAAATCAACAGACACCTTCAAGGATATTGCATTGATGGGGAAGTATAGAGTCAGCTGTTGGAATATACTATTGAAATTGTAACGTTACAGTCATAGCATATTAAGGTGCGATCCATCTCATTGTGACATCACATTTACAGAATGTCATTGAGACACGATGTCATAATACAGTGGTTCTCAAACTTGTCGGAAGTATCGAACCCAACAGGTGTCATGCAAGCATACATCGAACCCTTAATTATAACCAGGAGTGGATCCAGAAAATTTTAGAGGGGGGATGCAGTTTTGAATTAGGTTGAATGTTAAAGGAGTGCAGAGACGTTAGACGTCTAAACCGGAAAAGGGTATAAGCTCTTTGAAAATGTTTCACGTCAGGGGCGTATTCAGAATATTCTTAAGGCGGTGGAGGGTGGCATAAAATTTTTACATTTTTTAAGCGCATTTTTTTTCCGGAAAGTTAATTTGAAGCAAATTGAGGAACAAAAATATGGCTCTAGGGGGGTCCGGGGGTATGCTTCCCCGGAAAGTTTTCAAAAATTTAGACACTGTAATGGCCATTTTAGCGCTTTTTGAACAATTTTTATGGCAAATTCTGTTTAATTTTTTTGCCTCTAACTCTAAGTTCTTCACCAAATATGATACATTTTGTTCGCACATTTTTGATTTATGCGTGCTTAAGGCGTAAAGATGATTGTTATCAAATAGGTTTGAAATTATGGAAAAACTGTATTCATCAAAAACAGCGTTGGGGGGATGCATCATTCCACGCAGAGATAGTCATTTACTACAACTGTATGCCTTTTTGCAAAAACTTATTCTGATCTTAGCCGAACCCCTGCTACAGCCTCACCGAACCCCTGGGGTTCGGTCGAACCCAGTTTAAGAACCACTGTCATAATAAGACAAATCTTCAAAGGTCTCAGCATCTCACTTAAGAGTGATTGCATCTCGAATGTCAGTGACCAATACAAAACATTACCTTGTTTCACCAGTTTACCAGACCCATGCAGCTATCCATCCACTTTCACTTATTCTGAAAGTTACGGATACGCTTTTTCAACATCATCAAATTTTAGTAAAGCAAGGTTCAAAACTTGAACATTCTTTGCAAAAATTTCTTATTGCCACTGGCCAACAGGCCATGAACATAACAATTTTGCATTGGCTCACTCCGTTATATGTTACACCAGTTACATACGATACTTACCTAATTTGAATTGAATTACTTCATTAGAATTGCAAATATATTGTGAACATCTACTTTCAAATGTGTCCATTGTTACAGGACATTTGATTGTTACGGTAGTCTATTACGCTACAACGATAATAATTCTGTGAAAGACAGAAGCTAAACAGTCAATTTGTCAACGCTCAACAGCCTACATAACAAACTTTGAGCCTTTATACAGTATAATTACAGATTAGGGTTTACAACAGCCATGATGATAACTTATATCAACAGCCATTAACAAATACCAGCACATAACAGAAAAGCTGTAAGAAACCAGCTTGGCATTAGTACAAAGTATGGTAACCTGGTAACTAAGGAGACAGATCTACCAGATTACTTCCAAACACAGACAAAATATATAGCTACCAAACTACCGGTACCGGTAATGAACTGCAAGAGGTAAGCACTGTTTCCTGTAAGATTTTAACCAGTGCAAATTTGCCCAAATATGAAAATCACCAACAATTTGCCCATACATTTAACTGTTTGAAGGGTGTAATTCAAGTTCTGCAATAATTTTTGTTTAAAATAAGACTTTCTATGGTACCGATAAAACACTTTCATTTGACAAAAAAAAAAACTTGAGCACTTTCAACTAATTTGCTATTTAATCATTAGGGTATATGGGGGTCATTCCGGACGTTTTTTCAGTTTTCAATTCCTCTCAACTGGGTTCTTTACCTTAGGTTTATCGTTACTATTTTGTTTCTGCATTTAGACATTTCTGAATTGGACCGCAAAAAAACACAAAGCATATATTCATTCCCTTATTTTTGAATCCGTTTTATGCAACTTTTTGCTGTCTGGAACTACCCCATCATTGAGGTAATTCCGAACACAGTAACTATTTATTTATGTTTGTCCATGGTTTGTGTTTTATTGTAAGAAAATACTTAAAGGTTGCATTGATGTAATTTTTACAATTTAAAGCTCAAAAAAATATAAATTCTTGACTAATAACAAGCGCTCAAATCCTTGAAAAACAGTGTTTCCTTAGAAAATTACCACCAAAAAAAACCAACTAATTTTTTTTTTATTATTTTTAAAGAGTAAGACTGGTTAACCGAAAAAAAAATGGATTTTAAACTGTTATAAAAATAGTTCAGGGTATGCAAAAACGTAAACGCCATTTTAAAATTTGGTTTGTGAACGAAAAAAAATGCAATGAATTTGCGTGACTATGTGTTGGCTGTGATGTGACAGCTTCATCTTGATCAGTAACTGAATCAGCTTTGCGTCCAATGACGACACAGCCAATGCGGAGTCAAGCGGATTTTTTGCGTTTTCCCTGTTCACAAACCGAATTTCGAAATCGCATTTTTAAATTGGCTTACAAACATAACGTTTTAGTTTATATCATATAGACTACTGTCAGGAATTACCCCCATATACCCTATAACTAATAAGCAATGTCCTTATAGAAATGTGCAAAAATTGAAAATTTCTCATTTTTCTGAAATTTTGCACCTTAGCATGAACACTGGAGGTAAGATATTGGATATGGGGTACCGATACCAGTAGGCCTAGCCTACTGTAACAAATATTTTTTTAATCATTGTTAGGCTGCAGGCCTAGTCTAGTAAACTGGTAAAGTAGCCTACCGGTATCACCTAGGGATGTCCATTGTCCATTACCGAATCTCGAATCGAATCCTACATGATTTGGAATCTTTTTCTGATACTGCCGATTCGAAATGAGAAAACTTATGATAATTAATGCGATGCATTTGCGGTGATGTACACACGCGAATAAACTGCACACACCTACTGCACAAGCTTATGCAACAAACACACGCAATTGCCAATGACTGCTGGCTGTTTGTGACGATCGTGCGTATTAAAGACGCGTTTACCGATACGCGACACGTGGCAACGCGACTGAAATGTTAATGTAAGCAAATGTAGAAGGATTTCGCATGATCAATGAACAGTAAAATAAAACAAACATGATGAGAAAAATTTTTGTCGCATGCCGCGTTTCGGTTAGCACGCATTAAGGTGTGTTTACCGATACGCTGCTAGGGACAATGCGACTACCCAGCTTTTGTTTATTTCATTATGGCGTTGAATCTTGGTACGGCAACGCGATAAAAACCACTCGATATCAAGAAATTGTACCAGTACAATTTTTACCACTTCTTCGCTCCATATGAAAAAACATTTGAAATAACTTTGACGATGGGAGTGAGACCAGGGGCAAATCCAGGGGGGGTCGCCCTCACCCCCAATGAAATATAAGCCGATATACTGTATATCTGCAGTCAGCAAAAGAGTGGAAACAGGACATCTGAGGACGCGTTGACCTTTTTTTTTGGGCTTCACTTGATTTTGGGGGGTACATTGGACGAAAGACGTATATACCTTTTTTTTTGGTCTTCACTTGATTTTGAGGGGTAAATTGTAAATTGGATGTCGAAAGATGTGAAGACCTTTCTTTTTGGTCTTTACCAATACTTTCAGTGAAAACGGAAACAGGAAATTGCGCCCACCCCCCTTTTTTTCAAATTTCTGGGCACGCCCCTGGAGACAATGCACCGACATCATTGAACAATCAGCTTGCTTGACGCAGGCTAGCAAATTTTATATCGCGTTAATCGCAGGCCAGTATGATTTATAATGGAAATCAGAGTGCCGCGGGCCGCGTATCGGTAAACGCACCTTTGTACCTGCTTCCTCAGCTCCGTAAAAGAGAGCTTTTTCATGCGCCGACCTTATCGTAACAAAATTACAAAACAGGCTGACATCTGAACATGCGGAGGCCATAAACTTTCTTCATATGAGTGAAGAAGATGTGTTGCAAATAGGCTTATAGATGGGTGTATTTTGTGCATTATTTTAAGCACACTTGCTGATGATTTTGCGGCATTGCATTGTGCTCATTTTGTTAGCCTCCCAAATTTTGGATTCGGAATGAAGATTCGAAATTCTGGATTCGACATTTGTGATTCGGATTCGATGCAGAATCAGCTTAGGTTCGGCTATGGCCATCCCTAGTATCACCTGACCACAAATCATTATCCTAGACTAGAGTTGAAATCTTTTTACCGGTTATCAGTACCCAATCTAGTCTAGAGCATGGTACTGGTAAGTCTGTTAACGCAGTAAAAAGCATTACTAATACATAATGAATAACTAAACAAAGACATCATGTAGGGTAGATTAGCAGGCTACCCTATCATGTTCCAGTGTTACTGGTACCGGGGTAGTTGGGTACCGCAAAACTGTTGGACTGTGCACTAGACCAGGGCTTCCCAAACTGGGGGTCGCAACCCCCCAGAGGTTGCGCAACAAGCTTCAGGGGTCACAGGAAGTATTCAAATTTTAAGCAAAGCATTGCGTACTTCGCATTTATACTGTTGTACTGTTTAGACTTATTGTAAAATTGAGGCAATTGCACAAATATCAATCTTAACCTACAGTCACTGTCGATTCTCTGATTCTGGACTATCGCTAGGCTAGTGCAAAAGAGGCAGTGGATGAATGTTTCGACATTCTTATCAACAGACCAAGTGACACAGCTTTGCTGTAGGTCTATGCACAAACTGTTTTGTTACGTCACTTTGGCATCACGTACGTGGCACAAATGAATGCATCATTTTGTTTTTACCGGTATAAACAAACATTAAGCCACGACTTGCTTTGCGTTGTAGGAGAAAGCAATCGCACCCATCACATTAATATAGGCCTAAATGTGCTTGCTTTTGCTTTTTAATAGGCTACTTAAGTGTAAACAAGTACCAGAATCAGAACTTATATATTCGTTGCCAAGACGAAAACGGACATGTAACACACACACATAAAAAAACACAACATTGGAGAACTTTTTATGACAAGGAGACTGCGAAAGACCCAGTGGCACACCCAGGGGGGGTTTTGGGGGTCAAAACCCTTCCCTTTCGAAACAGAGCCCTTGTTTTTAAAGTGAAGTGTCCAAACTGTGCAAGTGCAGCATGTGCTGTTATTTTAAAACAGCTGCGACAGAACTTGTCCTACATCATACTGAAGCCAAACTGGCTGGTTGGCGTAGTGGTAAGAGAGGTTGTTATCAGTGTACTGCAAACAAGGGAGGATCAAGGGGGGTGTGGGGGATGCATCCCCTCCACTAACAGTTTCAAAACATGTTTTTGATGAATTCAATTTTTCCATAATTTTGAATCCTTTTGATAACAATAAGCATTAACGCCTTAAGCATGCATAATCGAAAATGAAGAAACAAAATGCACCATATTTGGTGAAACACTCAGATTTATGAGCAAAAATTTTTACAATATTTGCCTAAAAATTGTTCAAAAAGTACTAAAATAGCCAGTACAGCATGTAAATTTTCAACAATTTTTTAGGGGAGCATGCCCCCACACCTCCCAAGAGCCTTTTTTATTCTTAATATGCTTTAAAATACTCTACCGAAAAAAATTACGCTTGGAAATAAGTCCAATTTGGTGCCGCCTCCTTGAAAAATTTCTGAATACACCGCCGATGTGAAAACATTTTTCAAAAAGCTTTTTACGCCTTTTTTGGGTCTAATGTCTTTGTACTTAAGCCTAGTTAACATTAAACCTAATTCAAAATTTCACCCCCCCACCAAAATTTTCTGGATCCACTTCTGCAGGTGGGATCAAGTTTATTTTTTAGAACCCCCCCCTTGAAATATGCTGGGTGCACCCCTGGAAAGACCTTTCGGTCATCCAGTCAAGCAGCCACCCTAGATTTAGAAAGATTCATAAATATCAAAAACTGAACTTAAGAATAAATAAATTACATAAGTTTTGGTCGTCAAATGACTTAACTTAAGACAGCATCCTAACTTCGGAGGTTGCCAGTAACTTCGTCACATGGAAACTTTGCCACATGGTAACTTCGCCACAGTAACTTCGTCACATGGTAACTTTGCCACACTTTGAAAAAGTGAAGGGTGATGTAGGGATAGTAGGAAAATGTGTTGGGGTGTGGGGGGAGGAAGGGGAAATGTGGGAAGAGGTATGAGAGGAGGTGTAGGAAAGTGTGATGGGGTGTGGGGGAGGTAAGGGGAAATGCAGGGAGAGGTGAGGGTAGGGAGGAGATGTGGGGAATTAAAAGTGTGTTGGGGCCCCATACCTCAATAAATTTCCCTACATCTCCCCCATTCCCCTCTCCACACGCCTACACATTTCCCCACTCACCCCATACACTCTCCCACACCCTCCCCACACATCTTTCCTTACCTCCCCCCACACCTGCACACCCCAACACATTTCCCTACATTTCCCCCCACACCCCCATATTTCTTCCCACAGCTCCCCTGACCTCCCCCCTTACACCCCAACACACTTCCTTATTTACTCCATGCACTCTCCCACACCTATCCCCACATCTTACCCCACGTTTCGATTATGTGGCGAAGTTACCATGTGACGATGTTACCTTAATGAATTTAACTCGAAAAGCCCGATAAAATTTTTATGGCAACCGGGAATTTACAGTCTTGTTTCGGTGTAGGCAATGTAAATTTTCGATGTATGAAAGTGTGGCGAAGTTAGCAAGTGGCGAAGTTACTGTGGCGAAGTTACCATGTGGCGAAGTTACTGGCAACCCTGGTTGGCCACTCCTGGTAGGCCTATAGAGCGTCTGTCTCATGAGCTGTAGACTCAGGTCAAATTCCGAGTCAGGACAAACCAATGACTTTAAAATTGGTATTCACAGCTTCCCTGCTTGATGCTCAGCATTAAAGGGACAGTGTGGAGCATAAGCCGGCAAGTTTAGTCTACTAGTTGGGCCGTTGGGAAAGGCACTTAGCAGGATTCTCCCATCTTTGTGTGGTAGACAAATGGCTGGCAACTCCTAAGCGAGCTTGTATAGCGCATTGATCGCTTTCTGGTGATAGGAGGATAAACATGCAACTAACTAACAATTACCCAAATCAAAACTCATCACTCATACTGGTACTTTGCTCTGTTTCTCATTTAATTTAACAGTGAATGGTTGCAAAAAATTTTAGTAAATCATAAGGGGTCGCGAGCAAAAAAGTTTGGGAAACCCTGCACTAGCCTAGACTATTCTCATTTTTAGCATTTATTCTTGGAATCACACAATTAGCCATGAACAGATGAACAGATCCACCGTACTTGACTTTTAAACTACGTTAACCGTCCACTTTTCTTACCACAAACTTTGATAAATACTGCAATTTTTAATGTAGGCTAGTGTAAATGGTACCGGTATCAGAGCAGGAAGCCTTAATCGCTTAGCCTAAAACTGTAAAATGGTGACCATGTGCAGACATAAACCCTAATTTATTTCTCCAACACTGAAATATACTAACCACATACTAGATTAGCCTAATCTAGTCTATACCCGCACAGTAGTCGAGGAAAAACAAGACTAATCCACCTCTACTATCTGACCAGAGTTTTCTATAAAAGTCTGATCTGACTATCCAGCTATCCTAGCTCTGGAAGTACTGTAATAGGGAATTGGGATTCAGTTGGTTTGGCGGGAACAGCAATTTTAGATAATTACTTTATTTTGTGCACGGACTACGGAGAGCATTTTTTTAATTCATTCCAAAAAAACTCAAGCGGAGAAAAAGTGGATCCACGATCCAAATTGGTTGAGCTTACCATGAGCTTACTCAAGGATAAATAAATTGCTTTGCTTAAAAATTAGTCTTTATATTTCATTATTATTTCTTAAATTAATTTAAAAAGTAACTTATTTTACAAAGATAGATGAGTGCGACAGCAAAAAGCGCTTGAAACAATATTTTGGCAAAATTGAAAGTTTTAACGGCTAAAGAGAAATAAAACCCAAAAGAAAAACTGCTAGAAATTGAAATAGTCTCTATGCTATTGCATAATTAGCCAATCAGACTCCACAAATTCGGAACCTCCCAAATATCGCTTCCTTGAATTATTCGTTAAACCATTATTTGCTGAATTCCTTAAACTAAATATCTCTTTTTGAATTATTCGTATCTAGGCCTAGTTAACTTTAATTGTTGGTTGGTATTTCGGTTTATTGGTTACATGTACAAAACAGATATATGTACCTTATGTAATATACTGTATATGCTCCTGATTCTGTACATTACGTGCAGGGCCGGCGCCAAGGGGAACCAGAGGGCTTGCCCCGCCAATCGACATGCTTCCCCAATCAACAAGCTTACTCTTTTAAGGACAGCTGTTTTTGTGCTTAATTTCAAACTTTGGCTCCCCCACCCCCTGAGAAACGCTTCATCCCCCCTCCCCCAAGTAAACTGCTCTGTCTCCGGCTCAGATTACGCGTTAAAGTAAACTGCTCTGTCTCCGGCTCAGATTACGCGTTAAAGTCTTTAACATGTAATGTACAGAATCAGGGGCCCATACAGCATATTAAAAGTAATAACTGCAATTTACTTTTATTACGGTATCATTTTCTGAAAGCATTTTGCTGGCGAGTTGTAGCCTAAACTAAAACGACTTACATTTTGTTTTATGTGTGTGTTTTATTTGTTTACTGATTATTTCTTGTTTTCATCGAACTAGTTTGACTAGGCCTACTTTATTTGATTATGTTTAATTGCATTTCATTCGTGGGACGTGGGTGTAAGTGACTTGACGTTGACGAGCGTAGGTTCTTTCGCTTTCTGCTGTGTATGTGCTGTCCATGTATGCGAATAAATGTTGAAGTTGGGGGTGATGCTACCAGCATCATTGAAGATTCTCTTACAACCACTACCGTCCAAAAAAAAAGATAATAAATTAAACTAATGCTTTCCTGCACTGAAATACTGTAAAGAAGTTGGAGTTGACTTTTTTTTTCCGTTACTAACGGCGCAATTGAGTTTTGAAATTTTTGTGGGATACAGAAATTGTCGCATAAAAGTCATATCTAATGTCATGATTGTTCAATGATAACAGAGAAACGCTCGAGCCTGCTAAAAAGCTGAAAACACAAATTTCTGCATATTTTGGTCAGTTAGATAGCCTACATCGCAATTTTTGTGGAAATCGCTCGGAAACGCTAAAGGGTTAAATATTAAGCATTAAGTTATTTTTGATTTATAATTACCGGTAGCCTACCCAATAGTTTGGTCCATCGGGGAGCGTCCGCTGGTTTGCTGGGAGTTTCCGGGACGTTGATGTTCTGTTTCAAATTGAACCTCACTAAATACATTAAAAACAGAACCGGCAAACTTTCTGTAAGGTGCTTAGCACAAGTAGAATGTGAGAAAATAAAGTGCAAACATCCATTCAATCTCAATAGAATGGGCCAAAATTTAGTATTAATCAACACGATCAAAAAATACAATCTTCTTTATACCCGCGGTATTGCGCCGAAGCGTGCAACGAGTGACGGGGTCCATCTCTGCTGATGAGGGCCTGAGCAATACAGCTTCGAAAAAACGCTGCAGCTGTGGCGAACCGTTGGTGACATTGCGTCCGATTTGACCGGCCCGGGAAATGTACCCACGATCCCTCACGCCTTCAGCCAAGTTCAACGATGTCTTTAACTAGTGTGCTAATCAATACAGGGTGTGCTTCAAAATTCATGTAACTCATGGACGATGGGTCCGAAAAATCGCACTCAGAAACAAAGAGTTTCTTCGCATTGGTGCAAAAAAAAAACACTTTGTGGGACTCTTACTAACTACAGGGTGATCCGAAAGTAACTCCCTATTCTAAAATAACTATGACTTATTCAAATTTACTGACAACTTTCTCAGTTTTTGCGCGTAAGTTACTACTCAGTCTGCGGCAATTACATTTATGCTCTTGTTTCTATATTTTAATAATTTTAACTTAAATTTGAAATAAAGTTAAATCATGTTTTATAAATTAACATACTAATTATGATGAATAATAATTTTTAAAAAATTCAACCACATTTAAATAAACAAATAAAAAGATATTGAATTTTAAATGGAAGTCCATGCAATGCACTTTTTTCTCATGTTTAATAAATGAAGAAATTACTCTTTAAAAACAAACCATTTTTATTTTAGAATATGGAGTTACTTTCGGATCACCCTGTACACCAAAATTATAATGATGATTAGGTATCCGCATAACGGCGCAGTGGCACATTGGCGCAATATTAGGGAGATTAAAAGCAGGGAGTCGAACCGGAGTTTTATAAGCCGGTTTTACGCTATTTTTGTCGAACCTGAACCGAACCCGAACCGCGTTTTTCAAAATCGCAAAGAGCGAACCGGAACTGAACGGAATAATGTAAGTACTTGCGAACCATAACTGAACCCGAACCGATTGAAAAAGCGGCTCGCTCCGTGAAGTCACTCGCGTCACTTAGAAGCTGGTTCGAATTCAAAATAATAGTCACTTATGCAAGTAATCTATGCATGGTGAAGTCTTTTACGTTTGATAAACCGGTACCCGGTCCCGTAGTACACGCGTAACAAACTAAACAAAGCGCTTTAACACTAATTTAACGCTACCAGTGTATTGAATAAGCCGCCGGAGTCAGAGCATGGAAACAATTTAATTATCTCGAAATTGGCTTTACTACAAGTATTTTATGCATTATATTGGCCAGTCAATGCGAAGAAAAATTGCTTTGTACGTTTTATTTTTTAAATTGTGCTGCTAGAATTATACCATTTTTTTACTGCAAACCTGAACCGGAACTGTATAAACCGGTTTTGGAATATTTTTTACTGGAGCGAACCCACATCGAAGCGTTTCAATTTATCTGAACCTTAACCGGAACTAAACCGAAATTTGAAACCGCTGTTAAACCAAAACCGAACCTGGACCGGAGAAATTAAACGGTTCGACACCCTCATTATAAGGCCTGTAGCATTTACTTCATGGATTTGAAGTTTTAAGCACCACTGAAGAGACTTTAAATTATTAGAGATGTGCCTAACCGGAGGCGAGCAAGCGATTACTTTAGAAAAGATATTCGATACTTTACATCCGTTACTTGTATTCGTTTAGCTAATCACGAATCAAAAATTTTTTTTTTTATTTTGGTCTTCACCCGATGTTTGGGGGAAAATTGGGCGTCGGAAGCGTGAAGACCTTTTATTTTTTGTGGTCTTCACTTGATGTTTGGGGTAAAATTGGACGTCGGTAGGCGTGAAGGTTTGTAAAGATGTGCTTAACCGTTACTTTTAAGTTTTTAGTGATCACTTTTAAGTTCTAAGTGATTACTTAAGACTCTAAAGTAATCACCTAGAACTTAATCACTAACCACTTAAAAGTAACGGTTAAGCACATACCTTCACGCCTACCGACGTCCAATTTTCCCCCAAACATCAAGTGAAGACCAAAAAAAGGTCCTCACGTTTGCCGACGTCCAATTTTCCCTCAATTGTCGGGGGTGAAAACTAAAAAAAAAAAAAGGTCTTCACGCCTTCCGACGTCCAATTTCCCCCAAACATCGATTCGTGATTACCTAAACGAATACAAGTAACGAACAAAAGTATGGAATATCTTCTCTAGGGTAGAGATGAGCTTAACCGTTACTTTTGAGTAACAGTTCAAAGTGATTACTTTAGAAAAGACGTCGGAAGGCGTGAAGACTTTTTTTTTTGGTCTTCACCCGATGTTTGGGGGAAAATTGGACGTCGGGGCCGCGGAAGATGATTTCGGGGGAGGCTACGCATTGACTTGTTTCGGCCCTGGATGGCAAACGAATACAATTTGGAATCGGTATTTTGACAAAACGAATCTGTTACTATCCGTTACTTCTTCTTAACCATTACTTTTTAACGAAGGATTACTATTCGCCCATCTCTATAAATTAGAAGCTTGCAGCTGCTGTTGGCAAGAACTTGTTATGAAGAGGTCAAAATTGTGATTTTCTTGGATATTTTTCGCAATTTGAGGGCTTGTGGAGCACGAGCCGTTACAGAGGCACTGCAATAAAAATGTCAAGGAAGCGAAATGATGTTGGTCTCGTGTTAGATGACGTACTTAAAAAAAAATTAAAAACATGAAAGAAAGTTAGTTATGGGAAAAGTCAATGAAATTAGGAAATCTATGAAAAGCGGCATGAGCGCAAATGAAGTCTACCAACCCGAGCTAACGTTACTCGCAGCTTAAAACTCGCGCGAGTAGCTCGCCAGTGTGATTACTTTTTTGCGAGTAAATTACTCGCGCGATTTACTCGCTCGTGTGACCATGCCTTAAAGTAGCATCCGCCGTATTCATGATAAATTTAACATTGACTCTGTAGCCAGTGGCGATTCTAAGGTAGGGCCATAGAGGGCCATGGCCCCCCCAGATTTTTGCCTGGCCACCAGGTTGCCTCTAGTTTTAACAAGCTTATGTAGCCTACGACAGGGTATGAAAATATACTAATCGATAGCTCAACCTCAGTTACATTATACAATAGTTAAAGCCATCTGGCTGAATGATTGGTTGAGTGCTTAAAATTATATCGATTCGTAAGTTTTGCATTATTTTTTATCTTCAGTTACTGTTCGTGTATTTATCTTTTACTTCTTTTATTTATTTTTGTATTATGTTTTTTGATGTGGGTCCGTAGGAGCGTATTTGGGGGGCATTGTGCCATGGCCCCATCTTTTGACTCTGTCTTTTAGTAAAAAAGAACAAAATCAATGGTGCCAAGTGACTGAAATATGCTAGACTCTTTTGATGATTTCTGTAGCTTATGGCCAAGGGCGTCTCCGGGGGGTACAATGAAGGGTATGCATCTCTCCACCAGCCAGTTTTAACTATGTTTTTGATGTATACAACTTTTCCGTAATTTCGAACCTCTTCGATAGCAATAAGCCTTACACCTTAAGCACGCATAATGGAAAATGTGCGAACAAAATTCATCATATTTGACGAAGCACTAAGAATTAGGGTCAAAAATTTACACAAAAATTGCCCAAAAATTATTCAAAAAACTCTAAAATAGTCATTAGAGCATGTAAAGTTTCAAATGTTTTTCGGGGGAGCATGCCCGCGGACCCCCCTAGTGCCTTTCTTGTTTCTCAATCAGCTTCAAATTAGTTCTACCGAAAAAAATACGCTTGAAAAAATGTAGAAATTATGCCCCCTCCCCCTTTCAAAATTTCTCGCTGTACGGCACTGTGTGGGGGGATATCAATTGGTGTAGTAGACTAGTTCCTTTTCTGTTCTACGATCTAAGTTTGACCTACAGATGTTTATTTTTGTCCAAGTCTTATAGTTATACGTTTGATCCCGACGCTATTGCATGTCTATATTCAGACTGGGCCACCACGAGAGGTAGAATGTAGGGATTCATTAACTGTTTGCACTTAAAGATGAAAGATATGCGTTAAGTGCCTTTTTCTAAGGTGTTAGAACAAGCAAACTTGCCGGTTTGTCGTCGATTCTTTTAATGTCAAAGTCAAACGAATAGCAGGAAAACTGTGAATACTAATTTTTAGGCTAGGCAATCAGTTTAACTCGTCTCGGAGTCAGACCTTGAGTCTACCGCTCCAGAAACAGACGCTCTGATCATTTTGCCACCTTACTGTAAGTTGTAGTGAATGTCAATAATAAATGCACATAACGTGTCATATTGCAATATGCTTACTTTTTATGTTTAGTTAGAAATCTCTTTGAACTTACTCTTTTCCTCTCAAACACAGTTTTCACTGGCCCCATCTCAATCTATCTTGGCCCCAAAGTGCCCCCCACTTTTTGGGTGCTAGAATCGCCACTGTCTGTAGCTTGGTAGAAATAAAAAATGTAGAAATTGTATTAAGACCAAGTTTAATTTAGTATTACCAAGGCCTTTAATTGTTCGTTTCACCAAATATTCTAAACATAATTTTTAAGTAGAAGAGCTAATGCATTGAGTTATTAATTGTGGTTCAAACTGTGTGCAAGTGTATGGTATGGGCCATACATGGAAAAGTTTCGTAAATTAAGCGAAAAATTTGGTCTATTTTTTTTCCGATAAAGCTTAGTGTCTGGGGTTAATGCAACCACGTCATTACTTAAATTAAAGCACTTACATTATTTTTTGGTCTAGGACAACTCTAATTGATTTAATATTAAAAACGATTGTCCTGTGAAGACTAAACAAGCGAAATAATTTTGACTGCTTTAAAATCTTTGAAGTTTAATCAACAATTTTTTAGGGAATACCGAAGTGTCTTTTAATGACGTCGTGCGTGACGTAATCGCAATATCGTTTGTAGAACAACAACATTTAAATATTTTGCTGCACTTTCCGGAAGTCCTTTGCGCGTGAGGCTGCGCAATCTTCTTTATCTGTGACGCAATTAATATATACGTACTAGTAGTATTATTCTCAAAAAAATTACTACCATATAAGGGTATAATTGTTGCACCATAATTGTTCCGTGACCTAACTTTCGAGGAAAAGATATTGGTATTAAAGTACCGATGACATTTCTGCGGAAAGGTCAAAATTAGTAGCATCTACATTAGTAAACGCTGATAGCAAATTAACTTATAAAATATAGCACAAATCTTTACGAAGCAGTTATCAGAATACAGGATTCCATCGTAAAAAATAGTCTTGCCGTAATCTCGATGAAACCCGAAATTAGAAATGGGTAAAGCTGTTATGTTTAAACCAGGGGTGTCCAACTTTTTTGAATGACGGGCCATATCTGCTTTTCAAAAATTTTCGTGGGTCATAATTTAGTACCATGGCGACAGTATACTGCAGCATAGCTAAACTTCAATCGTTCAAAATCATAATTTTGTTACGATCTTGCGAGACCAAACTTAATTTTCGCTATGCAAGTTTTTGTTATCCTTGCAGCTAATGAGCAGTTAAGCATAAGATCTCGAGGTGAAAGAAAACCGTAAAATCGCGGTGCACTTGACTGTTAGCACTATCAGTGCTACCACCATCAGAATCGGTAAGAAGGGCTACGGGTGCTTTGCTTTCCAAAACAGCGACGTAAGTTGTTTTCATTGTGATCCCCTAAAAGATTATGAATGGCCCCAAGAATTTTTTTGGACACCCTACCCTAGTCTGCCAGAAAGATCTGAGACCATATTCTCACTTTGCATTCAAAGATATTTTTGCGAACTTATAAGCCCGGGTTGAATTTTTATTCTCCTTTCTCAACACGACTTATGCGCGTCATATGACGTCACAATGAACGTTTAACAATCAAATAATTTAAATCTTCATTATACGCGCGGTATCACGCCAAAGCATGTAACGAGTGGCGGGGCCCATTTCCGTGGTTAAGCGCCTGGGCAACACAACTCCGCAGAAACATCGCAACGGTGGCAAGCCGTCGGCGGCACGTGTTCATTTGACCGGCCTGGGAATCAAACCCAAAACCTCCCGCACCGATAGCGATGTCTTTAGTCACAACACTAGCTGGCTGTAACAAAAGTCTCGTCAGTCTCGAACGAATTGCGATAAGTGGCAACGCGACAATTTTTTTTTTTTTGCTCACCGTTTTATGTTTCTGCTTATCCACCACGCAAAACCTTGCAACGGTATTTACATAAAAAATGCGAGTTGCGTTTCGTGTAGTCGCCACTCGCGTTCGGACAACGACATCTTCACACTTTCATAGCGTTTTTGTCCCGCAGCGTAGCAATGAGGGGGACACCGGGAATCTACCCTCACCTTTCTTGAGGAACCCTAATATCACAAAATGCCCACATACCGTATTTGTAATCTGTGGCTCGTTGTAATTCCCCTCATAAAATTTTCGCAGTATTCGCTCCTGCTTTTGTCGAAAGAAGATCGTGATCATAAAATTGATTTGATTGATTGATTTCCCATTCAAGTTCTGAAAAAAATATGATTCTGAATGAGCTTTAAAGGCTTGAATCGAGTGCTTTGATGATTGAGAATAAATTGTTCGGTTTCTCTGGCACCAGTTATCAATATCATAGTATGAAAAAGTTTTTATGTCGTTGTAATTATACGAATTAAGTACAAAGTTTACTTTGGGGCTCGTAAAATGCAACCCTTTCTGGATTTTTTGATTGCATAGTAAACGAAATATTGCGCTATTGCCAGAGAGATGGGCTTTGTTCATTTCAATTCAAAGACATAAAAATATAACAATCCAATGTTTTACTGGAAAAGTTGGTTTGCGTAATGGATGCCACATAACTAACGCTGTCGGAGGTCACGGGTTTGATCACCGGGCAGGTCAAATCGGACACAGTCTTGCAAACGGCTCCCCACCGCTACGACACTTCTTCGGAGGTATGTTGCCCAGGCGCTAAGCCGCGTAGGTGGGCTACGCTACTCGTTACACGCAGCGGCGCAATGACGCGAATATCATGAAGATTTGATTTTTGATTTGATAGTTTTCAATTATTATACTCAGTGCCTGAGTTGTAAATACACATATGGGGGATGGTACAATTTTTTACGCCGACGTAAGGAAGGGATGGTTATTATAGCCTACTTGTAAGGAAATGGTTTACGCCGAAATGTTTTATGGGGGGATGGTGTTGTTTTTCGGGGGAATAGCATCCCCCTGCATTCCTTCTCAACTCGAGTACTGATTATACTGTATGCATATGATGTAAACTCATTTCAAAAATTATCGAAACATTAGAATAATTTTTGAAGGGGGTACAGCGGGAGGTCAATGAGTTTGAAATAAGGACTTAAAAAACATACTGACGTCAATTTTCGTAAGACATACCTTAACTGCTGCCAAAAATGTGACTTAACTAGTAAGACCTTTACCGGATTACCTGCTAATACTTAGAATAAGTGAGTAAAATAAGCTGTGACGACACACAGCTTTCATCTGTGTCGTAATAATTGAACTTTACAAGCGAGATGCTTTAAAATAGAAGCACTTCGTTATTTTTAGAACTAATTAGAAGGCCGCTGGCGCTTTGACATTGAGTTACTTAAATCAACTTGTTACTTGACCGAGTCAGGGCCAAACAATGATCTAGGGCTGGGCATTGCAATGTTAAGATGACCTGGCCTAAGTACCCTGTCCACATGTCCATCTAAGTCAGGGGTGGGCAAACTTTTCACACGAAGGGCCAGATTTGGAAAAACTGTTAAAGCCGCGGGCCGCACGCTGATTGGAAAACAAGTTGAAGACCTATTTTTCTTTTTCTTTTTTTTTTTTTTTTTTTGGAGATCACAGTCCACGAACGAATGTGACCTCTAAAATAAAAGGTTTTCATTTTTCATGTTAATTTTGTACCGTAGAGGCTTATTTTTTGAAAATCACTGCCATTCGTGATCTCTAAAGAAAAAAAAAAGGTCTTCCGCTCAATTCATGGTGGGAGTTTAAGTTTCTGTAAATGCCGACGGGCCAGAATAAAAGAACCGGCGGGTCGGATTTGGCCCGCGGGCCGTAGTTTGGCCATGTCTGATCTAAGTGGTTCCATAATCTCACGGGTTTTTTGCATCATAATTAAGTCATAAAAAGTCGAATGTTGGAACCGCTTAAACTGGACATTCACACAGAGTAGTTGCGTCCTAGACGGGTGAATTTAATTTTGATGTTCAGTATTTGTTCTAACGTGACGTACTATTTACTCTATTTTTAATTTTTGTGTTAACCTGACGTACTATTTACTCTATTTCGAATTTTAAGAGGAAGTCGTCATGACTTCCCGTCCAGTAGGTCAGGAAGGACATTGCTTTTGAGTTATTTTATGTCTTTATTGCGACAAAGTTACAGAGTCGCCGTAACAAACGCGCTTCATAATTGCGGGAAATTGACTCGGCAGAGTATTGAACTAGGTTTCCAAAAGCATAACGATTCAACAAATAGCCGAATCAACAAATAGCCGAATCGGCGTTGTGTAGTCTTCTACAGAACGCAATGTATTTGGCACTAAATAAAGCTGAAGTCTGTGCAGTTTACCCAATCATACTAGGAAATAGTGGCTGCCCGAAACCGTCGGTTACTTCAATTACTGCTAAGACATTGCTATCGGTACGGGAGATCTGGAATACGAATTTCGGGTCGGTCAAATCGGACACAGTGTCGGCAAAGGCTCGCCACCGCTGCGACGTTTCTTCGGAGCTGTGTTGCCCAGGCGCTTAGCCGCGGAGATGCATCCCGCCACTCGTTATACGCTTCGGCGTAATGCTGCCAGTATAATGAAGATTTGATTTGATAGTGGCTGCCCAATGTGCATACCGCGACCAATTGTTACTCAAATTCCGGGTTTTGTAAATAGGCCTACAGAGACAGTGATTGCATGCAACTGTTTTTCGATGAGTATGGAAACGTTTTTCAGACAGTCTGCAATTAAGCTGTTTTATAGACTGCTGTGTCATAAAAAACTCATTATTTTTTAAAAAGTGTACACCCACAACTAATGAATTAAGATAATAAGCAATAACAAAACATTAACCGATAACTACAAAACCAGATTTCTATTCTATTTAACTTGCTATATTTTTTAGTTTCAATTGAGTTTGAAGGTGCCCAGGATAGATTCTCGGCTTAGTCGTAACAAATGTCTTAAAGTGTGATCCCTATACCTAAAGTGGCTTGGCTTTAACCATTTACAGCAATGTGGATTATTTATATAAGGCTTTCGGGTACTTAACAGTGTACAATCCTATAGGATGTTTTTTAACAGATTAATGTAAAAAGAAAAACTACGAACACGCGAAATAAAATATGAATGCGCAACACGAATTAAACATCAACCAAGCCCAAAAAGCAAACATTCCGCTTCTGTGAACACTTTAACTGACGAAAACATTTTGATGAAGGCCTATATATCACAAAAATAAAAGAAATTAGTACATTAATATTAAGTATCCCAGAGAAACTAACTGCATTGCAGATAGTGTCTTTTATTTCCGCATTGTCGACACAATAAAGAATATGTTAATTAAGATAACGGAAATATAATAATGATACAAGAAAAGAGGCAACAAAACGATCATCGTGATGGCATGTAGGTTATAGAAGAGTATTAAAAAACAAGAGTAGACGTTGGTGAAGTCCAATACCATATAATTTAAATTCATTAATCTCGGCGTACAGGATTACAGTTGCTAAAAATTTTATTTTGTATTTAGGAGCATATTTATCCTTCCTATTTCGAGAAAGCGATCAATGCGCTATGCGAGCTTGCTTAGGAGTTGCCAGCCATCTGTCTTACCTCACCAAGATGGGGAAATCTTGCTAAGTGCCTTTCCCAACGGCACAACAAGACAAACTTGCCGGCTTCTTCTTTGCACCGCCCCTTTAATGCTGAGCGTCAAGCAGGAAAGCTGTACATAACAATTTCAAAAGCACAATTAAACAACATATTTTATTTAACGAACCGAGATTGGACGAACTGTATTCACTTATGGTCATTAATGCACAACCGATATCCAATTCAATTAATGAATTGCATGCTGCTCTAAAACTTCATAAAAAGAATATGATCTGTATGTTCAGGCCGTGTAGGTATAGCTGCACTAGTTTCAAATGACCAGTTGTCAAGTTAATGACGTTGTTAAACTTTGCAAGAATTATATTAAAATCTATATAGGCCGAATATTTGTGGTGATTAACGAGTATTTTTGGTCAATGATAAGTTTCATCCATTGAATCGATCGATTATACTGTAGTGGAAATTGAACCACTAATTTCGAAAAAATCTCGAAAAGAAAGCAAAAATACCCGGATTATATTCCACGTGCACACGTAAATGTTAAATCATCACCAAAATATAAAGTTGTGATTAATGACCAAGATAATCTTATGGGTTATTCCAATTAAATATTCCCGACCCTTGACTTATGCAAAATCATTTTTGCAACGCTTGGGCCATGAAGCCAAACTATAGTGAGGTAGCGATCAGCACAACTGAAAGCAGTTATATTCGCAAGGTGGGATAGTATAGGCTATGTTGCAGAGAAAGATTAGATACATGTAAGCCCATCAAAAATCAAACCTTCATTGCACTCGCGAATCGCGATATTACGCCGAAGCGTGTTACGAGCGGCGGAGCCTTACGCGGCTTAGCGCTTGGGCAACAAAACTGCGAAGAAACATTGCAGTGGTGACAAGCCGTTGACAACGCTGTGTCAGATTTGAACGGCCCGGTACTCGAACCCAAGACCTTCCGAGTCCAAACCGGAGTCTCTAACCTAACAGTTCATTATGTACGCCTATCGGCAAGCCTAAAACTTGTTTCACTATGCAAACCTAAACTGCGATTCTGATCTGAGCTGTCCGTAAAATTGTTTACATATTTTTACGGAAATCGTGAACTTGTAAACCTATTAGGTCAATAGGACATCTCAAATTTGTGCTGAATTGGTTTTTTAACAGATTAAGTCCGTGCACAGCGAGTTGAACTGTAGATTATCAAACTCGTATATGCTGGCAGGAAGTGGTAGACATATAGATGGCATTTTGAACGAATGTAAAAACTACTATATTTTCAAAACAGTAAGAAGTTACGAATTGTGATAACTGATCACAATAACGCTGTTAGAGTTAGACTATGTTTGAAACATAGATAGGTTAAGAATGCATGAACAGGGCCCAGGTTCAACTTTTTGTCATAATTTGTCATCAATCATTGAAATAAAACTGGTATTAAAGTACACAGCTGAGTAAGCAGCTGTAACAAACTAGGCTGGAACTTAAACTAGCCAGCAGCGCAAAATAGCTTCGTGTGTATTACTTCAGTGTTCACTAAATAACACTTGAGAATAGAGTTTAAAATCCTCACTCTTTCAGTGAAGTAAAATCGTGTGCAATTACAATTTTTTCATAGGTTAGTAATGAATGAATTTTTCTAAATAAACCTGTTATTTGCACGTGTTTCACACGATGAAATTTCACCGGAAACCCTGGCAAAATAAAATACGTCACAACTCATTTAAGAACTCGAGGTGCAATAATTCGGGCAATCATTATTGTAAATGACGTCATTAAGATCGTAACTTTGTGTAATCACGTAATACAAATGCTTGTGACGTAATAAGAGTCATTATTCCTCCGTTACTTGCAAAAATGCGCGAAATCGGATCATTCCAACACAAATTTCATTATAAGTTTAGCCGATATAACTGTAACGTAAACTCTCTAATACGGTAAACTGATACAACAGCTCTGTTGCTGTTTCGAAGAAATACGCGTACAAGCTCTGTTTCTAGTTAACACTGGAAAACTCATTCTTCTAAAAATAATCGTTTGTAGGGTCAGAATAAATGTTGCATTTCAATTATTGCGCAATTAATGAAAAGCAGTATTTCGTAATAACGAGAAAAATGAAGACTTTGTGATTTTTTAATCAATTAAAAGCAACCACTTTTTGATATTTTAAATTTATGTGTTCTTTCCGTTTCCATAATTATGTTCTTCACCTTGCTGTATTGGTTACTGTTTCGTATTGTTTGTTCTGACCGCGAAATAAACACTGCTACTTTTAAAGTGCGATTGCACCGACTGAAGACGGCTCAATGTCGAGCAGATATTTTTTATTTGTTTTATTGTTAAGTCATCATGCAACAAGTGTGAAACAATGATAAAACAAACCAAAAAGTTCTCCAAGACATTGGAAAGTCTCAGTCAGTGTAACTGCGCTATTGCTAAACTGGTGCACATGATTTTTTTGCATAATTCCAATCAAAAGGATGATTCAAACAAACAAAAGCCATTTAAGCAATAGGTCGGTGAATAAAATTCAAGCACCAAGGATTTCCATCAAATATAAAAAATTTTGGATGAACCAACTCAACTATGACACTATCCGGTTAAAAGAGGGAGAGATTTGCCTAAAGCTTAAAAGACTACCTGAACCTCTTTGGAATTTCAAAATTAGGCGAAACTCTTGTATTGTTTGAAAGAACACAACGATGCAGCAGTTGATCTTGGCAATATTTGTCAGCCAGTGAAAAGGTGTCCCTTTTTTAAAAACTCTAGGCACCCCCAATGCCTTTTTATTCCTGTGCGGTACTTTTAAAACGTCGTAGAAGGAGTTACATTAAAATTTCCTGATGTGTAGACCGTGCTTTGTGTGGGCGTGTCGTAAAGTTAGTGTTCGTCAGCCTATTTATTTAAACATGACGAGTGTGTTTCGCTTACCAGTTTCACACCAATTCATCACGATGAAAGGGTTTTCTCGCTTCGTGCTCTTGTGCCTGTAAGTTGCTGGCAAGACAATTGATAACTACGCTCGTGCAAACCTTTCGCATTGATTAACATCCGGGCAAGTCATTTTTCTCCATATTTAATCTAGATTTTGGTTCTAAATGTGTCGTTTATGAAACCGAAGTTGTTTTCTAATTCAACAGAACAGAAAATCAAACAAAAATTGAGGGAAACTATAGGAAGTGAGGTTGCGCTCTTCTAAGCCAGCAAGCACCTGGTGCTAAATATGATCTGCTCCTGCCGAGAATAGAACCTGTCACCTAGGATCTGCAATCTGAGCGCAGTGAACTTGGCTGGCCAGTGCTTTACAGATAGTTTTACAAAAATGTTGGTCGCAAAGCTTTGAGTTCAATTCCTAGTTAAGCTCTATAGTTGCGTGCTCATGCTGTTTCACGATGACTGCTACCTCTGTCCAGGCGATTTGTATCAAACAATTAGTTAAGTAGGATTCAACTGCATATATTATACAGTATCCTTGCATCGCGACTGCATTAGTCCTATGCGTAACGTCATTGTTCTTTTTAAGACAAGAAAACATAAATGAAAATCTCAAATCGGTCAACAACATAATTTAACGAGTTGATGATACCCCTACACCTGTCTGGTTTTATTATGAAACTTTCATGGTTTTTGAAGGGCACTGAAGAAACACTCTAGAAAATTCGGAAAGTAAATGAATTTTTCTAAAGAGAGCACATAACTTCATATCTTAAAAAAGCTGTCATATTCGCAAAAATAAATCTCTTTTCCTTATTGCTTTGAATTAACTGATTCGTTTTTTCGATTCAAATTTTTTTCCAGTTAGAAAACTTGAAGAGAGAATTCAGATTTGAAAACGTTGATGGATCACCCAATTTGGCTTGCCCGCGATGCAACTATTTAGATTAAAACAGTTTAACCAGGCCATAGGCTATACATAGATTAACTGCCAACAACAAGAATTAATTATCCTGTAAAACTAACTTTAACCAAATTTGAACTTCAAATAAACTGTTAAACAATTATTTTTCGGCTACTAATTATTACCGTGCGGGGTTGCAGCGTTAAATTGTTGAGTGTAACGTGTAGCCTACAAATGTATACAAATTAGGTTAAACTGTGATTCACCCAAAAATAAAAATGCGACCATCCTTTTCCTATCACGAAATGTTGTATTTTGGTTCAGATTTTACGTAAATCACTACGCAAAGCCATTTTGCACTTATGACGTCATCAATCTATATGCAAGGCATTTATAAAAGATTGAGGCGCTCCGGACGCGACTAGACTTCTACAAATCTTAGATCATTTAGCGTTAGAGACAGTCGCAGAAAAAACTATCGCTTAATAATGATAATCATTAAAGCAATAATCTATTTAACCAACTAATTACGTTAGTCATAAAACTATTTCCTCTCTCTTTTCCGAATTATGAAAAAATTATAGCGCATTTTTCAAAAAAAAGCTTCTCGGGTGCTAGAGAGTTGGATTTGCGTGGAAATGCAGCAAGGGTCTCGATTTACAGAATATGACGTCGCACTTATTTCCTCGGGCTATATTTCAGCGATCACGCACGCCAGCTCGCATTATTGTGTCACAATATTTCTTTTAACAACCAACTTTCGTTGAATGCTAGTCAGTTAAGAGAAAAGTTGTTCGCGAACAGACGTAGTACCGACTCTCTTTCGAAAAATTGGAAGTTTTTCAGCTCAGTTTTTCAGCTAAATTTTGCAGGAGGAGTCGTTACATTTATGAACGAGTAAAAATTGAGAAAAAATGGCATTATTTTTGCTATCAGTGAAATTTAAAACTATTAGAAAATCTGAAGTTTTCATTTATAGATTAGTCGGATGTAGCGTTTTTGATCAAAGTTTTTTTTGTCATATCGGCTACTGTAATAAAGTTACAGAAAAGCTCTACCATTTTTAAAAATATGTATTAGGCTACTGAAAAGTAAGTGTTACAAATGGCCGATTAGCTCAGTTGATTAGCAACTCGCTGTCGGTGCAGTATGTCATGAGTTCGATTTCAGAGCCGGTCAAATTGAATACAATTTTGCCTACCACTCGACACCGCTGCGACGTTCTTTCGAAGCCGTGTTGCTCAGACGCGGAGACCGGCCCCGTCACTCGTACGCGCTTCGGCGAAATACCTCGAATATAATAAACATTAGATTTTTTTATTTTGATTGAGAGTAATAGATGTTTTGACAAAACAGTCTACAAAATAACTTGTCATTACAGATAACGACTAGTAAAATAACGCGACAATGAATAAGCAGTTTTCGGTATTTTTGTGTCTTGTTCTGTTTCTGACTCCTCTCGTCTCATCGGCTACTTTTGAAGAGAACGTTATTGCGTTATTATTATTCAGTGGCTTCAACGTCACTGCTGCCACGGATTGCCGGTCAAGCAGTCTCACTTTCGCAAAATGTTTGGAGATAAATCTGTTTAACGACTCAACCAGTATTAACCTGACAAACCTCTTCGAGTTTGACTCGGCAAACTTGACTCAGGTAAGGATCAAAAATTTTTTCAAGCAACCAAAAAGTAGTGAGAGAGGGGCAACGGGTATGCCTCTTTGTTGATGATGAGCCCTAATCTGAAGTGTGTTTACACCATTCGTATAAAATGCCCCAATGTATGTAACCTTTGGCCTACTGTAAGTGCAATCCCCCCTAAATTTCCCGCGGCTACGCCCAGTCAACAAGTATGATAAAGCAGCTATTGACCTCTTCATCTCTGTTCAAATCCCATGTCAATCACTAGCACTTTTACATCGAAAGTCAGTTTTCAATAAACGCATTAAAACGACAAACGTAAGTTGGAATCCACCGGCAAAAGCAATTCTTCGCTTACCGAGAATTCCCGAGCAAATACAAGACAAAATTTGTTGTCAATTAGAAAAAAGAGGTTGCAGTTGCAAAGTTGATTCTCCCCTTCACAGACCACCCCTTTTCTGCGTCTAAGTTTAATGACATTTTACATTTCGTATAGGAACAACGAAATTTTGGAATAAATCGACTTAGAGAGTTTGTCTCCAGTTACACCAGGAACCAGCAGGCAAATAATGGCAGTAAGTAAAATAGCGAATATGTTTTTCACAATTCAGTTTCAAATGAACAGTAATGTTCTATCTGCTTGCTAAGTTTTTACATAATTTAGTAAAGAATGATGAGTTGGTGGCAAATATTTGGTGATTAATGATTTTATAAATCCACCCAAACTTCCAAAACTTACTACAGTACGAGGTGGAAAACCATGAGATGGAGTGTCGTGATATTTTTGGTCTTTTATGAAGTAGCAGCATTCAAAACCGATCGAAATTGACGCAGAAAAAGGGTTGGGGAGCAGGGCCGTATAATAACTTTGTAGGGCCTCATGTTTTTTTGCAAATCTGATTTGGCAATTTAAAGGCAGGGAGGCGCGGGGGGGTTATGACGGAGGCCCAGGGATTACAGCCCCCTCCCACTTAAAACAGCTCTGTGGTAGAGTTAAACCTGTTTCAACGTTGGTTTTGCAGAAAAAGCCACTTTGCACAACAAATATTTCATAATTAGGCTATTGTCTGAGACAACGTAGCAATCTCCTTCTACAGTATAATTAAAGGTTTCAAATGCGATTATAAAACATGTTACATAAAGTTTTGTCAACAGTATCTACATAACTTTTAATCTTGATTGTTAAGCATTTGTCATTGTTGTCGTTTATTGCCTGGTATTTCAACTTGTGTTATAACAATAATAATTTTAGAATTTTCTAGCCAAAAGATAGGCTGTAACCCGCAGTTGCCAAAGCGTGGGAAGTAGCTATTTTTCATTTTTCTTAACTGGCCCAAAGACAAATCCGGCCCTGTAATACTACCTTAACAAACCAACACTGCGGGTTCCAAGACCGTATCTAAAAAAATATTTCGGGGAGGATTTCGCTATGAATATATTCACCACATACTGGCAAAGTCGGAGCCAGCCAAACTCGTTTTTGGGGGAGGGGCAAAAATACTTGGGATTCATTAGAATCTTTTAGAGCAGTGGTTCTTAGCTGGGTCCCCAGGGTTCTCCAATAAAAAAACTATGGATCCGCACTCTTGAATTGCTTGATTTTTCAATATGCACCGCGTTTGCAGGTTGTGCGGACAAGGGGTCCTTACACAATATCTAATAATATGAGTGTCATAACTAAAATGATTAGGAACCACTGGTTTTGAAGTCCGCAATCCGTAAAAAGGTCGAGAACCACTAGTTTTAATGTTTCTATGATTTATTTTTTCAGATTCTACGGGCTCTAATTCGACCAACAACCAAAGAATGATAGACTTTTCTCAATGTGGTACTTACCCTGCGTGCGTCATCAACGCCCTACCTGGTGACTTGTGGTCGTTCACTTGTGACCAACCTATTGTGGTGTTTATCGCAGTGATTGGTATTCTCCTGTCAGCGATTGTGATAATCAGCAATCTGCTTATCATTGTCGTCACTCTCAGTTCAAAATCAATGAGAAAGCCCCACGGATATTTCAAACTATCTTTGGCTTTAGCGGGTTAGTAAGCTCACCTGTTGTTGTTGTTGTTTGTCAACAGCTTCTTACGAAGAACCTGTAGTAACCGCCTTAAGAAAACAGGAACTGCTATGTCATGAAGCAAACTGAACTTAAAAACATGACATTTTGTAAGAACACTTCTGTGTTCGTAAAAAGCAGGTTCTTTATTTGTTTGCATCTTAGTTTTCATGTTTTTTTTTTGTTCAGATTTGATTTCCGGGGCTTTTGTCTTGCCCTCAATGGTTCACAATGCTTTAACCACGATCGACTACAACAGACAAGTTTACAACGTTACCGAGGTGTCTGTTTTTGTGACCGCGGACGAAACATCGTCAGCTGAAGCCAGCTTTTTTGGTGTCATGGGCATTGTGTCCTCGATTACGGCAGTGCTGAGGTAAGTTGATCACAGTCATGTTTATCATATTGTTCAGGGATTTTGTCTTTGTTAACCAGTTTAAAGGAGAATCTGGTGACATGCCATTCATGTTAAGTGGATCCACGTATGGTGGAAAGATTTCCAGAATAGGCTTGCTTGGATAAATTGTTTTATTTGATTAGTAGTGCAACCACCTACGTCAAATTCAAATCTTCGTTATACTCGCTTTATTACGCCTAAGCGTGTGACGAATAGCCAGACCCGTCTCCGCTGCTTTGCGCTTGGGCAACACAGCTTCGAAAAAACATCACAGCGGTGGCGACTCTTGCAAGCCGTTGACGATCTTGCGTTCGATTTGACCTGCCCGGGAATCGAATCCAAGACCTGTCTCGCGGCGACAGCAATGTCTTCACCCACGGATCCTATTGGCCGGTTGTTTTTCAAAATACTGTTCTACAGCCCAGACTTTCCTCAAGTTGTGCTGACCGAGAACGATCTCTTGACCTTTCACCATTAACAGGCCAACAAACTGTTCTTTCTGACTGTAAAATAAAGATTTGTTTAATTTTGCAGCTTGCTGGTTTTGTCCATCGATAGTTTCCTCTCGGTGAAATGGCCAATGCAATATCGAATTGGAGACATCGTAACCTCAAAGAAAGCGCTTTTGGTTGTGGGCTTTGTATGGATAGCTTCATTATTGCTGGGATTTCTTCCATTGCTAGCTGACGGTGTAGTAATCTATGGACTCTCGTACTTTACGTTTCAGTACATTCCCATCTTGAAACCATTAGCGGTAAGAATTTGGAAATAAAGCACGGTTTTTTAATGAGGAGTGGATAAACTTCTTAGCGCGAATGCATTCAAGGGTTCGTAAACCCTATGTAAAACAATAAACGACTGTGTACCTATTTGTACTGTCAACGATCGTTACTACATGTTATGTATAGAGGACCCAAGCGTTTAGAAAAACTGGAATGGAGTATCAAAAATGTAATACAATGTTTTCACCAAGCAAAAAAACCAAAATATATGAGCCCTAAAAAAATAAGGTGTTACCCCAGCAGTTTATCGCATCGTTATTTTTTGAGACTGAAGGTATAGGCCAGAAGAAGAGATAGCCATATACCCAAACTTAGTTTTATTTCTTTCTGGTGATACCCATGTTCCTTATTCATGACATTCAATGCTTTTGATTAATACTGCAATGGATTTCTCAAGCTGTTAAACCTTAAGGCTACACATTGCTTTAATTCAAATTTCAATAGGGATTTGGCGTGATCACCATTTCCTTTAAGCTTGCTGTCACTAAAAAAATGATAAATGCTTGCTGCATACCTAGCTTAACTTTGCCAACAGCAAAAAACTCAAAATAATAACCTTTTATGGAACGATTAGCTTTGACTTTGAAGTCAACTTTGCTCTGTTTAAAGTCTAAAAATTTAATAAAAGACGGAGGATTAATACTTTGTTTGTGCATGTTCCCTTTTTCATATAATTTAAATTCGATTAGATCAGGACCTTTTTTAAAATATTCCTAACACAATTTATTATTTGCAGGGTACCACTGACCGGGATTCCCCTTTGACGCGGTAAGTTTATTAGATATTTAATTGCTTTGCATAAATATTTTGTTAGGATAAAAATAAATTTAATAGCCCCTAGAATCAGCAGCTGAATTTCATTAAGCACCTATTTTCAGTAACATTTTACAGTATATTAACGCTATTTTTCAAGGCAATAGTTCTTTTAATTCATCCAAGTTGTATGCATGGGGCGTAGCTGGTGAAAAAATTTAGGGGACAACGAGAAGCTCCGTTTTCATACGTTCCCAGTGATTGATCTCGAAAGACTTTTCATACGTCAAAAGGGGGAAGGGAGACGGTGCCTCGTGCCCCCCGGCTTGCCGCCGGTTATAAGTTTCATATCCATTTTTTATGTGAAAGCAATTTGTTTGCATTGCTACCAATACATAAATAAATCAGTGTGAGGAGCATTACTCCAGCTGCTAAATATGTAATGTGTGAATAGAACAGCGTTGCTACCCATAATTTGGCCTGAGCTACTTGAAAAATTTCTTAAACGTGTTTTGCCATCGTCTCAAATTAGTTGGTACTTCACAAAAAAACTACCAATTCTCTGATTTTAAATCAATTTGTTGTGTGACCGCGCGCATAGCTTTACTGCCCAGCAGCAGTAACGCCACGAAAACTGTTCGCCTTCCTCGACTTTTTGAAAAACGTTGGCTCGCAAATAGCTTGTCATTACGTCATGAAACAACTGAACTATGCGCTAATTATTGCCAAACAAAACCGATCGCGTTCCTCTGTCCACCTTTAACCAAGTGTTATATCACGTTGACACGTTTGCGTCATGTACAATGTTCTAAAACATTCCGAGCCAATACGTGAAAAGATAAGTGACGAATTGAATTTGTTTTTGTACGAAATGTTGTCTTTTATATACTGCATTAAATTCAAGTCATTCAACTTACATGCTAAGATGTACCGCGTTCGATTGATGCTTGAATAAAACATTTGTTGATATCGTTGATAACCAATGCAATTCAAACCAAACATTATTATTTCCCTATTAAAATCTCATTTGCCGGCTAGCTTCTGGCTATGCAGTTATTACTTTAAGCTGAAGTCTGAATTAGAAAATGAAGCTACGTGACAAAACACCTCAATATAAAAACGATATCAACGCAAGCTGGCTTGTTTGATCAACAAATGAATAAAGTTCTTGCTCACGCAGTCCGCCATGTAGCAGTTTATTAAAGCATTTGCTTTCAGTGGCGTAGCAAATGGCACAGGGCACCAGGAAGTTGGGACACCCTCTTTTGATGAAGCCTACTCTGCAATGTGCCTAGTATGCCTAACGCTCTGATTCAAACAGTTTATATTTTTGAATTTTTGGCCCATCAATTTATTCACCAACCTAAATTTTTTGTTGGCTAAGCTCTTCTTGCTTCGTGTGTTATTTGTATACTTGAATGGTTTTGGGGTCTCATTTTGATATTTTTATTTTCAGATATCCTCATGCTCTTGCCTATGTCATCATTGTTTGGGGAGTTCCTTTTGTGATCACTTGGATTTTGACCGTTTTGACGTCAATCCAAAGCAGGAAGATGCTGAAGAACATGAAAGAAGCGCGAAGAAGAAGCGTTCGGTCTGAGAAAGCTTTGAACAAAGTTGATAGGGACCTGGTTCGAACCGTGGCCGTGGTACTTATCCTTTTTACTATCACCATTCTTCCGGTGTTTGGCGTTGGCATAGCAACTGTAGTGGCCCCCAGCGGAGAGTGTGATACGCACGCTATTTCATTGGCTTTCTTTTTTTCCACATACGTCTTTATCTGTGGAAGGTTTTTGAATGTCATCATCTACAACGTGTTCAACAAGGAATTTAGAACTGCTTTTACTAACTTCGTGTCCAACGTCCTTTGCTGCCGCAGAGTCATTTACGCAGGACTTCCAGAAAAGAGCACATCAGCAGGAAAAACAAGAAAGTCGAGGGCATCATCCACTGATAAATCTCAAACGAAGGACACAGAAATCACCACCCGATCCACAAGCGGATCTATATCAGTATCAACAACTACTGAACGTACTCTGACTAGTCCTTCTGGTGCAATGACTTACAAGTATAGCACAAGTGCAGAACCGGAAACCGGATCTGGAGCAATGTACGCCAACTCCGTATTCACAATAGACGAGGCTGAAGAGAAAGAGGGCAACTGAATGCAATGTCATCCAATCATTTGATGCCAAATGATGACAAAATAGAAAAACCAGAAAATTATAGCTGCATTTCACGAATGTGGCCGTACGGGGAAGGGTAACTTATTTGCAAAACTTTAAAAATTAATTTTCTTTTCTCTTACTACAACTCAAAGGCCGAATGCCATTCCATTTTGCCATTTCTTTTACGTCGAGCCTATGCATTTGGCATCAGCAAAATTGACAGATCTAGGTGTGGGGGGGGGGGGGTGAAGGTCTCAAACCAACCTAAATTTTGAGACTTTGATTCTTCTGAACCCACAAAACGGAAGAATTTTTCCATTGTTAATCCTTCCTTCTCAAAAAGATTTTTGAATCCACCTCTTAGCTGTTCACTGATGCAAATATAAAGCTGGTGCTTCCTCGTGGCCATAATAGTTTGTACATCTTTGGCAAAATATGCCAGTTTTTCGTTGCTATTAAATGAAAATGAAAGTAAAAATTATGCTTTATGCAAAAAAATACAAAAAACACTCGCTTTCTGCAAGAAAATTATTAGTGCAAAGTGAAAAACAAGTCAAATTTTGTTTATTATTTATTATTGTTTTTGTACAAAGTTTTATCGTTATGCTGTTTTTTCGGTGATTTGAACTTTTTTTCTTCATAGATTTTTAAACTATGTTTGTTTATTAATGGTGATTATACTTCGTGTAGCGTAGTCAATCATAAACGACAATATTAATCTCAAAAATCAAGAAAATATACTTTCTTCAGAATTGTTTACGTTTGTGATACTAAAATTGGAAAAAAATGTCAGCTGTAAACAAGCAGTAATGCGCTCATAAAATAGTAAGTAGAAAAACAAAAAAAGAAAACCAAATACGATTTTGCCGATCAGTTTCAATCTGTTGTAATCCAAAAATCATGAAACAAAACGCGCCAACTTTTTGTCGCTGCTGACTATTCATCAGTAGTTTTCAAATGATATATTAATTATTGTTCTCGAAATGTTTGCAATGGCAACTGAACAAATTTGTTTACATACCGGGTAGTATTAGTCTCAATATGTCGGCGCTATAGACCCTGGTGGGCAAAGAGACTGGCGGCTTTCGTGTCGATTTCGATTTTTTGTTTGTCGGTTGAAAAAAATGTTTTGTGTATTTGTATGTTTTTTGTCGATTGAAAAATTGATAGTTTGAAGCCAAAAAACAAAGGGGAGATATTAACCAAGCGTTTTAGCATATTTTTAACAGGTTTCTACAGCCATAATTCAACAATCACTGCAACTTGTAAACTATGATTTATGCTGTAATACATCGCCGTGTAATATAGTTATATGGTTTGACTTACTATAAATGACCTCTACAATTCAACACATATGACGTAATTTGGCAAGGTTTGGTAGGCTTCGAGCGTGCCCGTATTAGTTATTTACGGATGCATTTACGAAGTAATATTTCAAACTTAGGGTTGGTTTTACGTTTTTAATTAGAAATAGTACTTCAAGTCACATGCTGGAGAGAATGTACGTATACTCCAAGTACTGCTGATATACTAGTGTACTCACGAATTGTGACATCATACGAGCAAGCGGTAAGATGTCCGTTATGCTAGCTCATTATGACGTCATAAATCGTGCTTGGGTTTAATTTTTTTACTTAACTACCAGCACTCTGGGCAGTGGGCACGTTGCATTGCTGCGGTCACTGCTCACATTAAAAGTTGAAGAGCTTTTTTTTTTACAGCGAAGTGTTTGGTAAAAATAAACTTGAAGAGACCCAAAATATTAAAAAATCAATTTTTCCAAAATAAAGACACAAACCGGACCCCTCAGCGCCTTAAAAAAAAAACGAAGTGGCTATTCTTACGGACCCGTACAAACAAGGACTTTGTTTATTTTATTACTTCGCCACGCTCTCTGGATCGGCGTTAGCGTGAAGCGATAATACAATAAACCAAGCGCATATTTGTACGGGCCCTACAAATAGCTACTGTCTAAAAAAACTGCAAAAGTGTAAAATTTTTGTACGCTTTGTTTTCGGACTTGTCGTTTTTTCTTTACCTGAGATCAAAGGCAGATTTTAGGGGTTAAGCTTTCCCAAACAGTGACATCACACCTTACAAGTGGTTGCAATCACCCCTAATCAGAAAATTCTGCTTTCCTCTTTGGAAAGCTTTTATTTTTTAGAGAAACTCAATGAATTAAGGGTAGATAATACAAAAAGTCGTACGCTTTCCCTTAATTAAAAGTTTTCCTGCCAATGCAGTGTTTTAGAAGGACGTGGATGTATTTTTTACGTTTTAAAATATCAAAAAAAAGCAATGGGGATGTTTGTGGTGTAGTGTCCTTCATTTAATGCGCGTTTTTTAAGGCATATTAGCACTGCACTTCAAAAAAAGTTTTCCATTTTGCTTAGTCATGAACTTATGATTCACTTTAAAAAAGGTTATTTATCCTTTTATGACGTACAATGCAATTATGACTCAACAAAAGCCACAAGCTGAAAAAGATTTTCGTATTTTGTCGTACAAGTCGCGATCTTTTTTGTAATTTATGTAGATGTTTGCGTCCCTTTGCTCCTGTTGCTATTTTGTACTTCCAATAAATTGATTTGCATATTTCTATATTTCGTTGAACTGCTCGAGAATAAATCTTACGTCAACAAATTTGGAGGTTATGTTTCCCTCAGGCAAGAAATATCGGTGATGTAACATATCAATTACATCACATTTTAATTTTACCGACTATACTGCTTCTCAAGCCTGATATATTGCCAGCCTATGTTTATTAAAACGTAGTATTTGCGGAATTATCGTTTTTGGATTTGATTGGCCGGGCAACTTTATCACCCCAAGACATCGAATAAAGTGAGAAATTGGATCCAGTAATTGGGCTGAGCGCGTTTTTCTAGATATTTGAGTAAGATTGATAATGATTTGTGTAAAAAATTGAGACGTCTCAAAGAATAGGTTTGTCGTTACATTAGCCCAGGCCCTGTTTTTTTAATTAAGGTATTACAAAATTACAAGTTTCTTGCCTTAAAGTATTTTCAAATTACGCCTAAGAATAAGATATCAATATTTGTTAACTACAAACAGCACAAACCATATCCATTGGCGGATTTAGAAGGAGGGGGCTAAAATGCGTAGGGGGTTGAGGGGGTCTCCAAATTGTTTGCTGTACATATTAATGCATCAATACTTCGATACTCTTAGACCTACAAAATGCAAAATATGCATTTTAGTCTCCCCCCAAAAAAATATATTTCTGGTTCCGCCGCTTATACCCGTTACTGTTCTAATACTACCCTTTTTTTTTCATTTTCTTTTTTTTTTTTCATTTTCACTTATTTTTATGTGGAAAAACACTGAAATATAAAAAAAAACTACATTGACGAGAAAAAGTAATGAAGTAGCCTACACGAATGAGGTTTTTCCTGTGAGAGGCTGCGAAAAGACCATGAGTCCAACCCCAAAGAATTGGCGCGGTCGTCGAGTCTGCAGCCTCTCACATTCGGATGACATAATTAATACGTTACAAGTACCTGCGCTTGCAAGTACCAGGTTACATTTTAATTCTCGGGTAGCAGTGTTTTTGTGCAATTTTTTGCATCGTTTTTCAACTTCTTTATCGTTGATTGCTTCAAGTGGAATAGATTTACAACTTGCATGATGCACCAAAAGTTTATGTGCTAAACATAAAGCCCACAAAACCCTACACCTCCCAATAATGCATAAGCATCAGGGCCGCCGAGATGGTTTGGAAGCCTCAGGCTAAAAAAGAAATAATGGAAGTGGGTATAACTAAAAGGCATCCTCTATAAATATTTAAATAAATCTTTAATCCCTCAGTCATCTTCTGTAGAAAGTAAAGCCATGGGGCATTTGCACCGGCTTTCCCCTTCTCAGTGGTACAAGTTGTAGAAGTAAGCTGTTTTTCCATGTTGAAGCTACTTGCTAAAGACAGAAAAAGTTTTCAACCAAAGTATGTTAAATACCATAATTATGTGCGTGGGCTATAACTTGAGCACCTATTAAGACTATTTTATAGCTTTTTAGCATAAACCGTAGTTGCTTTTTGTGTTTTCTGTATTGTTTTTTAAATGAAGTCACATTTTGGTTACATTTTTGCAAAAATGGAGTCACATCATTAAGTTTTTTAGTTCACAAAAAATCGCCCAATAGCTACAACGTTAACCCGTAATGCTCCTAACAACTCAGTGAAACCAAAACGTTTCGACCCTACTAGAAAATGCATAGATCCATCTAGAAAACAAAGTTAAAAATAAACACTTACCGGCACATCTGGTATCATCAGTTCTTCTCTTTCTGCATGAATTAACTTATAACTGCTAAGCAAGCTAGCATTACAATGTACATTGTGGGCAACAAACCAGCAAATTCATTTCTTATCGTTGGAAAAGGCACTGCGATTCTCCCGCTGGCGAGCAAGCTCGTTATAGCGCTTTCATCTCTTTCTCGTGATAATAGGAAAAATATGTAACTAAATACTAGAATTCTTTTTTCCAATACCTCTGAGGCCAACTAATCTGTCTTTTGTGTTTGCTTCTTTTTATTCTGACAGTTGTACTCTAGAGACGCTTTGCGAACTAGATAAATCCAGCTCCATAAAACCAAATGACCCAGGCCAAGTTATCGTGATTTTAAAAGCTTTGCTGTAAGAGCTGTAATAATTTTTAAACTTCTCTTTCTTTGTTTTGAAGTATTATCCTGTGCACATTTCAGCGTATATCGTTTTGCAGATATTCTCCGGTTTTCAGCCTTGCTAATATTTGTGATCTGTTAATGTTGTTTCGTAGTGAAAAGCAAAACTACTCCTAGCCACTACTACGCCTAATAGCTTTCAAATTTGCAAAACGCAAAAATGAGGCAGTCCTTCTTCTAAAACAAGGAAACGCTGGTCAAGTTGAGCAACTTAATTGCTGTTTTAAGCAGTCCTCCGCAAAAAACTCACCTGCATGAAAACTGATTAAAGTGGTAGATGAAAATCGGAAGATTGACGATTCGTCTCTTACGTGGGCTTTTGTTATTGGCTGGTAAGTTGCGATTTATCCACCCAAAAACGACGCAGCATTAAAACTCAAATCGTATAGACAGCAGTTATACCACTACCGTATATTGTAACGTAAGCCACAAACCACTGCAAGGTTTCATACTAATGAAGCACGTAATGAAATATGACTTCATGGAGCATAGAACCAACGAAGCCTGCTCCGAACCCCAATACTCAACAGCTTGGCCCAACTCCATGTACAGCATATTAACGTGGTGCACAACTAGGAGCCATACTGCCACCTGCCGATGAAGAAATAAACGAGGTCTGATTAAGATGACATGCTTCCATTGTGAATTTAGATGAAGTGGTTGAAATGCTGCAAGCAAAAAAAAATAAAATTTACCTTTTTCTAACTACTGACGAGACCTAAAAAGTTCGGAACAATACTTACGGTCTGTTAGTAACTTCAACACAGTGGCGCGATCTCTGGAAGCGGTTTCGTTCTATTTGCTCATCAGAAAGCTGAGCTTAACTCTATTCAAATTCTACTTATTTTCTTGGTTCATTTATTCTTGGGAGTAGCAGGGACAGCTGCTCGAGTAGGAGATTCCAAGCATCTCGATTCTCAGCGACAAAGGGTAGATGTTCTGATGGAATGCCAAGACTAGACAAAGCAAGATCTTCAACGGAATCTTGCCATCAAGTTCCGGGACGGCCTCCAGGCCTTAGATCAACGAGTATTGAATTCAGCAGTTGTTTAGGTGTTTTTTTCTGAGACATTCAGGTTCTCCTTATTTCTTAGTTATATTTCGATAAAATTACCCGAATAAAACTGAACTTCAAGGGCTGCGCGTTTTGTTTGAACATCAACATGACCATGTAGCAAAGTGAGAAACTTTGGGGGCGGGGCCGGATTTAGACAATGAGAGGCCACCTTTTTATAAGCCCTTAGTCATCGATTTCTAAAAAATGATCTTCCCACGTTAAAAGGGGGAGAGCCGGCGCCCAGAAGACAGGCTTGCAGATCGATACTAGAAAATGTAAAGAAACGATCGATTTCGATGACAGTTTAAAAAAGTAAAGAATAATGAGATCGATATCATGCTGAACATCTAGCGGTACGTGCCAAGCATTTTTTTTTAATGTGCTCACAGTCATGGATAACTAGCCTACACACCTAAAACGGTCAACGAGTGCATTCGACCAAAGATGCGAAGCAACTTTGCTGTTGCAACTCTGTTTTTTGTTTATCTCTATAGTTGGGGTTTTTCGCACAAAAAAATTTATCGGCGAAAAAGATAATGACAAACCGACAAATATTTTAAATTTGCTAAAGTGAGAAGAAGCAGCCTGAACGAAAAGAATCGAATATGGAAAGTCGAATTAAAGACATATTCGATGCTCATTCAAAAAAGTTGAGGCTCCAATGCATTCCATAAACAAGAAGTAAAAAATATCGCAGTCGAAAATCGAGCACAATTGATCCTGCCGGAAAACTTCCTTTCTTGGCTTATAGTCCAGTATAAATAGAACAAAGATTAACAAGGCTGAAGAAACCAAAAAGAATCAAAACAACATAATGTGAAAATTATAACATAAATGAAAGAGAAAAGTACAAACACTTTGACAAAATTAGATTTCGCAACAAAAATTCAAAACAATTTTAAAATTATTATTATTATTATTGGCATATTTATCCTCCTATCACGAGAAAGCGATCAAAGCGCTATACTAGCTCGCTTAGGAGTTGCCGGCCATCTGTCTACCACACTAAGATTGGGGAATTCCGTTAAGTGCCTTTCCCAACGGCACAACAAGTAAACTTGCTGGCTTTCTCCACACTGTCCCTTTAATGCTGAACGTCAAGCAGGGAAGCTGTGAATACCAATTTTCAAGTCATTGGTTTGACCCGACTCGGCATTGAACCCTAAGTCTACCGATCCAGAAGCAGGCTCTCTATACCACTCGGCCATCTGATCGGTTGCTCGTTGCACAGCCAATCAAGGCTCGACTCAGGAATCATTCCCGAATGTAAAGACTCTTTGTTATATTGATCTTTCTTAACATCTCTACTTCATTTCTTTCGCAGGTTGTTTGTGACTGGTCACCTGCTAGTGGAAAGAAACAATGTAGACAAGAAATAAAGTTGAGATGTTTAGGATAAGCAATGTAACTAATAATCTTTGCAGTGTGGAATGACTCTATATAGCTTGGATTGGCTGTGCATAGCAAGGTTGACAAGAATTTTCTTATAGTCGAAATCTACTGAAGATAAAGTAAAACGTGATTGATGTAATAAAGTGTTAGAAAAGATGATTTTGGACAAGTTTTAACATCTAGATGCAGTTTTTGTTGTTTTATTAACAATATCGTATAATAAATGCTGCCACAGAGCATAATCTACAAATAACAAAGTATAGTTCAGCAATAGGCCTGTATAAATCATGTAAAGAGGCAATACTGTCGATAAAAATGATAATAAACACTGTCAAGCAACCTAACCGTACAAAACGAGAAACAAACTGGAGTATTCCCGAAATTTACATGGTCAAAAGTCAAGCGCGCCGCCAGCGAAAAATTTACGGGTAAACAACTTACGGTAAGCCGAAGCTTATAAAAAGTAAGGTTTTATATGAATGGTGTAAGCATGCCGCAGTGGCTTTCCTTTTGGTTTCACCACTGCTTGGAAAAGTAAATGATCATTCATCCACTTAAGAATGATTCCATCTGAACATGCAGATGGTTCTCATTACAGATCACCCATCAAGCGCTTTTTACGACGCTAATTTTTTTGATGTGAACTTAGATTATCTCAAGCAAGCACCAGCATACAGCTACCAATGTAGGCCTACAACGCGATTTTTTAAACAAAAAGCGAGCCAAAACAAACAAAGTAAAATTACAAAAAAAACGTTAAAGCATGGTCCAACTCTAATTCGAGCTCATCCAGATGCATAATCCCATTTACAGAAATATTAAAAATCCACTAGTTAAGCCTCTTTGCAAGCTGTTTTTTGTTGAAAAACATTGCAAAGAACCCACATTGAATTATTGAATGTCTGCTCATATTCAAAACTAATTTTAAGTATTTTTTAGTTCCAAGCCGAAGTATACGTGGAGGGGGGCTTCTATTACCATGCATTCCTCCCCAGGTATTCTCTCGATAAACAATAAAGTTTTTATCGCTCAGAATCTACTAAAAAATCGCATTTAATGTGGAAAGCTTTTTCAGGCGCCCCCTCTTCCCTAGAAAAGTTCTGCGCACACCCCTGGTTCCAGGATACAAAAATTGTTAATTTCAGAATACAGTAGATATGGGACGAAAATAGTTTAAAGGGGAAAAATATATCCGCAGTCACTGTCTTAAAACTGGACGTTTTGACAACATAAATGCTACTGTCATCATCAGCAGTGTAAGCAAAACAATGCTTACAGTTTTGTATTGCCTTGCTTACAGTGTTAATAATGACAGCTGAATCTACGTTGTCGAAACGTCCAGTTTTGTGAATTACTGAGGCTTTATTTTTCCTCCTTAAATTATTAATTTGTTTTGCAGCAAAGTATGAATTTAAGGGCATTCGAAGTGAATTTATGCAAGGCAGTTTTAAACTCCATGTTCAGCAGAATGTAAACGATGACATTCATAAATCTTCCACAAATAAAAATGTAGGTGGAAAAGAAAAAAAATGAGGACAAAGTTTGAGAGCTGCATAATTGGTAGGATCCCAGAACTCGGATTATTCCTGCGATTATCATCGGCAAGATGGTTATGGTGAACAGCGATAGGACGATAACAACAGTACGAATCAAGTCTTTGTTTATTTTATTTACGATTTCGCGAGATCGAAAATTTCTGTCTTCTTGCATCGCTTTTAAATTCTTCCTGCTCTCTACTGACGTCATAATGGTAATAATCCAAGCAGCAACAAAGAGGATTACCCAAACGAAAAGTACGTAAGCAACCACATGCGGAAATCTAAAAATATTAAATTAACACAGAACAAAAATCGCTAAGTTAAGCATTTGCCAGCGTAAATTTTCAATGTGTGGGGTAGAAGGGTTTAGACAACGAGAGGCCCTCTTTTTATTCGGCTTCTGTAATTGACCTCAAAAATAATCTTCAAACGTCAAAAAAAGGGGGGTGCAACGTCCAAGTGGCCTCCCCCTGGAGTGGTAACGTCATTGTTTCTAGAAATAGGCAGATTTTGAATGAAACGTTTTTATTGTTTTTGTTTGTTCTTTTCGCAACGTTTTTCAATCGCTTTGTGTTGACACATAAAGTGATCGTCTCAAATATTCATAGAACCACCATACAACCCAAAATATATGCCTGTTTCAGCGTCCCGTACCGGTTAGCAAACTGTCCCGGAATATCACTCCAGCCTTGGGATATGATTTTTGTTTGAAAACCTCAATTCTACGCCTGAATTTGATGGGAGCGAAACGTGCGAACCCTTCTTTTGAGGACACCTCTCACATCCCTCTTTTTTCACGATGTCCCAGTTTATATCCAAGAAATTCTTATAATTCTAAATATTTAAGTGGTGGAATGGTTATAGACGTCACTATCGATGTCGGAGGTCTAGAGCTCGATTCCCAGGACGGCCAAATCAGACACAGTGTCGCCAATGGCTCGACACCGCTACGATGTTTCTTCGGGGCTGTGTAGCTCAGGCGTTGTCACTCGTTGCACGCTGCGACCCATAGAACGGAGATTTGCTTAAAGCTTCAGTTTATCTTCGTTAACAGGAGACAATTTTTTTAGTGGGTGGGGGGGAGTAATTGTACGAAAACGTTTGCGCAGAATACTGACACATACACCGGAGTAGAATACCATCTTTGATCTTAGTGTTGAAGAACCGACTGCAATAATATAAGCGCCCGGAGGAATTCCGAAGGCCTTACTTACCAACCTTGTATCATAAATTCATTTATTGCTACTCTCTGACGACAGGGAAATACAACTTTGAAATGAAATAAACTTAAATAGACTGAATAAAACACTTGCCAATGCAGGCTTCGCCTGGGTATAAAAACTTACGTTTTCGTTGGTAAAATATAATTAGTCCGAACCATACACTCAATAGAACGAATCTGAGGGAAAAAACATGCTAGGTGCTAGAAGAAAACAAATCACGTGATTAGTAAATTCGCTACACAGTTTGGGCGTTTCTTAAAAATTGCAATAAAATTACGAAAGTGCGAAAACGATTGTAAAGTAACTATCTTCTATAGTCAGAAACGGTGACTAGAGGCACTATTACAGTATTAACGCGGTGACTAGGCACTATTACAGTATTAACAAAAGAATGGAAAACAAACATGCTGGATCGAACCCAGCCTAGGGTTTAAATAAATAAAGTTGTAAAGCCGGTGCGTGAACATTTAGCTACTGCAATACTATAGTACATTCATACAGAGAAACATTAAAACTTAAAAAAAACTATAAAAGCAACTTCGTCTTATACTGCAAAGGTAGCTTACACCCCCTACCCCCAAATGAATAGTTGGGTGTTCCTAGTTGCAGTAAGTACTTGCAGGAAAGCTACGGAAATCACCTAAATTTTTTTCTTTCAAAAACTCTGCCTTGGTGCCCTTCAATTTTTAACTGTTTTTTTTACTGAAAATTGGCATATGTTTTAGCAAAAATGTTGCCTATACCTACCGCAGTACCAGCCTGCTTAGTTTTGGTGGCCGGAAAGCTAAAAAACAAAAGACAACTGACGCTAAGCGTGATCCTCTATACCAGGGGTGGGGAACCGGCTAAGCACAGCGGGCCACATCGATTGCATAATATTTTCAGCGGGCCACATTTACTATTAGTTTTTAAACTTTGCAGTAAAAATTCAAAGTATTACGTCTCAAATTTATTAAACATTCATAGTGAGTTGCTTTTACCGTAAATCAGAGACTTTGGCGCGGCTTTTATGTCACAAATATAGCATGTAGTTGAACGTCGTTTTTAAGACGACCATGATCGCAAGGTTAATGGTTTAACCACCAACCTAGTCTCGTTGTTGTGTCCTTGGATAAGATGCTTCACGATGATTATCTCTGCTTGGTGGAATCTGGCAAGCACCAAATTAAAAAAGTCAGAAGAAAATTTAACCTGTAAACTTGGAAACAATGGCAACTCCTAAGCGAGTCTGGATTCGTCCTATGCATAGCGCCTCCGCCGCTTTCTCGTGATAGGAGGATAAAGATGAAGAAATCAATCAAATGTTTTCTATGCTACCGGTGTGGTTACACTTAACAAAGTCCTGATACAGGCCACATTCAAAACTTAAGGGGGCCACAGGTTCCACTCCCCTGCTCTATACCAACAAACAGATTCTCTATTTTTTAAATGTTTTTTAAAGAAGATATTTCTTACAGTAGTTTTTTTCTAATTTTTTGCTGTATTATTGATCTATTCTCCCTGCAAGTTAAAATTAAACTCAATCTCCTCTGGTAGAATGCTACGATTAGCAAGAGCTTGTAATGTATTTTAATAAAACACTACAATATAAAAACCAAAACAGCGTGTTTCGTCATGGCCGGCTCGTCACGTGATTATTGAATAAAATCACATTATTTGAAGAAGCAACCGCGGTGAAGCTAGCGACAGTGGTTTTCAAGAGTAGTGCTTCATTCAAATACATTCACTATTTTGTAACAATTACTTCAAACTCTACCTGAGAAAATAACCAACTAAAACTATGTATAACTATCAGTTATGCATACATGGGCTACTGAACTTGCTTTTTTACATTTTTGTTACAACTGAACCTCATTTTCTGAGAGAATGTTGGAGCCTGTCAGTTCTTGATGTATCTATTTCTGAAAGTTTGCGCTACTACTGTATCATAGTTCGTAATTTGGAAGTAAGATATAGGCACACGATACTAACAAAAAATCCATATTTTGATTTAATTTTCCTGCTCCGTCGTGATTCAGTTCGAAAAATTTGTCACGGATTTTTCTTGCGTGCTCGTTCTGCTCTTTTAGTAATATCAGCTTATTACGCATTTTCGATTTCATGCACTCGCGCGTTGAAGCAAACTAGTTTCGTGTTTTTGATTATTTTGTTTATTTTCATAAAAAATTCACTTTCACGTTCATATAATGTTTAGTTTTGAAAATTCACGTTTATATAATGCTTTAATGAAAACCAATTTTCAGTCCAATACTAATCAAAATTATGCTCATTACGATAATGTAATTAGCGTAATAGACCTGACAGACTATGGACAATGGCAAATTCAAGTAGGTCAAACTCCCCCAACATAAATTTAGTCATGGTCTATTAATACATTGGTACGTTACTACGTAGATTCGTGCAAATCAACAAAAGTGCAAGTTTTTCTGTTCTCAATCCTCCCCTTTACAAAGTTTTTGAATTCGCCCCAGACAACCGACTTCACCGCTTTGTTTTGCAACTGCGCGGTTCAACTTGCTTCGCGCGTAGCGCACACTACGCACGTAGTCGTGGGCCTACTTCTTTCTAAACATAAATAGCAACACTAATCATGGTAATGTACATGCTGTTGTCGCTGCTAAACCTTAAATTTTCGTGCCAAAATTAGTCATTTAATTAGAAAAACATGACGGCTCCCCAATCTGCCTTACTTCAAACCACTTCAACTTGCGAGTTTTATCGGCAGAGCTAATTCAGCTACTGATAATCCAGCCTGTAATCGCTTGGTTTCATTTCAAAAACATGTAAAGAAGTGAACTGCATACCTTGCCTTGTACAGTGCTTAAAGCGAGGTCTACCTCGCAATATTGCGCATTTGTTGAATCTACTAGACTAGAGCGATTGGTTTGTTGCTGAATGACAAGGGATTCAATCTTAGTTGGGTGATACTAAAGCGTTTAAATTTGCACTTGGCAGGTGACTCTTGTCTAAAAGCACTAATGACTTCACAAATCTAATACTACAAAGCTTTTGCGATTATTCGTCAAATCCAACGTGCGACTGCGAGACTGCAGAACAAACAGCAGAGCGTATTCTCCTGGAGTGCCCGACCTTTCAAGCACCAAACACCATGCATGGATTGGTCGACATGGTGACAATGGGCATGGACTTTTAAATAAAACACGACCACCTCAAACAAAGAAGAAGAAGCAACGCTGAGACCAGTGCATCCAATAAAACCACAAAACAGGCTGGAAATCAAACCCGTAGACTCAAACTAAACTTACCTCACTATTTTCAACCGCGCAAAAGCGCTTAACCGGAAATAATTTTGAATGACCAAAATTTTTCACAAGCAATCAACAAAGCATTTGAGGAAACAATACATGTATTGAAGTTATTAACAGGACATTATATATTTAGCTTAAAAAAACAAAAAGGATTGCAATTCCATCTTGGAAAGCATCAGTGTTCCTTTACTTTTTAAGGATAGCGGACACTAAAATATTGTAACAAGAAAATATAAATAACTGAGGTTATTTTCAAATTATATTGAACTGAAAATTTAACCGTAATTGAGTGAGACTGCGAAGTGAGCTTGCGCTCTTCGAGTCAGCAGCCACCCGTTACATATATGAAATGCGATCGGCTCCAGCCGCGAATCGAACCCGTCACGTAGGATCTGTCACTTGCGCACGATACCGGTAAGTCATGTCGCTGACAAACCTAATTACTCCTTTATAAAAAATACATGGCAACGACGAGCGTCAGTTATCTTACAATTAGATTAATAAGCCGTGTTTGTATTTAGGCTATGCCCCCACCCCCTTGAAATGTCTATGCAAACCTTTTACGTGTCCATATATCCCAGGTAAAAAATTCTTGGCCTGCAATGATGATTACCAAAAACTTTGGCGCTTACACATGGCATAAAACTAACTGATTTTTACTCAAATTATGTCCGAGTTTCGATACCTTCTTTTTTTCATGAAATAGTTTGTTTAATTAGCAATGCATGCCGTGAGAATTGTAAAATAGCGGAATCGATCCGCTTCTGTAAGTTAACACGACATAGTTTATCCTCACATCAGCGGCGTACCGGTAACGGGAAAACGGGGGACTTATCCCTCTTTTTGAAAAACCTAATTTGAAGTATGTTTAAAACATTCTTACAGATTACCGTAACATTTGTGATGTTTGGCCTATTATAATAATTGCACCCCCTGCTAAATTCCCGACTGATTTCACTACCGTATTTGCTGCCAATGAGCACCACTCATGGTTTTATTTCAAAAAGTTTATTCATATTTACGTTTTACATAATCATCGCCAATATGAAACAAAAAAGAATAGTTCCTTTTTAGAAATTTCTTAAAGACACCACGCTCAGAATCGATCAATCATCGTGGTGGTCGTGGTCGGTGTGATCGTGATTGTGATGATGGTGAGAATGCCGGTGAGCATGATCTTCAAAAAATGATGGCTTACATTGCTCAGGATTGATGATATTCGAGAAGAAGTCAGGACAAGTAGGTCCGACGTCTAAACATAAAAAAATACAAAAATTCAAATCTTCATTTTACTCGCGGTATTGCAGTTCATCGAAACGTGTAACGAGTGGCGGGATCCATCTCCGCGGCTTAGCGGGACAATGAGTTAAATGTGACCAGCCGGGAAATCGAACCCCTCACCTCCTGCACCGTCAGCGGTGGCTTTAACCACTATACCAACTACACGGTTATAAAACAAATGTAAAAGCAAAACAACCTACTATTACTTACAAACTTATCCTCCTATCACGAGAAAGCGATCAAAGCGCTATACGAGCTCGCTTAGGAGTCGCCAGCCATCTGTCTACCACACCAAGATGGGGGAATCCCGGTAAGTGCCTTTCCCAACAGTACCACAAATGAACTTGCCGGCTTGTTCTCCACACTGTCCCTTTAATGCTGAGCGTTAAGCAGGGAAGCTGTGAATACCAATTTTCAAGTCATTGGTTTGACCCGACTCGGAATCAAACCAAAGTCTATAGCTCCCGAGGTGGACGCTCTAACCACAAGGCCATCTGAGCTGTCAAGGCCAAATACCGTAAACAAACTGAATACAGGCTGCAGGGGATTGATTTATGCCCTATGGTTCAGTGGCTCTCAAACTGGGGACCGGGGTCTCTTTGGGGTCCGCAAAAAGGTTCTAATTTGGTCTTAATATACGAGCATGTCGATTGAGAGCCAAACAAATACACCGTACCTATGAAGTAGGACTTATACATTTGGTAAATGAAATTTTTTTTTTTTAAATAGATTGGTTTAGCATACATTGGCAAGTCATCGAAAAAATCATAGGGAGATTCACATTTTTGTAATTAATTTGTTAACCACTGCTCTGGTTACTGATAGCTCCTGTGTCTTTTGCCAGATCCTTCCCAGTTGCTGATGCCATGCAAAATGAAACTATACCTGTAACTAAAGCCAAGCAAAGTAAAACTGAAACAAGGGTGGCAGAAAGGCAATACTGGCTGGTTAAAATCACAAATTAAAAAATTAACGTTTTTCAGAAGTCAAGCAAGTCTGCTTACCAACGGAGCAGTGTCTTAGTAGTGCTGTTGATGAAAAATCTTTAATGCATTTGGCGCAAAGACACATTAGTTTCTTCAAAGGTCTACACCTCTTAAAACTGCGTTTGTTTTTGCATTCCTCTTGAAACTCTTTTCGACACTGTCTAGGCCCTAAAAGCAGTAATCACAAATTAAAAGCAACGCACAGTGTCATACTAGTCGCTATTTTTGGCCGTCTCTTTTTGTTTGCTTATGTCTTGCTTCGAATCGGTCGGGCTGGGTTGGTGCTCACTGACATCGCTATCACCACAAAGATCTTGCGTTTGATTCCCAGTCAGGGTACATTGGACCAGTGTAAGATTCGGCACTTGAGTCCATAGAAAAGGTGATTTTTGCTACGCCATTTTGCCCATACTATGGGAAGCACGCTAATCAATAGGGTGCGGCTCGCTACCGCTGCGACGTTTTCTCGCAGCTGTGTTGCTCAGACGTTAAGCCACTGAAGTGGGCTCTGTCACTTCCAACACGTTCTGGCGCAATCTTGATTATAACAAAGGTTTGATTTTTAATGTGTAGCAGCGCTAGGACCAAATATGCGTTTACCAGCGCGCGGAAACGCAACTTTTCCGCACCTTTTTGTCTGTTGTTCCTGTTTCTCAACCACACGAACCCTACTGCATTTAGACAATAGAGCTTGCTCTGCAATTAGTGTAGCGTTATAGCGAGCTGGTAAAAGCAGCTTAATTAAATATTCATCTATTTACTTTCGTTACCGTTACGCTATTGATCTTTTAAAGAGTCTCATAAGGCTTTATCTGCGCTGCTTTCGGCAGCTACGCAAGGACTAAGATTTTGAATTTGTCTGATTTCTGTCTTGCTCTTAACAGTCAACACTAGATCTGGTTATCTGTAGAGGTAAAAATGTTGACTAAGTACAACTCTATCATTCAGAACTGTTTGCAAGAAACTCTGCAAACTTCGTTGTAAAGTGAGAAAACATACTTTATGCCACTGACGGATCCAGAGGGAAGAAGAGGATAAATCCCCTTAAGTTTCTAGTCATACATAATCACAGATAAGGTTTTCGATTCTCCTAAACGCACGAAACTGCACAACAAGCATTTCTTTGATTCTTATCCCTTAGAATTTCACTGAATACTCTACTTACATGTAAACTGATTTCCGAATCCGATCTTTCTCAAACCTCCTTCATTATTCTTTTTAGCTAGCTTGTATATACAGCCACAGTCATGCTCGCAGTCCTGTTCGCAATCAATGTGGCTGAGAGATGAATGAATGCATTCCAAACCTAAAAAATACAAACGGATGTTGGCCCGAGAGGATCTAGGATGAGGGTAGGGATCAAGACTTCTCTACCTTTTAGTAATGCTTATCAATACAATAGTCCTTCGCTATTTTTAGTCCCACAAAATTTACTGGATTGTCCCCCCTCCAAAAAAGCCTTAGATTTACCACGAGCGTGGAGACTGGAGGGACAGATTTTCAGTACGCAGATGCAATAGTTGTTTTCATCATATAAGTGGAAGGAGGTCTACGTCAATTTTGGAAGGGGCCAGCACCTTCTCTAGGCCGATAAATTAAACAGCGTAATTGACAACCAAGATCCTTGATACAGCCCGGAGACGAAACCACAACTTTTTAACTGAACTGACAATCACAAGAAACAATGAGACATGCACAATTTTGCTCATCAGCAAAGCAAATATTTCGTTTCAAAGAGCTTCTAATGGCGTTCCTAAAGCAAAAAAGTTAGATTGTTTTTAAAAATGCAAGTATAGTTGAATGCGGTTAATTGTATGCCGGGTAATTGCGTAACCCGCTTTATCGCGTAAAGATCATAAATCCCAAATCACATTCAATCGTTTGCTAAGAAAATAATCCGCTTAATTTAACAGAATTGAACGGCACTCTATGATTACGCTACAAACTTAGTGACAAGAGCACGACTTTCTAAGCAGACTGCAAGATAGCATGCAAAATAACACTACACAAACAACAATCGCTCAGTATTTCACAGCAAATGAATAAATAAATGTTTAAAGGGGTGTTTACTCAGAATAAGGGCGCGTTCACACTTAGCGGTTTTTGATAAGATGCAATTTTTGTACGTAGATTGACGTAAGCTGCGAAACAGTCAGAGGTTATGACTTAAAGCTACATCACTTTGCGCGGCAATTGTGAGCTGCTGTGCAAAACAACCGACAGAAAGCAAAATTGTTTGGGTTCGAATTGTGTGGGAAATATTTCCGTCAACTGCTTTCGTCAAAAATTGGATGACATTTCGTACGACAAATCGGTTTAAAATTGCATTTAGAGTAAACAGACCTTGAGATATGATTTTTCGTAAGTAAATTGACGTAGACTACAAAACAGGTTATGACGTAAAACTACGTCACTTTGCGCGGCATGTTTGGAAGCAATCATAAGCTGTTTTGCAAAACAACCGACAGAAAGCAAAATTGTTTGGGTTCAAATTGTGTGGAAAATATTTCCGTGAACTGTTAATGCCAAAAATTGAATGAAGTTTCGTACGAAAACAAATCGGACTAAAATCGCATTTAGTGTAACAGACCTTAAACCTTAGTCTGTGAGTTAAACCTGAGTGTTAGGGTTTTTACTGACATTTCGGCCATTTATGAGAGCTGGTTCTATCCACGAGATCCTTGAGCATTTTATGGATTCTTAAACCTTAATTGGCGTTTTTTTTTAATAAGAGTAGTGTAATTGCTCAACGCTTGCTTTCAAGTCGGATATCTAGACATTTTTTAGCGTCGCGCTCGTTGCAGGTCCATTGTACTTCATGCTTTCGCATGTGAAATTTGCTTAATCGCATAAAAAGGTTTAAAAATTTGACCATGCAATCAACCGGATTCGACTGCACATCAAAAATTTTTACGTAAACTGGCTTAACTGCATAAACTACCAAAATACACATTAATTGCAAATGGAAAGTGGTGTAAATGAAATAAAAATCAGATTAGGCCTGCAGTTAAACGCCTGAGGCGTGCCCAGGAATTTGAAAAGGGGGGAGGCGCAATTTAAAACCGTCCGTATTCAGCCCAAAGTCAAGTGAAGAGCACAAAAAGTCATCACGCCCTCAGATTGTCCTTTATATGTATATCACCTTTACATCACGAAAGTTTTGTGCATGTGTCTGCGGGGGAGCATGGCCCCAGCGCTCTAGATACGCTCATGTAAACGCCCTATTGGTGTCGTACGCGAGGGAACTTGCACGCGCGATCTTTTTAGCCTCCTTCGATAAGCAATAAAATTCGTCATCGCTCAGAAAATTTAAGAACACATTCCCCACACACTCAGAAAATAACTGCTTAGAGGGTAGACCTATTTTCAACTTACTACACAACGATTTACCTGGCCTTAGTTCTTCAAAGATATTTTTCTTAGCGTAACTCCAAGACACAAGCAATAATAATAGGCTTACACAAAATATAACTTTCATATTGATGATTAAAAACAAATCGGTCTCTGTAAACACAAAAAAAGTTTTATCAAAGTTCTTTCATTACACTGTCCAATGTCCAGTTAAAAATTGAAAAAAAAACTCTACTTTTCCGCATCATAATCCATTTTTCGTGGAGTCATATGTGAAAAAAGTGATTATGACATCAAAAATTTAATTGTGCAGCAGCAAGCCCATGGGCTTTGTCCCGTTTAAACTGGATATGTGGACACTGGACAGGGTAAAAATGTTTTGCGAGCTCCCCAAGTCGCATATTGCAGCAAACAGCAACAATGTTGTTAGCGTAAGATTGCGAGTTGATATTTTCGATGTCCATGTATAATTATATGTCATGAAACCACAAGAGTAAACCTTCTCCCTAAACAGAAATCATGAGTTCCTCCCCGGCACAAATAGCATACTCAATTAAAGCATTGATACGCGAAATCTAGGCCTCTTTCATCGGCGTAGCCACAGAAAAAAGGCTCAGGCACTGGCCCTTCTTTAAGTCTAATATAAAAAGTGTTAAAAAGTTCTTATTGCCTTGCAATCTTTACCCTACTTTATTTTATTTTCTCCCTCAATGACTCCGCCTTTGGCCCAACCAAAAGTCTGGTTCGTCGCTTACGGCATATTACGCAAAAGTACCGGTGTTTTAGGCTTACGTACCGGTAAGAAAATCAATATCAAACCTGGATTCAAGCTGACCCTATAGGTAGTCTAGACCCAGTGTTAGCTGCGCCTCATTTATTGCTTTCAAAATAAAAAAAAATGCTCAATTTTGTATTTTGCAGAAATTTGGTACAAGCCAAATTTTAAGCAGAATTATTTTAACAGGAAACAGCTTTTCTGGCAGATTGGCTGAAGCTACTACAAACCATTGATGATATACCCTTGCTTACCTTCCATTATATACCTGACAAAAGCTTCGTTATTTCTTAACACAACTAGTTAAGTAGTTTTTGCACATCTTTTAGTTCTGCTTGTTTGCCCTCTTCTTGTTTGTAAAGATAAGCCAATCAAAGAGTCCTTCAACTGACCTTTGGAACAAATTGGAAACCAATTATTTGCAAGTGCTCGAAATTTTTCTTCAAAACAAACACAAATATTGCTGATTGACGATTACAGTATTGCTTGTATTAGCAATGTGATTGCTTTTTCATTTTCATAATCAGCAAGTAGTAAAATTATTAGTTTCGTACAACCTCACTAAAATCAAATGTTTACCAGCCAGCGTAAGTTGGTCTAATCGTTTTATTTTCAAAAACAAAAGGTTCTTGTTAAAAGTAGCCAAACAACTCCTAGAAAGTGAAACGCAGTTTGAAAAAAAAATGAAAACACAGTTTGAAGAAATTAATTGGCTTAGGTTTTTCACACTTGAACAGCCAAAGGTTTCTGCGTTAAAAATGATGCCCAAACTTTACACCCTAATAGAAATGTACATACTGTAGGGGAGGGAGGGCATTGTGCCATACCCTCCACTTTTTGACTTTGTATTTTAGAAAAAAGAACAAATATTGCTAAGTGAAGGAAATACGCCAGGTTTTTGATGGCTTTTGTAGCTTACCTTCCCCTTCTTTAAAAATTTTTCACTACGCTTCTGCACCCTAAGTCCTTAGACCTATAGTCATTCATAATTCACTTTTCTCAGTCTCAAAGTTTGTGCTCTTCTTTCTTAACTCAAAGAAAATCTGTCCTTGATTCAGGGCCGGATTTACGAATAGGCTAAGCAGGCTAAAGCCTAGGGCTTCGGAGAAAATGAGTGGCCTTATCAAGAACAATGAAGATCCCTTCTTTTCTTTTTTTGGAAAACGATCATCAAGACCAGGCACGGACAACATAATTTTCAGGAGAAAACAAGACATGTGAGGCTGTGCAGACCTATTTTTTGCTCTTCCCCGAAATTTGAAGTGGAAAATAGGACATGTGAGGACGTGTAGACCTTTTTTTTTTCGCTCTTCCAATCAGTATCATCAAATAGCCCAAGGCCTCCCGTTTTCTAAATCCGGCCCTGCCTTGCTCGCATGGATGTTTCGCTTTCAAATTAAAGTCAAATCTTTATCAGGCTATAGTGCTATACTGTCCGTATTACGCCCAAGCGTGTAATGAGTGTGTAACGCCTGGAGCGTGTAACGAGTGGAGCGGCCCATCTTCACTGCTTTGCGTCTAAGTAGGCAACACAACAGCTACAAAGAAACGTCGCAATGGTGGCGAGCTGTTGTGTCCGATTTGATCGGCACGGGAATCGAACCACAGACTTTTCGCACCGACAGCATGTGCACAACTGAGCTTAGCGACCGGTGTGCCTTCAAATTGTAGGACATGGCTTTGTGTAACTAATGTATTATAAACGTCGGTTTGATATCATAACTATGTGATTTATGGTTGCAACGTTTGAAGATGTCTGTTTTTTTCTACCTGTACAAGTCATAAATCTCGAGTGAATCACGTAATCAGCGGCAAAAGAAAACTTTTAGCAACCTTTCGACTATCCATGAATACTTTTCCGACAAATATTTGTTTAAAAGCATATTTGTGTAAACACTCAAAGTGCATTTGAGTTCAGTCTAATGTTGTAATTTATCTAAACGTAACCTATATCGCACATAAACTCTTTTTTAAACGTCTTTCTGTCTTTGCAACTTGGCAATTTTTTCTTCAACAATTTATTGTTATTTGCTACTAACACCTATCAGAAAACAAACTATATCGGCATCATCGAAGCAAACAATAACAGTGAAAAAGCTGTTTGTCAAATAAACCAAGGCTGATCGAACAAAATTACAAATCAAACATTGGCGATAATACTTTCTAAACTGCACACCGGTAATTGATTTTCCACAAAAATGGTTAAAAATATAATTGTTAGATTCGCACAAATCACAAATTAATAAGCTATAGCTATACTCTCACTCAGTGCGCATGCGGAAAGTAGGAGTTTTATAAATCTGCAGGCCGCAATACGAGTATACATACTTACTCGTATACTTACAGCCGGTTCTCTTCTGGAAAAACCATTGTGACGTACGTCCACAAAAAAACTCTCTCAAATCATTAAAAAATTACAAAAAAAAACTCTTGCAAATCATTAAAATGTGATAAAAGTATTAAAAAATTCCACAAATTGAATTTTGAAATTATTGTTTAATGTCTGCATTTCAACAAAACCCAGTGAAAACTTTTGGACATTGGTGAATCAGTCTCTTTAAAGCGCAACTGTGTAGCTACTGGTGTGCTTCAGCACATCTATGCCTGTAGTTAATACTTCCCACTTCCCTCACATCATATTTTTCTGCAAAAAGATTATTTATGTTTTTGCCACGCTCTAGACCCATTTTTACATGTCTAAGTGTGTCGAATACTTTCAACAATTGCGAAAACCTTTTCGTCAGAATTACTTGTACCTTGGTAATCCATGCTGGCAATGAAAACTTGTTTTGCGGGATGACGTCACAGCAAGCGACTTTATTTTCGCACATATTGAAACTTTATTGACACATTTTTTTTTTCGTAGTAGTATGTTTTATTCAACGCCTTCAAAGTACGTAAAAACAACGTATATCACAAGATACGGCCGAAAAAAGGCAACAGCGACAAAACTTTAACCGTTACAGCATGCAATATTATACAACCCTACAATGAATTTATAAAAACTAAAAAAAGCATGGTCGTTGCACCTAAAGCATACGTAGTATAGCCTATGAGCCGAAAAGAAAACAAGCAAAACTGTGTACCGGTAATAAAAAAAATAATGTCACAAATTTGGAAAAATTTGGAAAATTGGCATTGCCAAGCATTTGAAATAAATTTACACGTATCCCTAGCGAGGAGGGACTAGGCCAAACTGCCGCATCAGTTCGAAATTTCATAATTCAAGTTTTACTCTAATAAAAACACTCTAAACATCAAACGCACCGCAATCAGTATATAATAAATTTTTCTTGAAAAAGTCAGTTAATTTGCTTCATCCTTTTAGGATTGTGACTTCGTCAATTTGGAATAGTGCAAACTTTAAATATGTTTCGATTTCTTCGACACTGATCTTCAACCCTTCAGAAATTTCTTAGTCTGCAACATACAAAAGCAAACAGCCAACAGAGATCTTGCTTGCTTATGTATTATTAGCTTTAGCCACAATAGTAAAGAGACAATCACAAGCAAATAGGCCTTGAATAACAAGTAATAACTAGTAGTTGAAATTTTTAAAGGGTATTCTATACCACATTTACTTGCCTTGCATTTTTAAACTGTGCGTTGTTTATTTCGGGTGGTATTTGTGCTGATTATTTTTCATTACTTCGAATGGATCCCTTGAAGGTCTGATGATAATAAACATTAAACAATAATAATGATAAATGAGCTTTCATAGTCAGCTTGTTAAAAGATTTGAGTGATTTACTTTCTCTAATCGGTGCCTGTTGCGAAATCGCAACATTTCAAAAATCCCACAGCGCTAACGCAGGAATAATCCACCCGCAATTTCGTGCAAAAGTATCTAAAATAGCTTGTATTATTAAAATAAATGTCAAAATTAAACAAAAACTCAAAAAAAATTCACTGGCACTTTACGTTCAGCGAGCAAAAGACTGCCTTTTTGGCTTGTGTAGGCCTACTTGTGACGATCAACCTGTTAATTTACAGGTAGGTACTGGATAGTTGCACCTATTTCGGCGCAAAACCTTTGTACCGGTAACGATTGTCACGGAAAGGGAGGAGAAGTTTTAGACGAAAATTTTTTTACAAGCTGGCCTAAATTTTCACTCTCTTGCTATTATGTTTTTGTTCTAATTAAAAACTCGTCCTCTTTAAGAGGGGGAGGGGCTGGCTAGCTCGCTCTAGTTAATCCCCTGAATACAGCGGATTTAGTCGCATATAAGACGCGAAAATCTTCAGTTTGAGCAATGGCTCTGACAAAGTTGACAGTTGGCACGACCAGAGCCGGATTAAGCAATGGGCAAACTGGGCAGTTGCCTCGGGCCCCGCATTTTGGGGGCCTCGCGCTTTTACTAATTTTTAGCGCTATTAGCTTTTGAAATAAATTTACAACTTTACATTACTAACAAACTTCAACTGAAAAATCAGAATATTTACCTACCGGTACTGTATTAAAAACCTGTATAAAAAAAGTTGAAACAGACTTTTAATTACAAAGTAACTGTAATGTCACAGGACAGACTGGTAGGCCTATAACTGCATTTAAATTAATGGCTGCGAACGACTGTCAAATGTTTAAAAAATCTTAAGCCTTCTGGCCTACGTCTAGCAGCGTGCAGACAAATCTAAGTTAGTCGAAATTTACAAGCCATTCAAAAATGCTAAATAAATTTATAAGTTGCTGCTATTTCATCACAAGCTATGTCTAGAGTCGCAGAAAAGTGGAGAAAAGGCGATAAGGCAGGATATTAGAAAATTAGATTGATAACTAAAGGATTTGTAGTGCAGGGTCTTCGCACTTAGCCCAAAGTTAGCCGAATTTTTGAAAGTACAGAAAATTACCGAAACTTATACTGTACCGGTACATAAGCAATACTTAGAGTTAATTTGAAGAGATTAAGATAGAAGAGTTTCTGCGACCACTACAAGCTGTTTCATTTTTAAAAGTGCTCACGGCTGGAAGAATTCGTGACTTAGGTTGAAAATATGAGAATCGAAGTCAAAAACGTAAAAGAAACGAGGAAAGAGAGACAAAATCAAAAGCAGTTGAAAAAAAGTTTTTAAAAGTGGGTCAGTTCTTTTCTAACGTAAACGAGCAGTTAGCTGATCCTACATCCATTCAATCTTTGAGCTATGATAGTAAAGCTGTAGAAGCTACGAATCTTGAGAGTAATGCAAAGCTTTTTGTGTTGCACTCTGTCTTGTTTATATTTGCCCTATAATGAAACGGTGAGAAAATTTCATTCTATGTTTGACCTTTTAAAATTAATCTCAAAGTAAATTTTAAACAAAATTAAAACATTTTATTTTCTTAATAAATCAAAACAACAAATAAATAACTGGCAAAATAACCCAATACGGACTGTTTTGCTCTAAGCTTTTTGAGCGCGATCCAAACCTGAGTTTGATATATTTTACAAAATTTCCGGTTGATTGTGATATCAATTAAACTTCAATACAGGCTATAAAAGGATATTAGTTGTTTTAGCGTTTCATAATTTAGGGGCTGTAGCAAACTTGGGGTCTGCCACAGCGCTATTCCGTTTGACTGCTGAACATAAGCTAGACTCGTCTCCAGACTCGACAAATTTGAAACCAAATTTTTGCTTATATTGTTTTAAGAAGATTTTGCCAGTTAAAAGACTAATTTGACAACTTGCAAGTAAAAGACCAAGACGTTGAACTTGAAAACATATGTCGAAGAGAAACGTAGCACACCACAAACAGACGTAAAGACGATAAGAAGCACAAATTATTGGGACGTAGGAATATGGAAACGGTTTCTATAAAAAAAATAACTATGTGTAAACTGGGCTCTGAGGTGCAAACAAACGTCACTCAATATTCAATAAACATACCAGCTATTTTTGAGCCCAACAGTCGCAACGAATCACGGATAGCGTCATCAAATAGGCAAGGTGTTCTATACAAAATCAACCAACTTAAATTTGCACACGTGAGTGCGAACTCATACGTGCGATAAATAATAATAGCGCTTATAGTACATACCTTGAACAATAACCACCTTTGCGGAACTTCATTGATTAACAAGGCAACTAAACAAAACAACTTAGGGTGCTTAACTTTAACGCTTAAACAAAAAGCTGCAGAAATAAACATATACTTGAAATAACATCTCATTTCTATATAAATATGCAAGTCAACTACAGCAACTTAGCGCAGTGCAATCTGTAAACAGTTCATAAAAATTTACTGCTTCTCACAGCCTTACTTACACAGCTTGCTGCTTGGCACAATATGCAATTTACAGTTGTACATACAGTATAACACTTGCGCAACTCAAATCAGCTGATAAAACGGGTGTGTCAGGCAACTAAATCGAATCAACGCTCTTTAAAATCACGTGATAAAACGGCCTTGTGGATCTTTAAAAGCATAATTCAACCACCTGGGTTTTAAACTTGATTACGATTTCACTCATAAATCAAAACGTTCGAAAATAATCACACAATATTTAACAGGAGCCGTGCACACTTATCTGCCCCGGGCCCCGCGCTCCTGGGCACGACCTTGTTAAGCAGCTGTAGATTAGTTAGTTAGTCAGTTGCATATTTATCCTCCTATCACGAGAAAGCGATCAATGCGCTATACGAGCTCGCTTAGGAGTTGCCGGCCATCTGTCTACCTCACCAAAATGGGGGAATCCCGGTAAGTGCCTTTCCCAACGGCACAACAAGTAAACTTGCCGGCTTATTCTCCACACTATCCCATTATTGCTGAGCGTCAAGCAGGGAAGCTGTGAATACCAATTTTAAAGTCATTGGTTTGATCCGACTCGAAATCAAACCCGAGTCTACAGCTCAAGAGACAGACGCTCTATACCACTCGGCCATCTGAGCTGCTGACACTAAAAGTGATCTTTCATTTTTTAGTAGTAGGAGTGTCTTTTATTTCTGCACCGTCAAAATAAATTAAACACAGAAATATAGGATTTCAAATACAAACGGACACAGAAAAGGGAAGAAACGACAAAACGATCAACGTTGTAACATGCTAGCGAGAGTGAAACTTGTTAGTAGACATGGTCGCAATACTTAGGTTGAAAATTTTAGGGATTAGTAGGCATGGTCGCATCACTTATTTTAGTTGCAAGCTCACTGGCTGGGTGCACCCAGTGCAGGCGGAAGATCTCTTCCGAAGAAACCTGCTGCTTTTAATCCGGTAATTGAGATAACTGTTAACTAGGCCTACTGGTACAGTACTTATACTGACCAGCAGCTCATTTATGGCTCATAACTTGTAAAAAATGTAAAAGGATTTTATATGCTTTAAGTAGCCTACAAATCCGAGTGGGGACCATTTGGGTATGGTTTGGGGTTTTGCTGCTTGAAATTGATATAATCTAAGGCAGTGCTTTTCAAACTTTTATTGTGCCATTACCCCCTTGCGGTACTCAGCATATCATCATCGCCCCCCTCCCCAGCAATACAAAATGACGCGAAGTTCGAACAAATTTATCTCATTGAGCCAAGGAGGCTCATTATTACGGGCAGTGTAAAACGAGGGTTTCAGGGGAAAGACGGGATGAAAGTGAGAAAAGCTGCTGCCGAAAAAATGATTAAGCTTATGCGAAATTCAAAGTAAGCTAAAGAATTTCCGGCTTGACTAGAAACTAAACTGTACACTGGTATATAACTACACTACCTGACCTCTGAACTTGCATTCCAATAATAAAATGGGTAAAAATGGGATAACTAAAGTTAAAGGTGCTGACACTTAAATCAACCTCAACTGCTAAGGATTGAAACTTGAAACATGTTATTATCCTAACCTACCGTAGCATAATTTTCATATATATTTTTTAAGCGTATTTTTCCGACAGAACAAATTTGAAGCTGATTGAGAATTGAAAAAGCTCTAGGGGGTCCTGGGGCAAGCTCCGCCGTAAAAGTTTTGAAAATTTACATGCTGTAATGGCTATTATAGTGTTTTTTCGATTTAAGCGTGCTTAAGGCGTTAAGCTTATTGCTATCGAAGAGATTCGAAATTATGGAAAAATTGTATACATGAAAAACATTTTTGAAAATGGCTGGTAGGAGAATGCATATGCCTCATCCTACCCCCCTGGCCATAAGCTACGGAAACCATCAAAAGAGTCTGACATATTTCAGTCACTTGGATATTAGTTTTGTTCTTTTTTACTAAATGGCAGAGTCAAAAGGGGGGCATGGCACAATGCCCCCCTAAAATACGCTTCTGTAACCTAGTTTTGTGATGCTAGCGGAATGACGAAAGAATGAAGCCATATAAATTGCCTTTCTAAAACATTGTGACGTAAAGGTTTGTACTTTATGACGCATCTGCGATAAATAAAAACGCAAACTGATGGCAAAGCGTTATTAATACAATAATAAAAATGACAAACTCAACACTCACCGAAGCGTAGTCCAACTAAAGATTCATACGGTATACGGATCCCAGGACAGTAGTTTATAACGTTGGCTATGTGATAAGGTACAGTAATATGGGCGTGTTGGAGTTCGAGTTTGTTTTAAGTTGAGCGCGTCTCGATCTCAAAGGTAACACAGCGATGTGAGAGCCAGAAGAGAGCGAATGTATATTTTAAGCAAGCACGCGAATTTGTATTTCTACCAAAACAAACAGAATACAAGCATTGCCACGTTGGATTGCTGGAAATCATACCTTCTATTTCAGAAAAACCTGCCTGTTCCAGGACGGAGGAGGAGATGATAAACAAAATAACAAAACGTGGGAAAAGATAAAAAATCGCACTATCGATGGAACATGTTGAGAAACAGCCAGATTTCGTACGGGAAATAGATTGCACAACGTCCAACGAGCACGTAATCGCCACAGGCGCCAAGAGTTAATGTTTCGCGAATGTGCTATTGCCCCCTTTCTGCTTTTAGCCCCCTGGTGTTTCTTTTCGCTCTCAAAGGAGCGATATCGTCCACTTTGAGAAACACTGATCTAAGGCGTAAGTTTTGTGTTTCTGAGAAGTAGATGAAGTGGAAATAGGTCAAGCGCCTTGAAATGGAGGAGTAAATTGCGAAGATGCAGTGTTTAACCATCCTAATCAAGCAGCTTTTAGTTTTGATATGATAAAAGGCGATAGCTGCAGCATTACCGAAGCTAATCGTGCGAAGAAAACCTATAGTACATCGTTGCTAGGCTATTTCACTATGCGCCTCTACCGATAATTTAGTTAAACATTTAATGCCCACTCTTAGCATTTTGGACATGGAAACGCGCTACGAAAGTAGGCCAGAAAAGCCCGCGACTTTTAACTCGGCCCACGTTTTGAGTGGACTTGAAAACAGGCTAAATAGTTCAACCGACAACACCACAATTAGGCTATAACCAACTCCTCTGAATTCTGAAATGTTGCTTTGCTGTTTTTTTGTTTTTGTGACCTACCAACTTAACCAAGTGAATTATATCTACCAGTAAAGAGGTCATACAGGTTTTTTGGCAGCTGATATTTTATTGTATCCAACAACATTGCACTTTGGTCCATCGCAAAATAAGTTGCAGCGCATAACATCACACTACAAAGCAAATAAACTTGACATTGAAAACGCAAGCAACAAAACTGAATAATGCGCATAAATCATTTCATAATATCTAGCTTATATTGAAACCGACCTTGTAGATAGATCCCAGCCTGAGAGCAAGTTTTTTCCAGTTAAGCAGAGTTAAACCTGAAATGCGAACTTATACGACTTTGATACAAACACATAAAAATGGAAAGACCTGCAATTTGATAAAGTTACACGTAAAACATATAGTCATAATATAGATTATAAGCCCTTCGTATACCATCTTGGTTTTCATTTTGCTCAGCTTGTTCTGGTTCTGTTAAAAGAAAATTAATGAGAACCTGTTTTAAACAGCTAATTCTAAGTAACCTATGTAGAACTAAAGTTGGAAGTTCTACCAGAAGCAACAAAATCTACCTGCTTTTTTATATTAGTGATGGATTGGTGAAGACTTGCCTTTCATAATAGGCTTTCAAGAAACCAAAACTATAACTTGGTAAAACATAATACGGTGATGTTAGGCGATACTCAGGGCCGCGTTAAGATTTTTGGGGAGGCCGGTAAATTTGTCGGAGGGTCCCCCAACTTTTCTGCAGCCTGATGAAGGCTCGCCTCTGACACGAAAGCCCTTGTCACGGGGGGGTCCGTGGGGCTATAACTCACCCTAAATCCGGCACTGGCAATACCGCGGAAATTTTTCAACAAGCTTCTGTTAATTTTTGTCCGTGAAGCGCCCATTCTGTTGTAGATTCAAGAACTAGGCTTCGGCTGTTTGGATTACAACTGAGTGAATCTCTTATGCGTCGATCTCTTTTGCATCATGAAACACGTTGCGATTGCTTTGTTGAGTTTCCCATTATTATATTCAAATCGTACGAAGAGCAGACCGATAATACAAAAACATCTTGTGTCAACTCTGTCGTATGGGTGGGCACTCACACCTCCGTTTACTACCTCCAGCTAATTCGACATGAGCCAAAAACCATCTCGCAGAACACGGTGATTTGTAGTTTTTAGCCAAATGTAGTTTCCTCCTTTTAATTAATTTTCAGATGGCTACACCCTTGCGCAGTAATATTCTTACCTAATCTGTGAGCAACATGTATTTTAGTTGGGTACGCAAAGTCATTTTTGTATACAATACTCCTTTCAATTACACCAGTAAAAGAAACCAAAAAAATTGGACCAATCAAGAGAGAGCTGGCGCTGCGACGCCAGGCACGTTCATAATTCTGTGGAAAGATACGCTGGAGCAGTGCGCGAGGATAAACCCTCGCTTTGATCCTTCCATCTGTCTTGGAAGAAATGCCTCGCCAAACGACGACGAGCGACGTCTGGAAGAGCTGGACAAGGTTACGAACATTTTTTCGTTCTTACAGAGCATCTTTCTTACCAAAGCGGTGAACCATTGGCGGAGCCGGTGCATCAATTTCATCTTCATTTTCATCGAAATATTTTTTGGAGGTTTTCTTTTTTTTTCGTCCTGTAAAAGTCGAAACAAAACTTCGAGTGGCGAACCAGGTAATTTTTAGGAGAGCAGCTCTTAAACGAGCGAGTTACAGCGCCGTCATCACATTTTCGTGGCGGAAGATTTTAAACTTTACTCAATAAAGCTGATTTTTTGCGTGAGATGTTTTTAGGTGAAATGGCAACTTCTTATTGCTATCGCAAAGAAATAACAACTTTCTCATTTTCACTCCCAGGCGCGGATTAAACAGTTTTTTTTTCGGAGGGGGGGGGGGCAGAAAATTTAATGTGCTAAGGGCTTTTCAGGGAGCTGAAGGAAAAAGTTTATGATTAAAGTACGCTATCTAGCAGTGGCGTACGCAGGATTTTTCAATGGAGGGTGTTTCAGTGACGTGACATGGTGATGACGTAAAGATGCTACCATTACGGTAATTCAGAGGTATTAAAGTGCATCATCGAATTGTAATGTTTCTAGTCTAAATTATTACGCAATTGCAGTTAACCATGATTAAGCTATATAATGCCATAACTAAAGAAACAACCAAGATATTTCATTCATACTTTTGATTGATGCTTTGCGCTTCGTTTAAGGAGAGAAAAGTTTTGCAGAAACTCAAGCTATCAAGCCGTGGTTAAAAATTTACTGCAAAATTTTAGTTTACCTCATTTTTGGGCCAATGGAAGGTTAACTGACTAAAGCAGGCCAGCTTTTGCAACGTCATAAACAGGGTGTAGGGTAGGCATAGGAATAAAACAGTTAATTGCTTCCCTCCAAAAATTTTTTTCAAAAACCAACCTCGATGTAAGCAACACATATAAACCTTGTTATGAACATTTAATATGCGCTCATTTTATAGGGGGAAGTTTCTTCCATAAATGTCTGGAAAAGTAAAGATAGTGGAGCATGAGAAAACACTGCCCTTCCCACCGAAACATTTTTAAGCTTAAAAGAATTGGGTGCGAGAGGAATCCCTGATCAAGTGATTAAGGTCAAAAATAGCGTCGATATTATCCCAGCATTTTTCACCCAAATCACAGCGTCGATGTCATCAGATACTCTCAAACACATAATCGGGATGTCTGAAAAACGGAGCACTCCAGCTCCTGAGACAGTTACGGTAAAAACAATTTTGTCTCCCACCCCCCCTGTTTCGCCCCTTGGCCTCTTTAAATCTTTTGTTGGTCTAATCTACCTTGGCTGTATTTATATTTTATTTTTAGTACTACAGCCGTGTCAATTTAGTTTTTTATATTTTAATAATTTTTCAAGAAACTGGCCGGTTATTGCGCTGTTGTCAAAGATGTCGCTATCGAAGCGGAAAGTTTGTGGTTCAATTCCCAAACCGGTCATATCGGACGCACTGTAGCCAACAGCTCGCCACCGCTGAGACGTTTCTTCGCAGCTGTGTCGTTCAGGCGCTAAGCCGCCGGGTCGGGCCCCGCTACTCGTTACCATGCTTCGGTACTACAGGGAGTGTAACGAAACGACTAAGTTGTAATGAAGATTTGATTCAATTTTTTAAAACAATTTTTGTGCGTAGCCATAGTTACTGCAGATACACCGCATTTAAGGAAACTCCTACTTATTAAGTGCTTTGCAGTAGCATCTATGAAAAAATGCAGTTCAAGCAAAACACATCAGAAAAGTTGGACTACCGGTATTGTTGCATCGCATCGTAATGAAACTTTCTCGAGATTAAATTAGAAAGTTGGACAGAACAGAAAAAACATGATAGCAATTGCGACAAGCTACGCGCGAAGAAAAGTCGGTTCGTTTCAAAAAAGAAAGGTTTCATTTTTTCTGCAATCGTCAAGGGGGTGAGTGTTGGCTGTGGGTGTTGGCTGTTGCCAGCAAGTGTAGTCCATGCCATCAGTTTAATTTCATTAGTTTGTTTGTATATCTTTTATTATGATTTTATTTTCTTATTTTATGCCACATAATTGCATCTTGGGTTTTTATGTAAGTGAAGTATATGCATCATGGAAGATGACCGAGCTGAGTTTCGAACCGGCGAAACCAGTTCTGGAGTCCTACGCACCAACCACTCGGCCAACTCCATGTGCTTTTTTATATGTCTTAGACTAATTTTCGCCCGATGAAGGGGGTACTGCTCTCTATTGGCCAACGCATGCTCTAGTTACAGAAAATAAGGTAAGGACTCTAATTGGCAGAAATAAGACTTGTCGGCTCTAAACACTCGGCTTATAGTATCGTATTACAAGCAAGTTACTGAGCTGAACTACAGTTCCTAGATTTTCAAAGCATCATGGCATATCAGTAAGCTACTTCAATACCTTACCTTACAACATAAGCGAACTCTTTTTCTGTATTATGCTTTTCCGCAATACTGCTTTAATGCAATATCCTACACTGATACACCGAATATGCAATCCAACCAACCTTTTCATCATGAATTTATTTCCGACTTTCACATGGATTATGAGGTAGGCCTAACCAGTAACAATAGCTGCAGCCTAGACGTTAATAAGAAAGGACTTTGATCACAGAAAACGCTGCTGCTCAAACGAACTTCCTGAATCTTAGTTTAGAGTGTTTCAGATTTTAATACCAATTATGACATTAGCGAACTAGTAAAAATTTATTAAAATTTTGGAAATTTCTGGCCCCCCAATAACTTAATTTCTGGCCCCCCCATAAATCCGCGCATGTTCACTCCGGGCTACTTAACAGCTTTGAAAAGCATTTTCAAAGGTTATCCACCGTTATTTCTCTACAATCGATCTTTTAGCAATGCAGATACACAGCGACGTATGGAAGAGCTGGACAAGGTTACGAACATTTTTTCGTTCTTACAGAGCATCTTTCTTACCAAAGCGGTGAATCATTGGCGGAGCCGGTGCATCAATTTCATCTTCATTTTTATTGAAATATTTTTTGGAGGTTTTCTTTTTTGTCCGTCCTGTAAAAGTCGAAACAAAACTTCGAGTGGTGATCCAGGTAATTTTTAGAACAGCAGCTCTTAAACAAAGCTACTTCCAGCGCCGGCTTCACATTTTCGTGGCGGAAGATTTTAAATTTTATTCAATAAAGCTGATTTTTGCGTGAGATGTTTTTAGGTGAAATGGCAACTTTTTATTGCTATCGCAAAGCAAAAAAAATCTTGCTTATTTTCACTCCTGCCTACTTAACAGCTTTAAAAAGCACTTTCAAAGGTTATCCGCCGTTATTTACTATCGATCTTTTAGCAACGCAGATAGGCTACACAGCGACGTATGGAAGAGCTGGACAAGGTTACGAACATTTTTTCGTTCTTACAGAGCATCTTTCTTACCAAAGCGGTGAATCATTGGCGGAGCCGGTGCATCAATTTCATCTTCATTTTTATTGAAATATTTTTTGGAGGATTTCTTTTTTTTTCGTCCTGTAAAAGTCGAAACAAAACTTCGAGTGGCGATCCAGGTATATTTTTTGAACAGCAGCTCTTAAACAAAGCTACTTCCAGCGCCGGCTTCACATTTTCGTGGCGGAAGATTTTAAATTTTATTCAATAAAGCTGATTTTTGCGTGAGATGTTTTTAGGTCAAATGGCAACTTTTTATTGCAATCGCAAAGCAAAAAAAATCTTGCTTATTTTCACTCCGGCCTACTTAACAGCTTTGATAAACACTTTCAAAGGTTATCCGCCGTTATTTACTATCGATCTTTTAGCAACGCAGATAGGCTACACAGCGACGTATGGAAGAGCTGGACAAGGTTACGAACATTTTTTCGTTCTTACAGAGCATCTTTCTTACCAAAGCGGTGAACCATTGGCGGAGCCGGTGCATCAATTTCATCTTCATTTTCATTGAAATATTTTTTGGAGGATTTCTTTTTTTTTCGTCCTGTAAAAGTCGAAACAAAACTTCGAGTGACGAACCAGGTAATTTTTAGGAGAGCAACTCTTAAATGAGCTCGCTACAGCGCCGTCTTCACATTTTCGTGGCGGAAGATTTTAAACTTTACTCAATAAAGCTGATTTTTTGCTTGAGATGTTTGTAGGTGAAATGGCAACTTTTTATTGCTATCGCAATGCAGGAAAAATCTTGCTTATTTTCTGTAAGAAGAAAGCTTTTTCCTGCTTTTGCCTGCCTTAACAGCTTTGAAAAGCACTTTCAAAGGTTATCCACCGTTATTTCCTTACAGTCGATTTTTTTGCAATGCAAAAACACAGCGACGTCTCTAAACCCTGACCACATTTTACATTGCCAGTTTCATGAGTCACGGGACGTATGTAGGGAGAGATTGAAATCTAGACGCTCATTTGAACCTGCTGCTCGGAAATTGCTAGACAGTTTTTCTGAGATGGACGTCCGCGCAGCCCAGTGGCGAACACGAAATGGGACATGGAGTACTCTGCTAACCATCGTCACTCCACGCTTTCATTCCCAAGGCTAGCACCAGACCCCTGGGTATGGGTCTGCCTAAGGCAGCCTGAGTCACGCTCAACCGTCTGCGTTCTGGTGTTGGACGTTTCTGCTCGTCCATGTACAAATGGGGTCTCGCTCCTCCAACGAACTGTGTGGTGCCAGTGAAAAAGCCGCAGACCACATCATCTCACAGTGTCCCATACATCGGGCACCCCGAGGTATGTTTGGTCTAATGGTTTTGGATGACGAAACAAGATGCTGGCTGAAGTCCCTTACAGTCAGCATCTGACCCAAGCAGTTTGGTGGCCAGGGTGGTAAAAGGATAAACCCTCGCCTTGATCCTTCCATCTGTCTTGGAAGAAATGCCTCGCCAAACGACGACGAGCGACGTCTGGAAGAGCTGGCAAGGTTACGAACATTTTTTCGTTCTTACAGAGCATCTTTCTTACCAAAGCGGTGAATCATTGGCGAAGCCGGTGCATCAATTTCATCTTCATTTTCATTGAAATATTTTTTGGAGGTTTTCTTTTTTGTCCGTCCTGTAAAAGTCGAAACAAAACTGTGAGTGGCGATTCAGGTAATTTTTAGGAGAGCAACTCTTAAATGAGCTCGTTACAGCGCCGTCTTCACATTTTCGTGGCGGAAGATTTTAAACTTTACTCAATAAAGCTGATTTTTTGCTTGAGATGTTTTTAGGTCAAAAGGCAACTTTTCATTGCTATTACAAAGCAAAAACAATTTTTTCCCATTTTCGCTCCGGCCTACTTAACAGCTTTGAATAACACTTTCAAAGGTTATCCAAAATTATTTCCTTACAATCGATTTTTTTGCAATGCAAAAACACAGCGACGTTCGGAAGAGCTGGACAAGGTTACGAACATTTTCTTTTTCTAACAGAGCATCTTTCTTACCAAAGAAGTCAACCATTTGCGGAACTGCAGCATCAATTTCATCTTCATTTTCATCGAAATATTTTTTTGAGGTTTTCTTTTTTGTCCGTTCTGTAAAAGTAAGAAAAACTTCGAGTAGCGAATGGGGATCCAGGTAATTTTTAGGAGAGCAGCTCTTAAACGAGCGAGTTACAGTGCCGCCTTCACATTTTTGCGGCGGAAGAACAAAAGTCAACAATCAAGAAAAAATAATTAAGAAACATGTGTTTACAAACTTGTACGGTGTTTTGAACTCTTCGGACTTTTATGAGACCTGTATTTCTTTTTCGTTTGTTCTGTAATCTCGAAAAATCTTTTGCTTTTGTTTTGTAATCTTGAAAACTTCTCATTCTTTCTGAAAATATATTTTTAAATAAGTGTGTGCTGCATTCTGTTTGACCATACTCAACGTTTGCTTTTGAGAACTTTCTATACGTTAGTTTTTTTCTTATGTGGTTTTTATGTTGACAGAAATTGTTAGGACTGTTTGGCCATAATTCGTCTTCGGAATGTTTTGTTTTACACATGGGTGTTCAGCAGTGTATTGTATGCACAAAGTTTTTTTTTTCTTCTCTTCTAAAATTTTAGAAAACATATTGGTTTATCGTTTCCGCAAATGTTTTATCGATTTGTAATAGCGCTTTTGAATTCTTTTATTTTCTCAAGAAAACACAAGAGCATGAAAAGAAATGGAAATTTTAACCACCAGTTAAAGTCAATGGTTGCGTAATACAGTCACGGTAATTAATCCTACTGTTGCTTGGCATTGTTCAGTTGCCGCTAGATCACTGCTGTAATTGGCACTTTTAAGTTGCTTCTAGTCCTTCCTGCCGGTGCAAATTTGCAATGACTGATTGAAATGATTGGTATTACTGTTTCGGGGAGCAACGTGAAGTGATGAAGGTCTTAAGACCGGTATCAAGACCGTTTTTTTAAGGTCTTGGTCTTGGCCAAGACGGTCTTGGTCTTGACCATTTTGCAATCTTGGTCTTGACAATTTAGTTTGGTCCTAAGACCGAAAGAAATAAAAACATTTAGTAAAAACTTAAGTGATCTTGCATAGCTAGAAAAGGTATCCAACAGCGTGTATGTGATTGTGTTGTTTTTATTTCTTTTAATATTCCGTACATATTTTGCCCGTTTTTTTTTTGTTGTTATAGAAAAATAGCGATAAGTGATAAACTGTTAATTCTCATTCCATTTTTATGGTCTTGGTCTTAAAAAAAATCAAAGGCCTTGGTCTTGACAAAGACGGTCTTGGTCTTGTAAGTGATGGTCTTAACTACATCACTGGCAACGTGTGCTGAGTTAGATCGCTTGCATTTGCATCGAATCTTGGTCAGTCTTTATTTGCCGACTTCGCGCTAGCAGTGTATTTTTTACTCTGTGACTAGCAAACTTTAAAGCCATTGCGGGTGACTTTTATTTCCTGTTGAAAAATATTCCTTTCTGGACTCATTGCGCGATCTACAGTTATCGTTGTTAAGCTCAAAACAGATTTGAAGTGTTATTATTTCAAATCTGTTTTGAAATTCTGCACCACCAAAAAGCTTTCGTTGTTAAGCTCCCCGAAAGAAGTTGATTGCCGCTCTGGTGGGTTTATCTGCCAAAAGGTACGATCCATCCTGTAACCGTAACTTCGTTGTTTTGCCTGTGCGTTACTGAGTTATAAATATGTATTTATGTTGCACGATAATATTTCTATTGCTGTTTAATCCGGAAGTTTCACTTCACCCACTTTACTACAACTTTTAATGCTTGACATTGCTGCTGCCTTCTTTAATTTCGTTGTTTGAAAAGAGTGTGTTGGTGAAAGTTTTAGCTTGACCAGTGGCGTACGGTTAAGTTCAGAAGCAGGGTGCTTTGTCATATCTGCCTAAAATTATGAAGGGATATTCCGCAGGAATTCAGGCACTGTTCTTTCCATAAATTTAAGATTTTTTTAAAACAAATATTCTGAAAACGTATGTCAGTATTAAAGAATACACAATAATGCATTTTATGATTTTTTTTTATAACTTATGTTCTTGAATTGATGATATTGCAGTCCTCTTCTTCATGTCTAACTGTTGATATATAGGCATGAGTGGTCCAGCCATCTCAACCAATTACTTGTTCATTACTTGCTGGACTTTCAATTTACTTATTAATTATTTACGAAAAGCTTTTTGGTGGTACAGAATTTCAAAACAGATTTAAAAAGCGCCGAAAACATCTTTTAAATTTAGGTAGTCTTGAAAAAGACTGTTTAAGAACCAAACATTTTCGTCTCGCTCTCTTCAGGGTTCAACGCGAGAGTTAATTGAGAAGGAAAAAAGTGGTCTATATATTATCATCAGCTTCATCGAAAAATCTGCAACAAAAAGGAAAAAGGGCTATGATTGGTTGTTAAAAGACAGACGGATTGTGATTGGTCGAATACGGATGAATTTTAGAATCTAACTCAACTATCGGAGAATTTGCAGTGAGTAGACAGATTCCTTTTGACGGCACAGAATAGGTTTCAGCGTTTTGATGAAAGTTGCCTCCAGCGCCCCCAAGTGGAAAATTGTTCTCGCTTTGGCTAAAACCGAAAACTGGTCAATATGATAATGAGAGGCACAATCAGGATGTTGGATAAAGTGCAGACCAATAGCTGAATCACAGTCTAGTTGATTCCAAAATCAATTAGAAACAAAGAAAATCCAACCAAAGTTCTTCCCAAACGTAACTGCAAAATTACTACTCCACTCTATCAACTAGACTGTGATTCAGCTATTGGTATCCAACATCCTGATTGTGCCTCTCATTATCATATTGACCAGTTTTCGGTTTTAGCCAAAGCGAGAACAATTTTCCACTTGGGGGCGCTGGAGGCAACTTTCATCAAAACGCTGAAACCTATTCTGTGCCGTCAAAAGGAATTTGTCTACTCACTGCAAATTCTCCGATAGTTGAGTTAGATTCTAAAATTCATCCGTATTCGACCAATCACAATCCGTCTGTCTTTTAACAACCAATCATAGCCCTTTTTCCTTTTTGTTGCAGATTTTTCGATGAAGCTGATGATAATATATAGACCACTTTTTTCCTTCTCAATTAACTCTCGCGTTGAACCCTGAAAAGAGCGAGACGAAAATGTTTGGTTCTTAAACAGTCTTTTTCAAGACTACCTAAATTTAAAAGATGTTTTCGGCGCTTTTTAAATCTGTATTAATTATTTACTATTACTGTATTTATTTTTTTCCTTTTTCGTTAATTTAATATCCGACTCATAGATGCCGGTATCTTACTTTGGTAATCCCAGATACCGTTAGAAGGTGTGCCCACTGTGTTGTAGTAAACCTGTGCGTGATACACTAGTTAATGTGTTTTTATATCATGTCGTAAGTTGTTGCATTCGGGAGCAGCATACTTTGATGACCAATTGGTCTTTCGCTGCTTCCCTCCGCTATTTTGCGTCATGGTAAATAAAAGTTGAGTTGTAGGCAGCTCGTTTCATTAAACTCGCTGGTAATTGCTGGTAAAAAGCGCTTAAACAATTTAATGTATGCTGATGATATTTGTTGTTTTGCTCCTACTGGTAAAGGTTCACAGAAACTTGTGGGAGTGTGTACGAATTACGCTGTTACCCATAATATCGTCTTCAACAGCAATAAGACTAAAGCCCCATATTTTTCTTGTAAATATTTAAAGATTCGTAATGAACCTGTTTTAACAGTGAATAATGAGCCAGTCAGATTCGTGAAAGGTGTTAAGTATCTCGGGGTTACTATTACTGATGACCTATCTGATGACATGGACATAAGGGCTCGCGTGAGTTCTATTTATTGCACTGCAAACATGCTTCGGAGTCGATTTTTCAAATGCTTTGCAAATGCAAAAAATATCTTGTTTCGACATTTTTGTTCTTAAACGCATGGTATTAATCTATGGAGTCGTTATTCTCATTCAAGTATTGAACGTCTTCGCGTAGCTTACAACAATGCATACCGAGTCCTTCATGATTTGCCTAAAAAATTTTATATTCGAGAAACTATGGTAAAGTGCAATATCTACGTTCCAATCATTACTCAGAAAGAATACAGGAAACTTCATACTTAGATGCCTTCAATCATCCAAATCTTACGTAATCCAAACATTTGAATCTGATTGTTTTTTATATTACCATTATTTCGCGCACTATTCTAAATTGCATTACTATGATTTTCGTCAGTGTAGGCCTAACGCGTTAGTTGGGCGGTTTTGGCCTGTTTATTAATTTTGGCATACGTTTAAACTGTGTACTGTGTTATGTTTTTTTCCTTTAGTTTTGTATGGACTTCGAGTCTGAAATAAACAATAATAATGATAATGCTAAGCGTCAAAGAGGAAAGCCATGAACACCAATTTTAAAGTCATTAGTTTGACCCGACTCAGAATCAAACCCAAGTCTACAGCTCTCGAGGCAGACACTCTTAACACTCAGCCATCTGAGCTGTTAAGATTAACACATCTTAATGTATTCTATAAGATCGTTGCAAACAGAAAATAACCGTCATTAATTCAAAAAAAAAGTTGATAAAAGTTCGTTTGCACACGAACGTATTTCGCGCCCAACTGTCCTTGCGCCCAAATTGCTCTGCGCCTAAATGTCCCCGCGCCCAGATGTCTAGCGCCCAAATGTCGGGCTTCGCGTTATGGGACATTCTCAAATTCATCTGTTGAATTCTCATATTTTCAGTATTTCGTAAACTTTGAATAATAACGTGTTTGCAGGGATCAGGGAAAGATCATCGACAAAATACAACTGTGACATAACAATTATGCTTCCGAAATTATCCTCAGCGATAAAGCGACGAGTAAAGATTCCTGGTTGCCCGGCGATAAACTGAACTGCACCAGCTACTGACAGGTGCTATCTAATCAGTGCCTGCAATACTTAGAACATACCGTCTTAGTAAGAAAAGGAAAATTAACAGAATGACAAGTAAAACTGTACCACCCACGTAGATTGCCCAGTAAGGAAAACCTAAAACACAAAAACATAAATTGAAGTTTTCATCAACAACTGGCCGAAATGAATTGATCTACGGCAGCTCGGCAGGGATTTTGAACATGAACTGCCGCAGATCCGGAAAGACGTTCGTTCATTTACAATTTCCCGCCATTTTAGTAAACCCATAGTACTTCCCGTACTTCCATAATTATCTGTAACGGATAGTTTTTGGCGTAACAATGAAGAATCATGATTATTATTTATATAAAATTTCGCTTAACGCATGACAAGTTTCTTTACTACGTCACAAATCTTCTTTGTACCGACACAAAAGCATGAGACAGCTGGAATGATCAAAAATATTGTCGGTGCTTTTGGTGTGTTCAAACCTGTGGGGTGTGGGGAACATGGCGATTGGCAGAGCCATCCCATTTGCAATTCTCTAATGGTCGTTCAATTTACCAAAGTTCTGGAATCAACAAGTACCTACGTTTGCGGAGCGGTAATTTATGATAATCTTGAGTAAAAATTTTGCGAAAAAGTGTGGAAATTTTCCGGATGCAAAATAGATCTTTCTTTCCGTACATATACAAGTTACTACATCTTGAATGCAGGCTCTAGGGCATTTCATCAACATCTTGCAAGACAAAATCCTTTCGAAAAAATTTAAAAGAAACACCGTTGTTTGTGGAAGCCAATGGCAGTGAAGAAAAAAATGGTGGAAGCTGAAAGACCCAAATGGGAAAAGCAAATCCAAAACGAAAGTGTTAGAAAGCGGAATACTTGGAGGACAGCAAGACTGATAGAAAGTAGCCAAGAAGATACGGAGTACCGTAAAGCGGGACAGCGCTGTTTCGGACTATTAGCCCTCATCAGCCGCCCTCAGGTAAGATACATTCATCTTCCAGAACGAACAATCTTGCCAGGATCACTCATCCCTTCGGATAAATATGTCCAGTAGGCCAGGAAGGACATTGCTTTTTAGTTAAAGATACGGAGTATTGCTAGAATGGAATTTGGTGAAACATCGGAAAAGCAAATAAACGGTAGACGTGGTGGTCGAATTAGGAAGTCCAGGAGAAGTTAAAGAATAAGAGAAAAGCTAAAAAAGTATGGGATACCACCAGAGATGATGCAAGCAAATTGGCTTATAATACTGTGAGAAAAAAAGCTAAAAGAAAAGTGGCAAAGGCAAGGAACAAGGAGTACGAAAGATTGGAAACAAGAGATGGGCAGAACGAGTTGTTCAAGATAGTAAAGCAAAGAGACAGACAAAACAAGGATGTACATCAAGTGAGAGTAATTAAAAATAACAATGAAGAGATGTTGGTTGAAGAAAAGTAAAACAGAGATGGAAGGGGTATTTTGAAAAGTTAACCAAAAAAAAACCTAGAAAATGAAGGAAGATTACAAAAGAGAGGGGGACGATGGTAGCCTAATATCACCGTGGAAGAAATCAGAAACGTGTAGAGGAAGACGAAGAAGAGAAAAGCTCAAGATCCTGATGACATTCCAGTGGAAGTGTGGACAGCTCTAGGGACAAAAAAGTGCAGTTTCTGGCTAACTTGTTCAACAGACTCTTGTGAGGAGAGAATATGCCCAATAAATGGAGGAAGAGTGTACTAGTGCCGTTGTAGCCTACAAGGGAATGGGGACGTCTAGGAGTGTAGAACTTCCCGGAGGATCACGTTGATGAGTCATACAATGAAAGTGTGCGAGAGAGTAATAGATTAAAGGATAAATAAGAAGGTGACATTTGCTAAACAACAGCTTGAGTTCATGCCAAAAGTACAACTGATGCAAGTTTTAGCCTGAGGATGCTGATGGAAAAATGGGGTGAGGGCCAGAAGGCAGGGCATTGTGACTACATTGATTCGGAGAAATCAATGGAATAACTAGAGAGGAAATGTGGGAATGCTTGCGATTAGCTAAAACATTGAAGTTGCCACTTGTAGAACATAATGGTTTTTGACAAATTACGAAAAGGGGGCCGAATTGATTGATTGCTATTGATAGTCATTTGTTACAAGTTTACAGATAATTTGTAAAAAGAGATTATGCTGATACTACAAGTCAAATTAGTATATTTCTTAGGCATCATAGTTCTTACTGTGTTTTTCTATGTATTTTCTACAAGTCTGACACAGTGTTACAATGATTTGAAAACACAAACACCGATCGTAATTGATTCAGAGTATAAAAAATGGTGCATTACACGGATGACATCAACAAAAAACCCAAACACTCGTTAAGTTTTAGCTGTGAATTTTGCATTTTCGTTATGAAAAATGAATCTAAAAAGTTATGTACAAGGAGTTATATGATGCGTTCACGCAATTTTGTCAAATAATATCCATAGGTTTTTCGTCACATTTCAACAGGATTAATCTTTTTGTGTTTATCGTTTTGATGTTGAGAAATATTGACCGAATATCAAAGTGCAAAGTTCCGCAGCCGGTCCATTTTACAGCAAGAAATATTATTTTGGCTGATTCTAGACAATAGGCAAGAAAATAGTTTTGCTGACGCAAAAGCGATTGATATTGTCTACTCATTATTAGGGCAATTTTTTATGACCTATAAAATCGAAAAATATGACTTTATTTTTTGAAACATCGGACTTTATATGACTTTGATTTTAGAACAGCAAATTTATGCTGTTTTCCGTAATTAACAACTCATATGGTAAGTTTAAACATGTATTTTGAACCAGGACACACTCAAAAAAACGAAGAATTCACTTAAAAATCACAAAAAAAATCTAATGTGCATTTTACAACAAGTAAGATATTCAATTGTTGAATACAGTTATATAATAAAATGCAATCCGTGTGCATCGGTAAAATTTCGGTTTTCATGAATCATGGATTTTAACATCAAAAATGATCGTTCTGCAGATGGTGATGGAGGTTGGTATGTTAACGACTTGGCATACAATGCTGGAGAAATATCTGGTCTACTCATCTCCAGAATGGTTTTTGGATAATTTTTTTCTGAACTAATAATAAAAAAGTCGCTTAAAATGCTTCATGAAAGTCGGCGCAAAAACTTGAAAATTCTCATTGCCCCTCTCAGCATAAAATTATCAAGTTTAAAGTCTACAGAAACTGTATCTACGGTGGTACCGGGAATTAATAATTTGTATTTCATTACAACAATCAATGGTCATATTTTAAGAACTAAAAAAGAAAATATGACTTTTTATGACTTAATAATTCTTAAACAGACCTCGCATCAACTTAGTTTTTTTGCGATTATCGGTTTCATAAGTTTTTGCGCCACCAAAAAAATATAACTTTAATGACTTTTATCCCCCCTATTCATTATTCGTGTTTTAAAAACTTTCGACAAGAAAAATTTGTGGATTAATTCAAAGATCAACCATTTGTCGCAATGTGACAAAGTGATATTTTGCCACCTTACAAATTATTCTCATGTGACATCTGTGTTTCTTCCAATCGTAACTTGCTTTCATAACACGAAGAGTTTGTGATAAGAGGTAAGAATTTAAGAAATACGAGCATTGAAAAATGTAGAAACGTGCCACGTAAAAATTTCAAATGTTTCCTAAATCTTATAAACAATATCTTAACACAAAAGGTAAAACAATGAGTTGTTTTCAAAGCAACTGCGACAGTAGCTATTTTTTTCGTGGAATTTTTAATGCGGAGGACACTTCGCCTGTTGGAGATGCTTTTTTCCCAGGATCTCATGCTCTCTTCTTCGGGCTGTATACCGACAGAGAGGTTAACAATCTGCATGTAATCTTCCAACGATTCATAACATTTTGAATTAATTTTTTTCCGATGATATCTATTTCTGCGCACACCATCATCTATTCAACGAAACAAATCTTTTCGCGATGAACTCACAAGTGACACAAATTACGTGTAGTCAAATGCGAAGACATGACATGCATTGGATACCGTATTACGTTTTTAAGTTACATGCGGAGGGGAGTCTCGATTCTATTTTACCTTTTTTTTCGCACTTTAACTAAACACTTGCCGTTTGTAACATTTCCTGCATTGCCTTAACCTTTTCATTTGGATTTTGACTAGTGTTAGTGTACCTTACATTTCGTTCATTTTGTATCATACCATTTTTTGTGTAAATCAGTGGTTCTTCAACTTTTTTGCATGTTTTACCCTTTTAACAAAGATGATCATCTGATTTTTCCACGTTATAAGCTATACATCAGTTATATTTAATGCGACGGATGCCCTTGCTTTTCAGCGACAAGTTGTTCAATGTCTGGTAAACTAGTAGATAATGCACAACGAATATCAAATTCAACATAAAGTCGATTTTTTGCTTTTGATTTAACAGTAAGCAGTGCAGAGAAACCGCATCGGCATAGGTTAAAGAAAATCGAACCAGATTATTCAAGAAAATCGAACCATGCTATCCTTGGATTGCAATGCTTCATTCTCACTCAAAACTCCTCCAGGTTGCAAGAGTGAAACTTATCTTTTGCAAAAGAACCGTTTGTTAATTCTACAAATTCATCTTGGATTGCTTCAGGAACATCTTCCACTTAACATATAAAAGGATTTCTTGCTATACTTTCACCAAAATGCTGCCAGTATTCATTTCGGGAAAATATCATGTTTATCTCGGCATAACGTTAACGACACTAGACTATAAATAATTAATCAATAGGCCACCAGACTAGCTTCGGATTAACAGTTTTAATCTGAACTAGGAAAGTAAGCTACAATACCTACAGTTGGCACAATTTTCTGTCCCTAAAACGAGGAAATTTACCCTAGATTAAAAAATGCTGGTGTAAATTATTTGTTTTTAACACAAATGCAAATGCGCTAGTATCTATGCAGAACTGCAATAGCGAATGTTGTTTCATTAAATGAAATACAGTAATAGTCAATTTGATAATAAAGGCAAGCGATGCTAATAAATTATGATGCACACGTTCGAAAAATATACTTAAACTGATTTTCATCAAAATTGGACTGGTATTGCAATTAATATTGACATAAAAAATAATAGCCAAATCTGGTGTAATCGAGTTTGAAGTGGTTGTGCGTCATTGAGCAAAGAATCATTGACGTTAGCATAGATATAAATGTGTTTGAAAAACAATGCACCCAGAGACAGCAAGGACTATTCAATGTTACTTTTAAAGTGTTCTTGCTTGCACGAGTATGAAACTTGCGCTAGATAATTAAGAAGATTTTAGATGTCGTTAGCTGTTATTGCAAAGGTTGGGGACTGGTTGATACCGCGCTGTTGGCGCTTGTTGAAAGAGAACGCGAAAAAAGCATTAGTCTAAATTTTGCCAGGAAACTGTATGAATTGATTAAAATCGTTATGCTAATGTGGACTCAAAGGAAGAGCCGAGTAACATATACTGCAGATAGTTGATACTAGTAAGTATAGTTAAAAACAATGGACTACGGTACCGGTACTGACTTTGGTGTTTGATCGCGCTATGCTACTTTACTCAAATCAGTTAAAGAGCAAAAAACAAGAATGCAAATTCAACCTATGCAAACAAAATTTGTACGACTTTCAAAAAATTAAATAGGTAAAAAAGGAGAAATAAAAATATTCACAAACATCATCATCATCATCGTCCAGTTTTAATCCGGTTTTTCCTCGTGTCCGAAGGTGGCCGGATGCACCTCATTCCTTCAGCAATCGCTCCCACTCCCTCTCTCCATCTCGCGCGATCTGTAGCTTCCTCCACCCTCAACCCAATCTTCTTTGTATTCTCCTCGACTTGTTTCTTCCATGTTTGCTTCGCCCGTCCTCGCTTTCGTGGTCCATTCACTTCAAACATCATTGCCTTCTTCAAAATGCTCTCATCATCCCTCCTAACCACATGTCCATACCATCTTACTCCATTCGCTTTAGCCATTTTATCTAAAGTTTCCTTCAGACCCTGCATTTTCATCAGCTCCTCAGTATTCTTTCTATCCACTAGTTTTACTCCACACATTGATCTCACCATAGCTCTTTCAGTTCTTCTCAAAATTACCATCTCATTTTCCCTCAAACACCATGTCTCACTTCCATGTAACATTGCTGATCTTACGCAACTACGATACACCATCCCTTTCATTTTCAAAGAAAACCTTCTCCCAAGTAACAACTCTCCACATTCTCTAAATTTCATCCATCCGATCCTTACTCTTGCAGTCACTGCAGTTTCACACCCACCACTAGCATTCAGCCTATCTCCAAGATAACAAAAACCCTTCACAGTCTCCACTTCATCACACAACACCTCCACTGGTTCTTCCTTTACGTCTCCTATATCTTCACATCTTCTACATACAAACTGTTGTGTAAAACTGCAAGATACTTTTTTCATTTTCGTGCATCTCGTATGAATCCACTTCTTACAGAGCGTGCACCACACCGCGTTAGACATAACTCTTTTTCCACATATTCCACACGGATCCACCCTGCTACGCACAACCTCCCCTTCTGCACCACTCACCATCATCTTAGTCTTTCTAATATTTATTCTCAACCCCTTGCTATCCAATGCATCTCTCCACCTTTGAAACCTCTCCCTTAGATCCTCCAAATTTTCGCTCATCAGCACAAGATCATCCGCGTACAAAATTTCATTCAATAGTCCCTCTCTTGCATGCTCTGACACTGCATCAACCACAATAGCAAATATTAATGGTGATAGCACAGACCCTTGATGTACACCAACTCTTACCCCAAATTCCTCCGAAAAACCCGATCCAACTCTGACTTTCGTCCTTGAGCCCTCATACAAGCTCATTACTGCTTTCACCAACACTTCTGGCAAGCTTTTCTTTCTTAATGCCCATTTCATCACTTTTCTGGGAACCCTATCAAACGCTTTTTCCAAGTCCACAAAACACATGCACAGCTTTTTCTCTTTACCACGAAACTCCTCTTGCATCCTTCTCAAAATAAACAAAGCATCAGTCATGCCCTTCCCAGGCATAAAGCCAAATTGCATGTCATCAACCTTCACTAATTCTCTTATTCTCTTTTCTATCATTCTCTCGACAACTTCATTGCATGCTCCAGCAGCTTTACTCCTCCATATGCTCCACAATCCATTACATCTCCTTTTCCTTTAATGATTGGAATAACAACACTTGTTTTCCATTCCTCTGGCATACCTTTTCCATCCAGAACTCTCTGACACAGCTTCTTTAGTACTCCCACACCAAACTTTCCGCTCGCCATTATCATATCCATATCTACTTCAGAGGGACCAGCTGCTTTTCCCAATTTCATCTTATTCATAGCCTTAATCACCTCCTCATAAGTGACTTCTTCAACTGGTCCTTCAACCATATCTGCTTCTGCCATCTGATCCCATTCGTTTTCCATATTCATGATCTTTTCCATATGATCCTTCCATAATTTTCCACGATCTTTTTCACTAACCACAAGTCTCCCATCTTTATCCTTCATGCAACCTCCACCATTTATGACCTTTCCATCCCTTCTCATAAACTTCACTAACTTAAAAACATCGTTTGATTTGTTATATAGCACTTTCATCTCCTCTTCAGCCGCCTGATTTGTTATATAGCACTTTCATCCTTCTTCACAAACATAGTATTCAAATTTATTGGGATGGTGGTTCAACCTTCTTATCATCTACAAATAAAATGTAGCTACCGTCAGTGACTTTCCACATTGTTTTTTGCTTGTTTTTCCCCGACTCGTTAAAAATTAAAAGGAGGCGCTTAGATTTGATTTTGAAACTTTTTGAGCAGGTGTTCCGTGACGTAAATGTAGGGGGTTGTATTGTCGTCATCTTTTCGAGCGATTTTATACGATATGAGTTTTTTTAAAGATTTGAAAAATAGCTTTTTGCCGTTTATCGTCAGCAGTTTAACAATTAAGGTCTAGTAATGGGCCTACCGGTTTTTTCACTGGGTGCTGGGGGAGTCTGTGGATATCGACTAACTCAATTTAGTCATGGCCGTTAATTTTCAGTACGTCTTTTTTTGAAAATTTGTAGCGTGTTTTTCCCACGAAGAGAAGCAGTCCTATTTTAAGATAATAGTTTTATTCCATAAATTAAAATATTCAGCCGCTTGTCATAAAATTCTTGCATGACCTTGGACTTTTCATACGATTATCTGAAGCTTTGCAATTGTTTATACATAATTGATTCTTGTAGTAAGATTGCAGTATTTCCTTCATTCTCGCTCAATAAACTCCAATTTCAATAATATAAAATCAGTTTTCTTTTAAAACTTCATGTTTAGTTTTTAGCAGGATTGTTTCAGCAGAAACTGCGCTGACTAAGAGAAATCTGGTGTAATTGTTACAAGTGACCTAAAACTCAATATACACTACAATCAGTCAGTTTAACCAGGCTGTCTAATTGGAGACTTGAATATTAGACAAAACCAGGCGAAGGCCTCTGAGCTCTAGGCCCGCATTTGAGCTAAATTCGTTCGTTAAAACTCCTTTCAACCAACTCGGTAAGACATCATCAGCACTTTTTTTATTTTTTTGATTTATCAATATCACTATTATTACCTTTTTGCTATTTTGCTTGCTTTTGTTTTTTGTTTTCTCTGATCGTCCTATGCTTCTTTCCATCAGAACGTTTACATAATTCATGTTTTTTACTGTATATGTGTAATAATTTCAACCTAATTGTTTGGTTTAGTTCTTCCCTCTAAATTAAGTTTTTTTCCCTTTATGTAACTGCGGGAAGACATTACTTCTGAGTTTGACAAGATAATTCGTTTATGTTAAAGGACAAGCGTAGATTTGCATTGCTTTTTGATTGCCAATAGACCTTTTTCCGGCGCCCCTAGCGGCGAAAATTTGTTGCTACGGTGGACAAGCTATCAGACTTCGCTTAGTGAAAAGCATAGCTTTTATGGTACGTTGGTTGGAAAATTGCAGCAGAAAGATTAATTTAAGATATCTGCTGGGTATTTCAATTGTGCACATCGATTAGCGCAAGCATAGGGTGAAGAGTGGACGATTAGTTGGAATTTGCAAGAAAATATTTTAAGCTTAGGGCCTAGACTATAGGGTTTCATAGGACCAACTGCTGCAAACCTGTACGAGGCTGTACTTTGTGTATGTACTGCAGCTGTACAACACTGGTTGTGATATCAGCTTATGTTATAGCCTAGATAAAATATTTTCCTCTGGACTCTCCTAATTGCAAACTAACGTGTAGTCAATGCGTGACAAATATACCAAAGTTTTTGGCAAAGCTATGGCTTTGATAGTCTAATGGATGATGCAAAAACTGAAGTAGGCCTACCGTAAGCACTGTAGATGAAGTTTACAGGTTAGCAGCATAATATGGTTTGCAGGCCTAGCTCAGCCGATATCCCACCAGTTTCATTTTATTTTTCTGTGATGATCGGCGTGCCATAGCTTAAGTTAAAAGGCATTGACTAAGGTTACATGACCGTAGCATTTGTCACTTTGGTTTACTTTATTATCCCTTCACGCTCTCTCCAATTGCACCAGAGTGACAATAAAGCAAAGAGACAAATGTTACGATCACGTAACCTTATCCACTTCGAAGTTAAAATCTAATCTATAGCCAGGGCTCTGAGAGTATGAGGTGCCGGTAGGCAGTTCATAATTTTGTTGCAGTCAAACTCAGCATTGACTGAACGCTATAGTTTGCTATTAGGACAGTCCAGAGGAAAGTATTTCATCTAGGCTATAGCATAGCTGATATCACAATCAGTATTGTACTGTACAGCTGCAATACATACTAAAGCACAGCCTCGTACAGGTTTGCACCGGTTGGTCCTATGAAATCCACTAGCCTAAGCCCTAAGCTTAAAATGTTTTCTAGCAAATTCCAACTAATCATCTGCTCTTCATCTTATGCTTGCACTAACTCGATGTGCACAATTGAAATATCAAGTTGATATGTTCAATTAACCTCTCTGCAGCAATTTTCCAACCAACGTCTCATAAAAGCTATGCTTTTCACTGTGCGAAGTCTGATAGCTTGTCCACCGTAGCAACAAATTTTCGCCACTAGCGGCGCCGGAAAAAGGTCTATTCTACAGGCAAGGGCAGTTTCTTACCGATACTATTATCAGCGTTTTTGTTGTAGCCTTATACAGTACTTACCGCCTGCCCATTCCTAATAATAATAATAATTTGAGTTAAAAGCCTTTCGAGATTTGTTCGTGTGAAGTCAAAAGCTCGTATGTTTGTAACTGTATTCTGTTTCTAAGTTATCGAGAAAAGATTGACTATAAGCTTGTTGGATCAACAAATCGGTATGTACTGTACTTATTTAATCAGTGTCTATTCTACCTGACTAAGACTAAGAAGTAATGGTTTGCATGACATTAATTATTTTTACTTTATTAGAAAACATTTTGAAAATATCTCCAGAACCGAATCTTTCTGTACTTAAATCCAAATTCAACAACCAACAACTATCGTGTACAATCCTTTTTTTTCAAAAGTGGACATTATATTACTTCCTTATCATTTTCGTCGCATCTAATTGGAATTAATATAATTCTGGATATATCTCAAGTTACACTCGATTCACCGGCGTAGCTTACGACAGAATCAGAAAAGACGAGCAGAACAAATAGCTAAGAAAATTTTTACAATATGAACAACTAGTTTATAAGGTGACTGCTAATTCAAAGACTTTACGGTCTTCGCAGCCACCTTGTGGTCGAACTGTTTTTTTTTCTCTTTTTACTTTAAATGTTCATTGTCTATGAACGTGCATGTAGAAGTCAATTGTGTACGTTATTCTGTTATTTTATAAGATAGCAACCAATGAATAAATTTATTAAGATAGCAACCAATAAATAAATTTGAATCCAATTTCCGATCATATCCGAACGATTCCCGATCATATTCGAACGAAACACGAAATATTGATCGTTTTTATTCGGCTTGGGAGCATTCGTAATGACGTTCTTGCGAACACTCCACAAAAAGATTTTTTATAGTGTGTTGTTGTGGTTAAATAAAGGAATTCATTAACCGGTGTTTTCACGCCTACGTTCAAGTTTCCAAAATATTACCCCCACAACAAAACTATGTAATTGAGGAAATATTGTAATCATTTTTTTGGCTTGTCTACATTTAAACTATTCTATTAATTACCTTCGCTAACGGATTCTTCGGTGCTTTTAGAAGGCTTGCCGGTGGGCTTCGACACATCTGCACAACAAATGATTTTTACTATCGACTTTTTAATTCTATGCTTCTATGCAGTACGTTATCTGACTTAACTAGTGACTCCTAAGGCACTGAAACCTCTTCAAAGTGAAACTATATAACCAAGCTTGAATAAATCTTTTTAAATATTGCTTTTCAATTTATAGTAACGTCTATAAATACAAATAGCCGCAAACTGAGTCAACAAATAAAAAGCAACAGAAACCAATTCGTCCAAATTAACAATGCTTATGAAATAACTCTGAGTTAAAAATAGATACAAAGATGTAGTTAGAATAAAATATTAAAAGCTAAGTCTCTTAACGACGTTTTCTCTCTGGTGAGAAACTGCAAAAACAACCTACAGTAATTGCCAAATATTATTGTGCAACACTGCAGTGACGTTGTTTTTTTAATTTATTTCGTTAAAATTTGAGATTACACCAATTCATTTTGCAGCTACCCCGTAGCCTATACTCTGTTTTATCGACTTATGCTGGAAAAACAATCATAAATGATAAATTGAGAAAACAACGTATTGGATGGAGTTAAATTCCAACCCCCAAAGACACCACTTTCAAGAGGCCGCATTCTACCAAGAAACTAATAATTTGGTAACAGCTCTTTTAGTAGAAGGGCGGAGCGTAAAAAGACGAATAAAAATGCAAGGTCCGATTGTGACGTCTACGACTGTAAAGTGTAAGCAATTGCTGTCTTTGGTTTTCCATTAAGTTAAGTAAAGTATCAACTATTCATATACTGCATTAGTTTTTAAAACAATGCTTATGACTAGGGGGAATTTAAGTCGCAAAAGTTATATTTTCTAACGGGGCTTTAATTACTGTAACTGAAAAAATAACCTAAAAACAAAGTTTTATACGTGGTGGTTCAGTATTTAAAAAGAAGACGTAAGGTTACAAAACGTTGCACTTCTTGCTTTTCAGTTACGTTTTATTTTTAGGTGACAGTGGTTTTGTGCTATTTTAGCTTCATTTTTTTCACTTCTTTTTCTTTTATTGCTTCAATTGGAATAGATTTATAACTTGCATAATTTGGTGTTGCAGGCGCCCCGACCTTCTCAGGCTAAACCATTTGTTGGTATTGCAGTATGATCAATTGACTGAGAACAACCAGTTTCAAGAAATTTCGTTAATGTTTAGCCTACCTTTACCACTGAGGCCATTTTGACCCCATTTTTTGAAAAATTTGATTTTTTTTGCCGCTAGAGAACACGACATATTCGTGACGTCACCATGTGAATCTTCAAAATGTGCTCCTTTGTGTTTTGCGTTGTTTTTCGAAAAAATTCTGAAATTGGGTAATTCACATCAGAATTACTGATGTTTCAGAACTTTAACAGCGTGCTAGCGCTCCTCGTGGCGAACATATAAAGTAAATTATCTTGAGAAATGCTCGATCAGAGGCCTTCAACCTTTTTTGCATAATCGCCCTTTTTTGCAAATTGTGGGACGAAATCGCCCTATGAGTCATTTTTCCACTAAAATGAAGTGAAGAACAAAAAAAAAGTCTGCACGTCCGCTGAGCTCTATTTTTCCACTAAAATCAGGTGAAGAGCAAACAAAAGGTCTTCACGTCCGCAGAGCTCCATTTTTCCACTAACATCAGGTGAAAAGCATCCGCAGAGCTTCTTCCGGAAGTTTATTGCATATGTTGTTGGCAATCCAGAAATCGCCTCTCTAACAAGTAAACTCGCCCTCAATTTTAACAATTGTTACAATAGCCACTCTGAAAACCGAAATCGCCCCCGTTGAAAAACTATGTGCTAGGCCATTTTTGACAAAGCTGACAGCAATCAGGAAAGCGAAATAGAAACATTAAAAAGAACCAACTACTTCAGCCCCTCAACGCTCACACAAGCTTGTGGTAAAAAAAAAAGCACAATAATTTTTATTCCACACGATGTATTAAAACACACATCTCTTGTTTCATGCAATGCTATAGACAAGCTTTCAACCACAGCAATTTCTAATAACACTCATATCTGTTTGTGATGGTGACTCAAACGCTGTCAGTCTGCATCATTCCACAGCTCACAGGTGATAAATTTCTTTTTATATTTATCACATTATTATTTTATATTTTCTGTAAACTTATGTAATGAGGTTCTCACTTAGCAACGACTCAGCCAAAAGAGGTGTGAAACTGATAGCTAATTTTTTTCAGCGAGCCAGGACAAAAACTTGCAAAATTATGAGCAAGGAATCGAAGGAGATCGAAGAAAAGTGCCCAATCTCCGTACAAGTTCTTGGGCAAAAAGAATAGACATTTCTATTGTACTTGTTATGTACATTTTGTTTAAGTGTAATTATGTGTTTGTGTGATTGCGACTGCAAGAAAACGCTACTTCTACATTAAACAAGTTTTGTGAAATATTAGTGTGATTTATTTTTTGCAAATTAATAGGACAGCACAGTGCACAAGGACACAATTCAGGCACCACATGCCTCCTTCTAACAGTGGAATGTAGATGCGTGCTATTATGCATTTTGAAAGTCATGCATCACACCTACAAATTTTGATCACCGCAATACTAGTCCTTCAACTTACATGTCGTATCTATCATATTATTTATCATAATCAATACTAATGCCTTTCAGTACCCCTATTCTAAAAATAACACAAAATTGGAATTCCTTCACATTAAAAATGGTGGAGTGAATGTAAGTTTTGTCAAAAACAGCCTAGCATTCTCAAGATAATTTTCTTTATGCTTTCGCCACAAGGAGAGCTAGCACGATGTGTAAAAGTACTGAAACATCAATAACTCTGATGGGAATAGTTCAATTTCAGAATTTTTTTGAAAAACAACGCAAAACTCAAAAGGGCACATTTTGAAGATCGACATGGTAACGTTACAGGTACATCGTGCTCTCCAGAGGCAAAAACAAAAAAAAATAAAGTCAAAATGGCCGAGGATTTGTCTCAACAAAAACTACTCTCCGAGCAACGAGTAGGCTATTAATAACATTTTCCTTTTTTGATTTAGTCGCATACTTATTCTCCTATCACAAAAAAGCGATCATAGCGCTACAACAATCCTGCTTAGGATTTGCCGGCCCCCTGTCTACCACACCAAAATGGGGGAATTCTGCTAAGTGCCTTTTCAAACGGCACAACAAATAGCCTAAACCTTCCGGCTTGTTCTCCACACTGTTCCTTTATTGCAGAGCGTCAAGCAGGGAAGCTGTGATTGTGAATACCAATTTTAATATCATTGGTTTAACCCGACTCGAAATCAAACCAGAGTCTGCAGCCTCGGAGGCGGATGCTCTCACCACTCGACCAACTGAGGTGTTATATTATTCGAACTCGCCGAGCAACCAATAGCCTTCTGACAACATTACTAGGACTCCCGAGCAACGAGTACTGACAACAATATCCTGAACTAAATGGCATGTGATGATTAGATCAAGTTTTCACATCGTATAATTTAAATAATATTTGAATTAACTGCAAGAGGCCGAAGAAAATTTTTAAATTTACTGGCATTAACTGAACACAAAGTTAACTAGGGAAATGGTAGGAAAGCGGTTGACAAAACCGTGATTTCGGTAGCCAGACCTACGCACTCAACTCATTTATTTAGAAGTCCAACAAAATTACGTTCCGTAAAAATAAGCTTAGCATGTCAATGTAATAAATGAACGAAGGAACTCATTAGGTAATTTTATAGACAGGAGGCTGCGAAATGACTTGGAAGTTTTTAAGTCTACAGCTTCCTAATTGAAAAAAAAAATTCACATATACACACTTACACACAAAAAAGAGAAATTTGCACACCAGAAAGCTATCAGGCTGAAAACAAACAAAATCACACCAGCCCAGCTACTCTGCATCAAAAAACTACAGTATATTTAACGAGCTGAGGCAATTAATTGGAATTGTTATGTAAATGAGTTTTATGAAGCATTTTAAGCAACTTAAAAAGTTTTCGTTTAATGATTCATGGTATGTATTCCAAACTTTTTACTCCCTGATACTTAAGCGAATGCTTTACTCGAAATGTGTCAAAAAATCGAGCGCAGTGACTGTTTTTTGTTGAACTCCTGGCATAATAATTGTGAATGTCTGTGCCACAAATAAACAGTTCTGCGAGGGTTGGGGTGGACTCTTTGTTTTATAATGTTACATGATTTTTGTTACTCATAGCCCACGATAGTTATTAAGAGTTAAATCGTGTATCAAGTACTTATGCCGTAGGCTACTGTCTGTCCCGTAGTAGTCTAGCAATCAAACTTAAAAGAAAAAGTGCATATTGTCCGGAGAGAACAAAGAGTCAAGCCTGAAAATACTAAAAAAGTATTGTCCTTTCGGTGTACGAATATTGAATACGCTGTGTTCGTTTGAAATTTTGCGCTCCTTTTTTTCGAATTTTTTATGGCACACACCTTTTCTTTGGAGCTCAAATGATTTTACATTCCACCCACAAGAACCAATAACCCTAAAAACCTGGTGCCGCAGCACAAAGTGATCTTGCTAAGGTGAGTGAACAAAAAACGTCACATTTTCTTACTCTGTTATTTCGAGCTTTTACAATCTTTTCCTCGACTTGGAATTTGTCTCGGACCCCTCGTTGACTTTTGGCGAAAACTAAAAAGCACTCACTAAGCGTTCGAGTTAAGTTTTGCTGTTTCTTTTAAATAATGGCAGCAATTTTACCATAAAACGATGAAACAGGAGTGAAAAAAAAGGAAAGAAATTCTTTTATCATACCTTGCGATAAAAAAAAATTCAGAAAATACAAACCACTCTTGCCAATTTAAAAATATTCAGAAAATACAGATTATTCTTGCCGATTTAAAACTATTCAGAAAATACAAAATATTTTTGCCAATTTAAAAATATTCAGAAAATACAGAATATTCTTGCAAATGCAAAAATATTCAGAAAATACAGATTATTCTTGCCAATGCAAAAATATTCAGAAAATACAGATTATTCTTGCCAATGCAAAAATATTCAGAAAATACAGATTATTCTTGCCATGATAAAAATATTCAGAAAATACAAAATATTCTTGCCAATATAAAAATATTCAGAAAATACAGATTATTCTTGCCAATTTAATATATCGGGTTCGATTCACGAGCTGGTAAAATCGGACTAAATGTAAATCTTAACTTCACAGAATAGACGAAGATCTTAACTTCACAGAATAAACTTTGCAGCAAAATAGCGCTTTTTGTGGTGAATGGAATGCACTGGTGAGTAGTGACTCGAGTTCAAGTTCGAGTACAGCAAAAAAGACCGAGTTCAGCGAGTTGGAGTTCGTAACTTGCTAAATTGCATGTCACTTCAACTGCAACCTAGGTTCAATGTTTTGTTCAATGTTCAGCGAGTTGGAGTTCGTAACCTGCTAAATTGCATGTCACTCAACTGTAACCTAGGTTCAACTGTAACCAAGCTCTTGGTTACATAAAATTTACCGCGTTTCTTCACCACTGTAGTTAGCCGTAAAAACTTACAAGTTGTGGTTGTACTTGCGCTCATTTGTGGGGTTGTTGACGTTGTAGTTGAAGCAGGAGTAGGCCGCAGTGTAGTTGTTGTTTCCGCGGGAAGAACCATAGTTGCTCTCGAAGAAGTTGCAGTTCCCGGTGTAGTGGTCGATACTATAGCAAATTTAACTCGATTACACAGCGGCACTGCCAGCAATTTTAAGAGATGTAATCTGTTGCTGCGTAGTAAATTTTACACTTCACTTTATTTTTATAAGAGACATTCTTTAGCAAATAACAATGTTTCGATAGTAAACTTTTCCAAAATTTGGTCCCTTTACAAATTATGAATCGTAGTTTCGGCCATACTGCAATAAATTTTCCCGTCCTGGACATTGACCTAGGTTTGCCATAACGCAGTAGGCCTAAACAGGGTTGGGGTGTATTTAATGCTGCAATAATAGTTTTATTTGCGTTGATATCATCCGCAAAAGTCATTAAGTCAAGCTGACTATTCAAACTCAATTTTTTTTAATTTTTAAACTTAATATTGGCCAATTTAAAAATTTTCAGAAAATGCAAATTATTCTTGCCAATTTAAAAATATTCAGAAAATACAAATTATTCTTGCCAATGCAAAAATATTCAGAAAATACAGAATATTCTTGCCAATGCAAAAATATTCAGAAAATACAGAATATTCTTGCCAATGCAAAAATATTCAAAAAATACAAATTATTATTGCCAATTTAAAAATATTCAGAAAATACAAATTATTCTTGCCAATTTAAAAATATTCAGAAAATACAGATTATTCTTGCCAATGCAAAAATATTCAGAAAATACAGATTATTCTTGCCAATGCAAAAATATTCAGAAAATACAGATTATTCTTGCCAATATAAAAATATTCAGAAAATACAAATTATTATTGCCAATATAAAAATATTCAGAAAATACAGATTATTCTTGCCAATTTGAAATATCGGGTTCGATTCACGAGCTGGTAAAATCGGACTAAATGTCGCCAACAGCTCGCCACCGCCGTGTTGCCCAGGCTCTAAGCCATGGAGATGGACCCCACCACTCATTACACGCTTTGGCGTAATACCGCGAGTGTAATGAAAATTTGAGTTTTGACTGCCTTTGTGTGCTGCAGCCAGTGTATGCCAGTAATTCTAATCCTGGCAGTTTATTCGAACTTTAAATCAGAAGAAGCTAAACCAACTAATGAACGTACTGCACTGCGTTATCATGACTGTATTTCAATCCTGCTGTTACTGCGACACACTTGTCTCTCCATGATTAATTCCAAAATGCAGATGAAGATCTTGACTTCACAGAATAAACTTTGCAGCAAAATAGCGCTTTTTGTGGTGAATGGAATGCACTGGTGAGTAGTGACTCGAGTTCAAGTTCGAGTACAGCAAAAAAGACCGAGTTCAGCGAGTTGGAGTTCGTAACTTGCTGAATTGCATGTCACTTCAACTGTAACCTAGGTTCAATGTTTTGTTCAATGTTCAGCGAGTTGCAGTTCGTAACCTGCTAAATTGCATGTCACTCAACTGTAACCTAGGTTCAACTGTAACCAAGCTCTTGGTTACATAAAATTTACCTCGTTTCTTCACCACTGTAGTTAGCCGTAAAAACTTACAAGTTGTGGTTGTACTTGCGCTCATTTGTGGGGTTGTTGACGTTGTAGTTGAAGCAGGAGTAGGCCGCAGTGTAGTTGTTGTTTCCGCGGGAAGAACCATAGTTGCTCTCGAAGAAGTTGCAGTTCCCGGTGTAGTGGTCGATACTATAGCAAATTTAACTCGATTACACAGCGGCACTGCCAGCAATTTTAAGAGATGTAATCTGTTGCTGCTTAGTAAATTTTACACTTCACTTTATTTTTATAAGAGACATTCTTTAGCAAATAACAATGTTTCGATAGTAATTTTTCCAAAATTTGGTCCCTTCACAAATTATCAATCGTAGTTTCGGCCATACTGCAATAAATTTTCCCGGCCAGGACATTGAACCTAGGTTTGCCATAACGCAGTAGGCCTAAACAGGGTTGGGTGTATTTAATGCTGCAATAATAGTTTTATTTGTGTTGATATCATCCGCAAAAGTCATTAAGTCAAGCTGACTATTCAAACTCAATTTTTTTTAATTTTTAAACTTAATATTGGCCAATTTAAAAATTTTCAGAAAATACAGATTATTCTTGCCAATGTAAAAATATTCAGAAAATACAATTTTTCTTGCCAATTTAAAAATATTCAGAAAATACAAATTATTCTTGCCAATTTAAAAATATTCAGAAAATACAGATTATTCTTGCCAATCTAAAAATATTCAGAAAATACAGATTATTCTTGCCGATTTAAAACTATTCAGAAACTACAGATTATTCTTGCAAATGCAAAAATATTCAGAAAATACAAATTATTCTTGCCAATTTAAAAATATTCAGAAAATACAGATTATTCTTGCCAATGCAAAAATATTCAGAAAATACAGATTATTCTTGCCAATATAAAAATATTCAGAAAATACAGATTTTTCTTGCCATGATAAAAATATTCAGAAAATACAAATTATTCTTGCCAATATAAAAATATTCAGAAAATACAGATTATTCTTGCCAATTTAATATATCGGGTTCGATTCACGAGCTGGTAAAATCGGACTAAATGTCGCCAACAGCTCGCCACCGCCGTGTTGCCCAGGCTCTAAGCCATGGAGATGGACCCCGCCACTCATCACACGCTTTGGTGTAATACCGCGAGTGTAATGAAAATTTGATTTTTGACTGCCTTTGTGTGCTGCAGCCAGTGTATGCCAGTAATTCTAATCCTGGCAGTTTATTCGAACTTTAAATCAGAAGAAGTTAAACTAACTAATGAACGTACTGTACTGCGTTATCATGACTGTATTTCAATCCTGCTGTTACTGCGACACACTTGTCTCTCCATGATTAATTCCAAAATGCAGATGAAGATCTTAACTTCACAGAATAAACTTTGCAGCAAAATAGCGCTTTTTGTGGTGAATGGAATGCACTGGTGAGTAGTGACTCGAGTTCAAGTTCGAGTACAGCAAAAAAGACAGAGTTCAGCGAGTTGGAGTTCGTAACTTGCTGAATTGCATGTCACTTCAACTGTAACCTAGGTTCAATGTTTTGTTCAATGTTCAGCGAGTTGCAGTTCGTAACCTGCTAAATTGCATGTCACTCAACTGTAACCTAGGTTCAACTGTAACCAAGCTCTTGGTTACATAAAATTTACCGCGTTTTTTCACCACTGTAGTTTGCCGTAAAAACTTACAAGTTGTGGTTGTACTTGCGCTCATTTGTGGGGTTGTTGACGTCGTAGTTGAAGCAGGAGTAGGCCGCGGTGTAGTTGTTGTTTCCGCGGGAAGAACCATAGTTGCTCTCGAAGAAGTTGCAGTTCCCGGTGTAGTGGTCGATACTATAGCAAATTTAACTCGATTACACAGCGGCACTGCCAGCAATTTTAAGAGATGTAATCTGTTGCTGCTTAGTAAATTTTACACTTCACTTTATTTTTATAAGAGACATTCTTTAGCAAATAACAATGTTTCGATAGTAAACTTTTCCAAAATTTGGTCCCTTCACAAATTATAAATCGTAGTTTCGGCCATACTGCAATAATTTTTCCCGTCCAGGACATTGAACCTAGGTTTGTCATAACGCAGGTCTAAACAGGGTTGGGTGTATTTAATGTTGCAATAATAGTTTTATTTGCGTTGATATCATCCGCAAAAGTCATTAAGTCAAGCTGACTATTCAAACTCAATTTTTTTTAATTTTTAAACTCAATATTGGCCAATTTAAAAATATTCAGAAAATACAGATTATTCTTGCCAATGTAAAAATATTCAGAAAATACAGATTATTCTTGCCAATTTAAAAATATTCAGAAAATACAGATTTTTCTTGCCATGATAAAAATATTCAGAAAATACAAATTATTATTGCCAATATAAAAATATTCAGAAAATACAGATTATTCTTGCCAATTTGAAATATCGGGTTCGATTCACGAGCTGGTAAAATCGGACTAAATGTCGCCAACAGCTCGCCACCGCCGTGTTGCCCAGGCTCTAAGCCATGGAGATGGACCCCGCCACTCATTACACGCTTTGGCGTAATACCGCGAGTGTAATGAAAATTTGATTTTTAACTGCCTTTGTGTGCTGCAGCCAGTGTATGCCAGTAATTCTAATCCTGGCAGTTTATTCGAACTTTAAATCAGAAGAAGTTAAACTAACTAATGAACGTACTGCACTGCGTTATCATGACTGTATTTCAATCCTGCTGTTACTGCGACACACTTGTCTCTCCATGATTAATTCCAAAATGCAGATGAAGATCTTGACTTCACAGAATAAACTTTGCAGCAAAATAGCGCTTTTTGTGGTGAATGGAATGCACTGGTGAGTAGTGACTCGAGTTCAAGTTCGAGTACAGCAAAAAAGACCGAGTTCAGCGTGTTGGAGTTCGTAACTTGCTAAATTGAATGTCACTTCAACTGTAACCTAGGTTCAATGTTTTGTTCAATGTTCAGCGAGTTGGAGTTCGTAACCTGCTAAATTGCATGTCACTCAACTGTAACCTAGGTTCAACTGTAACCAAGCTCTTGGTAACATAAAATTTACCGCGTTTTTTCACCACTGTAGTTAGCCGTAAAAACTTACAAATTGTGGTTGTACTTGCGCTCATTTGTGGGGTTGTTGACGTCGTAGTTGAAGCAGGAGTAGGCCGCGGTGTAGTTGTTGTTTCCGCGGGAAGAACCATAGTTGCTCTCGAAGAAGTTGCAGTTCCCGGTGTAGTGGTCGATACTATAGCAAATTTATCTCGATTACACAGCGGCACTGCCAGCAATTTTAAGAGATGTAATCTGTTGCTGCTTAGTAAATTTTACACTTCACTTTATTTTTATAAGAGACATTCTTTAGCAAATAACAATGTTTCGATAGTAATTTTTCCAAAATTTGGTCCCTTCACAAATTATCAATCGTAGTTTCGGCCATACTGCAATAAATTTTCCCGGCCAGGACATTGAACCTAGGTTTGCCATAACGCAGTAGGCCTAAACAGGGTTGGGTGTATTTAATGCTGCAATAATAGTTTTATTTGCGTTGATATCATCCGCAAAAGTCATTAAGTCAAGCTGACTATTCAAACTCAATTTTTTTTAATTTTTAAACTTAATATTGGCCAATTTAAAAATATTCAGAAAATACAGATTATTCTTGCCAATTTAAAAATATTCAGAAAATACAAATTATTCTTGCCAATGTAAAAATATTCAGAAAATACAGAATATTCCTGCCAATGCAAAAATATTCAGAAAATACAGATTATTCTTGCCATGATAAAAATATTCAGAAAATACAAATTATTATTGCCAATATAAAAATATTCAGAAAATACAGATTATTCTTGCCAATTTGAAATATCGGGTTCGATTCATGAGCTGGTAAAATCGGACTAAATGTCGCCAACAGCTCGCCACCGCCGTGTTGCCCAGGCTCTAAGCCATGGAGATGGACCCCGCCACTCATTACACGCTTTGGCGTAATACCGCGAGTGTAATGAAAATTTGAGTTTTGACTGCCTTTGTGTGCTGCAGCCAGTGTATGCCAGTAATTCTAATCCTGGCAGTTTATTCGAACTTTAAATCAGAAGAAGTTAAACTAACTAATGAACGTACTGCACTGCGTTATCATGACTGTATTTCAATCCTGCTGTTACTGCGACACACTTGTCTCTCCATGATTAATTCCAAAATGCAGATGAAGATCTTAACTTCACAGAATAAACTTTGCAGCAAAATAGCGCTTTTTGTGGTGAATGGAATGCACTGGTGAGTAGTGACTCGAGTTCAAGTTCGAGTACAGCAAAAAAGACCGAGTTCAGCGAGTTGGAGTTCGTAACTTGCTAAATTGCATGTCACTTCAACTGCAACCTAGGTTCAATGTTTTGTTCAATGTTCAGCGAGTTGGAGTTCGTAACCTGCTAAATTGCATGTCACTCAACTGTAACCTAGGTTCAACTGTAACCAAGCTCTTGGTTACATAAAATTTACCGCGTTTCTCACCACTGTAGTTTGCCGCAAAAACTTACAAGTTGTGGTTGTACTTGCGCTCATTTGTGGGGTTGTTGACGTCGTAGTTGAAGCAGGAGTAGGCCGCAGTGTAGTTGTTGTTTCCGCGGGAAGAACCATAGTTGCTCTCGAAGAAGTTGCAGTTCCCGGTGTAGTGGTCGATACTATAGCAAATTTAACTCGATTACACAGCGGCACTGCCAGCAATTTTAAGAGATGTAATCTGTTGCTGCTTAGTAAATTTTACACTTCACTTTATTTTTATAAGAGACATTCTTTAGCAAATAACAATGTTTCGATAGTAATTTTTCCAAAATTTGGTCCCTTCACAAATTATCAATCGTAGTTTCGGCCATACTGCAATAATTTTTCCCGTCCAGGACATTGAACCTAGGTTTGCCATAACGCAGTAGGCCTAAACAGGGTTGGGGTGTATTTAATGCTGCAATAATAGTTTTATTTGTGTTGATATCATCCGCAAAAATCATTAAGTCAAGCTAACTATTCAAACTCAATTTTTTTTTGAAACAATTAACTTGCGAATGATTGCAAAAAGAATTTACTCTTGAGCCACTGCATTTTGCAAAGAATAAATTAGGGAGCGCCCACGTTCCCAGCTTTGGTAGGTTTTTAGTCAAGATAGACAAAAAGCAGCAAATAGCAAGAATGAGCTTTCACAAAGTACTTTGCATAGATCTATGTTTTGAAAGTAGTTTCCTGACTAATTGAAAAAAACACTGCAAATTACCTCCTTCGACTGGAAGATTTGCAATAACTGAAAGCATTCGCGTTAAGACAGCTTCGATTTCATTTCGAGTTATCAAAGATGTTGGATAACTAAAACAAAATTTCCTCAAAATCAAACCAAATTTTCATTACTCTCGTAATATTACGCCATAGGATGCATCAAGGCGGCTGGCGGGGCCCCCTTCGCAGCGTAACATCAGGCCAACGCAGCTACATCGAAACGTCAAAGCGGTGGTGAGCAGGCGTTACCATATGACCGGTCCGAGAATTAAACCCATACTGATGTCCTGAACCACTATGCTAACCAGCCGGGTACAGAAAGACCATTAAACATTCAGCCATCATTATAAAGATGAAATACAACTGCATTAGAGACGTTGTAATAAACTTACAGAAACTCAACAGTCATTTTATTCAATACCTCGTAGTTTTACAAAATTAATAAAACTGATATCAATACGGCATAAATATAAGGGCAACTGGTACCAAAACTGTTACATGAAATTCTTGTTTTACAGAACAATGTTATTCGCATTCTAAACTTACAACAAAAAATTCTGCCATGTAACTCATTATATATGAATTGAATTTGTTAAAATTTGATGATATTTATAAACTTGAATCGGCGAAATTTATGTACTTGCTACAGCAATTTAGTCATCCCTCTAGCATCGTCGAAAAATTTATTAAAATCGCACAAATTCATGATTATGATACAAGACCAGCAAATGAATTAATTCATTACGCTCCGAACTTTTCAAAATCAATGTCGTAAAACCATATTTTATTCAGAGCTACAAAATTGTAGAGAGAATTAAACCAGAGCCTTAAATCTATGTGCTGGATTACCTTCAAGAAAAGTTACAAAATATCATTACTAGAAAACTTCTAATCTTAACACATTTTTACTCTTTAATTCCAATTAGCCAATCTGATTTCTACTGGCTTGATATGTAAAAATGTCGATCTGATGCTGTTGTGCAAATTCTTCCAAATTCATAGGTTTCAAAACGAAACATACCATCGTTCACTAAAAAACCTTATCGCTATTATGACCTATTGATTTGAATTATCCGTTTATCTCCTTACTCACATAACTGTTACAATGCAACTCAACCAAGACGCATCTTCACTCGATAACTTAATTTTTGTGATACCTCCTGGTCATTATAATGGAATGTAAATATTTCTGTTGTCTGTGAGTGGTGTCTGTGTGTTTGCCATAATGGCGAATAAATAAACAAGCAAGTCTAAAAAAATCTATAAAACTCAGATAAGGCTTTTTTAATAAAACTCTGAAAAACAGGAAAAAGCTTAGGATAAAATACCGCTTCAAAATTTCTGAGAACCCTTGAAAAATTCATGGACTTTTTGAAAGAATTGACTGTTTTCGACGTTGTGCAGTTGTTAAAGTTACCTTAGAAGCTTATGACGTGATTTTTGCCACGTTTTACTATGTAGCAAAACCCAGAGCAGAGTCAATTGAGAGTTTTCAATTTCATTACTCGACATATCTTTTTGTTGCTCGAAAACTTTTGGCAAAGAAGTGGTTAGTGAACCATAGTGGTGGAGAGAAGAATCGCTAGGAAATTAATCATACCGCTGTACAAATATACTTGACGATTTTGCATAAGTTTCAAACATTAAAAAAATGGGTAAAATACAAAACCTGTCAATATTCTTGCTTGCGTTAATACAATACCGGTATTGATTGATTCTGTGTTCTACAAATTTTTATATCAAAACTTGTTAGTTATCGTGCTTTTTTTGGAACTATTTTGATGTAAAAAATCTGACGAATTTGCGTAAAAGAGAGCTCATTGGGTAAGAGTGGTAATACTGGTAGGCCTATAGCTATAAGAGATTTGAGCTTTTAACAAAGGAACGCCAAAAGTGCGCTGTGAAGATCTAAACAAGATTTTGTGGAAAGCATTTTTAACTATTTTACATTTAGCAAGTGTAGGAGTCCTAATACCTAAAAGCCCTAAATGGACCAACAAAATAGCTACCTTTTTGTCATTTAATTTAAACGATTTTTGTGAAGTACGACAATCTCTAACGTCCTCTAACGGTACCAGGATGAATCAACTTTTGCCTTTTTCCTGCGATTTGTCGTCGCTATGAACTATTCTCATTTCTCAGTCACTACCAGTTTTTCTCAGTCATTTCTCAGTCACTACCAGTTTTTTTTACCAGTGTGGCCACTTCTAGTGCTTTTTCACAAAATTTAGTGATTTTCAACAGGGTTGCCAAAGAAATCGCAAAATTTAATTTCAGGACTTTCCAGGATTTTTTTAAGTCATTTTTCAGGACTTTTCCAGGACTTTTTGAAGTCATTTTTCAGAATTTTTTCAGGACGATTTTAAGAGTGTTGTTACAGAACTTGAAACTTAGTTTTCACTTCTACTCTTGTATGCACCTACTTTTTTGTAGCAGTAATTAAAGAACATTTTTCATGTAATGCATTCGCATTACTAGCTACTGACTATTAACGGCTAAAGAGTTTTGCATTGCAAACTTATAGGCATTTTAACACTAAAGGTTCTAAGAACCTTTGCAATGCAAATTATTACAGTACTGGTAAATAGCTTTGGTACAACCGCAACGAACTCAAAATAACACATTGCAACTTTTTCCAACAAAAACACCTCTCTTGCTTTATTAACAGCCAAGTAGCAAGTATGGACACTAAAGATGGAGAGTGGATACCTTACAGTAATACACAAGAAATGACACAGGATTCAAGCAATATACTGTTAGCCTCCTGAAAAAAATACTAATAATATTTGAAAGCAATCATTTTCGAATCAACAGCTCTTCCTAATTTATTACAGTAATAATGCAGTAGTTCCAATTATTTCACACATTATAGCTCTACTGGCATTACATCACACCGCGCATATCAATTAATAGTGATACCGGTACTTGAATTTGGTCACAATAGTTATTGGTAAATAATAAGATATTGAATCAGTTTTCAAACAAAAAAAATCTTCCTTCAGTTTGCTTTCATTATAAACATGTCTATTGTCTACTGGTATAGGTGATATAAATTAGTATAACTAACATGTATAAATTGACATTTCACATCTTATAATGAGAGCGGAAAGGCACCAATTGACACAACATGATATGCAACTGTCACATAATAACACCTTATAATTATTATTATTTTGATGCTAATTAGCTATTTTCAGTTTATTCACAGAACTGTTTAGTAGTGTTCACTACATCGTGGTAGTGTACTAATGTTGCTGCAACTGCCAAACAGTAACACACTGGAACTATTCACAACCAAAGTATTCTGCGGACATCATAAAAAAAATTATCTTTGCTCATTTATGACTCTCAAACGGAGAATGAAGAAGTTCACACGTTTTTTTCAATTCTTCAGCCTTTTCTTTCGCTGCTCTTCTTAGTGCGTCAGATTTAGTAACCAGCATCAAACTTCCTTTATCCTCTGCTTTCTCAGCTAGCTCATCTGCTTCTACTGTTAGTGAACTAATTTCAGATTTAAGTTTAGCTTTTTTGTTTGCTAAGCTGGCCATTACTTCTGCTGCTTCATGCTGTCTTTTCTTCGATCTTTCTTGTTGCTCTGACTTTCTCTGATCATCCAAGAATGCTTGGTAACGTTGTCTCGCTGCTTTAACAGATATCAAATACTCTTTGGTGACTTCAACATTAGCAACACCTCCTGTTGATCTCACATAGTCGCAAATCAGCCGTTGTGACACAGTGGACTCTTCTTCAGTTAAGTTATGTCTTTCCACTTGTCTTTCCACAGAAAATCCTCTTTCCACCGTCGCTTGTCCATGAGAGAGCAGAAGCAATTCTTGCACTACACCCCATAAAAGCCGGTATTCCGACTGTTAGCCCATTTCTTTGTACAGGAAAACATCCAGCCGACAGATTGCATTCAAATAATTTAAATTACGGAAGGCAGACAATTTTTTTGGCACAGCACAATCAATGAAGTCATGAAATTGTGAACGAATTTCGTCACACGCACTGGGACCCCCGGTTATCCTATTAGCTTTGACCAATTCTCTTAGCAGGCCGTCTAAATTTTTTCGGCAAAAATCTTTCTCTTCTGCCATTTTTTTGGGATCAAGGCTCATTAGGTATCTTAGCAAGATAAACTTTAGAGGGCATTTTTCGCGGAGTTTTGAAGTAACTTTCAAGAGGAAGCTTTCGCACTCGCTTTTAATTTGCAAACACTGCAAACTGCTGACCGCTTTTGACCGCTCAAGCTTGATTAGATCGTCATTTGCAGCGAAGCCAATATCAACGTTACCGAGCTCAACATAATTGGTGGGATCCATAATGTCTAGTTTGCAAAGCTTTCCAGAAGAGTATGCCTCTGCAACAACTTCACTTGAGACAAACTTTTGCAACAAAGATTTCATCATTTTCGCTAGATCTTAATACAAAAATGGTGTCTTTGGTTTATCACATTGATATACAGTAAGAAACTGTTGCACGATCTTGGCAATTGCAACAAAAATCAAAAGTTTGACAACTACTGAATGATCTTTTACGCACTCTTCAATGAATTCAAATGAACGAGCTTTCGGACAAACAAACTCCTTGTTTTGAGTTTTTACAACAAAAGCAGTAATATAAGGCCAAACTTGCACAGCTCTTTCAGCAACTAAAACATTTTCGACCCATCGATGAGCACACAATTTTAAATGGGAATAACGTTGACCCAGTGGCCTTAATGAAGTCTTCTCTTCGAGCAGGGGAGTCTTTCACCAGCCAATACAAACTTGCCAGCAGCGAGTGAATATTTTGTTGGTTGAAATATAACCATCCTTAAAGGCACCATGAACTACATGTAATCCACAGCTTCCGATCATTAGCAGGGATTTGCCACTAACATCAGCATGTTTAGCACAATAATCTTTGTAGAACTTCCAATTCACATTCGGTCCATCCATTGATATTTGCGTAAGTTTGTTTACATTAAGCTTCTTCATGCAGTCTTCAAAATGTTGAAGCATATCATCAGCCTTTGCGTGGCCCATAAACGCCGATGCGTAATAGCGTGTTGATATCTGACCATCTTGCCAAAATCGACAATGTACATCCATTTGCTTGCTTTTGGTTGCTCTGAAGTTTCATCAAATAAAATCACAAAATGTGGTTGTGAGGCAAGCAATTTTTTCAAGTTTTCCTTGATGTAAGGAGCAATACCGAAACAGCAAATATAATTGCACTTGGTCTTACCACAAGAAAACTGTGAAGAAATGTCAGAATCACCAAACATCAGTTTAAAAACATCGTTTATGTCACTGCAAGAATTGAATGAGAAATGGGACGATACCACTTTCAGTACCCAAATGATTTCAGCTTTTAAAACATCATTTTTTACAGCTAATGAGCTCACTGCACTAGAGCTAAGTTGATTTTCTACTCTGTCACTGTCTCTCGATTTAGAGGGAGTAAGATAAGCATTAATTGTATTTCCATGATTGGCTAGCTGAATATGTCTTGAACCTTTCTGATGGCTAAGGAGTGCTGACACCCCCATGTTCGAAATGTCAAAGCTCTTAGAACAAAGAGTACATCTTGCTTTGCGACTGCTTTCTAAATCTTTTCTCAGCCAGTCTTTAAATCGAGAATCTCGCAACCAGCTATCATTAAATCGACAAGAATTCTTCATTTTCGAAGGCATTATCACAGCACAAAAACTTTTAAAAAGTAATATCAATTATCTAAAATACTCAAATCGAAAAAAAAACTCTAGCTCATCACTAATTGTCAAATCTACACCTGTAAAATAAGAAAGCATAAAGCTTGCAAGCAATTAGACACACTTTTGTTAGTGCTATAAGCATTGCATGACCATGTGTACTGCTAACGGTAATTGCCATTCAGCACAGTCGTAGCTACAATTTAAATGGTGCCTGTAGTAAGATCCTTCAAATTTAAAGGGAAGTCCCTTCTTTCGCCTCTTGCAAGTCACTGGGTAACGGGTTTCACTATTCTGTCCCGGCAAAACACGGGTAAAACTTTCTTATACTGTCTAGGACTTAAAACAAAATTCAAGGACTTTCCAGGACTTAAAACTAAATTCAAGGACTTTCCAGGACAGCAAAAAAAACCAGGACTTTCCAGGACTTTTCCAGGATGTGGCAACCCTGTTTTAAAGTCTGTTGTGATTTAATGATTTTTAGTGGTTTTTATGTTTCTCTCAATACAGAAATATGTTTTTGGATTACAACACGTTTTTCTGTTTTTAAATATTTCCACTTGACCAGAGGTCGGCAACCTTTCAATCATAGCGTGCCATTTTTTTGATAGTGACAAGATGAGACTTTTTTGCGCGCAAAACGATTTTGTTTCCTCACTTGATGTAGATTTTGCCGTTTTGTCCTATTTTCCTCCTGAAAACAACAGAAAAGAACAAAAAAATTGTCATTTTGAACCCGCAGTTCCGCAGCATTGAAGATCGCTTACACATTTAAAAGGAAATTTGTTAAATCTGAGCTTAAAATCACTTCGCGTGCCATGCAAAACCTTTCGGCGTGCCACTTTTGGAACGCATGCCAGGGGTTGCTCGGATTATCCCTGCACTAGACCATGCTTCTTCAACGAGGGCGATTTTGGCCTTCAGAGGGACGACTGTAACAATTGTCGCAATTGGGGGGGCGATTTCACTTGTTTGGGGGGCGATTTCAGAAGTGTTAACAAAATATGTAATGATCTTCCGAAAGAAGCCCTGCGGACGTGAAAACTTTAATTTTTTTGTTCTTCACCTGATTTGGCTAGAAAAATGGAGCTCAGCGGACGTGCAAACTTTTCTTTATTTGGTTTTCACTTGACTTTGCTGGAAAAATGGAGCTCTGCGGACATGAAGATTTTTTTTTCGTCTTTACCTGATTTTACTGGAAAAAATGCATGAATGCGCTAAGGGGGCAATAGGTCCCACATTTTCCATGAAGAGGCGATTGTGCAAAAAAAGGTTGAAGACCCCTGCACTAGACCAGGGGTGGGCAAACTTTTCATACGAAGGGCCGCATTGTAAAAAAGTGTCGAACCCGATGGCCGCACTGATTGAAAGATTAAAAAAAGCTCAAAACTTCCATTAAAAATCAGTGAAAAGCAAACAGAAAAAAGGTCTTCGGCTTTGATTCACGGGAGGAGTTTATATTGTTTATACCAGAGGAGTTTATAAAAGTACCCGCGCATAAAATGTACTCGCGGGCCGTAGTTTGCCCAGCCCTGCACTACACCAGTAAATTGTCGAATCAATGACAAGATTGCATAAATGCATGAGATTGGCTAGATATGGGCACAAACTATGGTTACGGAACGACGAAATGGAATGATCGGTTATGCAGCATTTTTTAGTTAGTGTATATACTGTGTACTGTATAGCTTCTCAGTGTTATTTCGTTAATAGTTGACATCTTTTAACATTCAGCATTGCTTTTATCGATACTTTTTCACTTTTTTTGCTACAATCACTGCTCTTTTTTGCTACAACAGCTCAGATGGCCGAGTGGTATACAGCGTCTGTCTCTTGCGCTGTAGATACGGGTTTGATTCCGAGTAGGGTCAAACCAATGACTTTAAAATTGGTATTCACAGCTTCCCTGCTTGAACAAGCTGGCAAGTTTACTAGTTGTGCCGTTGGGAAAGGCACTTTAGCGGGATTCCCCCATCTTGGTGTGGTAGACAGATGGCCGGTAACTCCTAAGCGAGCTCGTACAGCGCTCTGATCGCTTTCTCGTGATAGGAGGATAAACATGCAATTAACTAACTAACTTTTGATGGCTTATTTCTTTAACTTTTCACGTTTATTTTTTTTTTCGACAAAAAATGATTATACTACAGTGTAGTAGAGAGGGGGGGTTCAGTCATTTGTCGGTTATTGACCGAAAATTTTTGGCAATGGCCGAACTTTGTTAGGCTTTTTTAGGCCTTTTCGGTCACAGTGAGAGAAAAAAAACTTGAATTTTTAGGAAATGTTGCAGACGAAAGCTGTATAATTGCCGTAAGCAAGGTGGAGACTTTTTTTTAGACACTTGACCAAAATATTGAGAATTATGCCTCGAAAATGGCACTTTGGTAGTGGCGTAGCGAGAAATTTTAAAAGGGAGGGGGCATAATTTTCACATTTTTTTAAGTATATATATATATATATTTTTTTTTTGGCAGAACTAATTTGAAGCTGGTTGAGAAACAAGAAAGGCTTTAGGGGATCCGGGGGCATGCTACCCCGGAAAAATTTTGAACATTTACATGTTGTAATGGCTATCTTAGTTAATTTTTGAATAATTTTCAGGCAAATTTGGTTTAAAATTTTTGACCCTAGTTCTGAGTGGTTCGCCAAATGTGATGCCTTTTGTTCGCACATTTTCGATTATGCATGCTGAAGGCGTTCGGCTTATCGCTATCGAAGAGGTTCGAAATTATAGAAAAATTGTATACATCCAACACATTTTTGAAAATGGCTGGTGGGAGCATGCATACCTTGTCAGCGACATGGCCTAGCGGTACCGCGCGCAGGTAACATCCTACGTGACGGGTTCGATTCGCGGCTGAAGCCGATCGCATTTGACATATTTAACGGGTGGCTGCTGACTCGAAGAGCGCAAGCTCACTTCGCAGTCTCCCTCAATTACTGTTGAAGTTTCGGTTCAATATAATTTGAAAATAACCTAAATTATTTTATTTATTTATTCTCATCCTACCCCCCTGGATCTTCCCTTGGCCATAAGCTACAGAAACTATCAAAAGAGTCTGGCATGTTGCAGTCACGCGGCACCATTAGTTTTGTTCTTTTTTACTACAAGGCAGAGTCAAAAGGGGGGGCATGGCACAATGCCCGCACCTAAATACGCTCCTGCACTTTGGTAAATGTTTTGTCTGGTTTTAGCAAGAACTGGGTAAAGTGAGCATATAGAACTGCAACCAAGACTACATCATCTTTAAGTGCACCAAAATCATAGGTGAAAACCGAAAATCGTCCGGGATATGCTACTACAATGTGTTCATTTGGAAGTAGCTTCAGGTGCAACGACACCCATATCTGAATTTTTATTATTTTCGTCATTATTTGGCACTGCTAAATAATTATAAAAATAGGAAGTATTGTCATTTTATTTGAAATTGCGATTTAGTCAATTTTTCTCCAAATTTAGTAACTTTTTTGCTCAATTTAGTGATTTTTTAATTTTTCGAGTGGCCACTCTGGTTACTACGCATATCCTCATAATGTTGGACTGAAGGATGAGAGCAAGAATGTTATGATGGCATAGTGAATTGCTAGGTGACAGTTAATATGTCAGTTAAATATAATGATGTGGATAATCAGAAAACTCAGTGGTTGATTATTTTGTGTCTTGTTATTGATTATGTGTACATTAGTTTAATCATTCTGTTTCAATTCGATTTAAGTGAATTGCTAGGTGACAGTTAATATGTCAGTTAAATATAATGATGTGGATAATCAGAAAACTCAGTGGTTGATTATTTTGTGTCTTGTTATTAATTATGTGTACATTAGTTTAATCATTCTGTTTCAATTCGATTTCAGAATCTGGCTAGTGTAACAGTTGTACATTACTATCAAAAAATACGTTTTAATAAAATTATATTACAAATTCATCAAAAACTATTTGTGCTTTTTCCTTACTCCAATGAGGAAGACCGCACACGACTTGACTAAGAACCGAACACAATCGCTCGATTGCAAATCACCTTTTTGCCCCCTGGGACTTGATGTTGCTGACCAACGGTAAAAACAACTCAATTTGCTAGTAACGCACCAACACTTCAAGTAACACTTGCATGTACAAACGAAGCTAATTTCAAATCATCGCATGTCTGCACTGATATTTCATAAACAACACCAACATCATCGACATACCGTGATAAAAGTGTGTATCCAAACATAACATTCTGAAGATGAGTGCTTCCTGTATTTATGGTGATTACAGTTCCCAAATTACTTAATGAGCCAGCAAACCTCGCATGAGGTTCAGTAATGTACGTGGAATTCCACTCCTAAAAAAAAATTGTGTAAAATATGGAAAAAACTGTTTGCGTAAAAAACTCTTTGATGCAACTGTAACAAAAAAATCAAAATGCTAATCTTATTTATACTTGCGTTGTTATGCCAAAGCAAATAAGGTGGCCCATTTCCTCAGCTTAGCGCCTGGGCAACTAAGCTTCCAATTCTGAAGAAACGTCGCAGCACAAGCAAGCCGTTGGTAACATGTACCCGGGTTGACAGGCCCAAGAACTGAACCTAAGACCTACCGCACCGATAGCGATGTCGTTACTTGTTAGTAATAAATTCTACAAGCTAAAGCAACCAGGCAGTATGCTATTTTCTCAAATTCAATTTAATCAGCCAAATCATAATGATTGTTTGCGACACCGAGCAATGCAGGCACGACATGGGCCGGGTGTACACAAACGCAAAGTGCACGAAAAAGGGTAACCGGTTATAATTTTTTTCGTCCTTTCAGACTCATCAGGTGCACAACTACAAGAGCCAAAACTAGCTCTAACTAAACCAACAAAAATCGAAGCTTATATGCACTTTGCTAATCAGAAGGGCGCGGCAAGACAGAAAGCGCTCGAGGTTCAGAACTAAGCGAGCTCGAGGTCAAGACAGAAAGCGCTCGAGGTCCAGTCCAGGCAAAGCGGGCCGGTCTCACTGTTTCTGACCGCCATCGCCATAACGTTTCAACCGCTGGCGACATTAACCAACGAGGCCACTAATAGTTCAATGCACGAGAAACTCATTAAGCGAATAGCTGTGGACTCAAGTCGCAGAGAATAAACACTGTACTCTGAATTAGACAACACAGCAAGAGCCAAATCATTTTAGTTCCAAAATAGATCCACAGACAGCAGTAATTCAGTCAAACCTTCAACCAGGGGGTAATTCCAGGATGTTCGTTAAGCGGTTTGCGAGCTCGCAAACTGCTCGGTAAAAATTTTTTCCTCGCTAACGCGTTTTTTGAGATTACACAATTTTCCGAGCTGGCGAACTTGCTCGGCAAGTAGCGTAAAAAAAAATGAGCACGTTAAGTTAACGAGCGACAATTTCATACACAACTTTGTATGACTGATTGTTCAATCGAACACCTTGCTGGCCTATATTCAAAAATTTAATTCTGACGCACCAATAACTGTATATTTTCGTTTAAGCGGTTTCTTTCGTTTCTTGTTGTAAAAGTACAAAAACAAACATGAAAACCTGACGCTTACGCATGTGTTGCAAGCATTGTATACATGTGGCTCAATTTACCTGGGTGTGGCTCAACGTGTCTGACCTAGTGGCTCAAAACTCCCCATGGGGAAGGAAATTTGAGCCGTTTTAAAAAAATCAAAAACATTTTCATAACTTTATAACCAATTGCAAGAAATTTTATTGGAAACAAAATGAACGAGACCTAAGCGATTCCGAATAGTTGTGCAACTTTGAAGAAAACTGGATGTTTAGTTCAGCTTCCAGAAGATTTTAAAATTTACTACGCTCAATATGTCTGACTTACCCCTACGCCTTAAGCACGCACAATTGAAAATGTGCGAACAAAATGCACCATATTTGGTGATGTAGCCCACTCAGAATTAGGTTTAAAAATTTTGAACGAAATTTGCCTAAAAAATGTTCAAAAAGCACTAAAATAGCCATTACAGCATGTAATATTTCAAAATTGTCCGGGGGAGCGTACCCCCGGACCCCCCTAAAGTTTTTCTGTTTTTCAATCTGCTTCAATTAGCTCTGCTGAAAAAACTACTCTTGAAAAAAACTTCTTTTAAAATTTCTTGCTACGCCACTGCAACGCCCCATGAACAACAAATACCATTTTCGCAACATTGTCTTGTCATTTGAGTTCAGAATTCAAGCAAAATTGTAAACAACCCCCCCCAGTAAAAATTAAATTTTGGTACCAAGGAGGCCCGCATCATATCTCTGCCCCTGGGCCCGGATTTTCTCTCAACGGCCCTGATCTCGGCTGCCGCTCGGAGAATTTCTCCTCCGAGGAGAATTAGCGAGAGAAATCGCTCGCTAACTCATAAAATCCTGTAATAATCCCCCAGATCAATTACGTGATTTTACATTCAATTCAATTACTGAGCTCGGACAAAACAGTACAAGCAGGGGAAAATCAAACAGTATCCAATGGGCTTAAGTAAGCAGATCCAACTAACCGATTACGACAGACTAAAACAGCTCAAGCAGAGCGAAATCAAACAATATCAAATGAGTCAAAGTACGCAGATCTAATAAACCGATTAAGACAGATTTTCAGAAAGATATGCCCTACTCGGTAACCTTATTCAAATAGAATACGAAGAGGCTTAAAAAAAGCTAGCAAACAGCTGGGTAGGTTACAAGTGTAACTACTATAATCACAGAAAATAGCACTCAGTAAAACCAACAATTCTAGAGAAACAACTAAACAATGCACTGCCACCATGCTGTCACTTGCTATTATATCAGCTGCACACGTTAATATCAGCTGGACCTCTACCTATTTCTGCTAAAAAAGAGCGAAAGCCCGCTAGAAAATTACCAAGTAAAATCCCCAGAGCGCCACCATGCGTAGGGCATTTAGCGCAATATCTCAAAAGAAAAAAAAGACATGATGGACTTAACAGTTACCGCTATACCAATGCAACGACACTTAATAAATACTAAAAAACGTACTTTTGCACTGGAAAAAGTGAAATAAACTTCACAAATATTAGCATCCATACCAGCATTACTGATTTGAAATGACCAATATCTTATAGTGAAGCTTCCCACAAGAATTAATCCGTTCTCGATCGTGTTAATCTGACCAAGTCCATTTGTCGAAGGATTTCCGGTAACCTTCAACAAAGCATTCAGTCAAATCACAATGTTAAATTTAGGCTTCAACCGCACCTGGTGAATAACAGTTTACTAACGTGGCTAGCTTTTATTTTGAAAAAAGATTTGAGAGTAGCAGCAAAGTTCGCTCTTGTGCAGTAAAATTCTTTTTAAAAAACAATCTGGTCAAACGCAGGAAATAAAAAACACTACTAATCGAAAAATTAATTTTACGAAAATCATCACAAGAAAACGTACTAGAAAAATCCGTTCCAGGATTGTCATTATCAGCTATATGCCAGGCAATATAACTTTTTAAGAACTGTAGTAAAATTTAAAAGTTATGTTTTTTGGCGCTTAGCCTGCACTGCTGATGATGACACCTGAGTCTGCATGCTGTCAAAACGTCTGAGTGCAATGTAAGAAATTCGTTTGGGTTTGAGTCTACATATTGTTTCGAGTTAATTTACATTTTCAAATCATCACTCACCGCAAGATACAGCACATGGCGACTTGGGTTGTCGTCTATCCATGCAATTCCAACAAACGGATCAGCTGCTTGAGTTTGAAAAGCGACATATTCAAAGCTTTGCGAATTGAAAAAATAAGAGTTGTAAAATTTGACGGCTTATGTTTTACAAGCCTACATGCCATGAGAATAACATCACAAAAACTATAGCGTTGCATCAGCCCTTAAATGTGCATAGTCTAGGCTAGCTCACAGCCATTACGTTGCATCTAAAACCGAGCATGGAAACAAGCCAACTAACCACAATTTAATCCTACTTTTTGAAGCGTCAAAAGACTGGGAGGGAGAGGGACCCGTTCTTTTCGCTCATTTTGAACGCAAATAACTTCGTACATACTCGCGCTAAAACGATGCTGAAGGCTTAAGAAAGTAGATAATTTTATAGTTCAAGCCCGCAGAGGGGGAGGGGAGGCAGAAGTAGCCATTACTCCTTCAATTACTTCTTTTGGCCGTTTTCTAGATCGCAAAGTTTGTGTATTTTTGTGACAAAAAATTAAGTAGATCATTCTCTAACTGTGCGTTATTAAGACTCATGTGTTTTGATCGTTTTTGCCATAAATTACAAGAAAAAACGCGAGAAAGTGGCGGTTCGCTTGACCGATCTTAACGTTTGGACGTCAAGTTTTTGCGGCTGTGAACAATTTCCGTTGCACCCCTCTTAAAAATTTTGCGTTCAAAACTCGCTAAAAAGTCGAGTTTGTTGATTTTTATTTGTTTGAACATTGTTTGAGCATGATTCTTGATTCAGGCGTCGTAACACGCATTTTGTGACAAAACAATGTGAAAACTGTGATAAAAGCCACCGACTTCATAATCTATCGTACGTAAAAATTTTATTTTGAAGAAAAAAAATAGGGTAACTTCGCGATTGTTTTTTAATAGCGCCTGCCATGCCATCTGTGATGTTGTTTAGTCTGTTGTTGTAATCGAGAATTCGACATAGTGAAATTACCTAACAGCGTAATAACAAAACGCCACACCCAACAATTAGAGCAACACGTAGGCTACAGTATAAGATCTTGGAAGATCTACTTGGCAAAGCCACAAACAAGAATGTAGTCTAGTGCAGTGGTTTTCAACCTCACAGCATGAGTGAATCATACTTCCTGGACAGTGGCGTAGGCACGGGGGGTTGGAGGTTATTGGTAAGTAGGAGTTTCCTTAAACACGGTGTATCTGCAGTAGCTATGGTTGCACACAATTTTTTTCAAATCAAAAAATTTCAAAATTAAATCAATTCAAATTTTAAAAATTACATCAAAATCTTCACTGTACTCGTTTCATTAACCTTTTTTTGCCCGTAGTTCCACTAATGAAACATATTTTTGTACTAAAGTTTTTGGTATTTACGCAAAACTTAGAAGTATGGTTTCAATGTAGGTTTATTTCACTACCATTGCTCCTTTCATCAAAATACATTTTTGTTTGAAAAAGTGTTAACACTGTCTTCCATTAACACCCAACATTTGCGAAAAAAATTATTTGCAACCATTGCCATCGATTTGCGATTTTGGCGTAGTCTTATGCCAATTTCAGCCGTAAAATGGCTATGCCACGGGGTAAGAACTGTAGCATACTTCCATAATAAAACAACACTTTTCTTTCTGTTTTTTATGGTTCAACTAACACGTTTTCGCAGCGTGTTCCATTAGTGGAACAATGGGCAAAAAGCGAACTTTTTACAGTACATACACGCTATTCTCGCGCACAAGCATTTCTGAGCAATGACTTTTCGCCTTACTAGTTTTTCTTTTGAAAGCGCTTACCACATTTTTGAAACAATCATTGTTATTTCATTGAGTATACTATTATTTCATTACGTTGGCTAAGTTCGCAAAATGCTACGGCTAAACAAAAAGATACAGGCTGGTTTCTAGAATTTTTGTATTTTATTATAGTAGTTACTAAGTTATTAGTTGCACCATTTTGACACAGTTCATCAACGTCTCATCGATTTTCGTCCTGGTGTTAAGTATTGCATAGTGTCAGTAATTAATAACCTATTTTTTAAATGGTGTGTTTCACCATGTCTGTATCTATTATACTGAAATAACTTTTCCAAGTTTTTTCTCCGCTAGTGTTTACTCTTTAAATCTTTTTATCCAGGGCACGACAGTAAATCACGATTCGGCCACATACCCACACATATTTCTAGGAAAAAGGTGTAAAGAGTCTTCCTAAAAATACAGTTATGCAATGATCCATCACGCGAACGTATTAACCAGAGCCGGCGGCAGAACAGTCGACTTAGGGGGCCAAGCGTTTATCAGGGGGCGAAGTTTGAAATTAAGCACAAAAGCGGCTGTCTTCAAAAGAGTAAGCTTGTTGATTAAGGGGGGCAAGCATGTCGATTGGGGGGGGCTAGGCCCACCTTGGCACCGGCTCTGGTATCAACTATGCAATGATGCATGAGCGAGCTCGCATCTTGCGCACAGTCGTTTTCTCATGATAGAAGGACAAATACGTCAATAAATAAATAAATAAAAGTATGAAGTAAAATCTTGTTTGAATACTATAATAAACATTCCCACATTTGAATCTCCCAAATCTTCTAGCACGTATATGCACAGCATTTTTTTGAACTGTAGAAAGTATGTAGGCCTACTTGGTAGGGCCTTGTTGAATCATTCATAGCACTGATGTCGATGCAGGTACCAATTTATGATTGAAGCAGCTAATTTAAAACTGACGTTTATCAATGTAAAATTTTTTCACTGTTTTTCAAGACTTTTCAATTAATAATACAAAGAATCGTGGCGTATGTTCACGGAAAGTAGCATCAGAGGAGTCGAAACCAGTAATGAAATCTTGATGATATTGACAACAGATCTGTCCATTGTTCCACTAGTGGAACATTCACTAAAATCTGATTATTGATCGAGTAACATCACATATTTAAATTTCCTGTTTAAATTCGTTGCCAGGTATGTAAACGTCACATTCTAGTCAACTTTAAAACAGAAAAACGTTTTCGGGCATTAAAAGGTTAAACTCGCTGTAGTGCCGAAGCGTAGTAGTGCCGAAGCGTGGTAGTTAACGGGGTCCAACCCCGCATCTTAGCGCTTGGCCAATACAGGTCCGAAGAAATGTCACAGCGGTGGCGAGCCGTTGACTACACTATGTCCGATTTGACCGGCTTGGGAATTGAACCCCAAATCTTGCATGGATAGCGACATCTTTAAAACTACGCTATAACAGCCCGGTTTGATGAAAAATTATTATAAACGTAAAAATCTAAATTGACACTGCCAGTGAACTCACATCGTGATGACGTAGAATTTTTATGTCATCACTATGCGACGTCACTGAAACTCCTCCCATTCAAAAATCCTGCGGACGCCACTGTTCCTGGAGTATATTACAGTAGTTTTTCAGGGCAATTGAATTTTGAGTAATCGTTTCATTTTTACCGATTGATCGTTTGAGTGGCCGAGAGACAATGAAGCGTACGGATACGTCTTGACGCAATACTAAACTTTTTCTCTTCGTTCCTTTCTCAACGACGACTGGCAACGTGGCAAGTTACACGGATTTTTGCAAGAATTATCGCAAGTTTAACAAAGAACTGTCCAAACGCCGAATTAGGAAGCCAGAGCTGTAGTGTCTCGAGACACGACTTTTCAAAGCCTCGGTCTCGAAGGTGTGAAGTCTCGGTCTCGTCTCGAAGTCTCGTCTCGAGACCTTGAAGTCTCGGAAAACGAGCGTGTCTCGAGGCTGTTTTTACAAGTTCGCTTTAAAATTGAATGAAGTAACTTAAGAAAAACGGCATTTGTTAATGTTACGGCATTTGTTAATGCCGTTTTTCATCAACTGTTAAAAAAACACATATCGGTATGTAAATTTCGGTTGGTGATTAGTTGCATTTTAGTAGCAAGAAAAGAGCATTTAACCGGTTTTTTCACCGGCTATACCGGCCGGCCCAAAAATTTCGACCCGACCAGTGCCCAACCGGTTTTCATCTCTGCCCCAGACCTCCCGCACCGATAGCGGTGTCTTAATCACTGAGCTGACCAGCCGTTTTTTTTTTTTTTTTTTGGAGGTTTACATCGAAAGTTCTCGAGACCCTAGAGAAAAAGGCAAAAGACTCAAAGTTGAAAGCTTATTGTTCTACTAGATAAAAATTCTTTTTGTCTCAAGACAAAAAATGTCTTCGGTAAACATAAATATCGCATTTTTCGTTCTCCGTCTTGTGGTACAATAGCAGTTTTTTCTGCGGTTCTGTAAGACAGCTGTTAAGGCTTGCTTCATTCTCCCAGATGAAGAAATCGACAAAATGTCATAGGCTTACATTTATGTTTAAAATGTTCACGACCTTTTAAGAACCCCTGATTTCAAAAGTCATGTGCCTCGTCTCGTTTATGTCTCGGTCTCGTCTCGACTTTTTGCTCCAAGTCTCGATCTCGAAGTGCCAAAGTCTCGTTTCGGTCTCCAAGATTTTGGTCGAGACTCCAGCTCTGGTTTTTGCGTACCAAATTTTCAAAAACTTTACGTGCACATTTTGCTCCCTTTTCCCCAGACATGATAGGACTAAGGGTGTTTTTTAAATACAAAATGAGTTTAGTTAGGATAGCATTTTTCGACAACTCGTACAATTAAGACTTTGATGAACTTGACAAAATTCGTTACACTATGGAGATACTTACGAATAACGTTGACCGTAAATGACGCGTATCAAAGGATTGGCAGCACTTCCATCTCTTAAACGAATCTAAACAACCATTGGTTAACTTCGGCAATTGCGAAGTCCTGAGCTATTATTGTCATTTAAAAGCTGTTTGCCTGAACCTCATACGAGGGTGTGAGGGGTGAACGTTTAGGAAGACTGCTTTAATGAGTGTACCGCAAAATTACTTTCGTGGAATTTGTTTACCGTTTCGTAGTATAATAGCTCGTGCATGTGTCAATACGACCACTTCGGTACCACTATAGGCCTACTTAACCGTCAAACATCTATATGCTCAAGAATCCAGCCTTAAAGGGATCAACTCAAATTGCACCTGCAGACTGCAGTCTTTTGTCAAATACTAATTTAACAGTTCAGATGGTCGAGTGGTAAGAGCGACTGCCTCATGGAGCAGTAAACTTGAGTTTTGATTCCAAGTTTGACTGTCTGGTAAAACCAATGACTTTAAAATCGTTGTTCACAAGCAGTGTTCCCTCAAAGTTGTGCGCGTGCACACGGCTTTCAGAGACTGCGCACACGCATAAATATATTGCGCACAGACATATCATGATGAAGTAATGTTCTCGTTTGGCAAGTTGAGGAAACTTGTTCTTGGACCAGCTAAAACCAGGGTTCCCACACAATTTTCAATTTCGTTTTCCAGATTTTTTCAAGACTTAATTTTTGACAAATACAACAATAGCACAGGTTGCAGCTACCATATTCAATTACCTTATCAATGCTTTCACCGAATTAACAACTACCAATGATTTTAAGAAATTAACCAAAAGCAAAGAACACAAAATCGCTTTGCAAAGAATAAAATGCATACTTTTAGTATAAGCCAGGGATGTCTAACCTTTTTATTTAATGGGCCGCATTGCAAACCGAAATAATTAACTGGGCCGCAAAACCACCAGAATATCTCAATACTATGGAAAAATTACTTGGATCGCAATTCGCAGCGTTGTTAGCTTGAAGAACACTACGTTGTTTTTGCAGGAAACGAAAGATTGCTATTGTAATCAGAGGCTCACCCAGATTTTGATAAAGAATTGGGGCTGAGCCCCAGCCCCCGAAAGAATTTTTGCAATTTTCACACCAAAAACACTTATTTTCGCACACTTTCTTATCGAAAGAGAACATACCGGTACGTGCAAGGTCATTATATGACAATACGGAATACAAAAATAAATTAGTAGCCGATGCTCGATGTCTGCGAGCAGACGTTTGACCAAAATAAACGAAAGGAGGCTGCAACCATTTTTATTTCGAGTAATTGTAAACTAAAAGTTAGATTTTAGCAGCTTATTACCAGTGATGGAGTACTTGAGTACTGCACTTGTACTCGAGTACCACTTTTGGGGTACTCGTACTCGCAACCCCTGGTACTCAGTTAGTACTCGTACTCGAAGGTCCATGTACTCGGTCAAAAAAAGCGCCGAGTACACGAGTACATTTGGCTTTCGCTAGAAGCAACAAACTAACAAACAAAATGAACTTTCGATAGCAAACAACAGCCAATAATACCCGTAAATAAATTGATGCGCCTTCTCAACATCCCAAACACTGAAAAAACGTATTCATTTATGTTTTTGCGACAAACTTAGAGCTGTTACAACTTAAAAATTGTTCTTTTGCTAAATTTGTAACAGCACTCGTACTCGAACTTTTTTACAGTACTCGTACTCGAGTACATTTTTCAATATCAGTACTTGTACTCGTACTCGAAGTTTTTTGCGGTACTCGTACTCGGAAGTTGAGTACTCGACTACATCACTGCTTATTACAAATTTCTTGAACGCCAGAGCCAAGGGGATGGCGCGGTGGCCCTCCTGCGTGAGTCTATGATTGTAATCCAAACATTGACGCTTGACGACCTGATGCCCAGCGTCGACATTTTAAAAATCGACGACGCATCGGCTAGCGTCAACGAAAAGTTGAAGGCGTCAATTGTCACCGTCAAGTTAGCGGCGTCAACGCATACCACTGCTAATACAGCAACTATTTCAAAAACGTTAATTCAGTTTTAGCAAGATGTCCTCCACTCAAAGGCATGACGACCGCTGTAGCCACGTCTAAAACATTAAAATAATTTTTATGAGCAAACGGTGCGTTTTAGGAGAAATATTTATTACATATAAAGCATTTTGGTTAAACTGCATGAAGGCTCTTGCGCTCACCGCTGGAAAAATTTGCTAAAAAAATTTTTTTACTGCGAGTCCTAGATAGTGGGCCGCATCCAAACATTAAGTGGCCGCATTGTGGCCCGCAGGTTGGACAATGGACATCCCAGGTATAAGCCTACTAAAATACGTTAATGAACACACAGTTTAAACCTAATCACTTTTGATGCACAGTTACATGCAGAAAATATATGGAGTTTATAGAAATGCAGAAATCAGCTGCATAAACGAAGTATAGAGCCGTACAAATTTTTTCAAGCAACTTTAGTTTAAAAAATAGTTGCGACACTTACGAAGTTGTCCAAAACTTATCAAAATGTGAGGAGTACCCGACCATCTAAATCTAGCTCAGACTGTAAATATTTCCAACGTTTCTTACAAAACTTTTCAAATATTGACATACTGTTATTACTTTTGTAGTCTTGCCAGAAAAAAGAGCCTACTAGTCATTTCTCTCATTAAACGAATCATCCATCTATTGCTACTTGACACAACGTTTCATAATGATATGCTGTACCCTTCGGCTTCGACGCAATGCATCTTCCACCGGTACTACAAAAAATTGTGTTAAAAACAGCCAGTTTTAGTTGATGCTGAATTTACGCCACCAAACATAAAAGACAAGAGAAACATTTTAGCATATTTTCCACCCAAAATGGTCTTCCTAAATAACAAACACAGGAAGTGCACACGTCAAACTCTAACTTTAAAACCTGTGACTTCTTCGTAAAAAAAGAGGTAGGCGTCTAATCCAACGGCACAAGATCGATGATAACAAGTCTTAACATTGTACAAAAACCAAAATAATTACAAACCCAATGTCACAAAACCATTGCGAGTTTTGCAACACGATGCCTCTTTCATTAGGCACCATGCACGTACACACTACTGTCTCAAGCTGGCGATAACTGTAGTTTTGAAACTCTTCACCATTATTGTGTTATATAGCCCAATGGTGTAGAACTTCAGGTATAAAATGCATGAAGGCAAGCCCAAAAAGCAAAACAACCTAACGACCATAAACCAAAACATATGAAGAAACTGTTATTGAAAAAACAATCTAAGCACTGTGCAATGTAATCTTTCCTTTGCCCCACATGTGGCGATGCAAACGACCGTCTCCTTCGCGCTCCTCAAATATTCCAAAAGAAAAGTGAGTATTGCAACCAATGTTAATACTGCAAAACCTGAGTGATAAAAGGAACTACAAAACAATGGCTGGCTGCTATTATTTACAATATCGAATCTCAATGACATGCCCAGATGAAATACTGAAGAGAAAAAACGTACGAACAATCATCAAAATGCGGGATCAAGTCTGCAAAAATATTTTCATTTTCCATACCAACATGTGAAAAAAAGTTTTTCTTTTAACTTTTTCAGCCTGGAAAACGAAATATTAATTTTTCATACTTTGAAGACTAGTGTGGAAACCCTGTAAAACAGGTGTAACGATTGACGAACCTATTTGCTGTCGCGGGCCACTTTGTCACGAACTAATGAGCAAGCGGGCCGCATAACTTTTTAGTCATAAACATATCGGTCCAAATTTTTTGAAATGCCTTTTTGATGCGCAATCTTTCGTTTCTTCGCCGAAGACATTGAAATAAACAGCCTATTAAGTATTGATTGAAAAACGGAATGACAAATACCTCAAAAAAAGGTAAAATTTGTGTATTATTATTATTGGCATATTCATCCTCCTATCACGAGAAAGTGACAAAGCGCTGTGCGAGCTCGCTTAGGAGTTGCCGGCCATCTGTCCACCACACTAAGATGGGGGAATTCCGTTAAGTGCCTTTCCCAAACGGAACAACCAGTAAACTTGCCGGCTTGTTCCTTACATTGTCCCATAAATACTGAACGTCAAGCAGGGAAGCTGTGAATACCAATTTTTAAGTTATTGGTTTGACCCGACTCGGAATCGAACCACAAGTCTACCGATCCAGAAGCACACGCTCTATACCACTCGGCCATCTGATCGGCATATGGTATTACTTTTTTGTAGAACCTCACGGTAACTGCCGCTTAAGCGGCGGTTAAAATCTCAGGGAGGTTCCTTGACTCGAAAACCTTAAACGGTCACTTCGCAGTCTCCTTCGAGGTTTCAGTTGCATGTGATTTTATTTTCAACTTTTTATTTCGTGCTTTGATTTGTATTATTTATCTAAAATTTTTTTGCATCTGTTAACTAAATAAATTACCTACCTACCTACGTACCTTAAAAGCTCACCAATTCATTTTGGCAAACTTAGGTAACCTCCATACTCAGGGATGGGCGCGATAAACCGTTTTGCACCTAAGCGATAACAATAATCGACAATTTAAAAAAAGCTCTGGGTGATACCGGTAATCGACATATCTCAATTTCTTAAAACGATATCAGTAATCGATAAATTATTGCCGATAAATTTTTCCCATAAATGTTGCGATAAACTTTCAATGTGTTTGACGAAAATTTTTTTTGTAGTCAAATTGCAAAAATGTTTTTTCAGATTTTTCAAGAAAAGAGAGCAGTTCACGGACTTTGCCGTAGCATCAAACAGAGATTTTTTCAAATTGCAACAAGACTTTTATAACGTCAGCCACTAGCGTAGCCAGGATTTGCAATGAAAGGGGTTTTGATAATGACGACACATTCGACCATTACGTTTTATACAGGAGCGGATTCAGAAAGTTTTGGTGAGGGCGGGGGGTGTAATTTTCAATTAGGTTGAATGTTACCTAAATACAAAAACGTTTAGACCCGGAAACGAGCGTAAATAAGCCTTTTGAAAATGTTTCATGTCAGGGGTGTATTCAAAATTTTTTTTCAGGAAGAGGGCATCAATTTTCGTCACTTTTTCAGGACCAGTTTTTTTCAGCTGAGTTAATTTTACACAACTTAAGTACCAAAAATGATTCTAGGGGGGTCCGGGGGCTTGCTCCCCCGGAAAAATTTTGAAAATTTGCATACTGGAATGGTCATTTCAGTGCTTTTTAAACAAATTTCGGGGAAAGCTTGTCAAATTTTGGCTCCTATTTTTGAGTGCTTCATCAATGACGCATTTTCTTCGAAATAAATATCAGAAAATGAAGTATGTATGACGTCTTTTGAGGCTCAATGGAAGGGGCTGTAATAATCGTCTATCGAGATAAATTATCGGCGATAACGAGTTATATTCCAAAAGCAATATTGGTAATCGATAAATCCAAACCATTTTGAGCGATAACGCTAATTAATCGCAACAGCTCAGAAGACCAAGTGGTATAGAGCGTCAGTCTCTTGAGCTGCAGACTCGCGTTTGATTACGAGTCGGATCAAACGAATGACTTTAACATTGGTATTCACAGCTTCCCTGCTTGACGTTCAGTATTTATGGGTCAGTGTGGAGAACAAGCCGGCAAGTTTACTAGTTGTGCCGTTGGGAAAGGCACTTAGCGGGATTCCCTTATCTTAGTGTGGTAGACAGATGGCTGGCAACTCCTACGCGAGCTCGTATAGCGCTCTGATCGCTTTCTCGTGATAGGAGGATAAATATGCAAGTAACTAAACTAAACTAACTAATCAGTAATAAATCATCGCCGATAAATTATCTGGTTAAATGCCCATCTCTGCCTTAACTACTTTAAGACAAGCTAAGCTCTCACTCAAATAGCTGCTCGTATCAAAATAAACAACGCTCGTATACTGTACCATGCTGAAGCTGCAACGCACCACGAGTTGTGTTATTATTATCGCATAACAATGGAACTGCTGAATCCTGAAACAGATGAAAGGCTTGCAACTTGTACTTTGTACGTTTGCATAATCCCAGTGTGATACGCGCGTTTCAATCGGGAACTCAGCTTTTGATCTCGCATGGCAAAGATTAATTAGACGGGAAAAAGAAATTCAAGAGTACTGGTCTCGCCGAAATGTTCGCGGGCCGTAAGAAATTCTTTCGCGGGCTGTTCGTCGCCTCTGTGCTACAAGAACGCATTTCTTCGCAAAATGTGCAGTCTACCGTGAGCAAAAAATGTACCAGCAGTAACATAACCAAGAGAAATTGCGCTACTTGTTTTCAATAGCTGCCATAATCAACAATGGCTTGTTGCACTGTTGCACAAACGTTAGTCATTTCTAAAGAAGTGCGCACTCGCCAAAGTTTCTGGCACACAGACGACAACAAAAACTCAGAGGCAGGAGCGGATCCAGAAAGTTTTGGTGGGGGGGGGGGTGTGATTTTAAATTAGGTTGAATGTTAACTAAATACAAAGATGTTTAGACCCGGAAACGGGCGTAAATAAGCCCTTTCAAAATGCTTCATGTCAGCGGCGTATTTAGAATTTTTTTCAGGGAGAGGGCACCAAACTTCGTCACTTTTTCAAGCTTAGTTTTTTTCCGGCAGTTAATTTCAAGCAACTTAAGTAACAAAAACGACTCTAGGGGGGTCCAGGGGCATGCTCCCCCGGAAATTTTTTGAAAATTTGCATACTGTAATGGTCATTTTAGCGCTTTTCAAACAATTTTCAGGCACAGTTTGTTCATATTTTTGGCCCCTAACTTTGAGTGCTTCATCAAATATGATGCATTTTGTAAGCACAGTTTCGATTATGCGTACTTAAGACGACTAAGGTTTATTGTAATGAACAGGGGTGCAAATCTATGTTGAGCATTGGGGGAGATGATTTAGCAAAATCGACGACCATTTTTCGATATTGGGGGATGATTTAGAAAAATTGACACGTTTGCAGATGCCCAATTTTTTGCCCAAAATGAAGTGAAGACCTAAATAAAAAGGTCATAACGTTCCTAGATGCCCAATTTTTTGCCCAAAATGAAGTGAAGACCAAAAAAAGGCCATCACGTTCGCTGATGCCCAGTTTTGGGACATGAAAATATTGGGGGGGATGCTACCGGATTATTGGGGGGATGCATCCCTCCATGGATTTGCACCCATGGTTATGAAGAGGTTTGAAATTATAGAAAAACTTTATTTATCCAAAGCATTGTTGAAAATGGCTGGTGGGGGGGTATGCATCCCCCACATCCCCCCCTTGCTCAGAGGTAACATTGCTCGTAACCAGTGGCGTTAGAAGTACTTTTAAGTAGGGGGGACTGAAATTTGCGTTACCATATCAACGTCGTGTTACCGCAACATACTTCCATGCACTTTACTTCAGTTAAGGTCCTTGGAGACAGCTTGATAAACTCAAGCTTTCCTCGACCTGCCATAACGCAGTAGCCAGATGCACGGTTGTAAACGCGGTAACCTCCTATAAATGAACTTACAATCCGTTCACAAGCTTCTAGGCAGGATCGTATTTGGGAGTGGGTCATTGTGCCATGGCCCCTCCTTTTGACTCTGCCTCATAGTAAAAACAAAATTAATGGTGCCAAGTGACTGAAATATGCAAGACTCTTTTGATGGTTTCTGTAGCTTATGGCCAGGGACGGATCCAGAAGGTAAGATGAGAGGTATGCATCCTTATACCACCATTTTCAAACATGTTTTTGATGAACACAATTGTTTCATAATTTCGAACCTCTTCGATAGCAATAAGCCTTACACCTTAAGAACGCATAATTGAAAATGTGAGAATAAAATACATCATATTTTTTGTATTTAGTTGCATATATGTCCTCCTATTACGAAAAAGCGATCAATGCGCTGTACGAGCTCGCTTAGGAAAATACGAGCTCGCTTAGGACAATAGTTTGGTGAAGCACTCAAAATTAGAGTTGAAAATTTAAACAAAATTTGCCTAAAAATTATTCAAAAATCACTAAAATAGCCATTCGCTGCATGCAAATTTTAAAAAATTTTCCGGGGGAGGATGACCCCAGACCCCCCGAGAGCTTTTCTTGTTTGTCCATCAGGTCCAAATTTGTTCTGCCAAAAAAATACGCTTGAAAAAAATTCGGAAATTATCCCTTCCCCCTTTTACAATTTTTTGCTGCGACGCTGCTCCTAGGATAAGCTAGCTGCTGTAATTCTAATTTGACATTTCGCTGTTTCGTTGTTATCTGCCCAGAAGTTCCTATTAAAATTGGAGAAAATTTAACTGTGACATCATAATAAAGCTCCAAGAGCTTTGTTGTTTGTAAGCGAAGTTACAAGGAAATCGCACAATTTTTGCGATTTTGTTCACCCACGCCGCAAAGTTGCAAAAGTTAGTGCGTTGGGATCATGGCATCAATGAAGAAAAGAAAGGAATAACACGTGACGCCATAAGCCATCGTTGAAGTGCAACAGGGTGTGCTGTAGTTATCACTTTTTGAAAGGGGGGCTCAAAATTTCTATGGGGAGCTAAAAAAACAGTACCCACCTTTTAACGTCCTTGTTCATAACCTTCCTATTTGACGCACAGCACTAAATGGATAGGACAAGTTAACAAGTTTACTTGTTGCACCGCTGAAAAACTTGAAAGGCACATGGCAGATTCCCTTATTTTAGAGTGGTCGACAGTCCTAAGCAAGCTCGTAATAGCACTTTGATGGTTTCTCGTGGTAAAGGGACAAACATTAAACTACGTAACAAACTATAAATCTATGTTAATGCATCTCTGCACCAAGCAATTGTCTGGTTTTACCAGCACGTACTTTATTTCCATCGTTAAACATATCATGTCCGCCATCACTAATTGACTTGTCCATTGGAAAACGATCGTATCGGTAAGAGTACCAATCAGGATAAGAGTTTTTTATATACAATTCATTAGTAGAAATGGCATCAAGAGCATTAGTAATTCGAGCTAAAAAGTTCAATAAATTACACTTTACAAACTACAATTGACTGCTTCTACATAACGTATAGAAAAAGTGAGCAACGCAACGTGTCAAAACATCATATCAATTCATTAACATAGACACAAAATTCCATAAAATAATTAAAATTGATCAATCTTCGTCCAACAAGCTTGGAATCAAATAAACTTAGTGCTAGCATGCTTAAGACTCTTCTGCCAAGCACATGCTGCCAATTATCAGCTCTCAATTTCAAAGAAGTATAGTAGGCTCATAATCAGTTTTTTATGGTCGTTCTTCAGGTTAAGTGTATCTTTTTATCATCACCAAGTGTATTTAAACAGACTCTTTCAGGGGCGGATCCAGGGGGAAGTGGGGGATGCATCTCCCCCAACAGCCATTTTCAACAATGCTTTGGAAGAACAAAATTTCCCATAATTTTGAGCCCCTTCATAACAATATGCCTTAGTCGCCTTAAGCACGCATAATCAAAACTGAGCAAACAAAATGTATCATAGGCCTATTTGGTGAAGCACTTAAAGTTAGGGGCCAAAAATATGTGCAAACTTTGCCTCCTGAAAGTTGTTCAAAAAGCACTACAGGGTGACCCAAAAAAAACGGGATCCGTGTATTTAGAATAATTAGAATTGGGTTCCGTTTTTTTTGGGTCACCCTGTACAATGGCCTTTACAGTATGCAAGTTTTCAAAACATTTCCGGGGAAGCATGTCCCTGGATCCCCTAGAGTCGTTTTTGTTACTTGAGTTGCTTAAAGTTAACTCTTCCGGAAAAAAACTGCGCTTAAAAAGTGACGAACTTTGGTGCTCCTCCTTGAAAAAAATTCTGAATACGCCCCTGACATGAAACATTTTCAAAGGGCTTAGTTACGCCCGTTTCCGGGTCTAAACGTCTTAACGTATTTGTATTTAGTTAACATTCAACCTAAATTCAAAATTACATCCCCCCCACCAAAACTTTCTGGATCCGCTCCTGGCTAAGAATTAGCAAAAAACGATATTCATTGTAGTTGAGTTTTATTAGCAACATCTTACCCAATTCTGCTGGAGATAATGCAGGCCGTGGTCGAGGCGCAGGCACTGCAAAAAAATACGTCAATTGCGAAAAATTATCCTAAAAAAAAAACATATTTCCCGGATTTGTTTTCTTCTCCGAAGCATTAGTCTTAAACTCAATCCACTCTATGAAAATTTTACAAAATAAAGTCAAATGTGACGTCATTCTCAACCCCTCCCATTGCAAAATCCTGGCTACGATAGTGTGGACTGTACTGGCAGAACCCCGGGTGAAAAGCAATGATATTGCCTATCGTTAATTCTATTATTCAGTCAATCAATTAACAAGTTTATTTCAGACTATGTCAGTCCATATGAACAAAGGAAGCGAAAGTGTATTATACAAAAACAACATACACACGGTAACCAAAACAAACAAACAAAAAGGTACAGGTATCAACTAAGGTGAATAATTTCATAGAGAAAAAGTTACATTGAACCAGAATACATTGAAGCAGACAGCACTGGCTTTACGCTACTCAACTGCTGAATGCTGTGCACCAGCATGGTCTCGATCATCCCACACTAAAATCGTTGATTCGGAACTGAACAAGGTCTGCAGAATCATTACCGGCACCTTACAACCAACACCCCTCAACAATCTTTACCGCCTAGCCACTATCGCTCCACCACGAATCTGAAAATCGCCACCCGCAAGGAAAAAGGCAAACAGATACTTGACTCCAGCCACCCTCTCCATGCACACACACTTGCCCTACCTAGACTCAAGTCCCGCAAGAGTTTTGCCAGAGTTACGCCGCTAGAACATGCTGATTCGGAAACAGCACGAATGGAACTATGGTCTGCTGAACTCAATAATGCCCAGTCTTCTTCCATCCCAGCCCCATCTGAGAACTTTCAACAAGTCTCTTTTCTTGGAAGGAAAGGCTGGTGCTGCCTCAACAGAGCCCGGTGTAAAGTTGGTCGAACCAATGCCAACCTCTATAAGTGGAAGATGGCTTCCAGCCCAACGTGTGAATGTGGAACTGAGGACCAGACAATGGAACACATCTTGAGCCGCAGTTCTCTAGGTCCATCCTGTAACGATCACGACCTGAGAGAAGCCAACAACCACGCACTCACCTGGACTAAATTCTGGCGTGATAAGCTATGAATGAATGAATTTCATACAGTAGAAGTAGTTCTTCAAAGTTCAGATATTATTAACTCTCAGCTACTTTAAAAAGATTTTTGGTCTCACATGCAAAAAGCTTAAACTTTTGCGTTCAAAAACCCTCGCCAAAAAGTTGAGTTTTTGGTATGAGACGCCGATTGAAAAAAAATAATATAGCTTTTTCCACACTATATCGGCGATCTGTAGTACGAACAGCAGAGAGCTCAATGACTGAAGCCAGAACCTGCAATCACTATTGTTCAGATCAACGCTAAGCGCGGTTCTCAGGAGGTATCCAAAAACAAAACTCAATACTTAGAAATTACAACACTGCTAAAAATTTCTAAAAATTTTTAAACCTAAAGTGCATCAACGGCTGCACCACATTACTCAGCATTCGACAAGTCTCACTGCAGCACAGTATAAGCTGCACCAAAAAAGCAGCGCCATAGAAAATGACCAAATACATCACGCGATCACAATTTTGCGTCACAACACGTCATCATCGAAAAACCAAAAAAGGAAAAAAACGGCGGTACATATTACTGGTCAACTTGAATGGGTCACGTTTTACTATGCTTTAGAATGAACTTGTTTCTGTGCCTACATTTGCCAAGTATTTCCGAACGTTTGTTTAATGTGCATTTCGGGTCCGATTGAATGATTGTAAGCTTTTCAGACATACATAGGTTGTAGGCACAGAAACAAGTTTATTCTAAAGCATTGTAAAACGTGACCCATTCAAGTTGACCAGTAATATGTACCGCCGTTTTTTTCCTTTTTTGGTTTTTCGATAATGACGTGTTGTGACGCAAAATTGTGATCGCGTGATGTATTTGGTCATTTTCTTTGGCGCTGCTTTTTTGGTGCAGCTTATACTGTGCTGCAGTGAGACTTGTCGAATGCTGAGTAATGTAGTGCAGCCGTTAATGCACTTTAGGTTTAAAAATTTTTAGAAATTTTAGCAAAATTTTTAGCAGTGTTGTAATTTCTAAGTACTGAGTTTTGTTTTTAGATACCTCCTGAGGACCGCGCTTAGCGAGAAACAGGCTGTAGAAGTTTTTTTTAATTTTAAATTAAAAGTTGATCTGAACAATAGCTTTTTCCGCATGTTTTTTTCGGCCAATTTATAAGCTACATTTTGTCAAAGATATTATATAGATAAAATATTTCCTATATATATTTAAGACAAACAAGTGGCTTAAAAAGCCGAGAAACTAACACAAAATATTTAAGAAATTTATGAGTCGCCGTTTGGGAAAAAAATAATTTAGCCGTTTGGAAAAAAAATCATTAAGACAAATTATTGCATAAATTTGCCACAAAAAGCAGCGCAAAACATCCTATGAGTTTTGCGCTGCGTTTTTTGGCTAATTTATGCAATAATTTGTCTTATATATATATAGAAAATTTCCTACATGTTTTGCGCTGCGTTTTTTGGCTAATTTGAGCAATAATTTGTTTTATATATTGTATAGGAAATTTCCTATATGCTTTGCGCTGCATTTTTTGGCTGATTTGAGCAATAATTTGTCTTAAATAATATATTGGAAATTTTCTATATATTCTGCGCAGCATTTTTGGGCGAATTCCAGCAATATCGAAGTAAACCCTAATTTAATGGAGCTATCATTTATCGAAGTAAATCCTAATTCAATGGAGGTATAAAGTATGTCATCATGCTTTCTTTTATTAGCCATTGAACCATTGCAGTTATTATTTAATAATATGTTTGATTCTGTTTTTTTTTTACCACTGACATATAAAACTTTACGGCGAAAAAAATCTAGAAATTGCTGACGACCAATTTTATCACAAGCGTAAAATGTCTGTTACAAAAACAGTATGATGCATATGTTTATTTCCAAGTAGCTCTCTGTGGCCCACTGAAAATGTCTTCGTGGCTCACTACTGAGCCATGGCCCACAGTTTGGGAACCACTAAACTAATCAATGCGTTCGCAAATAAACAAATTGCAGGCACAACTTTTTTCTATCAAATTCTGATTATTCGTAATTCGTTAGCTGAAAGCCTGAGCGTTCATTGTTTTGTTGTACGGTGTTTGCATTTTCGTAAAACAGGCTCGCAAGTCGCAGCTACGGAAGCTTTGATTCGCAGCAACAGAAATTTTGCTTAATTTTGCAAGCTTAGCCGATTTTAGCTAAGCTTGCACCATTTTTTTAGTCAATTCGATTTTTTTTCGGTCATATATTCTAACTTAAGCTTAAAAACCACTTTTAACATTTTCGTGAACTATGAAATTTACAGAAGTTTTGAAACAAGGTAGGCTACGCATGACCACTAAAATGGAAAATTCGAAAGCATGGTGTCGTACAAACAAATAATTAGCTATGTTGGAACTGAGCAACGTATCCAAGACACTTTATGTCAATACTATAGGGCAACCAAAAGCCAATAAAATCAAATTTTTCTGCTTTGTTCAGGAGTTATGAAACGTGTACAAACTAAATTTCAGGCTAATGCGATGAGACGTCTCAAAGTTATTAAGTCAAGAAAAATCAAAATTCAGCATTAGGTCAAAAAGCAATTAGCACATTCTCTTCTCGACATTAAGTATTGTTTGAGTGTAACTACTAGACTTTGCCGTTTGGATTGGTTGATTTACCACCATTTCCACATGTCTCAGCCTTTTGTTGGTATATTGTGCTTATTGTAACGTAATAGTTTATTAGGCCAATCGCTTATTAATGAGCGATTGAATATAAGTACGTACTGTAGATTAGGCTTGCTTGTGCATTTTGCTTGCTTGAGTCTTTCGTGTTTTTCGTTTTTGTGTTGCTTTACTGGAAACAAGAAGACTAATAATTTTGTTGCATTTTGCACAGTGGCAAGCGCATGAACTTATTGGCCAAAATAAAGTCAAAATTTGTAAAATTTAAAGTCAAAATTTCAAGATATTTAGGTCAAAAATTGGTTTCCCTAGACTCATTACCTTTATAAGAGCTAATTATTAACACCAGAAGAAAAGAGCAATATTGTTAAACTAAAATAATTGCAAATTTCTTTCGGTCATTGTGACCGAAAAAAAATTCGGTCTCTGCCAAAAATATTCCATCAATGACCGACAAATGACCGAAAAAAAGGAAACAAGGTTTCAGTACGATGTCTGATTAAGACTTTAAATTTTGCAAGGGGTACGAACATTTTCCGTAGTGCGGTGGCTTTCATCACCCCGACTCAGATATAGACCACGCATCACACCAGGATAGTCATTCTTTAAGGCCTATTAAGATGACACATGTCATGCCACAGAAATTCTTGAACGCGAACCACCACAGACGTGTTTGTCAGATTGATATCTTTCTGGCTCTGATTTTGCTGCATCTGGTAGCGAACGCTTTGGGTCATGAATCCTTTTTATTAGGCCAGCTGAAACGAAGTTACACTCAGCCACTCAATGTGGTCCGTAGAGTTAAGGTTTGCAAAGCTTCATTGTTTCATTTTTTTACGAAACTCGGACGTTAAAAGGTATTAATCGACGCAATTAAATTGATCACATCGTTTTGTTGCCGACTACCAAAAACGCAAGTAATCTTCATGCAATATTTCATATTATACCATATAGGCCTAGCTCATTGCTGGTGCTTCGCCATTGGGCAAATAGGCATTCCAGGGTCTCTGCTAACTTTAGTTACGCCTCTGGTTCACGGCACACAGGTATCAGTTTACACTGGATGGTACAGTATCGTAACTGTGTAGCTACTGGTGTGTTTCCGGGCACCTATGCCTAGTTAATATTTGCCACTTTTCTCAGATCAAATTTTTCTGCAAAAAGGTTATTTATGTTCTTGGCATGCTCCAGACCTGTTTCTATGTCTAACTGTGTCCGCATACTTTCAGCAAATGCAATCATTAGAATCACTGACACCATAGTAATCCATGCTAGGAATGCAAACCTATTTCCCAAGATGACATCACGGCAAGCGACTCTTTATTTTTACACATAGTGAAACTTTATTGACACAGTTGCAAGTTCTTGCAAAATCGCAACATTTAAAAAATCCCACAGCGCTAACGCAGGAATATTTTACCCGGAGTTTTGTGCAAATATTTAAAATGACTTGTATCATTAAATTAAATGTCAAAAGCGCAAACTCAAACAAACTTTACAGGCTAGGTGAAATTTTAAAGTGTGTTTCTAGACACTCAAATTTTTTTCAAAATGTGTGAAAGTTAAGAACCTTTTCATTGTGCATATTTGTCATTTGAGCATTCTTTAACAACTAAAATCTGTTAATCTAAGTTACCTGCATAAAAATAGCCGCTGAATCCTTCATCGTCAACTGTTAAATCTGATAAAAACCTCAACTCGACGGAACGCGTGTTGGAAACATACAAAGGTGGAACCGAATGGCCGGAAAAACGGTCCACAAAACGATTATTTTCATACACCTAATTATATTCATGTTATAAGTTTTCTGCTGTATATCACATAGGTCAAAACGATAATCAGTTTTTTACACCCAAGACAAAAACAACATCTAAAATTCATTAGTGTCGATATGAACATTAAGTAAACTAAAAAACAAGTGTCTTTCTTAAAGTAGGGCTTCACCTTTAAAATCAACAGTTATTGCTGTCTGCCTACCCTACAGTGCCATTTTTTCGTCAACACAGCCTGATATGATAGACAGTGTTACCGAGTAAAGTAGCATGGCTAGCCATGTTCAGTAGCGTCAGGGTCTAAAATTTAATGTTGATTGTGCAACAGACTTCTTCAAGGATATTTTTAAACTCTATAATACTCAGAATGCATTTAATGGTTTGAAGAAAGGCATAAGCTTACTGTTACATAAGCTTACTGTTTGCAACAGCTCAGATGGCCGAGTGGTATGGAGCGTCTGTCTCTTGAGCTGTAGACTCGGGTTTGATTCCGAGTCGGGTCAAACGAATGACTTTAAAATTGGTATTCACAGCTTCCCTGCTTGACGTTCAGTATTTATGGGACAGTGTGGAGAATAAGCCGGCAAGTTCACTTGTTGTGCCGTTGGGAAAGGCACTTAGCGGGATTCCTCCATCTTGGTGTGGTAGACAGATGGCCGGCAACTCCTAAGCGAGCTCGTATAGCGCATTGATCGCTTTCTCGTGATAGGAGGATAAATATGCAACTAAATAAAAAAAAATAAAAAAATGTTAACAGCTGAGAAAAGGCATAACTGTTCACACAAAGATGACCGAGTGTATATAGAGTGCGTCTTTGAAGCAATAAACTCCAGTATGACTCAAACACTGGTCAAACTAATGACTTTCAAAATTGGTACTTAGCGTTTCTCTGAAAGACGTTTAGCGTTAAAAGGGACAGTAAGCTGGCAAGGGCGTGCAGTTGTGGTTATCATTCATTACAATTTCCTTTAAAAATCAATTTCAATAAAGAGCACCTTACTAAATGCTTTTTCTCACCAATAAATAGTCACAGCACATTTCAGTGGCAAATTGAGAAAAACGAATGGCAATGCGTGAATCTTCTGGTGCAGTAAGGTTCCAACTGCAATTTGCGTAATAAGGATAGCGTTGCGGATATCCAGGGGAAGAAAAAATCTCATTTTGGGAGCGAGATGCAACCGCCGCAAATCCACAATCTGTCAAAGCAAAACATTGGAAGTAAATACAAAACTGTTAAGCTTGCATAAAACATCCTGGGGTGGATTCTTAATTGTTGGGGGGAAGGATTTGAGTGAACTAACCAAAATATTCAGTATACTCTGCAGCATAAAGCCAAAGCATCTAACGTGTGGCAGTGGCAGGGCCCATTTCCGTGGCAAAGCTACAAAGAAACGTCGCAGCAGTGGCGAGTCGTCTGTGAAAGTGTCCAATTCAACTGGTTTGGGAGTCAACTCCCCGACCTACCGCATCGACAGCGATGTCTCTAACCACTTGACCAACCGACAAATGCTTGACTTAAAATTTTGTGAATTTAAAAGTGTGCCCTTTGGATCAACAAAGTGCATTGTTAGTTAATTGTACTTCATCTATGATAACACAGAGTAGATTTCGTTCTGAATCAAAATAATAAAGCTGTCCAATTCTTTTTAGGCCAGTCAGTCAAGAAGAAACGGCTGGTTGATGTCAAGAAGAAACGTCATTCCCTAAGTCCAATTTTTTGGAGTTTCCTAATATGCTATTGTCGAGTTTTTGTTGCGTTTGAAATCATTTTCTATGCGTAGATTACTTTTCGAAGAATTAGTATTTAGTACCATTGAAAAGTTTTCAAATAGATCGAATATACCTGGTTTAGTTGTAGATAGCGGTGGAGCGAGGGTAGTAATTGGGACTTCTGCAAAATAACATCAGCATGGTGAAGTCAAAACCGGCATGTCATATACTTATGTTACGTCTGCTTAGGTTTAAATGTCTGGAAACTCACTGCTTGGTTTTAAACTCCGTTTCAGTTGCGGAGTTAAGTCTGCCTGGCAATTCTCTCTAACTGGTGTGTATTTTCTGTTTTCATCGGTAACAAGCTCTTACCATTGGTATGCATTACATTTATTTTATGTACTGTCCCTTCATGTCATGAGTTTAATTTCGTTTCTCTGCAAACACCTGAAATTCTTGTGATAACTTTTTTGAGAAATATTGGGCGTCATCAGTCATCACCATAAAAATGATACAAAAAGATAGCAAGTAGAGCCTATCTGTGCATTTGAATTGTTTAACTTAAATGGAGTGGCGTAGCCAGCCCAAAATTTTGGGGGGCTTTTCCAGTGGCGCACCCAGGATTCGGCAAAAGGGGTGCCCCAACCGGGGGTGTGGAGGCCAAGCCCCCAGCCGCCGGAGCAGAGCCGGCGCTAGAGCAGTCGACTTAGGGGGGTCAAGCGTTTATCGGGGGTCAAGCGGTCAAAATTTAAAATTAAGCACAAAAGCCGCTGTCTTCCAAAGAAAAAGCTTGTTAATTGGGGGGGCAAGTATGTCAATTGCGGCCTGGCCCCCCCTTAGCGCCAGCCTTGCGCCGGAAGCTAAGGGAGTTTGGGGGCAGAGCCCCAGCCGCCACGCATTTTTAGGGTTTTTGCAAGAAAAATGCTCATTTTAGCGTAGTTATTTTGTCAAAAAGTGGTCTTAATCCGCCCCTGCTTGCGTTGTTAGTAGATTTACGGACCCCCGAATGGTCTTAATCCGCCCCTACGTGCGTTGTTAGTAGATTTATGTTATAGCATTAGTATCTTTGTTTGTAGGCTAGTGGTCACTAAAAATATTTCGGGGGGGGGCAATTGCCCCTTTCGCCACCCCTCCCCCCGGCTACGCCCCTGCTTAAATGTATCCGAGGCAGAATAGGCTTCCCAGGTAGAAGTAGCAGCCCGATTAAGTTTATCTCACAGCTTACCTATTAAATTTTCTATTTGGAGTGAGAACTAAGGTGTGTGGTAACCCTAATCTTTTGGTCGTTTTATTGTTCGGTCATTTGTCAGTCATTGACCGAAATTTTTCGGCAATGACCAAAATTTTTTAAGCTCGTTTGGTTACAATGACCGAAAAAAAACTTGAATTTTTGAAGAAATGCAGCAGACGAAGGCTGCATAGAAGCAGTATGCAAGGTGATGACCTTTTTTTTCTGCAGATCACTACGTGAGACCTAGAAACTTGACCGCACTATTATCGAGTTGACCGAAAAAAAGTTGGGCAAATTTAACTAAAATCGGTCAAATGACCGAAACAAAATTTTGAAAAAAAAAAAACAGATGGCAGCCTAGCTGCAAAACATTAAAAAAACAGCAATATAGGGCTCCACAAGTTTACAGGTTCGATGCAACAGCACAACGATGGTTACTAAAGCGAAAATTTAAATGCTTGTCGTAAACGTAGACATTATCGGCTATGTCACTGTAGTAAACGTTCAGCGCATTTGAGAAACTAAAAAAAGCCTATGACACATTGCATAATGAACCAAAATTGTAGGCTAAGCAAGTGCAACTGAATACACAAGCAACCAAAGAAAAGATATTGCACAACTAAACCAAATACAAAAAATGGTTTTTCGTGCGCGAAGAAAGCCTTAGAATTTAGATCGCATGTGAAACGCAAGAACTCGAAAGTCACGACGTGCGTCATAAGCAACGTTGATGCAAACGGCTTTTGTAAAAATCCGCTATAAGAATCATTGCTTTACGAGTGGTCACTTTAAAACGGCTGGGTGGAAATATAGTGATGCAAAAATCTGTTAGGAGGCTATGCCTCTGTTTCAAAATTACCTTGAACAGACGCTTGAAAGCCACGAATTTGAGTGAATTCGTCAGTAGTAAATCGAAGTTGAAGATCACTGGTTGTAGTCTGATACGCAGGGGGGATTACTCTACCAGAATAGCTAAACACTTCTTCGCCTTTTTCGTAGCCCTAAAAGATTTTTATTTGTGTCGTAATACTCAAAGAGCAACTGCATTTACGCAAAAAGCTCGTATTATATTTTAGCTCGATAGAAAGGAACGATATTAATATTGCATAATACATTTTCGTCGGAAGGAAACTTACAAACAGTCACATGACGTCTACGTTCCTAAAGTTTATGGTTTAAGTGAGACAAGGGGGATCAAAATTTTCTTAGGAGGGTGGTTATCAAAAATGCTTATCTTGCAGTGTGAAGTATCAACGTATTTATCTGCTTACACGTATAACTAACTATTTAGGGGGGCTTGAACCTCCCTGAATTTATCAATGTCAAGTAGTTTCCTTAAAAGGGAACTGAAGTGCAAAATAATTTTTCACGAAAGGTATTAAAAAATACGACGAATTCAAAAATAGCAATAAAAGTTTTTCAATGCTTTTAGTTAACAAAAAATCGGTGTTCCAAGTTATAAGACGATGACATTATAAGTGAACATTTTACGCATTCATACGCGCAAAAGCTGCAGCTGCAATGTCCGTCACCCGAAATCTCTTTGTCTAACCAAAGGTCGAATATTGCAGCTGTAACTTTTGCACGCGTCAACGCGTAAAATGTACACTTATATGCCGTCGCATTAAACTTTAAACCCCGATTTTTCGTTAACTAAAAGCATTTAAAAACTTTTAGTGCCCATTTTGCAATTCGTCGCATTTTTTTAATACCTTTAGTGAATAAATAATTTTGTATTTCAGTTTCTCTTTAACTGTGATATGACAATACAGATCAACATTTTTCAACTAGCGTTGAGCATGTGCAACATTTTTCTGCGAGAGCAAAACGCATTAAAGCCAAACAACGATTTCAAAATAATATTTTATTGAGTTTTTCTTTTAAACTTATTGTAGTTGTCAGTTTACCCATAGGTTTTTACCTCTTCTTACGCCTAAGCTGATAATGTGACAGATGTTTAACCTTCTACAGCAGCGGTTTCCGACCTTTTTTTCTCCATTACCCACTTTTGATGTGAATGATCCCCGCTCACCCGCAACAATTTTTTACTGAACTGTAACTCAGTTAAATCAATCGATGACAGTGTGGTACCCAAGAATTGGCAAAGAGGGGGGCACAACCAGGGGTCTGGGGGAGTAGCCCCCAGCTGCCAAAGAACTTTCGCGATTTTTACGTAAAAAACACTCATACTCATTTCAGCACACTTATTTATGTAGAGAGTGCACTCATTTCATCATGTAGAGAGTGCAGTCATTATGGACAATGCAAAAACATTTTATGGACATTACAGCTTATGTGTAAAAGCAGGGGCTTGGCTAAAATAAATGAAAGGAGGCTGCCACCATTATTAGTTTGAGAAATTATACTGTAGACTAAAACTTTGGTTTTAGCACCTAATTGCAAGGCCAAAAGGGGGGCGTGTGCCTATGACCGTCTATGACCGGTGAGGATCTATAACCGATGACCGATGCGAGCGCCTATGGGCCTATGACCGGTGAAGAGCAAAAAATAGGTCTTCACGTTTTCAGATGTCTTGTATTCCAGTGATAACGTCGGTGAAGAGCAAAAAAAAAGTCTCCACGTCTTCAGATGCACTGTATTCAAGTGCTGGGGATGGTGTTATTTTTCAGGGGTCTTTTATTCCCCACCTGAAACCCTAAAACTCCCCTCTAGTGGAGATTTCCCCACAGGTTGGGAACCAGTGCTCTACGGTAATCACATTTTCATTCATTGTTTTTTCTGTAATAATAACGGTAAATGGACAAAACCACATAATTAGTGGTTAATAGTGGCGTAGCAAGGGGGGTTCCGCCCCGGGCGGCATTTTGGATGAGCTTTATGTAATTTTTTTCTAATTATTTTGAACAAGCATTACTTCGCTATATCGCTTGCTAACCGTAAATCATCTTACTGCGTTGTTTAATGGCCAGGCGCAAAGATGCGGAAATGGGCCTGCCATCTCGTTTACGCTTCAATATATTCCAGCGAGTATAATAAGGATTTGATTTTAATGTTTATCATGTCACAATTGCGTACTGTTTTCTTCTTCGTCTTTGCATTATTTGAATCGCAATGCCCCCCTTTGGCAATGTAATAAGGAGCTAAAACCTAACTTTAGTCTACGATTTCTCGAACTAATAATGGTTGCAGCCTCCTTTCACTTTTAAACTTGTTAATACACACTAGCTTCGTAATCATTGCTGTAGTTTGCGAGTCAGCGCGCTTTTAATTGACGCATATTTGCCATGGAGAATAGATGACCGCGTTTGAAACTGATTATTGCTTAAAAAATTATTGCTCATTTGGGGGCGGCAATTTTTTGAACCGCCCCGGGTGGCAGAACTTCTAGCTACGCCACTGGTTGTTGGGAACGACAAAGCCACTACGATAGCCCATTCTCGTTATTGGGATAACGTTGAGCAATTAAGCTTAGGTTAAGAAACATCAGTCCCTTTTAATGGTGTTAAATTTGACCCCAATTGACTTTTAGATATGTGCTGCAGAAATATGACATATCATGATAAAAAAACGTAAAATCATAGAATAGTTTAATAGGATAAACCTAGAAAGAAATTGATATAGGAATTATTAAGAAGATTTAGCATAAATTTTACGACTAACATAAGTTAATAGTGGTTTTTATTTTCTTGGGGTCAAATTTGACCCCAATTGACTTTTAAGCATGTGCGGCAGAAACATCACATAACTTAATATCATGAAGAATCATAAGATCAGAGAATATTCGATGTGAAAAACGTTGAAACAGCTTGATTTTGGAATTCTTAAAGCGATTAGCATAAATTTTAAGAGTAACATAAGTTATTAGTGGTTTTCAGTTTATTGAGGTCAGATTTGACGTGTACGTCCCTAAAGTTTAAGCGATGGAAAATGCTTTCGGGTTAAAGCGAGAAAAGCGGGTAAGCAAATGTTTGAGGGTGAAGGAAAATGCTTTTCAAGGAAATCAAAAAAAATTACTGTTGTTGTGTCTAGCTAGGACATAACTACAATTTCCTTCAAAAGCCATCTTTTTGTAGTTTTGAGTTTTGCTTTTGATCCCTTATCATGTGTGCAAATGCCGAGGTTGTAGCTCATGTAGTTTTTTGCCTTTTATACTTTTTTCTGTTTGATTAAATTATGAAGCTATTAAGTATTAACCATTTAACGGATTTCCCCCATCTTAATGTGGTAGGCATATAGCCGGCATCTCCAAAGCGAGCTCGTACGGCGCTTCGTCGCTTTCTCGTGATAGGAGGATAAATATACCAATAATAATAATCAAATAATAACAATACTGATTGTGTATGCAACAACTTGGGTAAATTTAGTTCCGCTCTTTGCATTTTCGCGTTCAAACAAAGTTTTCAAGTGTATTTATTGCACCGTTAGTGCTCACGCAAAAGCACCAGATGTTAATCATGATTATATAGTATGCAGTAAAAAAATCGAGCAAGACATGAACCGAAAGGTGTATAATTTGGAAAGAGAGCAGTGATACATGCCGATTAAGTGGTGAGAGCTTTCGAGAGAGAATAATGATGGTGATGCAATCACACTTCATGGTAGAGAACAATACCCTTAAGAATATAATGTTGTTACAAGCAGTGTTCTTTTTTTAAGGTTTGGCTTGACGAACCATAAAGCATTTTGAAAGACCGCCCATTGAATTTATAACCAAAATCACTATTATATATACACTTTTGTAGAAGCAGATTTTGAGAGACCGCTGGACAACTTTAAAAGACTATTTTGGTTCGTCAAAACGCCTTAAAAAAAACACTGGTTACAAGATTAATCAATGGTAATGAGGCATATACGTTGCAGGATGTAGAAAAAATAAAAATGAAGTTATACTTTTCTCGGGGTTTTCTGCCGTCAAGCAAAGATCTCATGATTGATAAAAAAAAAGAAGCCAGACATTAACATCGGAACTGAAAAAATATAATTGCTAAATATTTCGGGCTATATTTCAAAAATAAACCCGAACTCGAAAAAAAACACTTTCAAACCCATTTAAAAGCTTTTTGCTTTTTAAGATTCTGCAGGGATGACTGCCCACTGTTCACACCAATTTCATTTACTTTTTATTCGAACTAAGGCCAGACAGCCTAAAAGCAGTGCCACAGTTTAAGTTTATTTCGGTAGTCTAGGGTAAATGCACTACTACATATTTTTACTTTAACCATGAGACTTTGCTCAAGGTATTATGCATTAAAATCACAGGGTGACTTCCGCAAAACTAGCAAAAATGTTGCTAAACCTATCGTCAGGAGCATAATGAAGAGAACAACATCGTGACATAGCCCCCTATTGGGTTTGCCTTTCAGTAAAAGATCAAATGCTGCAAAATGACTGCAATATGCCAGAGGTTTTTGGTTGTTGTATTTTATGTCCTTCCTTTTTTTTTTTAAATTTCTCGAAACACCACTGCCTACCTTAACTGTATCATCTCTTAATTGAAGGTCAAAGCCAGTAAACTGAAGCAGCATTCTATATCCAGGGATTGACGTTCGAAAATTCCATTCACAATTTATAGAACTTGGATATAAATGAGGCCATCCAGGAGAACACAATACCACTGGTTCTTCTGTAACAAATGCGCTAAATCCACATGAACCTAAAAACAACAAGCAAGTAATAATATATGCTGCTAGTTGATATATGAGCTTTTTGGTAGGCTATGTGCTGTAACAAAAATGAACAGTTGACGACAGTCATGGTGTTTTTAATAGATATTCAATTTGTCATTTGGTAATGCCTGTGTAATTACACATCAAAACGTAAATTAAATATCATCAAGCCGGACATAAGACCAACGTCGCCTCCACTGTATGACCGGTGGAAACAACATTGTAATGTTGGCTAAAAAGGCTCAGGCATTTTTAATTTCTTTTATTTTATGATTATTGTATTTTTTACCAATTTAGTCTTAGCAATGTCCTTACCAATTGAATTCGCTCCTTGAAGCATTTCGACTTCTTATCCCAGCGGTTGAGAGGTCGAGTTGTAAAGGAGGGAGTAGATAATGCAGGTTTGGCATTAGCGAAAATGCTAGTGGTAATCACCAAAAAAAAATCGTTTATAAAGGACTTGATTAGAATACGTGAGTGGATTTCATGTGACTGCGATGGAATGTCATAGTTGTAGAGGGTAGCGGTCTGAAGCGCGCTCAGTACCGCGGCCGCAAGATAGTTCAGAGGCCCGCCCCTAATCTAGCTAATTGAGGGGGCTGCCTCCGTCAGCTTGTGGAAATCCAGTTTGTGTTTGGGAGGGGCCTGCAGTTGTACTGGAGGACATTCCTGAGGCCATTGCACAGAATGACTAGTCCATTACATTAAATTGCTCGAGTCCAGCTAGAAGACTTGACGCGGCCAACTAACAATTTTATTTCTACTTTTTTTTTTTTGTTTAAATCTGGTCTTTAGGTTTATTTCAGATAAAAAGAAAAACCAATCGATGACATAAAATGGAAACAAGTAAAAGAAAAACAAAAACAGTACGGCTTGTTCCCTAACAAAAAAAGAAAAACTGTCGCAGCCTACATTTCTTGAATTGCTAAGCGGCAGTGCAAAAACTCCTATTAATGAAGCCTCTGTTCCAGAGAGAGTTAGAGTGGAGAGGAGTAGTAAAAAAATTGCCTTCTGCCTGGATTTCTTCTTTGTTGAAGAAGCAGTCTTCTGTAATCAAAGGGGCAACAGCGTCAGCGGCATCGTCGGCAGAAAGTAAAATACCGTTCAAATTTCTGATACACCACCTCAGACTCCATCAACGTCCGCGGACGTTGGTAGCATCCAAAATAAAAACTACGAAAGATTTCAGGGACGAAAGCAGCGAAAGAAGCTGCTGAAAGGGTGAAAGGGCATTATCCTAACTCATCCTGGAGGTGATCTCCCAACTGTCTTCTACTCTGCATCTACCAAAAAGGTCAAGAGAGTCATCAAGCACTCAATCAACCTCAACATCAGACCCTAAGCAAAAGCGTGGGCGGACCAAACCCAAACATGCTGAGCAAAAGGAATCAAAGCGAGCAGAGGAAGCTGGGACTAGCATTATAGCATCGTATGCTGGAGCTAACGTTCTGGTCAGTGATTTTACTCTTGGGTAGGGTAGGCCATGTCGTGGGCTATATTGATCTGAAAAAATTGTAGGCCTATGAGTGACGTGATGACATACTTTGAATAGACGTTATTATTGAGTACCGTACTTTTCCACGAGCCCTGTAAAACTGTTAAGTAAATATTTTTCTTTAGCAAATGACTTGAGCTGTTTTAAACACTGCAATGTTTGGCAAGCCTGGCACTGATTGTGGGTTACTGCATAGCGAAACAAGTGCTTAGTAGACTATTGCACCAGATAGACTATACACAACAGCTCAGATGGCCGAGTGGTATGGAGCGTCTGTCTCTTGAGCTGTAGACTCGGGTTTGATTCCGAGTCGGGTCAAACCAATAACTTTAAAATTGGTATTCACAGCTTCCCTGCTTGACGTTCAGCATTGAAGGGACAGTGTGGAGAATAAGCCGGCAAGTTTACTTGTTGTGCCGTTGGGAAAGGCACTTAGCGGGATTCCCCCATCTTGGTGTGGTAGACAGATGGCTGGCAACTCCTAAGCGAGCTCGTATAGCGCATTGATCGCTTTCTCGTGATAGGATAAACATGCAACTAACTGACTAACTGATACAGTATATCGAAACCAGCGTTGTTTTACTTTTTTAAGTCATTCATAGATAAGAAAATCAAAAAAACCTGGAAAATAATTACGCTTCGTAAAAGGTACAACCAAAATAAGTTGTGAGAGCAGGCCAAACATCGATAATCTAAATTTTAAACATGGTTTTGTTACTCCGAAGCATGCACCAAATTAAATTTTTACCAATGATACATAAATCTGGAATCCCTTGCCGCCGTGACAACGGTAGTAAACTGCCATGATAAGTTGCGCCGAGCTGCGCCGAAAAAATAAACCGAGTAAACGGCCCGCTTCGCTGCGCCAAGATGAGTTGAGTTTAGTTTCACTGCCAAAAAATTCCGTGAAAACGCACCTTAAAGGTTTAAGAACAAGTTTTAGTTTGTTTAACAATATTGGTTTCCAGAAGTTTTCAAAATGTCTCCAAAGATTCCATCAACGTTTTGCAAGCGACAGTGAGTTGAATTTTTAAAGTATAGGTGAGCTTGTGCAACAAATTTACTTACGCCGGTTTTACATTGCAATTACATATCAAATAAGTGTTTACTTGAGAGTAAGTGCAACAGGACCGGCGCCAAGGAGAGGCCAGGGGAGCCCGGCCTCCCCAATCAACATGATCGGCCCCCCAATTAACAATCTGACTCTTTGGTAGACAGCGGCGTTTGTGCATAATTTCAAACTTTGCCCCCCCCCCCCTGATAAACGCTTGACCCCCCTTAATAGACTGCTCTGGCGCCGGTTCTGAAATGCAAAAAATCTCTGAAAGCTACAAACTGTTTGGTTTGGTGTATAAACTCTTTGCTGAATCAGACATTCCTTTTTCAACGCTTTCTCTCAAATTCAAAAGATACCTGAGAACTGCTCAACGCAATTCGACGTGTATCAACGCAATTTTGAGCAGTATGCCTCCCATGAAAGGCTTTAAACAACGCAATATTTGGCACACCTGGCACTGACTTTGAGCGACTCCGTAGCGGAACAAGTGCTTAGTACACTATCGCACTAGGTACAGTGCATTTATTTTGAAACAAACGATGTTTTACTTTTTCAAGCCATTCATGGATAAGAAAATCTAAAAAACCTGGTGACCATGCTACTCCAGAGCAAGGGCGGCGCCAGCCCGAAATAAGAGGGGGGACAAACCAAGCGACGAAAAACTTGTAAAAATTTAGATTCTTTCAAAAAGGCCTCGGGGGCCTCTTGTAAAAATTTAGATTCTTTCAAAAAGGCCTCGGATTTGCACGATTTATAAAAATGGGCCTGAGCATGAGCATTCCCCCCCCTTGACGCCGCCACTGCTCCAAAGCACACTCCAAATTGATTTTTTCCCAAAAATTAAATTTGGAATCCATTGTCGGCATGACAATGGTAGTAAACTTCCATGATGAGTAGTGTCGAGCTGTGCTGAGAAAATAAACCACGTCAACGGTCAGCTTCACTGCACCGAGGCAAGTCGAGTTCAGTTTTGCTACAAAAAAATTCCATGTAAACGTGCCTTCAACTGAGAGTAATTACTCCCAAAGGGGTAATTTAGCATTTTACAGAAGTTAATGTGAATTTAAAAAAAAAGAAAAAGCAACAACTTCTTCAGCAAACGTTCTGCGTGGCTGCTACAGCTAACTCTGAAACTCTGATTGTACATCACTGTCATAGTGCTTTCGGTGATTTCATAGTTTAATACTATCAAGTCCGATTTATAGGGCCTTAGTTCAAAAACTATTCACAAAGTCTTGAGTCTGGGCTCCAAAAATAGGCGTGGGATAGAAGCATTTTGTTTCTTGACTGCAGTAGAATTTAGTGCCAAAAAATAATTACTAAAATGCTTCCAAAGAAGCCAAGTTACCAAGTAGCTTTTCTGATCTTTGATTTTACTAGACTGGAGTTATTGAAAATTCTACAGAAAAGATGCAGTGAGCAATTTCTAGTGACTCAGGAAAGTAGTATCAAGCAAATTGAAGCAACATTTTGAGTCTTGCTATGGCATTAGTAGAAAAGCAAATTGAATACTCAAGGCGAAAATCTGAGCATTTCAGAAATTTGCCGTTTTGTTTCTGGGGAAATGTGGGCAAAACAAATCAGTATTGGAGGCATTATATTGCATTTCTCCGGCAAAAAATTATCACACAATTGGCAAAGAGTTAGTGAAGCCCTGTCTCATTGAAGCAACCACTCGATCTGGTACTGGGAGAGGAACTGGGAGAGGAAAAAGCTGGTACTGGGAGATGGTTTCTTAACGATCAATAGTAGAGGGCAATGGTTCTTAACGATCTGGTACTGGGAGAGGAAAAAGCTAATATTAACTTTAGATTATTTGTAATAAAAAAAAACGTTTTAAGGCCTATTGCTTTGTCTATTTTTGATTGCAACCTTTTAGAAGCTGTTTTTCGATAAAGGGGTAATTGATATACACCAAATATTTTCAGGAGTAACAGCATAATAAAGGTTAAGAACCATTGCCCTAGAATGATGAAACCATCATAATTATGTGGAGATATACTGTATGACAGGCTTAATCCTTAACAACATTGTAGTCCAAACGAGGTATTTGTGGAACTGTAGCACAGTGCCACAAGTACAGTTGAGTTCAGTTTTGAACGTCATCCACAGGCAAATAGATGCAATGGGATGGCTCACCATTCGGCCACGCTTTGGTCAACATCTTAGCTGGATATTAAGAAACGTCATTTTCTAAAATATCCAAACGTGCCGTGTATTTCAGATACATTAATGACACATTTGTCATCTATCAAAATGAAAAATCAGGGAAAGGAATTTTTACTCAAGACTTAACGGTCTACATTCCTCTGTCCAGTTTTCTTTTGAGAAGGAACAAAAAAACCTCGATGTCGATGTAGAGCACACGAAGGTCAGCTACAAAACTAAACATTACCGCCCCAAGCAGTTTAACCCTGACAAAAGTCCAATCTACCTACGGGTCACCTATACTGGAAAAGTAGCATTGACATCAGAAAAAAAGTCCGAATCGCTCTCAAAAACTGCTATGGATTCATGGTCGTACGAACTGTATCCGTGTGTACACAAATGCTGCCATTTATAAGAGTGCTGCCATGTATGAGTAGAAGTGCCATTGTTACAGTCGGTACATAGGAAGAACATCCAAACAACTTCAAGATCGAATTCAGCAGCATGTTCTGAAATGCCTACGACAACATACGGCTTCCCAGCAAGTGTGTGCATACGAAGACAATCCACTCCAGAATGTGATTCAGCGATCGGACAACACTTATTAGAAAACGACCAATGTGCTGCCAATTTCAATGAAGATCAATTTTCTATTCTGGACTCGGCAAGCAGTATTTTTTATCTCAATGTGCTCGAAAGCCAGCTACATCAGAGTACGGCGATCTCATAAATGCCAACAAGAGATCGTCTATAATCTTTGTTTAGAAAGAATTTAAGTTTGTACGACTTGTCCAATCAGAGCCGCGTGATTTTTCCATGGTCGATTGGCCAATGTACCACCACTTTGCAGACGTTTGAATTTGTTATCATCAAACACAGACTTTGCTTCTCGTTCTCACTTTGACGGAATTACTTACTGACGAGGGCGTCACGAAAAGCATCTTGGAATAAACGGTTTTTCAAAGCTACACAAAAGAGTTATGACAGAGGGTTTCTTGAAGCCTAATGCAAAAACAGCTTTTTTTAAAGCTATTTTTTAGTTCTGTCCTGCCAATAAATCATTCAAAATATAATTTGTCCTGTGGAATAAGGTTTGAAATTTTTTAGGCTAAGAACACTTAAATGTAATCACTATCCTGCAAAACACTCGTTTCAGTTGTAAACAGCCTTTGCCAAGGACACATTTAAATATCTATGGTAGTCGCGCCTGACACAAATCAACCAGACTGAGTTACACCATGCTAAAAGTCATCATTACTGTTTTCCCAGTACACCATATTCAACAAAATAAAGTAAACTACACAGCACAACTGTACAAAAATCACTCGAAACAATACTTCAATTCAACAATGCTTTATTGTGCGATGATGAGCTCCATGCTTGTATATTTTATTAACATGTTGCATTTAAACACGTTAATTAAACTAGTCAAATATTACCACTATCATAACATACTGGTGACATGGCTTGCCCACTCGATGTAATGCAGTGACTTTATATTTTTACGTAAAAACACTCTGAAAGAAAATTGCCATACTGAATACGATAAGAAGAAACTAGGCAACAAAAGTTAAGAATCTTTGGATTGAAAAATTCAAAGACCAACAAAATTTGTCGAGCTGTTCAGTACAAACCATCATCAATAAACAAAATTTTAAATAATGTTATTAATATTATAACCTCAAGTAATAATGACAGCACACAAGCCAACTTACATGAAGCTCCTCCATATCTTGTCCACACTGAAAATAAACAGGTCAAAATTAAAACTTAGCACTGAAGTTCTCATTTTTAAAACTTAAAGCAATAACAAGCTACTATTAATTGTGGGCAACCCAAGAATGGGGCATTCCCTATGCAAAATTTTTTATTAAAACAAAAAACTTACCATATTGCTCGATACACTAACATCTTAATGATTCATTTCAGTATGACGTATTATAATCACTAAACAATGTCAAGTAGAAAAACAGTGAATATTTATTTCTTTAATCTTTGTTTTACTTTTCAACCAATTAAAAATCGAAATGAGTCAAATAATTCAAAGGCAGAAGTATCATCTATTTGAATATATGATTGTCTAGTAATATCGTTACACCTATAAAATCGCTTTGTTAAAATCTTTAAACGTCAATGCCAAACTATACTGACATACCCAATTAACGTTTACATCTAAACTTTCACCCAGCAAACTTAATAAAAGACTTACCCAAAATACAAAGAAATGCCAATGTTACTGCTAATGACACTTGCATTATTATATTACTCCAGCACAATAGCCACCGTACTAGGTTTTTGTACCACACTTTTCAGGCAATCTACAATAAAAGAAAATCTTATTATAAAGCAATAAAATTGACGTTGACCAATTACGTAAAACCACAGTGTATTGTAGGCCCACGTTTAAAAAATTATTAAACTTGAAAAATTGAAAGTGAAGAACCTGACCTCAGACTGCCAATTTTCACAAAACTCCCACATAAACTCGATTAAAAATGCTTGGAGGTTGCAGCCCTGCTCAAAACACTATGTGATGTCTTTAATTGAGGTCATTTTCAAATTATATTGAACTGAAAATTCAAAAGTAATTGAGGGAGACTGCGAAGTGAGCTTGCGCTCTTCGAGTCAGCAGCCACCCGTTACACATGTCAAGTACGATCGGCTCCAGCTGCGAATCGAACCCGTCACGTAGGATCTGCCACCTGCGCGCGGTACCGTTAGGCCATGTCGCTGACGTAAAGGATATTTTGGACTGTATATTTTTGTTTTGGTCCCACAATATTGTAGGCCCACGTTTCAAAAATTACTAAACTTGAAAATGAAGAACCTGACCTCAAACTGGCAAATTTTCAGTAAACTCCCACATAAACTCGATTGAAAATGCATGGAGGTTGCAGCCCTACTCAAAACACTATGTGACGTCTTAAAATACCTGCAAAGAATATTTTGGATTGTGCATTTTTGTTTCGGTCCCACAAAGCAAGTGATATTAAATGATTGCAATGCTATTTATTTAAAGCGAAAGGTTTGCAATGAATTGCTTATTGTTACTTCACAAAGTCACTACAGATCAAGTTTATTTTACCACAAAGTATTTTTATTTAGCTGCATATTTATATTCTTAGTATTATAAACAAAAACGCACCAATACAAAATAACAAAAAACACAAAACCATTGAAATTGTTTATATGATTCACAAGGATTAGCTGGATAAGAAAAGGAAGTTTGATGATACTAATACACTATAACACAATTTTCACACACCATTGTTTGTTTTATTTTTTTTATTATTTTTGTTTTGTGTTGTTTTGTTCGTTCTCATTGTCAATTTTTTCGAATGTCTTATCTTTATATGTCATGGGCAGCTTGACTTTGATGACCGTGAAACGGTCTTTCGCTGTCCAGTTTTGCTGCTGCATGGTTGCCAACCTATTGACTTAAATGCTTGTTTTCGGCTAAATTGTACCGGTATCAACTATGTGGAACTGTGTCAGCGCAAACAAATAAACTTACTACTACATCCATTCATATTTGTGGTCTTCATCAAAGCAATGGGGTCAATTGCACTTTCTGCAAATGAGGCACCATTCTTCACTGGATGGGGAGCAATCTTCGGCACCAGCTGCTCACCCGATGCACTTATGCACTTTCCAGAAATACTTTTTGATCCAGTTGCTGATAATATCACAAGTCTTACACCCCATCATTTCAGCTTTGTGGTTCATGCCAAGAGGCAATGCGCTCTGAACATGGTGCACAAATCTTCAGTAGATGGGGAGCATTCTTTGGCGTAAGCTGCTTATATAATGCGCTTTGCAGAAATAACTTTTGAATCTGTTGCTGTTTCTACTGCTCGCTTGTAAACGCTGGATCAAAACATTGTTTAGTTAACTTCATTTCTTCGTTCCAGTGGCTTATCCTTTTTTTACGACCGCAAATAAATTCCAATGAATGAATGAATGCATGAACTAAATTGGCATAACTGTGGTCCAACACAGTTTACATCTGTTGGCAGTACATTGCTTTCAACTCCGGATCACGTATTAATTTTTACTTAACATCCAACATCCGTTTTTTTGCCATCTTTAAACTCTCTGGCAAAATCACAGCAACATTTTTCGTCAGTAGTGACAGTTGGAAGCGTTTGTCTACATAAAATATTGCCTTTCGCAAGCACTCATAAGCAAGAACATCTTCTCAACCTTGCAATATCAGTAGTTTTAGGCTCATTTGCTGGTGAATAGACATCGCCATCATTGGTGACTAAAGCGTCTTTCATTGTCTCCACGCACTCTGGAGCACAGTTCAAAGTCACCAAAAAATTGAAGCTTGTTGAATATAACTAAATTTTAGAACTTCGTCCCTTTAGTATCCATTCAAGGGGCGTTTTGATTGCATTAAGTCGATCTTTGGATCCTGGGCTACTCTAGTTTTCAGGGGAAACTGGGCCAGGTAGTGATCATTGCTAATCAGAAGAGTTACAGAAGCCTGATCGATGTGTGGCAGCGTCACCCCACGGAGATGCTGAAAACTGTCCACGTTACAGCGCACATTTTGATGCTCTGGACTGACCGGTATGTTATCCATCAAAACAACGTTCGCCAGTTTAAATTCGCTTGTGCCGTCTACAAACTTGACATCAAACGAAAGTGATGCCCAATTTAACTGCTTAGGGTAGTCAGTAATTAAAGTCCCAAGAGTCATTTCAAACGCACGCCCATTCTCAAGACAACATGAGCGCCTCAATCAAACCACGTTCACAAGACGACATAAATGAACTTGGGTCCAACAAGGCGTATGTTAAGACTTCCACTTCACCACAACTCACACGCACAGGCAGTATATCAAGACACACACCAAGCTTTCCTTGGAGTTGCGCAGGGTCTTTAAAATCAGTCAAGCTACAGACGGGAAATGGATTTTCGGCTGGTTCTTCTGGATCGACATGAAGCAAGGTATGATGAGAGTTGCTGCGACAAGACCGTTTATCACACGTTCTCGTACTTTGGCAATCTTCCGTGCAATGTTCAGATTTAAGACATCGAAAGCATAAATGTTGGAGCCTAACAAAACGTTTTCGCTCGACATAGGACTTGGTGCGAAAATCTTTGCAACTAGCCAGCTCATGCAATCGATCATAGCAAGGGCAGGTAATTGACTTGTCAGTGCTCTTTGAGACTCCAGCGGTTCGTTTCGATGCTACAGTGTTAAACGTTTTTAGATTCCCTTTCATGGAACTACATTTGCGCCTTGAAAGACCTATTGAAAAAATTCCCTTATAGAAAGCTGAATTTTCTTCTTCCGCTTCCGCATTAACAAACTCAGCGAAATCTGAGAAGATTGCAATTCTACCTTCTTGACGTTGAATGCTCAATGCTCTTGAGACCCACTTTTTCTTGAAATCAAGTGACAACTTGTTAGCAGCAACTTTTGAAATAAAAAAATTCAACAGAGGTGATAGCAGTTGGCCCAGATGTCTTTTTTAATGACGAAAGACATCTCTTTATCGAAACTGTCAGCCTTTCAAGGCCTTGTGAATGGTACTGACCTTTTTTCGGGACGTCAGTCATTCGTTTCTCACAACATCTGCTGATAATATGAAGTTGCCCGAATCTCTCATATAGATCTCGCCAAACTGCTTCACATGCTATGCGTTTATCTAAACTGCAAGCATGATGTTTCACTTTATCGTAAACAGCTTCAGTGCTGTGCTGCAACAAATAAGCAAGGCTTAAATCTTCGCTGCCTCCTCTCCCAGCAGTAAGTATGTCATAACGGTTTAAGAACGCCCAATAATAATTCAGCGGATCGCCATCAAAAGGTTCAATTGAAGGTTTGGGCAAATAGCGCTCATTCGACTCAAAACAAGATGCAATCCCAGAAGACCTCACACAAGGTGAAGATGAAGTGAAGATGAAGATGAAGGCAAGGTGAATATGTATGCTGTGGACGGAAAGAGGTGCCAAGTTGATCAGAAGCGATTAAAATTTTCTTTGCGTTGTTATGTGGTCCGGTGCTTCTATGCACGGTATATCCTATAAATTATAAACTTCTTATCGACTTGCTCAGCATCCTGAAACCTTGCTTGACTCACAACTTGAGTATTTGATGGAGAAGTTGTGCCATAATTTTGGACATATAGGTCTACGAAATGCTTCTCAGGAACGGAAATAGCTTTAGGGCAGAAGTCATCTACGACCCTTAAAACCGATTCCTCGCGAGGAGCTTTGCGTCGGTGCTCCATCGGTAATGAATACTTTTTAAGGACCGAGATAGTTTTATGATGTGACTCATCTGATGCACTTGCAACTGATTCTTCTTCAGGTGTTACAGCAAGTCGATGAAGCTACACTTACTGCTACGCAGAACATCACAGTGCACGATTACATCTGGCTTATTGAAACAGAAAATCTGGGTTCGTGACTTAAGGTGGTACATTATGTGAAGCTACAACACTCCTCCCGACATGAAGTTTAACTCAATCATATACATTGATACACACATATACATAGTTTAAAAAAATGACCAAACTACGAGAAACCAGCTTGATAAAAATCAGGAGCTTTTCTGTTGCGACTTGGGTAACGACTAGTAGTGTTGATGAAGTCGGTACATTTACAGGTGAAGATGTGTTATTACTATTAGACGAGGATGCGTCAGAAGCAGCGGTAGGCCTACAGTTTTGAATACATGGCGTATCTACATCATTACGAGAATTATTTTGTACAACAGGTGAACTCTGAAGTTTAATATATTGGCCGACCAGCAGGGCTGCGAACTCGAACTTAAAATCGAAAGAGCTCGATCATTTTACCGAACTCGAAAAAATATTTTTCTGAACTCGAATAAAACTGTTCGAGTTCTTCTTTCTATCCAGTTTCAATCCGTTTTTTCCTCATTCCCGAAGGTGGCCGGATACACCTCATCCCCTCCGCGATCGCTCTCACACCTTCCCTCCATCTCGTTCGATCTCCAGCTTCCTCGATCTTTAACCCGACTTTCTTCACACTCTCTTCCACCTGCTTCCTCCATGTCAGTTTTGGCCGTCCTCGCTTTCCCTTCCCATTTACTTACATCATCATTGCCTTCTTCAGTATATTATCATCATCCCTTCTAATCACTAGTTCGAGTTCATTTTCATTGAGTCCGAGTTCATTAAAAAAATATTTAAATTGTTGAAAAGAAATAACAGATCACTACGAAATATAGTTTGTTGTTCAATTGCGACCACAACACTAGCAATTTCGATGGCACTAAACAGCTGAGGTATAGTCCTATTTTTATCTGCATAAGCACCGGCGGCGAAAAAGTTGTCTCGATTTTGGATATTCATCTGCCTGAACTCAAACTTGAACTCGAAAAAACATATTTTGTCGAACTCGTAAATAAGTAAATTGGAGAACTCAAATTTGAACTCGGACTTGCTAAAATAGGTTAAACTCGAATAAAATTCAATTGAATTCGCAGCCCCGCCTACCAGTATTCATTTTGACCAAGTTATAGTCTAACATTGTATACCGGTACCGTAGTCTTTGTTTTAACACTTAGCCTATTCAATTTGTTTGGCTGTTACTATGTTGACTCTGAAATAATTTATGATGAGAGCCTTTTTATTTTTTGACCTAAAAAAATATATTTTTGACTTTATTTTAGCAAAATTTTGACTTTATGTTGGCCTAACCGCTTTCACCTAATTATTAATGGCTTGTTGCCCTTTTTTGATTAAAAATGGCTTATAATCCGCAATTTACATACATTTTACGCATAATAAGTGCTATTCCTAAGTGCTATGCACAATAAGTTCCTTCTTAATTACCGCACGCATTTTTACTATTGCAACTTACTATTTCAGAGTAATCAAATAAACCTGCGCATAAGATTTTAATAGCAGCTCAAAAATTCAAAAAAATGTAAATTTTTTTGAAAATTTTTAATAGCAGCAGCGCAAAAAAATGTAAATTTTTTTGCATTTTTGTAAGGGTTAGGAAATTTTTGATGAAGACGGTTTTGACAAGTTTTGACTTTGTACAAAATTTTGACTTTATGTTGAATTATAAAATCTACCAAAACAGACTCCTGAACGCCTGAAACGAACGTTGGTACATTTTTGATCATGTAATTTTTGATTTTTTGATCATTTTTTATCATGTTGCTCATGTAACATTTTTGATCATGTAACACGATCGTGAAAAAATTTTGACTTTATTGACTTTAGCGGGCCCCACTTATGATCCATAATGCAAGTTACCATTATCAGGCTTACTGCCTAATGTCATACGGTGCCGCGTTAATAAGCTATCCCAGTTTCTTTTGTTCACTGCTTATAGAGGGACAGCACATAATCTATCCACATTTTTTATTCTATCTATTGCGACTGCTCCTTTTTATTTCTTATTCTTTGCATTGTGATATTAAAACTGGCAACACTTTCTTGGTAATCGGTAACAGCAAGCTTGCAATCCACGATGAATTCAAAGGGCGAAAAAGTCGCTCCTTGCGCTCCATTTTAGATCCATCACTACAAGAAGACTCAGCAATAAACAATTTGGCGGCCAATAATCATTAGGATGGGATTCAAATTCGTTTTTCAAAAAAACATTTTTTTAGCTATGTTTTTTCGCAAAAAAAACACGTTTTTTTATAAACAAAAACAATGACAAAAAACGATTTACTTCAGTAGTCACGCCTCATCGTTATCTGGAGTTAATGAAAATTTAGTTTGATTTTTTTTAGTTACAGAATAGAACCTTCTAGTACACACTGCAACTGATGCTAGGCTATTGCTAGTATTTGATTTTGATTTATTGCAAAATTTACACAGAAATAAACATTTTACATCAATAACAATTATTAATCATTTTATTTATCCAGTTTAAATTCTGTTTCGACAACCGTCAAAATCTACCGTAGAGTGGGTCCGGTAGTCCAGCAAGGACATTTGTTTTTAGTTAACCGTCAAAATCGTTGCACGATATACTGCAGAACATTCACATTGCGTCATAACTCATAATGTTTTCACGTATATTTTTGGCTTTACGCGTTTTGACCCAATGCAGGGTATTTGATCGGTTGAGAGGGGCTCGAAAAATTAAGGCAGCTTCTGAACTTAGTTTCCCGCGCCTATAAATGTCTCAGCCATTGGACTGGTGGCGCAGTACTGATCCAAATCTCGCAACTCGAAGTAGGTCCAAATTTCAGAACTCGAAATGAGTCCTTTCTAATTTCGTTCAATGGCCTTAAGAGTTAGAGATCGACAGATCTAGTGATTCAAGTGTAAATTCGTTGAAATTTTTGGCATTGATACAATCTTGATTCACTCTCTTTGCCTCAACGTAGACTGGATAAATAAGACCAGTACAATAAACGTTAATAGCTCGCATTCATTTTCAAAATATGATACTTTGGTGATGAAACAATTTGTCAGTTGTTCTTAATGCGTTGTAATCGAAGGGCCAATTTCTTTGGTGGGCCTGGGGCTGCAACCCCATTAGCCCCGCCTTAATGCGGCCCTGCTACCGCTATATGGTCTTACCGAAAAAGTTGTTGAACCAACCTTTGCCTACAAGGCGAACTAAACCAAATTAGGCTAACAAACCAAAACGTTTCAATACTGGTATACCCTACCAATACAACTAGGCCTATCCTATTCTTATTTAAATAGAATGCACAAAAAGAGCGGTTAAATTAAATAGGCCCTAACCTCCACTTTCACATACCTGGCAGGAGCCTTAAACCCCACCTGTCCTATCCCCAAACTACTGCCTGAATTCAAACCAACTGACAACTCACAATGCACCTGCTCCTATTTTTCTCAAATTTGAACTGATTAGATCACACTCAAACAGGATCAACGAAGCACGAGGAAAAGACTGTGACGTGACAGACGTGAAGTAGCTTCACAAACGTAAGCAATTAACACATTTATTCATACGCAGGCACTTTTCAGACGTCACAAAGACGTAGCTGGTGAGAATCATAGTTTCATAACTTTATGATTACCCTCTTATTTTGTTTTTTTTTTTGTTATTATTATTGGCATATTACCCTCCTATCACGAGAAAGCGATCAAAGCGCTGTACGAGCTCGCTTAGGAGTTGCCGGCCATCTGTCTACGATTCCGTTAAGTGCCTTTCGCAACGGCATAACAAGTAAACTTGCCAGCTTTCTCCACAGTGTTCCTTAAATGCCGAACGTCAAGCAGGGAAGCTGTGAATACCAATTTTAAAGTCATTGGTTTGACCTCACTCGGAATCAAACCCCAAGTCTACCGATCTAGAAGCAGACGCTCTATACCACTCTGCCATTTGATCGGTTACCGGTATATAATCCCAAAAAGCACCCGAGGGGCTATAACGAGTTAGCTCTGCAGCATAATTTTAAATTCCCGAGGAGACGGAGAAGTTCACTGCAAACTTTTTTCAATAATTCAGCTTAGGAAGGACAAGTTGCATGTCCTTTCTCGCCTATACTTATGCAGCACAACAGTTTACTAGGGCTAGTCTTCTTAATTTGGCTAAAACTTTAATTTGGCTTAATTTGGACAAAACAGTTCAGATGGCCGAGTGGTGTGGAGCGTCTGTCTCTTGAGCTGTAGACTCGGGTTTGATTCCGAGTCGGATCAAACCAATGACTTTAAAATTGGTATTCACAGCTTCCCTGCTTGACGTTCAGCATTGAAGGGACAGTGTGGAGAATAAGCCGGCAAGTTTACTTGTTGTGCCGTTGGGAATGGCACTTAGCGGGATTCCCCATCTTGGTGTGGTAGACAGATGGCCGGCAACTCCTAAGCTAGCTCGTATAGCGCATTGATCGCTTTTACGTGATAGGAGGATAAATATGCAACTAAATAAAAAATATAAAAAATATAAAACAAATGCGACACAACATCGACAATACACTTGCACCAATCTATGCTTGCACCCACGTATGCAGACCTATGTAGAAAGATCCTTTGCGATCTAGAAAACGGCCAATTTTTTTTTTCAGAAGTACCAGATTTGACAATGTAAAATTGCTCGAGGAGTCAAGGGCAGGGGCGTAGCCAGGGGGGCAATTGCGAAATATTTTCTTTTACCACTAGACTACTTAAGTTATATCATTCGCTCGTCTCGGTGTAGACAGGCAAGAGCTAACCCTGGCGTTGGGGCACCGTGCCATGGCCTTAAGCCCCTACCACCTTTTGACCATAGTATCATCAACAAATTTATAGCTTTTTGCATGAGGTGCAGTCTCAGTTGTGTCCGACTGATGATGGTCCGTTGTACTTGTCGTTGCTTGTCACTGCTAGAGTATATTTCTCATCATAAAACAAGTCGGATGGATTAACCAGACAACCAAGATCTAAGTTTCTGTTACATGTTGAAGGTATAGGTATTTTTGCAATAAATAAAGGTATATTTTCAATAAAAAGTGCGAAAAATTAGGCTACATGTTTTCTTGTTGAAAAAGGCCGGGGGCTTCGCATCCAGCCGCCAACGAATTGTTACAGTTTTCACGTAAAAAAAACTCATTTTAGCACACTTTTTCACCGGAAAAGGGCATGCAGTGAGTGCAGTCAGTATGGACAATTCAAAAATATTTTCGCAGCAGGAGCGAGACACTGGCAATAAACACTTGGCGTTTGCAAATTAAAAACCAAAACATTGTCACAGTGTATTTGTAATCAAGCGATGCACTACCAGTAACACATCTTTTGTCACATTTTTTACTGACCAACTTCTACCAAGTGCTAAACTATATACAAACAACCAAAGTTAAAAAAATACAGGGTGTCCCAAAAAAAATGACACCATTTGAGATGCAAATATCTTCAAAAATTATTGCTCAAAATCAATGAAACTTGGCAGGCATATGAGTTGATATAATTTATTTTAATAGATGTTGTCATTTACGCGTTGTCGGCAGTACAACACACGTGCTTTAGTGATTTTCAGAAAATTCACAGATTTTCAATGTGTGCTCCTCCCGCAACTCGGCAAAGGTCTAGGCCAGTGGTTCTCATCCAGTGGGCCATAGACCACTGGTGGGCCATGAAAACATTTTGAGGTGGGCCACAAAACTTTTTAAAAAATTGCAAGATTTATTGAAAAACTCTGTTTCATTTGTGTCACTATGGTTAAGTTTACACTTTTGTGTTTGTTTAGTAGTTTTGACGGTAGTAACAATGAATGACGCTGCTGTTTTTTTGCTACAGAGAGATAATTTTCATTCCATTTATTCAATTAATAGTGTGTAGTTTCGTGGAAAGATTGTGAAACTAATCTAGGCGATTGTCGTAATACAACTTATTTCTCGTTGTGTAGGTGGCGTGATGCAATCAATGCCTTCTATCGCGTCATGTATAAGTATGGACTTAAATTTTAAGCGGCTACAACTATACAGCGTGGTTCTCAACAAGCCACTGAGCTCCCTAAGGTGGAATTTGCAAGTTAAAGGGATAAACAGGGGCGGATCTAGGGGGATGTGGGGGATGCATTCCCTTCCACCAGCCATTTTCCACAATGCTTTGAATAATTAAAAATTTGCCATAATTTTGAACCTCTTCATAAAAATATGCCTGAGTCGCCTTAAGCAAGCATAATCGAAACTGGGCGAAAATGCATCATAGTTGGTAAAATATTCAAAATCAGGGGCCAAAACTATTAACAAAATTTGCCTGAAAATTGCTCAAAAAGCACTATAATGGCCATTACAGTATGCTAATTTTAAAAAATTTTTAGGGGAGCATGCCCCCGGACTCCCCTAGAGTCGCTTTTGTTACTTAAGTTGCTTGAACTCAACTCTGCTGGAAAAAAAGTATGCTTGAAAAAGTGACGAAATTTGATACCCCCTCTTTGAAAAATTTTCTAAATACGCCCCTGATATGAAACATTTTAACAAGGCCCATTTACGCCCATTTCCGGGACTAAACGTCTGAACGTCTTTGTATTTAGCTAACATTCAACCTAATTCAAAATTACATCCCCCCCGTCAAAACTTTCTGGATCCTCTCCTGGGAATGAATACTAGTTAGGAAGGATAAAAAGTTAATGGGCCACAGAACTTTTGTGCAACAAAAAATGGGCCTCGAAAGAAAAAAAGTTGAGAACCACTGATCTAGGCGATAACCGAGTTCATCCCAAACTCGCTGCAGGGTGTCTTCTGTAACAGTCTCTAACGCTGAAGAAATTCTCTGCTTCAATTCCACAACGTTTGTGGGCGGAGGAGGGAGGTAACCTAATCCTTTTGCATAGCCCCAAATAAAAAATCGCAAGGGGTCAAGTCAGGTGATCAATCAATCAATCAATCAATTTTCTGGACCCGCTTATCCTTGGGGGGGTCGCAAGTCAGGTGATCGCGGGGGCCATTTTAACAAAACTCTGTCATCATTCCCAGCATACATTCTCATTCAAGTGAGCTCGTACTGAAAGTTTCCAGCAAGACGGTGCTCCACCCTACTGCAAACTTTCAGTACGAGCTTACTTGAATGAGAATCTGCCAGGAAGATGGATTGGACGTGCTGGGAATGATGACAAAGTTTTGCAAAAATGACCCCCGCGATCACCTGACTTGACCCCTTGCGATTTTTTATTTGGAACTATGCAAAAGGATTAGGTTACCTCCCTCCTCTGCCCACAAATGTTGTGAAATTGAGGCAGAGAATTTCTTCAGCGTTAGAGACTGTTACAGAAGACACCCTGCAGCGAGTTTGGGATGAACTCGGTTATCGCCAAGATCTTTGCCGTGTTGCGGGAGGAGCACACATTGAAAATCTGTGAATTTTCTGAAAATCACTAAGCACGTGTGTTGTACTGCCGGCAACGCGTAAATGACAACATCTATTAAAATAAATTATATCAACTCATATGCCTGTCAAGTTTCATTGATTTCGAGCAATAATTTTTGAAGATATTTGCATCTCAAATGGTGTCATTTTTTTTGGGACACCCTGTACTGATTAATCAATATGCAAGTTGCCATACTTGGAAAAACTGTCTCTTTCTTTACTCCGTGAACTTGAATAGGTTCTTGGCATGACACAAAACATTTATTTACAAAACAAGATTACTGAAAAACAAAACGGAAATGAAAGCACAATGAAACCAAAAGCTGTGAAAAATGCATTCGTGAATTTGAGACCAGCGTTCATGCGCGGATAAAGTCAAACTTTGCAAAATGCAGTGGATGCAAGTATGAAATATTATGCTCATCAATTATAAAAACGTAGGTTGGATTGCATCAAAAACCACAATTATGCAAGCACTAACTACCTACTCGTAAAAAAGTCAAACAGAATCAGACAACCAGCATATTTGAATTCATCAGAAATACAGTTATTATGACCAATGTTACTTACAACAAAAAAACCATTGCACACCAAAAAAACAAATTCGTGGCGTTTCATTCACACATTGGTTAAACTATTCAAATCAAAGTATTTGAAATGTTCAATTTTCGTGAAAAAAATACAAGTGCACATTTATCAAAACGCAAAAACTACAAAATGAAGTTGTGAGCAAATCAATTCATAACTTTTAAGCACTAGAACGTAAAGACATCAACACATAGAAGTTGGTTTAACTTAGGTGACACCTGATTCAACAAAATCCAATGCAGAATCGAGTCTTTAACTTACATTATTTCTAGTTCAAAGGTTGAACAGCGAACCAACTTCTCAGGCGACTATTTTCAAACAAGTGTGTTCTGAATCGACTAGTAAGAATATTGCATAACAGTAAGGGCATATAAGCACTTTGTTAGAATTGAATCCCAGAAAAAAAGGCAAAAAGATAAACCACACATAAAAAATGATCAAGAAATACTATACAGGGCATCAAGAAAAGCGATTAAATGACTCTTCACAAAATTACATTGAAAACTTAAAAAATAAAAAAATAGGCACACCAACTATTCAAAACTGTAAAGTAACCAAGAATGAAATCATAGAAAAATTAAGGTAAAACCAATTGCTTGATGCATGTTGCATAAAAACATCAAATAAACAACTTTACGCTGGAGACTATCAACAATAAAACGACTAAAAAATACAGATCCTGCTTTAGTTCTAATTCAACAACGTTACCACTTTCATCAACAATTCATCACTTTCACCTACATACAAAATTCAAGCTTGCAATTTCGTCATCAACATCATTCAGAACACATAAAAACCGAAACTAATGTGAGCATTAGCTCGATGTCACGACATCAATTTTACAACACTGTAGAGTGGTGATTTTTAACGTGAAGATTGCATCAATGCACAATGATGCGATAATAACAAAGCATTTAAAAACTCGCCAAATACAACCTTACTCACAACAACAAACAACCACTAAACGAATTATTTAAACACAAACTGCTATTATGGATCCAATTCATGCTATATAAACTCACTGTATGTCAAAAACAGTAATCCTCTAAGGGACTACCCAAAAATTGTACAAAAGCACACGCACCACTGCAGTAGTAGTGCGATTCACACTGCAACCAAAGCATGGTAATTCACATCATGAGTGACATTACCAACAACGCTCCAACTATCATTGGCTGGGTCATAACATTCAACAACTTTTACGGAATCTTCAGCATTCCAACCTCCAAACACATAAATCTTTCCACGTAAAACACATGCAGCATGACCCACTCTTGCATAGTTCATCGCTTTCACGTTACACCATGTGTTAACAACAGGATCAAACTTTTCCACTGTTTTAAGCTTCTGGCTATTCCCATCAACTCCACCTATAGCATAAATACATCCACCACAATTTACAGCTGCTACACAAAATCTTGAAGTCAACATAGATGGAGCAGGCTCCCATTCACCATTTAAACTTCGCAATCTTTCCACAGTTGGTTCTTTACTAGTAGGACTTCCACCGATGGCATATAGATAACCATCGCACTCAACCAACCCATGACCACTTCTACCGCGTTTCATAGACGATGTTGTTTTCCATTCATTCAAGTCAGTTCTATTAAACTCAGCTGAATCACGATTAAAAATAAAACCCTGTCCTCCAGTGACTACAACCGAGTTTTGGAAAACAGCAGCACCATGAGATTGTCTGTTTTCCTTCATCGAACAAATTTCCTTCCATTCCAGTGTTGGCGAGTTCAAGTTTAAGCGATAAACATTTGTCAAGCTGTTCAAACCACCCATACAATAAATAGCATTGTTATAGTACAATGCACAATGATTGGACATCGTGACAGGTAGTTCTGGATAAACTGTTTCAGAAATGCCATCAACATTAAACACCTCAATCACTTGTCGTCCATAATCATCACCACCACCACCCAAACACAGTATTTTCGAACAAACCTCACTCATGGATGGTCGTTTCAATTTTTTAAATAGCACATTCACAACTGCATTAATGCAATCACTGTTTTTTTTCACAAGTTTATCAGCTGCTACAACATTCTCCAAATAATCCAATGTCAGACTATCAAGATCAATCAACTGAAACATAGACGGAAATTCTTCGCTGCGATATTTAGAATCATACTCAACCCAGATTCGCACTGCTTTGTATATCGATGTTTGCTCTGCATTGTTTAGGTTAGGAATTATAGCAACCAGCTCGTTCTTTGACAAACTCTGGAACCGATTAGTTTTAACAACTTTGTCAATGTTTTCACCGATAAAACGGTACACATTATCTAATGATGACTCTGGTTTGTACAACCTATAAGCTGACAAAATATCGAGACAGTTATCAACCGTTAACCCACTTTCAAGAAAACGAAAGCAAAACTCTACAACTTCATCAAGTTGCAAAAAATGCGATGCCTTCAACAGCTTCATCACATTGTCTTGGTCAATGCTGATTTCTCTTATGTAGATAAAATCAATCAGTAATTTTATAGCTTCCCCATCAAAATCTTCAATTTCAATTGCATCTTGATATTGTTCCTTCATTTGTGAACGGAACATCCTCTCAAAAACCTTGGAATAGCAAGACAGAATCATGCGATTGGCTTTCATAGCCTGCTTGCCAGCCTTGATTGTGACATCATTATAGCATCCTTCTTGTCTTAATTCATTTGCATATTGCAGAAGCTTCTTAGGACTTTCCTTGCTTTCATACACCACACTAGTTTGACAAGCACACATTTTTTATGCAAATTTGAATAATCTTCAAACCAAAAAGATCTGAAAACTTTTAAATATATAATTGCTTACATCATGTTAGATTAGAAAGTGAAAACTACTTTGCGTGTTAAGATGTTTTACGAACTGTTTAAGTGAACATGAGCAGGAAATTTCACTTTAAGTTGTGCAAGTACATTTAGAGTACCGGTACTGCAATAATTGTATTAACAAAGTAATGAATAGTTTGAGATGTGAACAATCGTAGGTGAACAAGTTGAACTGCGTGAAAGGTTTGAAAAACAAACCAATCAATTACATCAGACATGTGCAGTAGAGGTGTCCATGTTTGGATCATGTTGAAAATATTGCCATTAAACACCCTAATCTTGTTCTATTTACCATACAAATGACTTTACGAAAAGCGAAACATATTTGGAACCTCCGCACAAGCGTTAGAGTTGTCAATGTAAAATCGTCATAATTAGGGAAATCCCCTGCTTTAGATGAATAGGTCTTTAAGTCGCCTATAATCACTTTTGAGACCAAAGTGTTCCACCAACTCAAATTGTAATATTTTGAGACCAAAGACTTTTGAGATCAAGAGTTCCACCAGGTCAAATTGATATTAACGTATATTTTACTACCATGAAAACTGCCTCGTATTTTCCTCTCAAGTGCAATACTCCTTTCGCTTTATTGTCAAATGTCGTGTATAAATTTACTTGTTCGTGTGATGCGAATGACACATACAGTACATTGGTATGACGACACGCCATATAGATACCAGAGTGAAAGAACACTTACTCTCGAAAAACACTAACTCGGCAATCCACGATCATATTCAGGATTGCAAAACTTGCTTGGAAACAGAATACGACCTAAACAATTTTCAAATACTCAGACAATGCACTACTAGGTATGAAAGAAAATTTCAAGAAGCCCTACTGATAAAAAAAAACACAACCAACCCTAAGCTAAATGCCCAAATTTATGGAGGAGGTTCGTCGATTCTGCTAAATGTGCTTTAAATGTATTCCGTCATCGTAACCATTAATTTATGTTGTTTTATTGGTTATAAACTGTATGCATAAATACTGTAGAGCTATGATTGTACTGTGTTGTATAATATGCATATATAATACCTGAATTGTCATGTCATTATTTGTGTTATTATTACACTGATGCATTAACTGCTCTCTGATTGTTTTTTTAGGTTTCATTTCATTCTGATTTTTTCGAGTTAATATATGCTTTTGTTTTATTTCTCTGACGAGGGATAGATGAAAAGACGAAAGCGTTTAGTTCTGCTATAAAATCGTTCATTATATATGCACTGACAATTGCATTATCATGGCTATTTAAAGCAAAGTCTCTCCCGAAGCACTGGTCAAATTGTAATTGATGACATCAGTATTGCTGTATTTATGACGTCATTACGCTATTAATCATCCACCAAAACTAAGACTTGGCATTTTCTTTTGTCATTTTTGAAATTGCACTATGGCTTTGGATGTGGCAAAATGTGATAAACTAAAATGGTATTGAAAATACGGTACTGTAATGTGATAAATCTTGTGGTGCTGCTTGCTTTAGTGTAATATGTTTTATTAAATGTACGGTACCTTTCTACTGGTATTGTATTAAGCAATAGTGAACGACAAATATCTTAACTTTTCATATCTTTGAATTGTTGCCACATATATTACTTAATCATGTAAAATGATGCTACTCGCTTCGTATTTTAACTCACTGCCCAAGGATTAACGCCCAAGGAAACTCATACTGATATGGTTTCCACTTTAAGGGTGATGCTCCGGCATTATCAACTGTGAAGAACAAAGGCAGCGGAATTCAAGAGGGTAGAGAGAGCCTTGAAGTAGATATATCAGGACGTCCTTCCACAGCCACCTCCCTAAAAAACGTTGATCGTATTCATCAAATGGTAATGCATGACAGACGATTAACCACTTGTCACTAGGCCAATGTTAACAGAAAATAATCCTGTGGTGCCAAATTAGGAGATTACGGAGGGTGATCAATCGCGGACAAGTGGAGAACATTCTCCACAACGAACTTGGCATGTCAAAAGTTTCGGCTCGATAGGTGCTTCGGCTTTTGACATCTGATCAAAAGCTCACCAGACTCGTCATGTCAAAAGCGAACTTGGCAAGATTTGAGGTAGACCCAGGTCGTTTTGTTGAGCATTTTCTCACCCAAGATGAATGAGAAAACTCACCCAAGATGAATTCTCACCGAAAATTTGAGGCAGACCCAGGTTGTTTTGTTGAGCGTTTTCTCACTTAAGATAAATGTGGGATTCATCACTTTGAACCACAGACCAAAAAGCAATCCATGCAGTGGAAGCACTCAACTTCTGCTCCAAAGAAGGCCAAGGTGGTGTCATACGCAGGAAAAGTGATGGCCTCCGCATTTTGGGATGCAAAAGGCATTGTGTTCATCGACTACCTTCAGAAAGGTGAAACTATCAATGGAGAATATTATGCCAAATTGCTAAGGGAGCTAGGGCAATCAATCAAATCAAAGCGGCATGGAAAGCTGACAAAAAGTGTCCTGCTTCATCAGGACAATGCTTTTGCTCACAAGTCTCTGGTTGCAACGTCCGCTGTGCATGATTGTGGTTTTGAACTGATTGATCACCCTCCATAATCTCCTGATTTGGCACCACCGGATTATTTTCTGTTCCCAAAGTTGAAAAAACATCTTGCTGGAAAACGGTACGAAAGTGATGATGACGTCATTTCCGCTATGGAGAACATTTTTGAGGATAAGGAGAACTTCTACGCCACCGGGATACGAGCACTGCAGCACAGATGGAAGAAATGTGTGAAAAAATAAATAACTGAGGTTATTTTTCAAATTACATTGAACAGAAAATTCAACGGCAATTGAGAGAGACTGCGAAGTGAGCTCGCGCTCTTCGAGTCAGCAGCCACCCGTTAAATATGTCAAATGCGATCGGCTCCAGCGGCGAATCGAACCCGTCACGTAGGATCTGTCACCTGCGCCCGGTACCGCTAGGCCAGGTCGCTGACTAGGCCATGTGTGGACCGCAGAAGAGATTATGTTGAAAAATAAACCTACTTTGATCAAATCTAAATATTTTGTGTTTGTTTCGTGTACGAACTTTTCAGCCTACCCTTGTATAAAGCGAGAAGAAAACTCTATTTAGCGTGTGGCCTGCGTCAGCGGCGTGATTTTACGAGTAAAGCAATAGAAATAACAATTGCCACCACTGTTCCCTCTAAGTTTTTAGCAAGTGCGAATAGGCCCAAACATAAAATCAAAAATGACATAAATAAGCCCAAATACAAATAAAAAAATTTGTCCAAAAATGCAGGAGTTAAAAAGGAAGTTTGATTCAATTTTTGCTTCAAAATTGAGTTTCCAGAGTATGAAACTTTTGTTTTGCATCAAAATATTGAACACTTTGATTCAAATTCAGCCAAAAATCACCATTCCAGTCCGCAAGCATAGAGAAAAACCGCAAAATTTTGCCCAAGATTTCTTATTTTTCTTAAATTTTGCACCTTAGAGGGAACATGAATTACCACACATTGTGTCGATTTTTGTGATTACTCTGAGTAATATTATTTGTTATACCCATCAAATAGCAAACTTCGAAAAAGATCAAACCTTCATTATACTCGCAGTATTACGCCGAAGCATGTAACGAGTGGCAGAGCCCATCTTTGCGCAATAACAACACTATGTCGAATTCCGTAAAAACGTCGCACGGGTGGCGAGCCTCCCACACCAATAGCGATGCTTTTAACCGCTACGCCCAAGCGGTCTGTAAAAGACAAGTTTGAATTGGAATTTTCACATGTTTTGCGCTACCGGTATCATCAAAGCTATTAAAAAACGCATGGTTTATAGTTTATAAATACTATACCATAAAATTACTGCAAAAATTCGATCCTGGGATAAATCTGTAATGATGGATGAATTATGTCAAACTTTAATACAAACAGCTGATTGATGAACTAGAGAACTCAGGATGACCTAAAGACGTTGAATTAAAGATTTCAACTTACATAACGTTACAAAACCGCACAACAAGCAGAAACACATTCATTACAATGCTGCTGGTACTTTAAAACGTCGTTTTTTGAACGAAGAAAACAGTTTCTATAAAAATTCTCTTCCCCTGCTGTTTGCCTTTGAGGAAAAATTGGCGCCTATGCTTTTTTTTCATTTTGAACAGGTTTTTAATCGTAAACTATTGGCATGGTCTTTACGGATAAAACAACGATGGTGGAAATCAAACTTAGACGGTCTCAGTTTGAAGCCCATTGATTAACCTACTGCTTTACCGCTACACCATCGAAGTGACTTTCCTGATGATAAAACTTACAGCGCCAAACGAAAAAAAAAAAACGAATTTGTAAAACTAAATTCAAATCCACTTGATACAAAAAATTACCAACGCAATCTAAGGTTTAGACTCGGTTCCACTTTTTGTGAGAGTCTAAACAAAAACAAGGTTTTCAAACTTGCACCAAATTTTTTTACATAAGTTAGATCGAAAAGGTAAATTTTATTTTTACCGAGGCTACTCCAGGGCAAGTAATGGAATGTAAGATGATTTTCCATATTCCATACCGACAATTTTTTTCCATTCTGTACTATAAAAGTTCTTCTATCCCAAACAATTTCTTCCATATTCTATTCCATACCAGTATTATCCCAAGTTTTTTGGAAGTGCGATATTGACCGACTTTTTTCAACGTAGTTTATTAATCATAAATGATAATTAATAAAACGAAAGTATCACTGATTAGACGTAGCGTGTTTAGTAGCGTTTGATTGCTCAGTTGCGCAGCAACTGCAATAATAATGCGTTTAACCAGGTTCTAAGTATTAGCGTATTTAGGAGGTTATTGTGCCATACCTTTTTTTTATTAAGAAGTTGATAGAAGAATTCTTGCTCAACAGCTCATTGACTGAAATATAATAGGCCTATCACACACTTTATTGTCTTCGTAGTTTGGGGCCTCCACCTTTTAAAATTTTTTCGCTATGCCATTGGCTCTATTTGTGATATAAAGAGATTCAGAGAGCAAGTACACAAATTAGTCGACATAAAAAAAACAAATCAGTTCCTTACTATCACTTCTTCTCAGCGGTTATTTGTTTGAATTGTAAAATGGTCGGTCATTTTTCTGCCCGGCTTATTTGTATTGCTAATTGAAATGATGATTTTGTAATAACATTTCCTGTTCTCTGATCTGTTTTGCTACCTTTAAATAAATTCTTAATTGATTCGGTATCGGTGGCTAAATTTCGTTGTTTTTGCTCTCTCGTCTTCAAGTAGTTGGTAAGAGTGGGTTTAACTTGACTTTATTAATTTTAATGCTATTTCTCTTCATTAAGGCTTAACTTGTGGGTTTAACTTGACTTTGTTACTCCACGCAATACATCCTTTAAGGCCGGTTCACACAGAAGGCATTTGCGATAGCGGAAAGCCTTTGGCCTTTTTCGGCAAGGCTAACGCAGAGCGCGGAGTAAAAAGCTAAGGCTTGGTCTTTAATGTTCACACACAAAGCGACGAACACCTCATTTCGTTTCCATAGAAATAGCCGCCGGTGACTGCAAGCAACACTGCTGCAAGTTGAAAAAATATCGTTAGTTGCTGTTGCTTATCACAAATAAGCTAGACTACGATGGACAAACAAAAATTCCTAAATCCTGCAACACAGAACAAACATGAAATTTTGCAGACTGTGTAATTAGTCTGCTTGGTACATAGTCTAATCATACTGGTACCGGTACACACTGGGATGGGTGTATTTACAGTACTGAGTACTGTAAATATGCATCTGTTTGACAGGATATGTTTATGCCATTTAATTGGAAATTTTTTTTTGCCCTTTATCTGCATTTCTTTTAGTGGTAGTTAGCGTCTTTAAATTAAATAACACCAGCTGACCAGTAGCTCACTAACACATACCTAGATACCCATACTGCATATATAACCCAACTCATATACCAGTAGCCTACGGGACTAACGGTCACAGTAACGGTATGTTTACGAATGCCCACCACAGCTAGTTAAAATCATCTTGATTTTAGGCATTTAACTATTAGCTTACTGATTTGGCTAATACCAATATTGCACTGGTAGACTACAGCCCATGCAACTAATATGCCTAGCACTGTACAAGTAAACTAGCATTCAACTATTATTGATTTGGCTATATTGCACTGGTAGACTACAGCCTAGGCAACTATTGGCAATGGTGTAATCTGCAAAATACACACAAACTTCACAAACAAAGCAGATGCAGGTGTGAATACCCATTCCTTCACTCAAATGGGCATTAAACTAAGGTCTACGCGAGCAAGAAGGACATTCAACCCAATTGATCATCTGAGCTTTCAAACCGTTTGGGCCAACCGGTAGCTGTGTGATACCTACAGGACCGGATTAAGGGTTTCTGAGGCCTGGGGCTATTTGGTAGTCAGGGGCCTGTTTTGTCCCCGTCAGTCCTAGACCTGCTGAAATATGTAACCTACATACCACTATTAAACACATTCAAAAAACAAATTTTCTGAACCTATTTTGCACGTACAAAGCTTTAGAAGATGTCATACCGCAGAGCCCCAATTTCCGCAAATACGCTTTCTATTTGTTGTTTTGTAAGTGATTCTACGATTAGTTTTCCCCAAGCCATGCAAAGTTTGCGTCAACCTCCTTCACAGCCTCTATTTCAGGGATGGCAAACCACTGACCCGCGGATCACCTAGTGACCCACTTGTAGTTTCAAAAATATTACGAAGAAAACGGTAACGAACATTAACGTAGTGAAGAAAAGCTTATCTTTCCATACTGCGGCATTGAAGACGGGAAGCTGGGTATTTTTGAGGTGAAGATCCTTTTTTTTGTTCTTTGCACAGATTTCGGAAGAACTTGGGTTCAAGCCCCTCGTTAATATGATTACATCCACAACCCACGTTTTTTCTTGTTTCGGTCTACGACCTTAAATTTGATCCACCAATTAAAAAGGTTTGCCATCCCTGCTCTATTTCGTATCCTAACGTCATTTTACGAAAATTCGTACGGCATTTTGTGTGAAACCATAAGTCTATGGTGAAACCATCTTTAATTTACGCTGCTGTCTATGAATTATGCAACAAAATAATCATAAATTAATGACTCGCTAAAACGACGACATTTCTTCGGAGCTGCGTTGCCCTGCAGGCTCTATGTCACGTAGATGGACCCCCGCTACATGTATCACCCTTCCGCGTAATCTTGAGTTAATGAAGATTTAGATCAGGGTTGGGGAACCTGCGGCCCGCTTAGGTTTTGAATGTGGCCCGCGTCAGAACTTTAATTGTTAAGTGTACAACAAAATGGTGGAATATAAAACATTAAGATTTCTTAAAAACTGCGTCACATTTAACTGCATGCTATATATTTATAGCATAAAAAACGCGCAAAAGTCTCTGACTTTACGAAAAAAAAACAGCTCAGCATGAATGTTGTTAAATTTGCGACGAAATATTGTGCCTTTTTAAAGCGAAATTTAACAATTAAAAGTAAATGTGGCCCGCTGAAAATATTATGCAATCAATGTGGCCCGCTGTGCTTTACCGGTTCTGCACCCCTGATTTAGATTGATTTCCTTCTAGTTACAGGATAGAACGTTACATCACACACTGTAACCGATGCTGGGCTATTGATAGTATTTGATTGTGATTTGTTTCAAAATTTACACAGCAATGAACATTCATATCAATCATCATTTTATTTATTCAGTTTGAATTCTGTTTCGATGATGATGATTTCTTCATCTTTATCCTCCTATCACGAGAAAGCGACGGAGGCGCTATGCGTAGGACGAATCCAGACTCGCTTAGGAGTTGCCTTTGTTTCCAAGTTTTCCGGTTGAATTTTCTTCTGACTTCTTTAATTTGCTGCTTGCCAGATTCCACCAAGCAGAGATAATCATCGTGAAGCATCTTATCCAAGGACGCAACAACGAGACTAGGTTGGGAGTGGAACCATTAACCTTGCGATCATGGTCGTCGTAAAAACGACGCTCCGAACCACTACGCCACGCTGCCGACAAAACCGTTAAATTCGTTGCACAATATGCTGCAGAACGATCGTATTGCGTCGGAATGTTTTTATATACATTGTTTGGCATTTTTTTGCTTCCTGCAATTTTGACCCAAAACATAGAGAGATTTGATTTGTTAGGAGGGGCTGGAATAATTTCAAAGCTGGCTTCTGGACCCTGTTTCCTGCTCCGATGAATGCCTCAGCCGTTGGGCTGGTAACGCAATACTGGTCCGAATCTCGCAACGTAAAGTATGTCCAAATCTCACAAACTCGTAATCAGTCTTCTTGGATTTCGTTTACTTGCCGCAGATCTTGTGATTTAAATTCAAGAGTAAAATCGTTGAAACTTTTGGCGTTGATACAATCTTGAATCACTCACTTAGCCCTAACCTAAACTGGATAGATTAGGCCTATAAAGATTGGTAATTCGTATTCAACTTTAAAATAAAATAGTTGATTGATGAAAAAATCACTTAGTTGCTCATAATAAGTTGTAATCGAGAGGCCTATTTTGGTCGGTGGGCCTGGGGCTGCAGCCCCATCAGCCCCCGCCTTAATCCGGCCCTGGATACCTAGGCTATTATCGGCCCTAACTATTGTTATAAAGCAGCCTTGTTGGATAATTTGATGTCTGATCCTGCAAAGTCGTCCTACACCACCCACAACTGATATAATGGCCAAGCATAAGAAAATTATTCCCCACAGTAGACTACAGTCAGTAGCCTACCTACCCTATCCACCGGCTGTTCATTCATCTCTAAGCTAGTTTGCAAAGCCTCAAGCGGAAAAGTTGAATTATTTCAACTCTGCCGCTTGAGGCTTCAGACGCAGAAAATTACCGCTAACACGTTCAGCGAAGGCCTGGAGCTTTCTGTGTGACATACTTGGATCTTGCCGCTTTCCGCTAACACTTACGGTTTTCCGCTAACGCCAAGCTAACGCCGTCTGTGTGAACCGGGCTTAATTAAACTGTTAGATTTTGGGCGTTGCAACCAGCGCGTAATTCAACCGTAGACAGAGCGAGATCGCAAGTTTACCGTAACACCAACAGACGCTTCGCAACTGACGCTCAATCAAACGTAACGAAATAGATTTGGCTAAAAACTGCAGTCAACTGGCGTAGCCGCGATTTTGCATTGGCAGGGTTTTTGAGAATGACGTCACATTTGACCAGAGGCGTTGCGAGAAATTTCAAAAGAAAGGGGGGGCATAATTGCGAATTTTTTCTTCGGCACAACTAACTTGGTGCTGATTGAGAAACAAGAAAGGCTCTAGGGGGGTTCGGGGGCATGCTCCACCGAAAATTTTTTGAAAATTTACATGCTGTAATGGCTATTTTAATGCTTTTTGAATAATTTTCCAGCAAATTTTGTTAAAAATTTTTGACCCTAATTCTGAGTGTTTCACCAAATATTATGATGCATTTTCTTGGCACATTATCGATTATGCGTGCTAAAGGCGTAAGGGTTATCCAAGTGGTTCAAAATTATGGAAAAATTATATACATAAAAAACATTTTTAAAAATGGCTGGAAGGAGGATGCACATCCCTCATCCTACCCCTCTGGATCCGCCCCCGGCCGTAAGCTAGTCCTAGACAAAAACCATCAAAAGAGTCTGGCACATTTCAGTCACTTGGCACCACTAATTTTGTTTTTTTTTTACTAAAAAGCAGATGCAAAAGGGGGGTATTGCCCAATGTCCCCCTCCATACGCTCCTGCATTTGACCATACGTTTTATACAGGAGCGGATCAGGAAAGTTTTGGTGGGAGGGGGGTTTAATTTTGAATTAGGTTGAATGTTAACTATATAAACACGTTTAGACCCGGAAACGAGCGTAAATAAACCTTTTGAAAATGTTTTATGTCGGGCGCGCATTTAGACTTTTTCAGGGAAGGAGCACCGATTTTCGTCACTTTTTCAAGCGCAGTTTTTTTCGGCTGAGTCAATTTTAAGCAAGTTAAGTCCCAAAAACGACTCTAGGAGGGTCCGCGGGCACGCTACCCTGGAAAAATTTTTGAAAATTTGCATGCTGCAACCGTCATTTTAGTAGCCTACTTTTTAAACAATTTTAGGGGAAAGCTTGTCACATTTTTTACCCCTAAACTTTAAGTGCTTCATCAATGATGCATTTTCTTCGAAATAAATATCAGAAAAAAAAGTAGGTATGACGTCATTTGAGGCTCAATGGAGGGGTTGTAACCCCCTCCGTGGCTACGTCACTGTCCAGTAGGCATATTTTCAACACTGTTTCGAACTATAAAATTTATAAAACCGGTCAGTTAGCTAAGTCGTAAACACGTCGGTGTTGAAAGTATGGGTTTCGTTTTTTGGGCCGGTCAAATTGGACACAGTGTAGCCAGCGACTCGCAACCGCGCTGCAAGTTTCTTGAAGATCGAAGCTCTGTTGCCCAGGCGCAGTAAAATGCAATCAATTAAGAATTTTTCGGGTAGCAGCGACAAAGCTACAGAAATTCCAAACAAAAAGTGGATCCAGAACGCATTAAAATCATTATAGAAGAGGCAAGCCTCTTACCACCCCGGTAAAATAGTTAAGAGTACGTTTGACATTTACAATGGGTATTCCTAACAATCACATGGCTCGCGCCCATTGGCGGACGCAGAAGGGGGGGCACGGTGCTATGGCCCCTCCCTTTAGTCCTGTAATTAAGTGCTAAAACCTAACTTTCCGTCTATAATTTTTCAAACAAATAGTAGCTGCAGCTTTCTTTCAGTTATTTTAGCCAAGCCTCTGCTTTCATACGTAAGCTGCGAAAATATTTTTGTGTTGTCCACAGTGACTGCACTCAATAAAAAAAATGTCGATAAAAAGGTGTTCAAAAATGAGTGTTTTTTCACGTGAAAACCGTAAAAGTTTGTTGACGACTGTTCCTTATAGCCTCCGGCGGCTGGGGATCTCACCCCCAGATCCCCGGTTGTGCTCCCCTTTGTGAAATCCTGGGTGCGCCACTGCTCGCGCCCCCTTCCCTAGGAATTTTCTGTGTTTGTCACTGATTATCTGATATAAATTGTTCAAAAACATCAAATAAGCAATTCTGCGCTGAAGATTAACAATAATATAAAATATATAGATCATGCGTTGTAACTATTGGATTCCACACTATCGCGCCTCGAAATTGCAACGCTCAATTAAATATCAAGGCGTCAAGATTTGGAATGATATTCCCAATGACATAAAATCAAGTTCTGTGCGCAGGTTAACTTCATTTTCTTGAGAAGTATCAACCTTGTTGATGGAGTTCCTGTAGGGTAAGGTGAATAAACTGTCTATATACAATGTTTACTTATGGATTGTAAGCAAATTATGCCACGCTTTAAATTTTAGCTTATCCGCTTAAGTAAGGGTGGCTGCTTGCCTCGATGACCCTGAAATCTCTTCGCAGTCTGCCGTCTGTTGTTATTTATATTTGGTGGTCTTGGTTATTGTTTTTTTTTGTTTCTATTCTATTTTGTTTTATTTTTCCATTGCTATTTGTATTTGGTGGTCTTATTGTAGGTTTATGGATAAATAAATAATCATCAATCAATTTAGTTTCGATTTATCAACGTTACAACTTTCATATCAAATAAATTCATCATATTCATTGACATACAAAATTCCAACGTGGAATTTCATCATCAACACCAGTACCCACGAAAACAGTCACCAATGCAAACATTATCTCCATGCCACCAGAGATGGGCATTTATCGCGATAATTTATCGGCGATAACTTTTTATCGATTATTGTTATCGCTCAAAACAGTTTGAATTTATCGATTACCGTTATCGCTTTTGCTATCGCCGATAAATTATCGCGATAAACGATTTTTCATGCACGCAGTGTTTAAACTTCAAAGTTAGTGAGTTGGCGCTATGGAAAACACGGTGTCCATTAAGACTTGTTGCAATTTTTAAACATTATTTCTTTGTTTGGCTTAATCTCACGGCAGAGTTCGTGAACTGCTCTCTTTTTTTGAAAAATCTAGAAAAAACATTTTTGCAATTCGACTTACAAAAAAAACTTCGTCAAACACATCGAAAATTTACCGCAACATTTATCGGAAAAATTTATCGATTATCAATATCGCTTAAGAAATTGAGATTTATCGATTATCGGTATCGCCCAGGGCTTTTTTGAAGTTATCGATTATCGGTATCGCCCAGGACTTTTTTGAAATTATCGATTATCGTTATCGCTTTAGTACAGAAAGGTTTATCGTGCCCATCACTGCATGCCACGACATCAATCTCACAACACTGGTGAGTCGTGATCTTAACGTGAAGGTTACATCGGTGAAGAATGATGCGATAATGACAAATTATTTAAAAAACTGCGAAAATATAACCTTACTCACATTAACAAACATTTCAAACAGTCACTACGCCAACTTTTTCAACACAAATCGCTATTATGGATCAAAAATCATGCTGCACTGTATGCTAAAACAGTAAACCTCTAGGAGACTACACAAAAATTGTACAAAAGCACACACACCACTGCAGTAGTAGTGTGATTGATTCACAGTGCAACCAAAGCATGGTGACTCACACTAAGAGTGACATTACCAACAATGCTCCAACTATCATTGGCTGGGTCATAACATTCAACCACTTTAACATCACCATTATCATTACTACCTCCAAACACATAAATTTTTCCACGTAAAACACATGCAGCATGGCCCATTCTAGCATGACTTATTGTTTTCACATTACGCCATTGCTATACCCAAGTATCAAACTTTTCCACTGTTTTAAGTGTCTGGTAATACTCATAAACTCCACCTATAACATAAATACATCCATCACAATTTACAGCTGCAAACCAATCTCTTGCAGTCAACATAGATGGAGCAGGCTCCCATTCACCATTCAAACTTTGCAATCTTTCCACAGTTGGTTCTTGATTGCAGGACTTCCACCGATGGCATATAACTAACCATCGCACTCAACCAACCCATGACCACTTCTACCACGTTTCATAGACGATGTTGTTTTCCATTCATTCGAGTCGAGTTCATAATACTCAGCTAAATCAAGATCACCACCATAATTTCCTCCAGTAACTACAATTGAGTTCTCGAAAACAGCAGCACCATGATATGCTCTTTTCTCATTCAGTGAACACACTTCCTTCCATTCCAGTGTTGGCGAGTTCAAGTTTAAGCGATAAACATTTGTGACGCTGTTCCAACCAAAGTCCGTATAACTCACGTATAAGTTGAACGAATCATTCGTTACATTGTTAAGCGACATTGGAGCAAAAAATGTGTGCAAAAAGACAATCGCTGCCTACCTTTTACAATGTAAAAACGCCTAAAAGTGTTACAAAAAAAGTCATAACTTCAGTTATGCTGGATGAATTTTAAAAATTTCAATTGCATCATGGAGCTTTTGACTTAAACAAATTTCAAGAAAATTGATTGTGTTTTAGGCACTCTAGATGGAAAATAATTTGGACAGAGACACATATTTTTGAAGCGGTTTTTAAGCTAATAACATTTCTTGTCATTTTTAAGTATAAATGCAACGCAGATTCGCAAAGAGTTTATTTGATTCAAATTAAATAGGTTTAATCACAAAAATAAACTTTAATATAAAATTAGCCTAGCTATTGGTCGTAGTTTTCCCAGCCTTTAAAAATTTGTCACAAAAAAATGATTGCGTAAATTGTTTTCAACCTCTTGTAAAACTAGGCTTCACTGTACGTACAGAACTAGATTTTTACCAGTACAACCATTGTAGATTGGTAGAGAGGTTGTTAACTTCTGTCATGCTTCACCCTTGGACCATTCATTAAACGAAAAATTCAATAAGCAAAATTCAACCGGGAGAAAATATATCTATTTTCAGGAGCGTGCCCAGGAATTTGAAAGGAAAAGGGGCTTTGAAAATTACGTGCGCTGTGTTTCTGCAAAATTTTTTCGATGTTTCTTTCTTGATGACGTCATAACCCCTCCGATGTGCCTTGTTAGGAAAGCGAAGAACAAAAAATTTGGATTCAGCGTTTCAAAATCTACAATCCTACCAATTTTCACGTAGTTACAAGATGGGTATCACGAAACGACACATTTTAGACCAGTGTAACAAGGCCTAAAACATTTCAAACAGTCACTATACAAATTTTTTACACACAAACTGCTATTAACTATAAGGGTGGAGTAAATTTTTCTAAAGCTTTTGGATTTATGTTTAAGATGTTGAAACACTTGGTTCTGGCGCTAAAAAATTACCATTGAAACCAATTTTGGTCCTCCTACCCCTTAATTAAGCCTCCTACCCGAGGTCAAAGGTCACGTGGAGTTAATTTTTTTTCAAAATTACTCTATCTTCTCTCCTACTGGTCGTAGAAAACTGATTATTGGCTCAAAAGATTCAGAAGACCTATGTTTCTACCTGTCCTAAGCGAACTCTTCCTTCTATAGCAAGTGGAATTTGAGTTGTTTCAATAAAATCCAAATTTTAGCTAGTTCTAGCATTTTTATCAAGGTGCGTTGTTGCTCTGAATTGACTAAATGATGCTGAATATGAATATTAAGCAAAGAAGGTTCATTACTGTCAACTAGTTACGCATTCTTGAATGACTATGTTGGTGGGGTTTTGTAATCAACAATCGTAATTCGAATGAAAAGTGAGTGAAACTGTGAATGTGCCTCACTGCATGCATTCAAAATTACTGATATCTGTGACGAATCCTATCACTGGGGGAAGGAGAGTGACGTTCTCTTTCACGATGAGATTTAAAAGTTAAAAACTCCAACACGTAACCAGTCATGCGTATGTGTGTGAGATGGGGGAGGAGGGAGCTGAAAACCTATCCAAGTTAGACAGAACACATCTATTCAGAACAAACAAGCCGGACCTCTGATGATCAGCTCGGAAAACATAACTAAAAAGTGAAAAAACGGAACATGGTAAGCATTGAATGAAAATTATTTGTAGTCAAACAACTGAATGCTTCTACAAGATAAATACTGTATTATTCAGCTGAGTTAATGAAATGATTGGTAACGACAAAAATTAAATTATCAATATTGCTTCAATTTCATTAATTGCAATCCAACGGTTAGCAGCAAGCGTAAATCTATATTCATATGCCGCTGTGATCTTTGATCAATACAAAAATATCACCACCAAGTCGCCACATAATGTAGATATCTGTCGACAACCGGTTGAGCGCGACATTGGCAAAAAATACTTGAAGTTATAAAAAATGAAACCAATACATTATCACTGCGCATTTTTAATCAAGCGACGCATTACCAATTACATAGTTTTTGTCACTCTTTACTGACCTTCTACTAAGGGGTAAACTATACAACAAACAAAGTTCAAAAGTACTGACTGGTCAATATGCTAGTTGCCATACCTGGAATAATTAATTATCTTTCTCTTTACTCCGTGATGTCGAATAGGTTCTGGGCATGACACAAAACAATTATTCGCAAACAAAATAACAAAAAAACGAATTAAAACACAATGAAATTAAAAGCCGTAGAAGGTGTATTATTCAATTTGAGACTAGTTCAGACCTCGGTAAAGTGAAATTTGCAAGGTGCAATCAATGCGAGTATAAAATTCTAGGGTCATCAATTACAAAAACCGTTGGTGTGATTGCATCAAGATAACACAATAATGCAAACAAAAAACTATCTACTCGAGAAAAAGTCAAACAGAATCAAACAACCAGCATAATTATTCGAATTCATCAGAAATACAATTATGACAAACGTTACTGACGACAAATAAACCTGAGCACACTAAGAAAGCAAAATGATGGCGTTTCATTCATACGATGGGTAAATAACTCAAATCAAAGCATTTGAAACGTTCAATTTTCTTAATTAAAAACACAAGTGCACATCAATTAAAACGCAAAAATTACAAAATGAAGTTGCGAGCAAATCAATCCATAATTTTTAAGCACCAGAACGTGAAAATATCAACATACAAAAGTTGGTTCAACTTACGTGACACCTAATTCGACAGAGTACAATCCTAAACCGAGCCTTTGACTCACAGAATTTCTAGTTCAAATTCTGAACAGCGAACCACATCCTCAGGCGATTATTTTCAAACAAGCATGTTCTGAATCGACAAGCTTGCAATGTCGTCATCAACATCAGTACACATAAAAATTGAAATCAATTAGCTCGCTATCACGACATCAATCTCACAACACTGATGAGTCGTGATCTTAACCAGAAGTATGTATCGATGCACAATGAAGTGATAATAACAAAACAATGAAAAACTCGACATAATATAACCTTACTCACACTGACAGTCACTGAATGAATTTTTGAAACACAAACTGTTATTATGGATCAAAATTATGTCACATGTACTCACTGTATGTCAAAAACAGTAATCCTCTAAGGGACTACCCAAAAATTGTACAAAAGCACACGCACCACTGCAGTAGTAGTGTGATTCACACTGCAACCAAAGCATGGTAAATCACACTGCGAGTGACATTATCAACAACCCTCCAACTATCATTGGCTGGGTCATAACATTCAACAACTTTTAGAAGTCCATTATCATTCCTACCTCCAAACACATAAATTTTTCCACGTAAAACACATGCAGCATGGCCCATTCTAGCATGATTCATTGCTTTCACATTACTCCACTGCTTTACAACAGGATCAAACTTTTCCACTATTTTAAGGGTCTGCTTATTCCCATCAACTCCACCTATAGCATAAATACATCCATCACAATTTACAGCTGCAACCCAGTCTCTTGAAGTCAACGTAGATGGAGCAGGCTCCCATTCACCATTCAAACTATGCAATCTTTCCACAGTAGGTTCTTGATTTGCAGGACTTCCACCGATGGCATATAAATAACCATCGCACTCAACCAACCCATGATTTCTTCTAACACGTTTCATAGACGATATTGTTTTCCATTCATTCGAATCAATATCACAAAACTCAGCTGTACCAAGATCACGACGATAACTATATCCTCCAGTAACTACAATTGAGTTTTGGAAAACAGCAGCACCATGATATGCTCTTTTCTCATTCAGCGAACACATTTCCTTCCATTTCAAAGTTGGTGAGTTCAAGTTTAAGCGATAAACATTTGTGACGCTGTTCCAACCACCAATACAGTAAACAGCATTGTTCAAGTACGAAACACCATGATAAAACATCTTAACAGGTAGTTCTGGATAAACTGTTTCGGAAATGCCATCAACATTAAACACCTCAACCACTTTTCGGCCATAATCACCATTACCGCCCAAACAGAGTATTTTGGAGCAACCTTCTCCTCCGGATAGTTGTTTCAACTTTTCAAATAACAAACCCACAACAGCATTTAGGCAATTAACACTTCTTCTCACAAGTTCATCAGCTGCTACAACATTCTCCAAATAATCTAATGTCAGACCATCAAGATCCATCACCTGAAACAAACACGGAAATTCTTCACTGCGATGTTCAGAGTCATGCTCAACCCACATTCTCAATGCTTTGTATATCGATGCTTGCTCTGCATTGTTTAGATTTGGAATCATTGCAACCAGATCGCTCTTCAACAAACTCTTGAACCGATCAGTTTTAACAACTTTGTCAATGTTTTCACCGATGAAACGATAAACATTATCCAATGATGACTCTGGTTTGTACAACCTATAAGCTGACAAAATATCGAGACAATTATCAACCGTTAACCCACTTTCAAGAAAACGAAAGCAAAACTCTACAACTTCTTCAAGTTGCAAAAAATGAGATGCTTTCAACAGCTTCATCACATTGTCTTGGTCAATGCTGATTTCTCTTTGGTAGATAAAATCAATCAGTAACTTTACTGCTTCCCCATCAAAATCTTTGATTTCAATTGCATCTTGATATTGTTCCTTCATTTGTGAACGGAACATCTTTTCAAAAACCTTGGAATAGCAAGACAGAATCATGCGATTGGCTGACATAACCTGCTCTCCAGCTTTGATTGTGACATCATTATACAATCCTTCTAGTCTTTTTTCATTGGCATATTCCAAAAGCTTCTGAGGATTTTCCTTGCTTTCATACACTACACTAGTTTGACAAACAGACATTTTTTATGCAAATTTAACCGGCCTTGAAATTAAGAGATTCTAAAAACAGAACTTTCAAATATAAAAATGGTCATACTATGTTAGATTAGAAAGCGAAAACTACTTTGTATGTTAAGAAGCTTGAGGAACTGCGTAACTACACTTGAGCAGGAAATCACACTTTTAATAGTGCAAGCGCATTTAGATTCCTACAATAATTGTACAGTATTAGCAAAATAATGGATGGTTTGGTTCGTGAACAAGTTCAACTGCGTCAAAGCTTCGAAAAGTAAACAAATCAATCACATCAAACATGTGCAGTGTCTAAACATCGACAAACAGGAAGCTCAAATTTTAGAACAAAATTTGTTTATAACACCATATTATGAAATCATATTAACTCAAATCAGGATATACGTTGTACTAGAGCAGGGTTGGGCAGACTTTTAACAGCACGGCCACATTTGAGAAAATTTTAAAGCCGAGGGTCGCACTGACTGGGAAAGCAAAAAAAAGATCCACACGTCCTCAGGTGCTTTGTTTCATACGGAAAATGAGTGAAGAGCAAATAAAAAGGTCTTGATTCACGGTAGGAGTTCATATTTCTGTAAGTGCCCGCGGGCCGCATAAAATGGTCCTGTGGGTCGCTTGTGCGGCCGGTAGTTTCTCAGCCCTGTACTAGAAGCGTTGTTAAAAAACAAATGAGTATGGACCATAATCGTCATTCAGAGCTAATCAAATTGTGCGGCCCGTAGTTTCTCAGCCCTGTACTAGAAGCATTGTTAAAAAACAAATGAGTATGGACCATAATCGTCATTCAGAGCTAATCAAATTGTGCGGCCCGTAGTTTCTCAGCCCTGTACTAGAAGCATTGTTAAAAAACAAATGAGTATGGACCATAATCGTCATTCAGAGCTAATCAAAGTGTTTAGCAACAGTAAGTTCTAATAAGCAAAATAGCATCAGCATCCAGAAATTAAATTTCTGAAAGTTAACACAAGCCAAAGTTAGGTTTCTTGAAATTTTCCCGGATGATCTTTACTTACAGAGTTGTCGATCTCATCACGCTTAGATCAGTGTCGCAAGACAATACGAAGTTATGGAAGTCGAAGGTATTTCTGAGAAAACAAGCTGAAACTAAACAAAAGTCGATCGATTCTGATTCTCATCTTTTGCCTCAGTTTGCAAGACACGAAAAGATTTTGAAAGTGATGCAGATGTTTCTATCACAAACGACACTTTTACTGTAACACACTGCATCTGATTCAAAACACAGTAACATAACATAAAAATTACTAACTCTTAATCATAAATTCTACATATAGCAATGGGAATCGATGTTTCAAAAAGTGCTCGATAACTGAGTTCAGTTAGAGCAAATATAAAAATTTTCAAACTGTTTTTAAACTGTGGTGAATTCATGGGTGTTTTATATGTCGATGCAGTTATGATGTATTGAATAAAACTATGATTGCTTCTAAAAATGCCTTGTGATTGAGTTGCTGCAAACTATCAATTCAACAAAGCAAAAAGTGGCTACACCAAATACTTCTTTTGTTGTTGTTTTTTTTTGCCAATAACTGAGCTCAACTTATATAAACGTCATCATCAACTTGATATTTAATGCACACTAAAATACATATAGCAGAAATAGCATGCGCATTCAACATATTTAACCTAATCTCATTCAATTCATCTAGCTCCCAACAAAAACTCCTAAACAAAATCATTTCAATGAAAACTGCAGTGATTCTCGCGGTAGCGAGTTCTCTTGTGGTTAATTTATCCAGCTCCACCGAAAAACAGGGGCGGAAAGCATCAACAAAATACTGAACAAGCAGGATACTTTTAAAACAAAGTGATCAACAACAGCAAAATAACTACTTTACGGGTTTTGAAATCAACACTTGGTTTGAATTTTTCATTGCATAGCATAAGCTTTGAGCGGGGCAATGTAGTCTTCGTTCCACACCAGCACGAAATGCTGTAAACTTTCTCACAGAACTAAGTCAGAAACGAAAAAAAAACTTTACCATCAAACTCATTTTCATCACTATATTGGATGAAGCGTATTCTGCAACCATTGACTGCGTATAAAAACTCAAAACAAAGATGATTGTTGAAGGAACTGCGGTCAGTTTTTTAAGTGTTTGCAGTCAAACAACCAAAGTTCAGCAAAAAGAGCTACTTGTCCTCTGGCCACGACCTCAAAGCTCAATGGGAGTCACGTTACTTTTACGCAGGCGAATTTGACGCAATATCACCAATCATCGCTGTTTCAACTTAATCTTGCGAAAGTTTACTCTTAACCAGATCTCGTAACGACGAAAGAATTCGAACTTCACGTTTGTCTCTTTCGATTTTATTAAACGAAGCCAAAGCTCTCTTTTCATCTGCGCTGTAAATCTGGTTTTCTTTTCTCAATCGCACAGCCTCCATTCTTCTATGTCGACTTCCACTCATCACATAACCACTGTCTTTAAATGTAAAAATTTCTTCACTGGTAAACCAATTTCACCTGAAAATAAGAGTTGATAATAGTTTTCAATTCTTGGCAAACACCAGATGTTCTTCGTTAGAAGCCGCAGTTTATCAAAACACAAGACAAGGTAGAGAGCGTCTGGGTCCAATGTTTGGTAGCTTATTATTTATTTTGAAACCAAGATGCTCTCCAAACTTCACTAACCCAGAACCTCTAAACCAAGGTTCTCCCTAATTTAATCTTTCACACTGAGCTGGTCACACTAACATTTACAATTAATCACATCACTCAGATTCAGCGAACGTTTACAATCTGGCATAAACAAATGCACTTGAACAAAAATGCTAATAAAGAGGTGTTTCCAAAACACCTGCCAGCGCAACAAAAAACACACCAAACGTGATTCGTAGACGTTTCGGTAAGTACTTATTCATCATCAGTGCTTAATTACGAAAGCCTAAATCTATTCCGGCATCTAGCAAAAAACATAAATAATTAGTGATGTTTAGACATTGATGATATTTACTGTAACATCATACTTGCGTGAAAAAAAGATATAACATATTTTTATGTGTTCTATTTTATTTCGCATAAAAGTGTGGTCAAACTAGGTGGAATTTGCTTCCGGCTGTCTCACCTCTGCGAAGGATTCGTTTCCCTTCACTGACGTAAGCAGCCATAGCAGCTCCCCCTCCTGGCAACAACGCATGACCAAATTGACCATAACTGAAAATATATTAAAACAAAATTTCTTACGTATTTCACAAGGATGATCTAACAAAACACAAACTTAACTTTGCTATTGACATTCTCCTTAACAGTAGATTTCAAAACAAATGATAAACATTTTTTGCTTGATGCAAGTCGCTATAGGCTTTCAATGCAAAAATGATAGCAATTCTAAGTCACTCAACCAGTTGAAATATGGAACTTTCCTGACTGAAACTTATTAAAACTTTATCAAATCACTTAAGCGGTTTGTTAGTCGCAGTATCCACCACATCCGGGACAGGTCCAATAACTAGTTTGACGTTTAGAACAGCTACCTGCAAAGGTGTCGCATCTTCATCAGAAACATTCAATACATGTGTGTCTGCGTGGACAATTAGCTTGATAGGCAAAAAAACGTAAAGCATTTATGTCACATCGAACTACCCATACGATGAGTCAACATTACAAGCATTCAAATATCGCTACTTTGCGTTACAACAGGGTAAATGAACCTTTGCGTTATAACAGGGTAAAAGAGCCTTGAAGACTTACTAAATAAACACTGTAAAAACCAATTCTACGACTAGTTTCGCGGTTTGACCGCTCATCAGTTAGACTCAGGTTTTGAACCCAGGACCTTGTGATTAAGAGCTTTACCTCTCCAACCACTCGGCCACCGAGCTGACAGCGTTTTCAATGCAATTTTCAGCTATACATACTCAAGCCCCTGCAACTGCAGGCTTAGCATTGAGCAGTTAGCCTAGTTGGCATGTGTCGACAATGGCAGGCCTGATTTTACAAGTAATGAATGAAATAAATAAATAAATAAATGAGGTTATTTTCAAATTATGTTGAACAGAAAATTCAACGGTAATTGAGGGAGACTGCGAAGTGAGCTTGCGCTCTTCGAGTCAGCAGCCACCCGTTGCATATGTCGAATGCGATCGGCTCCAGCCGCGAATCGAACCCGTCACGTAGGATCTGTCACCTGCGCGCGGTACCGCTAGGCCATGTCGCTGACAACTACTGACTTTCCGTATTTCTCTTTTAATCTTAAATTTAAAAAAAAAAAAAAAAAATTTAAGATTAAAAGAGAAATACGGAAAGTCAGTAGTCTTCAAGTGAGTCTTCAAGTAATGTTGAAGAGGTCATGTTGAACGAAAAAGTGTTGAAGAGGAGTCTTCAAGTAATGAATGAAGAGGAGTTTTCAGAAAGTCTTCAAGGCCTACCATTTACCCTGTTATATTTCATATATATATGCTACATCGGCTCCTCTTCATTCATTACTTGTAAAATCAGGCCTGCCATTGCCGACACATGCCAACTAGGCTAACTGCTCAATGCTAAGCCTGCAGTTGCAGGGGCTTGAGTATGTATAGCTGAAAATTGCATTGAAAACGCTGTCAGCTCGGTGGCCGAGTGGTTGGAGAGGTAAAGCTCTTAATCACAAGGTCCTGGGTTCAAAACCTGAGTCCAACTGATGAGCGGTCAAACCGCGAAACTAGTCGTAGAATTGGTTTTAACAGCGTTTATTTAGTAAGTCTTCAAGGCCTACCATTTACCCTGTTATATTTCATATACATAGATTTACATCGGCTACTCTTCATTCATTACTTTGCGTTAGTAATATTAACAACGAAGTGCCAGTTCAATTGGTTTTACACGAAACTCATATTTTCTACTCTTGTATTTTTACCTGCTATTTCCCACTTAGTCGTTTATAGACGTTAGGAATTGAGCTTTAATCTGTTATAGCAGTGAGCTAGAGACGAGTAGATTTGCTAATCAAGATAGAACATGGCCTTCTCAGAAATCCGCAAAACTTAGTAAAAGATGAAGATAGTGTTCTAGAACCCGACAACCAGAGTTTAAAACCAACCTGGACAAACTGGCTTAGAAACTTCAACGGTTTTTTCACCCATTTTTTTCGGAGGAGGTGGAAATGCTACGCTCTTGTTTTTTCTTTTTCTTTTGTGCTTAGAGCTTGTCTTAAGTAATCGAATTTTCATGTTACAAAAAACCAAAAAACTCTACTCTACATTTAAATGCCTTATCGGTCACACCGACTGCACTGATGAGACATAAAACGACGAAAAAGTGTTTTTTGTCTTTAGTCATGTATTAAATTTTGCACAAATAATCCCAGTTCATCACCTTTTCTTTACTCTTTCTTTCTTCTCTTTCTTTTTTCTTTTTCTTCTCTCTCGTTCTAATTCCGAAGAGCTTTCTTCACGTTCACATTCCGAGTGATAAAACAGACTAAAAATGCAATTCTTTAGCGTAACATTACAAAATTTGTTTCCATTTTGCAGGGCCGATGTTTAGTTTATTGCAAGCAGTGCAGCCAAGAAACAGCCACAAAATAATTGGGCGAACGTTTCGGCTTATTCTTGGTGTAATTGCCAGTATTATAATCCTACGTTGAACCAGGTTTTTGAAAATGAAACAGACACAGGACCAGGAAACTTCTAGTGAATCACGTGACTAAGATGCGGAGTGGAAAGGATGTGGACATTGTGGAGACAATGTTAAGATAAAGTTTGATTTGTCGAAAGGCTGATAGTTTTGGTTTAAATTGCTGTCAGGTCAAGTCGTGATGTTTTTATGACAATATTGGCCATGAATCAAACGGATTGATTTTTAATAAAATACTGTTTTCGAAAAAAACTTCACAATAATACCACGTACAACCAACACAAACTACAATTTATCACAAAATACGATGTTTGTAAACATCTTTAAAACCACATCTACCTCATGTTTTTTTCTTTTCTTGTTTTCTAACAAAAGCTAAAAAACTGAATCTTGAAAAGCTAAAAAACAAAACCTTTTGAAAAACGTGGAAAACAACAAAACTATTATCGAAATGGTGGCAAAAAGTTATCCCGTGAACTATCAAACTCGCTAAACTCTGCTGCGAATGCTCTCAATATACCATTGTTAACACGATTCAACGCACAGACGTCTTGAAAAAGCTCTACATAAGCGATCCAGAAAAATGTAATCGGACGAAGTTACCTTTTTCTGTGTATTTCACTTCATTTTTGTCGTTTACTGTGGTTGAACTATAATGACGTTTATGAACGTGGAAACCCAACTCTTTGTCCGACCTGGAGATGAAAAATATTCCAAATAATATTATGACAAATTAGTGTCTTACTCAGTTACACCTGAAAATGTTATCAGCTTGTGGAAAGTGTATAAAATGTCAGAGGCGTGTTTTAGTGGTACTGCACACAGGTTACACATCCTTTTCGATGGGTTCGAATCACTGCTGGATCCGATCAGATTTTCATATGAATACCGGGTGGCTGCTGACTCGGAGAGCGCAAGCTCTCATCACAGTCTCTTTTAATTACTGTTCAATTTTCGGTTCAATTATTTTGAAATAACATGCTACGACAAGCATTTGCCCATTTTCGTCAAAACAGCTCGAAAATCAATCATGGAACGAAAGTTCGCATTAAGTCAATACCAAACTCAAACAAACATATTGACGCTTAGTTGAATTACTGTCTGACAATAAATGCATCGAATAAATGCATCTATAATATACGTAGCAGTTGACGTAATAATTCAAAAACGCAGCAACAAACGCATTTTAACAACGACGTTTAGCTTTTTGCAATTGTTTTTCTACGAACTCAGTTTGTTTCAAAAAACCGGTATTTCAACCAACTCACTACGATTCTGCCTCCGATGGTGATAATGCCCACACTCTCGTCACTCCTCTTTCACTTATTCTTGCTCGTTCTTCTCTCCTCCTAAAATTAATGAAAGTTCAATCCGTCAAAACACAAAACAATCAACTTTTGAGTTACAACTCATCTATATTCAACTTCAACTTTTACCATACGTTTATATTATTGACTAAGGTAAACATAAAAAATTATCTAAACAATGTTTTCCAGTGCGAATCCCATTCACAACTTTTTGGCAGAAATTACTACGCTTCATAAACCGGTTGTCAAAGGTAATGGGAACCAAGTGCCGGACCCAACAACCTTTAATCGGTTCTCAGGGTCCTCAAGTTATCTTTCAATATACAAAACCCTACTTAACTAATCGACGCGAATTTTTGGTTGGTCGAAGACAAGGCCTACTGGAACTGTGCACAGGTTACAATCTTACGTGACAGGTTCGATTCACGGCTGGAAGCGATTGCACTGGACATATACACCGTGGAGTTTATCCGACTCGAACGGACAAACTCACTTCGCAGTCTCAATTACTGTGGAAGTTCCACTTCCATTTGAAAATAACCTCAATTATGCATAATGTACTATATGGTTAATTTATGCATTTCATTATTTCATCAAGCAAGAATCAGTCAAAACCAACTTTACCGTTCATTAAGTTCGTTTGATCTGAATGAGGGTGGTAATATTTGTGACGTGTGCTATCACTGGGGGAGGGAAAGTGATGCTTTCTGTCACAATGGGATCTTAATGTTACTCAAAGAAACACTGAACTAGTTAGGCACGCGTGCGTGTGTCTGTAATATTGTGTTATCCTGCGTGGGGGGAGGTGAAAGGGGAGGTGAAGTTTTAAAACTTTTTACGCTACACAGAGCATATTTACTTAGAACAAATAAACAGGACCGCTTCATGACCAGCCCGAAAAACGTAAAAAAAGCGAAACAATGGAAGACGGTAAGCATTAAATGAAAATCACTCGCAGTGAAAAAACTAGACGTTTCCACTACATGAATTCAACTGAGTTAATGAAACGACCGGTAACTAGAAAAACCAGATAATCAAAATTGCTTCAATTTCATTAATTGCAATCCAGTGATTAGCAGCAAACGTGAAACTATATTCATTTGTCGCTGTGACCTTTGATCAATAAAACATATCACCACCACGTCGCCTCGTAATGTAGATATCTGTTGACAACCTGTTGAGTGCGACACTGGCAATAAACACTTGGCGTTTTCAAAAAAAAAACCAAAACATTATCACTTCGCATATTTAAACAAGCGACGCATTACCAATCACATGTTATTTGCCATATTCCTCATTGACTTTCTACTCACTGCTAAACTATATACAAACAATCAAAGTTCAAAAAATACTGATTAATTAATATGCTAGTTGCCATACCTGGAATAATTATCTCTTTCTTTGCTTCGTAATCTGGAATCGGTTCTGGGCTTAACATAAAACAATTATTCACAAACAAAATAACTAAAAAACAAAAATGGAATTAAGGCATCTTGAAATGAAATGCTGTAGAAACATTAGTGATAGTGAGTTTGAAACCTGGTTCAGACACAGGTAAAGTCAAACTTCGCAAAGTGCATGCAATGCAAGTATGAAATTCCATGCTCATCAATTATATAAACCGATCGTCTGATTACATCAGAATAACACAATAATGCAAACACAAACTATCTACTCGTGAAAAAGTCAAACAGAATCAAACCAGCAGCACACTGAAATTCATCAAAAATGCAGTTATGACAAATATTACAGCAAGTAAACTTGAGCGCATTAAAAAAAAAATAGAAAAACGAATTGGCGGCATTTCATTCACACAATGGCTACACAACTCAAATGAAAGCGTCTGAAATGCTCAATCTCTGTGATTAAAAATCCGAATGCACATCACTTAAAACTTTAAAATTATTAAATGTAGTTGCGAGCAAATCAATCCACAACTTTTAGGCACCAGGGGCGGTATACTGCTCAACTTTTGCTGCAATTAACCCAATGCGTTAGCTTTGTTTGCTTACTAAGTCAACGCATTGCGTTAAGTGAAAAAGCTGAGCAGTACACCGCTCAAGGACGTGAACACATAAACGTTGGTTCAACTTTAAGTGACACCTGATTCGACAGAGTCCAATCCAGAACCGAGTTCTTAACTCACATAATTTCTAGTTAAAAGGTTGAGCAGTGAATCACTTCCTCAGGCGACTATTTTCAAACAAGTATGTTCCCAATCGACCAGTAACAATATTGCATAACAACATGAGCATAGCATTTTATTTGTGTACAAATGAAGTAAAAAAAAGGCAAAAAGTAAACTTTACATAAAAAATTATCAAAAAAGAAGTACGGGGCGCATTTTTATGTAATGCACCCAGCACCAGCAGAACCTTGCTTTTTTCTGACAAAGTGTTGGTTTATAAACGCAATTTTGTGCAAGATTGCAAGGACTGTTCGATGGCGCAGTGGCTTGGGCGCAGCATGAAGAGGGAAGTGCTGCACTAGTTTTGGGTTTAATTCTTCTAGCGGCTTCGCTTGCGGCATCTTTCTAACAATTAGGTTCGTCAAGATCATAAAATAGAATAAGATTGTTGGTTCTGCTGATGTTGAATACATTACACAAATATGCGTACGGGGCATCAACAAAAAAATTAGTTAACTTTTCACAAAATTACCGTGAAAACTGAAATAGCTCCAGTTGTTTTTTCAGCAAAATTTCGGTCATAGGAAACTTTACCCTAAAGTAAACAGTAAACTTTACCCTGAAGAATTACAACGATAAAATAAATAAAAAACACAGATCCACATTTAGTTCTGATTCATTGATGTTGCCACTTGTCCACTTTCATCACACACTAAATTCATCATTTTTACCTACACACGAAATTCAAGCTTGCAATTTCGTCATCAACATCAGTACATATAAAAACAGAAACCAATGCAAGCATTAACTCGATATCACAACATCACTGTCACAACACTGGTGAGTGGTGATATTCAACGTGAAAATTGCATCGATGTAAAATGATGTGACAAAAAAAAATTTAAAACCCGCCCAACATAACCTTACTCACATCAACAAACATTTCTAACAATCACTAAAAACTGCTATTATGGATCAAATGTTAAAAACAGTAAACCTTTAAGGCAGTGTTTCTTAACCCGTGCCAAGCGGCCGAACCCCAACAACTTCAAGGCTGTATCAACCCAACCCTAGAAACAGACAACGTGACGTCCAATCCTCCTCCCAAAATCAAGTGAAGACCAAAAAAAAGATCATCACGTCTCACGACGTCCAATTTTCCTCCCAAAATCAGGCAGAGACCAAAAAAGGTTATCACGTTTTCCAACGTCAAATTTTCCTTGGGTACTCCCCTGTAAGTGCTAAAGTATTAAAAGACTACCACCGAACCCCAGAGTAGTAGTAGTAATTTATTTGTGAATGTACGCGAACGATAAAGTAAAATAACAAACACAGGAGACTGCGAAATGACCGATGAAGGTCTTCGAGTCAAGCAGCCACCTAGATGAAGAGACGCTGTCGCGCCGAGGGGTATATGAGTAAGAGCATAAAAGTCAAAAAAAAAATCACATAAGTGTCATTAAGTACATATTTGATACCTCTCAAGCAGATTTTTTTGTAGTTTAATTTGAAGTTTTTATAGGACTGATCTCTCAATTCCAATGGGATAGCATTCCATATTTTGGCTCCTTGATATTTTATTGATCTTTAGCATCTTAATGTAGAAAAATTTTCAACATAAATATGGTTTAGCGAGACAGATCTTGTAATACGGTTATGGATATTTGAAAGTGGTTTAAATAAATTCGATATTGTAGGAGGAAGGTTTTGCTTAAGAGTGCTGGTTCATAAGTGCCCACAGACAGAACTCCGTCAAACACAAGGGTTTCGGTTCAACCCCAGTTAAGAAACACCGCTCTAAGGGACTACACAAAGGTAGTAGAAAAGCACACACATACCTGCAGTAGTGGTGTGATTCACAATGCAACTAAATCATGACCCTTCACATTATGAGTAACATTATCAACTATGTTCCAAGTATCATTAGCTGGGTCATAACACTCAACAACTTTTACACGACCATTATCATTCTTACCTCCAACCACATAAATCTTTCCACGAAAAACACATGCAGCATGACACATTCTTGCATAGTTCATCGCTTTCACGTAACACCATTTGTTCAAAACAAGATCAAACTTTTCCACTGATTTAAGTATCTGGTTATTCCCATCAACTCCACCTATTGCATAAACACATCCACCACAATTCACAACTGCTACATAATCTCTTGAAGTCAACATAGTTGGAGCAGGCTCCCATTCACCGTTTAAACTGCGTAATCTTTCCACAGTTGGTTCTTCGTCAGTAGGACTTCCACCGATGGCATATAAATAACCATTGCACTCAACCAACCCATGACCACTTCTACCACGTTTCATAGACGATGTTGTTTTCCATTCATTCGAGTCACTTTCATAAAACTCAGCTGAACCAACATCACCAGCACCACAACGTCCTCCAGCAACTACAATCGAGTTTTGGAAAACAGCAGCACCATGATATGCTCTATCTTTGTTCATCGAACACATTTCCTTCCATTCCAGTGGTGGCGAGTTCAAGTTCAAGCGATAAACTTTCGTCCAACCACCAATGCAATAAACAGCATTGTTTAAGTGCAATGCACAATGATTGGACATTCTAACAGGTAGTTCTGGATAAACTGTTCTAGAAAAGCCATCAACATTAAACACTTCAATCACTTTTTGCATATAATTACCATTACCACCCAAACACAGTATTTTGGAGCCAGCTTGACTCGTGGGTGGTTGTTTCAACTTTTTTAATAACAAGCTCACAACAGCATTAATGCAATCATAGTTTCTTTTCACAAGTTCATCACCTGCTACTTTCTCCAAACAATCCAATGTCAGACCATCAAGATCAATCAACTTAAACAGACATGGAAAATTTTTACTGCGATGTTCAGAATCATGCTCAACCCAAATTCTTACTGCTTTGTATATTGATGCTTGTTCTGCATTGCTTAGGTTTGGAATCATTGCAATCAGTTCGTCCTTCGACAAACTCTTGAACCGGTCAGTTTCCACAATTTCTTCAATGCTTTCAACGACCAAACGATACACATTATCCAATGATGACTCGGGTTTGTACAACCTATACGCTGATAAAATATCAAGACAATTATCAACCATTAACCCACTTTCAAGAAAACGAAAGCAAAACTCTACAACTTCTTCAAGTTGCAGAAAATGAGATGCTTTCAACAACTTCATCACATTGTCTTGGTCGATGCTGATTTCTCTTTTGTAGATGAAATCAATCAGTAACTTTATTGCTTCCTCATCAAAATCTTTGATTTCAATTGCATCTTGATATTGTTCCTTCATTTGTGAGCGGAACATCTTCTCAAAAACCTTGGAATAGCAAGACAGAATCATGCGATTGGCTCGCACAACCTGACTGCCAGCATTGATTGTGACATCATTATACAATCCTTCTTGTCTTTGTTTATTCGCATAGTGCAGAAGCTTCTGAGGGTTTTCCTTGCTTTCATACACATTAGTTTGAGAAACAGACATTTTTTATGCAAATTTAATTTAGTTTTCATTCAAATAGATCCTAAAAACAGCTCTTTTAAATATAAAAATGGTCATGTTATGGTCATGTTCAAAGAGCAAACAATTCCATCAGATATTTGCAATGTCAAAACATCAAGAAATAGGACGCTCAAATTTTAAAACAAAATATGCCAACAAGCATCGTATTAAAATGTCATACCAACTCAAATCAGCACATACGCTGTATTACTGTAGTGCAATGAAAAACTTGTTGTAAGACAATAAATAATCAAAGTGTTTAGTAATCGTAATTTCCAATAAGCAAAACAGCCTTAAAATCAAGAAATCAAACTTGTGAAAGTTTATTGAAACTAAAGTCAAATTTCATGAAATTTCTTCGGATGATCCATTCAGAGATGTCAAGCTTATCACGTTCAGATCAGAGTTGGAAGTCGAGTATGAAGTCATCGAAGTCGATTATGAACTCATCAAAGTCAATTATGAAATCACAGAAGCCAAAGGCATAATTATAAAATTCATATCAGGGTCGAAAAAACAAACCGATTCTGATTGCCATCCTTTTGCACTAGTATGCAACACATAAAGATTCTGAAAATGGTGCGAGTATCTAGTACACTTGTCAGTACTGAATAGCAACACAACAGTAATGACATTGACAAAAACTATTTGTTTATTACTCGTATTCAAGCAGAAAAAACGAAATTAATGCCGGAATATTCAGAAACAGTCACAATAAATGCTAGCCACTCATTTACTGTAACACACTGCATACGACTCAAAATGTGGTGACATAACACAAACAGTATTAACTCTTAACCACAATTTCTACATCAAGTGTGTTATATATGTCGATGAAACTGTGGTTAATTGATTCAAGATGTCATTGCTAGCAATACTTCAAAATTGAGTTGCTGCAAATTATCAATTTAACACAGTAAGCAGTGGCAACATCAAATTCTTGCTTTTTCTGTCAATAACTCAGACATTAAATTTACATAACTGTCATTAACAAACAAACAATCGGAAAAATAACCCTACATACAGTTTCGCGCGAAGCGCTTTTCTGGGGTTGTTTTTCAAATAAGAACTTCGTATAAAAACCTTTTTTCTGTTGAATAAAAATTCCATTTAAGTAAGAACCCCTGAAGAGCACTTAGCGCGAAACAATCTGGAGGGTTATTCGGACAATTGTTTATTTGTTAATTAGCTCTGGACCTATAAGGTACATTGAGCATTTTTTAGGTTATGCTGACAAAGCTTTTCCTGTTTATAAATGTCATTAGCAACATGATTATTGATGCAACAGAAATCGACTTGGCACAATTTTCAACATCATCTAAGCCAGTGGTCCTTAACCTCTCATGGTTTGTGGACCCCTTCTAGAGACCATGAGCACCAATGGCCCCCTGCTCAGCAACAAAATTGTTCTGTTGGTATTTCATTTGTAGCAGCTACAATAACCTCATATGGTTTGTGGATCCCGTCAAAAGATCGTCAACACCAGTGGCCTTTTGCTCGGCAAAAAATTGTTCTGTCGGTATTTCATTTGTAGTGGCACAGCAGTCCGCTGGTCATAAGCTTTTAAATACCGTTGACAGGTTAATAAATGTTGCCTTTGTTGCTCCCTGGTTAATGTCCGGTGTCACCCTAAGTGGGCCATTTGCCCCCGGTAGAGAACCACTAATTCAAATTAAACTGATTTAACTCACTCAGCTCCCAACAAAACTAAAAAAAAACACCTCGATAAACATTGCACTAATCGTCATGGTTGTGAGTTCTATTGTTGATTTATCTAATTTCCCCGAATAACAGGGGGGAAGCATCATATCAAAAGACCAAGCAAGCGGTGTAATTCTAACGAAAACTGTACAAAAACAGTAAAATTGGTAAAGCTCGCTCTAAGGGCTTTGACATCAACACATAACTTAGATTACACGTAGAATAACACAAGCTCTGAACAGAGCAATGAAATCTTCATCCAGCACACGGACGAAATGCTATCAACTTTCTCACAGAACTCAGTCGGACATGAACAAAACCTTCACCATCAAAACTCATTTCATTACTATATTTCATGCAGCGCTATTCTGTGAAACCATTGCATCCGTATAAAAATCAGTATTAAGATGATCGTTAAGGCAACTGCGATCAGTTGCTTAACTGTTTTCAGTCCAACAACCAGAGTTTATTGAAATGAGCTAGTTGTCCTCTGGCCACGACCTCAAAGCTCAATGGGAGTCACGTTACTTTTACGCAGGCGAATTTGACGCGATATTATCAATCATCGCTGCCTCGGTTTAATCTTGCGAGAGCTTAGTCTTAACCAGGTCTCGGAATGACGAAAGAATTCGAACTTCGCGTTTGTCTCTTTCGATTTTATTAAACGAAGCCAAAGCTCTCTTTTCATCTGCGCTGTAAATCTGGTTTTCTATTCTCAACCGCACAGCTTCCATTCTTCTATGTCGACTTCCACTCATCACATAACCACTGTCTTCAAATGCAGAGATTTCTTCACTGGTTAAACCAATTTCACCTTAATATAAAAGATGAGAATAGTTTCAAATTCTTGACAATCACAACACCACAAGTTCTTCATCAGAGGCTACAGTTTATCAAAACATAAGACGAGGTAGGGGTCGCCCAGGTCCAATATTTGGTAGCCTATTATATATTTTGAGATCCTAATGCTCGTCCAACCTCATCGACCCAGGTGCTCCAAACCAAGGTTCTTCCTAATGTAAACTTCCACATTGGGCCGGTCACACTAACATTTACAAATTATCAAATATTAAAATTCACCGAACGTTTAGGATTTGGCATAAACAAGTTAATTTAAAAATAGCTTTGAGAAAAGCTGTTTTCATATTCGGCTTGAGGAAATACTCTATCATAGCTCTTTTGAGTTTTCGGTAGCTTTGAAAAAAGCTGTTTGTCCCTTAAGCTTTTCGTGACGCACGTATCAGTGGGTAATCGCGTCAAAGTGATAATTTTAGAGCAAGCTGTGGTATTTGTATGCAATTTCGAACGTCCGCGAAGCGATAGAGCGCTGGCTAATCAAATGCGTGATCGTTACGCGACTTTTGATTGGACACGTCGCGACCGCCTGAAGTCAATGCGAAAAAACACTGCTTTGAAGAAAAATTGCAAGTAGACTTCAGGCGGTCCCGACGTGTCCAATCATAAGTCGCGTAACGATCTCGCATTTGATTGGCCAGCGCTCTATCGCTTCGCGGACGTTCGAAATTGCAGACAAATACCACAGCTTGCTCTAGAGTTATCACTTTGATGCGATTACCCACTGATGAGTGCGTCACGAAAAGCTTATGCGATAAACAGCTTTTTTCAAAGCTACCGAAAACTCAAAAGAGTTATGACAGGGTATTTCCTCAAGCCAAATGTGAAAACAGCTTTTAAGCTATTTTGAAATTCTCTACCACCAATCAAAAATTTAAAAAACTTGAACAAAAACGCTTATAATCAGGAATTTCCAAAACACTTGCCAGGGCAACACCACAAAACCAACCGTGGTTCGTGGACGTTTCAGTGACTATTATCCATCATCAGTGTTTAAATACGAAAACCAAATCTATTCCAGCAACTGGCAAAGCACAAGTAATAAGTGATGCTTAAACATTGATGATTATATTTACCTAACATTATAGTTAATTGAAAAAAAATATAATGTATTTTAAGGAGGAAAAGTAATGCCCAAGTAAATCACAAAACGGTTTTGTGATTCACTGTGGCATTACTTTACCTTTTTAAGCTATTTTCGTCCCATCTTTAATCTATTCCGAAATATAAAGCGTATTTTCATGAGTTCTAATTGGAAAAAAGTTTGGCCAAACTAGGTGGAATTTACTTCCGGTTGTCTCACCTCTGCGGGGGAATCGTTTTCCTTCACTAACGTAAGCAGCCATAGCAGCTCCCTCTCCTGGCAACAACGCGTGACCATAACTGAAAATAAATTAAAACAATGACGCGAAATCTCCACGTATTTCATATGAACGATCTAGCAAAACACAAACTTAACTCTGTTATCGGCATTCTTGTTTCAAATAGTAGATTTTAATACAGATATGAAGTACTTTTCGCTTTATGCAAGTCGCCATAGGCTTTCCATGCAAAAATGATAGCAATTCTTATTCGCTTAACCAGTTAAAACATGGAACTTTCCTGACTGAAACTTATCAAAACTTTATCAACTCACTTAAGCGGTTTGTTAGTCGCAGTTTCCACCACATCCGGAACAGGTCCAATTACTGGTTCGACGTTTCGAACAGCTACCTGCACAGGTGTCGCATCTTCATCAGAGCCACTTAGTACATCTGCATCTGCGTGGAAAACCAGCTTAAGCACAAAAACGTGAAACATTTATATCACATCAAACCATACGGTGAAGTCAACATCGCTAGCATTCAAATACCTTGGACAAGTGATATTAACAATGAAGTGCCATTACGTTCAATTGGTTGCAAAAAAGAAATCTTTCCTTACTCTGGTATTTTTGCCTGCTGTATCCGACAAAAACATTCACAAGCGCCAAAATGTGAACTTTAATCAGTTAAAGGATAGCAGAGAACTAGGGACAAGTAAAATTGCTAATACGGATAGGACATGGTCTTGTCACGAATCTGCAAAACTTAAGCGGATAAACAACTTATACAAAAGAGTAAGAGATGAAGCTAGTGTTCTAGAACCCCACAACCAAAGTTTGAAACCAACCTGGACAAACTGGTTTAGGAACATCAACGGTTTTCTCCTCCCACTTTTCCTCATCGGAGGAGAAACTGCTCCGCTCTTGTTTCTTGTTTCTCTATTTTTTCTTGTGCTTAGAGCTTGACCTAGATAATCGAATTTTTATGTTACCAAAAAACAAAATTCTACTTTGGTATGGATAATGGCCCCTCGGTCACATCGACTGCACTGATGAAACTTTAGATATCAAAACGGCGTTCACTGTCTGCTGTTATGTAAAATCACTTTCTTTTTTCCTTTTTTTTCTCCTTCGTTCCGCTCCGAAAAGCTTTCTTCAGACGATGAATACGGTAAAGACTAAAAACACAAAATTTCCACTTAAAATATCAAGATTTGTTTCCATTTTGTAGGAAAAAGTCATAGTTAGTTACAAGCAATGCAGCCAAGAAACAGCTAAAAACATCTGAACCAAATATTCGGTTCACTTTTGTTGCCATTGACAGCATTATAAGCAAGGCGATTTTGGGTCACAAAAGTTACTTTTTTTTGCTGGCTCCAATTGACACAAAAAGCGTTGGAACCAAAATTTCACGGGTGTGAGACCAGTATTTAAGAAGTTATAAAGTTACGAAAAGTTACTTTTTGTGTGTTTAGGTTACATTTAATTTTTCAGGTTACAAAGCTTTTGTGCTATTTTTTGCCAAATTTTTATTATCTTTTCTTGCTCCAATTGGAATGGAATTACAATCTGCATAATGCATCCAGGTGGTTATATGCGGTACTAAACATAAAGCCCTACATCTTCCAGTAATGCAATGGCATCTTTGCGATGTCAACACTTTATTAGACTGAGTGAAAAACGAATGGACTGGCACTTGCCCAGCTTGATTATGCCTTTCACATCTCTCTAAAAAACTTGTAAATACTTTCAACCAATGCTTTAGTTGTTTTGCTGCTTTGGGAGAATCAGGCTCTGCTTCGAATCTTGCTGGCTTTTAATATAACTCTGCTTTAAATGTAATATCCATCATAATCAATTTTTAGAAAAACTCAAGCCATACAATTTTAGTTGCTCCAAACCAATGAGCAGCGGCGCACCCCAGATTTGGCAAAAAAAATTGCTAAAACCGGTGGGCCGCCAAAGTCTAAGGGGCTCAACTGGTGCTCCGCTCCTACCAGCCAAAGGGTTTTTACGATTTTCACATAAAAACACTGATTTCAGCACACTTTTTGCTGATGTAAATCAATGTTGTTTTCTAGTTAAAAAAAATTTGAATTAGCACAGTTAATTCTGGTCTTCGTCTGACTGCAATAACTTATTTTTTCTTCAATCGTTGTTAAAAACCACAGTATTCAACCATACTCATCCACGATGTTCATTTTAACCCTTCGGTTTCAAAATAGACGAAAGTTGGTAAAGGAGACTCTAGGTGTTAAACTACCGTTGCTCTTTTTATTGAATGTTAAAATAAATCCCTCATTTAAATCAAAGAAAATTTTAAAATTAAGTGCTTACTACCGTAAGCTGTGAAAGCTATTTGGGTTTTGGTAGATACATTATGATTTACAAGTCGCTATCACGTCATAAAGATTGAAATATAAGTACCAGTCCATTCGCTTTTCACTCAGTCTAATCTTCAAAAAAATGTACAGCGTTGTTCCGAGCGACAACTGATCAATAGAATAGTTTAATCAAGCGTTTGAAAATCCAAAGTGTTGAAATCGCCAAGACGCCATTGCATTACTGGAAGATATAGGCTAGGGCTTCATGAAAATCCGAAGAAAACAATTCCGAAGAAACTGAAAGTCAGAGAAAAATCGAAATTATGGTAGATCTCGTAAGGAACTCTTTAACAAAAACAGAATTCATTAGAGGGATACAATTCTTTGAAAAATTGATCAATATCCACAAAATGCTCAAGGATTTCGTGAATAGAACCAGCTCCACAAATAGCCGAATTTTCAGTAATAGAAAAAACCCTAAGACTCCAATCAGGGGATCAAAAAATCAGCAGATAACACCCGTGAAATTTTGGTTCCATGCTTTTTGTGTCAATTGGAGCCAGCAAAAAACGTAACTTTTGTGACCTTCAATCGCCCTAGTAAATACTTTGAAATGGATTCATGTTTGATAGAATAAAATAAATTATAAGTCAGCAGTTATTTACACACAAAAACTATGATCCATTTCATTCGTATATTAGATTGATCAAGTACCTATTTTAAAATGATGGCATTTTTTTAAATGAGAACTTCTCTAACATTTTCATTAAAATTTGCTACGTATTAGTCACTCATTGCCGTGTGGTTGCAGTTGTCTTATTCTCACGCTCTTCCGTCGTTCAAGTACATTGCAACAAAAATGTTCCAACTTTTAGATCTTTTGTTTTTTGTTATCTTTAAAGCCTAGAGTTTAACTCCTTGCAGCGAGCGCCCGATTAATCGCGACGGGTGGCCTCTCGAAAACAATGGTTCTCGAACTCAGCGAAAGTGATTGCGCAACAATGTTTAGACTTGTCAAAGTGAGCATTTTTTGTGTGTAAATAACAGTTGACTCATAATTTGTTTTGTTCTATCAAACATGAAACCATTTCAAGTATTTACAAATCACAAGTGCGAGTATCTTATTAATTTTTTTTATTTTGATGTCCTATATTGCGTGGACAGCTTCGTTTCAAATCCAAAACTTTTAATCACTCTCTCAGGTTGCTAGACAATTGATTGCAAATATTAGTCTTCATCTATCCCTAACTTGACCTATACTTTGCTCTATCTTTTACCATATACACCAACGTTGATTAACACATCTTAATTTATTGTATAACGTTGCAAACAGAAAATAATTGTCATTAACGCAAAAAAACAACAAAAAATTGTTAAAAAAATGCGTTTAGACGCGGACGTATTTCGCGCCCAAATCTTCTTGCGCCCAAATGTAGGGTTTCGCATCAGAGTCACCCATGGCGAAAAGGATGTGGAGTCCATAACACTATCCGGTGTAAGTTGTTAAATGAATAAAAAATTTAGTTTTCATTGCTATCAAGTCAAGTCGTGACGTTTTTACAACAATATTGATTATGTTGGTCATGAACAAACGGATTATTTTTAATTACATATTGTTCTCGCAAAAATTTCAAAATAATACGACGTACAACCAACGCACACTAGAATTTATCACAAAAAAATGCTGATAAACATCTTCAAAAGAATATATACCTCATCTTTTTTTCTTTTCTTCTTTTTCTTGTTATCTAGAAAAAAGTAACGAAGCTAAAAAAACTAAAAAGGATGAAAAACAATACCCTCCAAAAAACGCAGATAACATAACTATGTATTATCAAAACAGTGGCAAAAAGTTTACCTGTGAAATATCGAATTTGCTAGAATCTACTGCCAATGCTCTCAGTTTAACATAGTTAACATAATTCAACGCACAGACTACTTGAAAAAGCATTACATAAGAGATCCAGATAAACGTAATTGAACAAAGTTACCTTTTTCGGTGTATTTCACTTCATTTTTATCGTTAACTGTAGCTGAACTATGATGACGTTTATGAACGTGGAAACCGAACTCTTTGTCTGACCTGGAGATGAAAAATATTTCAAATATGACGAATTAATGTCTTACTCAATTACACCTGAAATGTTATCAGCTTGCAGAAAGCGCCTATCAGAGACATGTTTAAGTGGTACCGTGCACAGGTAGCAAACTCTATCCGATGGGTTCTATTCACGGAGTCGATCACATTTTGATATGAATACCGGCTGGCCGCCGACTCGGAAAGCGTAAGCTCTCTTTCGCAGTCTTTTTTAATTACTGTTGAATTCTTTTGAAATAACCTCTCTTACTTGCTACAAAAAACGTTTGCCCACCTTCGTCAAAAATACTCGAAAATCAATCATGGAACAAAATTTCGTTTGGCGTCAATATCAAACGCAAATAAACATATTGACGGTTAGTTGAAATACTGAGTGACAACAAACGCATCCATACGTAGCAGTGGACATTGCAATAATTCAAAATTGTAGCAACAAAGGTATGTTAGCAACAACGCTTAGCTTTTTGCAAATGTTTTTCTATGAACTTGGTTTAATTTAAAAGACCGAATTTTCAACCACCTCGCTCGGAAAGACCGAATTTAAAAGACCGAATTTTCAACCACCTCGCTCGGATTCTGGCTCCGAAGGTGATGATGCCCACACTGTCGTCACTCCTTTTTTACTTATTCTTGCTCGTTCTTTTCTCCCCCTGAAATTAATGAAAAGCTCAATTACTCAAAACATAAAACAATCTACTTTTGAGTTACAATTCATCTACGAGGTAAGTACAATATGTATTGAGAAAATATCAGGAGAGACAATATTTATTTTCATACTCTTATAAACCTTCGTGTCCTTCAAAATGACTCCCTACCGCATCTACACACTTCTTCATGCATTGCTTTTAGTCCTGGAAGACCATCCTCAAAGTCCTTCTTCAGTAACCCTTAAGTATTTTTCTGATGCTTGTTTCAGTTCCTCTATTAAATGAAACCTGACACCACTGAGGCTGTAAGAGGGTCAAGGTCATGCTCGAAAACAGAAGTCGCAGGCTTGAAAACTTTTATGCTTGAAAACAGAAGTCGCAGGGGGTTAAATCAGGACTCTCTGGTGGGTGCTGTGCTGTTTTCATTCCCCTATCGGCCAGCCAGTTGGCCATCAGCATCGACTTGTGGCATTGGGCATTGTCTTGGTGAAACCACCACTGCTGAGCTCTTGTCTTTTTCATCTTCCCTCTAAATCGTTCGAAAACAGCAAGGTAGTATTCCTAATTGATGGTTTGGCCACGTGGAACCCGTTTAATGTGAACGAGCCCCTGTGAGTCAAAAAGAATTATCATGACCTTTTCTAGTGATCTATTCATCATTCTTGCCTTCTTAAGCCGGGGAAAGACCTGTGCTTCACTGAGCACTACAACGTTTTTTCTCAAGAGTCGCAAGTGAACACCCAATTCTCATCACAAGTTACTACGTTATTCAAGAAGCTTGTATTGGTCTCTATCATTCCGAGCATGGCAGTGCAGCATTCCACTCGTAATTGTCTCTGGTCCTTCGAGAGGATCTTTGGCACAAACTTGGCTTAAATTTGAGGAAGTTTTAAATCATCCGTCAAATTGTATCAACAGTACCAACACATACACCAACAATTTCGGATATTATCCTCACTGACAGTCGATGATCTTGCATCACCAATACTTTTCCATTTCCTCAATGATTTTCTCCTTGCGTGCCAATTTTGGTGCTCCAATACTGTGCTTATCTTCAACTTGTTCATTTTCATCTGAAAACCTGTTGAACCATCGGTAGAAACTTGCTTGGCACATCTGCTCATTCCGATAGGCCTTCTGTAACATTTCATTTATCATTTTCGAGTTGTCAAGCTGGCGTGCGGAAGTATTTGTCTATAAAGGCGAGAAATAAGCTGCAACACAGTCTCTTGACTTACAGTTAGTCTTGTACTAGTCCACCCTGCTGTACAGTAGTTTACTGAAACATGTCAATCGAAGCGCAATTAGATCAAATCTTAGTTTGTTTGGAAACCTTAACGAAAAGATTAGATGCCATCGATGCTAAATATAAAACGGCAAATGCAAGAACAAATGAAGTTGAAGAAAAATTTGATGCAAAATTAAATGAAATTGAACGTCAAGTGAAGAATAAAGTGTGTCGGAATGAATTTAACCATCTAGAAAACCAGTTTAAAAAGCAAATCGATTCGGTTTATGAAGAAAAATTGATGAAAGAAACTTACGACAAGCGACTTAATTTATTAATACATGGACTAGAAGAATCAGAAACGAATGATCAGACTACCAAAATTTTTCATGACTTTCTTACCGAAGGCCTTCAAATTGACCCGACTAGTATGAACATTATTGACATCCATAGATTGCCACAAAAACCAATATTTGTAAACAAAGCCAAAAAAATCGTCCCATAATTATAAAATTATCAACTGCAATGGAAGGAAAACGTATATTTTCATCGCTAAAACACCTAAAATAATTCAATGAAGAGAGAAGTGCATCAAACAGCCCGCCTATATACGTGACAGAACATCTTAAAGAATTTCAAATCCAAGAAAAAGCCTCATGCCTCAGTTTAAAGAGGCATGGAAATTAAATAAGCCCACATGTTGGAGAGCTGTTGAAGGAAGGTACTGCTTTTTTGTGGATAATGTTTATAATAGCACCTTTATTGTGATCTCACGGTTTGAAGGTCAAAGTTAGTCTCATGTTACTTATTTGTCTTTTATTTCTGCATGAGTTTGTACATATTACATACATATTAATATGTTGTACATATATATTAACATATATATTTAATATGTTGTCGCCATGTTGCAGAAAATATGCCTACATATATCTATATATATATATAATTTAAAATTGCGTAACATATTTTTTCAGTTGATTGTATCTAGCTGCTAGTTTCTTGAATGATGTAATGACAGAGTTCGTGAAGTAACTAAACTTACTTATATCAGTCGTTTAAACCTGCAGTATTTTGTTTTTCTCAAGTCTTTTTATTTGTAACATGTAGTTGAATTACAATCTAAAATGCATTTGGTAAACTTCCTGAGATCACTAGCAGATTTTTTAGATTTTTAATACTGTCGTCAATGGGACTGTTCGTTGCATGCTTTGTGCCAACTCGCTGGTTTGATTAGTGCACTTACAGTATGTTCGATCCCAACTCTGGTAGAACTGACAATGGGGAAGAGCGAGGTGACCGCCTGGTTGAAAGTCAGGCAAACGCAGCAATTTTTGATACACTGGCATTGACTGATTCAATCTATCAATCTTTTAGCAACAATATTACTTCATGCATTTATCATGACGTAGATACTACCGTCTTAAATAAAATTAATGAAAACATATTTATAATTCACGTAAACATCAGGTCCTTGCAAAAAATTTTCACACCTTGTTAGATATTTTAAATACTTTCGTTGCATACCCAGACATCATATGCTTATCTGAAACGCGATTAAAAGGGGGACCTTACATAAATGTAGCACTTGAGGATTACGACCTTATTTACTTTAACTCAACAACAAATGCTGGTGGCGTAGCAGTGTATATCTCAAAAAACTTCGTGATACAATCAATTAGTAAACAAGATCTACAAGTTGAAAATTGTGAAGACCTTTGGCTTCGCATTAGTGTGCGTAACATGTCAATTCTTTTTACTCTAGGTGTATTGTATAGGCACCCACATCACTCAACGAATAAATTTATAGAGAGTCTTAATGACAAACTTGCTGATTTCAACTCCTCAAAAACGACTTATATACTATATTCTCGGTGATATCAATTTATTAGCTCAAATGCTCAGTCGTCGAACAAACGCAATTACATGAATATACTGGAAAGTAACGCAGCAGTTTTTATCATTACCGAACCAACTCCTAAAACATCAACTTCTCAAACGACATTGGACCACATCATAACAAACGACCACCAACACCAAATGGTACCTGGTATTTTTCAATGCGATATTAGCGATCATTTTCCGTTTTTTTTGCAAAATTGATATAAACCATGAAACCAAAATCACGAAAAAAAGGTATATCAGAGACTCAAGTAATTTTACAATCGATTCCTATTCCCAAGAGATAAATTTAATGATGCAAACTTACTTGCAAAACTTACCAAGCTCGTTTAATTTAAACATTAATTATGAGCAAGCATTTCAAAAATTTGTTCACACTGTAAAATTCGTTGTTGATAAGCATGCATCTTTAAAAATTGCCACTCGCACACTAAGCAAATTAAATAAAAAACCATGGATTACTAAAGGTTTGATGACCTCAATTCGTAAAAAGCAAAAATTATATAAGACACATTTTTTGAAAGGAAGTGATGGTGAAAAAAAATTTTACAGACAATATGCAAATAAGCATAACAAATTAAAATATATTTCGAAGAAAATTTATCTGAACAGAGAACTTGAGGAAAATATACATAACCCACGCAAAATTTGGAAAACTATTAACTCCCTTCTATACAAGAAAACAAAATCTGTTGATTTTCCATCTGAAATTAAAGTTGACGAGAGTATAATCGATGACCCAACAGAAGTAGCTAACTGTCTGAACAAACACTGCTGTAGTGTCGGTAAAAAGCTAGCGCAGAAAGTACAAAATCTTAACGAAATAAATTATACAAGGTTCTTAAAAGACCCTGTATATTTTTACATCCTACACCAGTATCGGAAGTGTATAACGCAATAATGTCATTAAATTCTTACAAATCATCTGGATATGATAATATTCCAGTGTATTTCATACGAAGCGTAGCAGAAATACTAGCTTATCCACTTTCGATACTTGTAAATCATTCTTTCGAGCTTGGCTACTTTCCCAACTGCCTAAAAACTGCCAAGATTAATCCTTTGTACAAATCCGGAGACAAATCTTTACCTACAAATTATCGCCCTATCTCTATTCTAACGTGTTTTTCAAAAATTTTCGAAAAACTGATATATAGCAGATTAACGAATTTTATTGACAAGCACTCTGTAGTTTTTTCCACGCAATACGGATTTCGAAAACATCACTCGACTTCACACGCTATTGCGGACGCTGTAACTCTGACTTACGATAATTAAAAATGAATTTACTGGCTTGGTGTTCTTGGGCTTAAAAAAAGGGTTCGATACAGTTTCCCACTCAATTATTTTCAGCAAATTAAATCATTACGGCATTCGAGGACAGGCTCATAACCTGTTAAGTTCTTATTTCGACGATCGAAAGCAATATGTCACAGACAACAACATCACATCAACAACTGAATCTATGAATGTGGGGTACCTCAAGGCTCTACACTCGGGCCATTGCTATTTTTGATATATATTAATGATATTGTTAATAGTACATCTTCACTACCTAGGTTATTTGCTGACGATACTTGTCTCAACATCAACGCAGACTCACTTTCAAACCTTGAACTTATCATTTATTCGGATCTTAAAAAAATTTCAAAATGGGTCAATGCAAATCAATTAACTATTAATCCTACAAAATCGAACGTACTTCTTGTCCCACCAAAACTTAATCGCGCGCCCAATAACATTACCGTTGCCATCAACTCAACTCCAATAGAAGTAGTTAAGGAAGCCAAGTATCTTGGACTAATAATTGATAACAAGTTAACCTTTGGATCACACATTAAACATTTAGAATCTAAACTTTCTCGGGCAGTTGGCATAATATCAAAACTTAAACATTTTTTTCCTTCGTCTGTACTTCTAAAACTTTATTACGCGTTATTTCACTCAAATATATTCTATGGGTTATTAATTTGGCATAACACTTACTTAACATATACTAATAAAATATTCAGACTTCAAAACAAAGCCATAAAGCTGATTGCTAATTCAAAACGTACTGATAAATGTGCTCCGATTTATGAAAAACTTAAAATTTTGCAACTTCACGATCTTCACATCCATGAAACAGCGATATTCACGTATAAATTTCATAACAATAAACTGCCTGTTTCTTTTTCGCAATATTTTAACCGAATTGCTGTAATTCATTCAGTTCGTACAAGAAGCAACATCTCTGAACTTACATACTACATTACAAAATACAAAACAACTCGTCTACAGCGCTTCCTAAAATTTACTGGTGTGAAAATATGGAACAAAATACCTAACTGGATCAAAACTAAAAGTTACAGTCAGTTCTTAAAACACCTCAAATTATACCTACAAGGCAACTAAACATCTCCTCTTTCTTTTACGTTTATTCATTTATTTATTTTTCTGTTTTTTTTTTTTTATATTATAGCAGATCCTTTACGAATCAGCAGAATAATGCACAGCAAATGAGAATAAAATATTATTATTTTTTTATATCTTTATTTTTTTATAGCAAGGGTGGTTGCTTAACTCGAAGAACCTTAGACGGTCACTTCGCAGCTTCCTTATTGCATTCATTGTAAACTTTTTTTTCTTTTTCTATATTAGGTTATGTTTCGTTGTTGAACTATATTTTGCTCTTGTTTTTATTTACTGTATTTGTTTAAATACCGTATGAATGCAATGAAATAAATGAATCTGAATCTGTTCATAATTTATTTTTAATTTAACACAAAATTGGATTGCGTATAGCTGCTTCATGGCTTCTTGGATCTCGTCACGTCTTCTCAAATCGGCAAATCTAATCAAAATGGCTACACTACGCTCAACGCCACAATAAAAACCTACAAAAACAGAATGCTACCTGTTTGTTTGTCAATAAAATATATCAATACATTACATACTTCACTATGGAAAAGCATTCCTATCGAATGATGCTTACTGCTTCTTCTGATATTTTCTCATTACTTACTTTACCTACCTCGTATTCTCAACTTTTACCAAACGTTTATATGATTGACTAAGTTGAACATAAAAACTCAGCTATCCAAACGAAATTCCCCGATACGATCTCATTCATAAATCTTTGGTAGAAATCGCAACGCTTCGTAAGCTGGTTCTCAAAGGAAATAACAGTCAAGTGCCTTATCCAACAACAACCAATCGCTTCTCATTACTGCTCAAGACATCTTTCAATACTCTATTTACTAATCCACGCGAACTTTTGGTAGGTCAAGGACAAGGCTAAGTGGTACAGCGCACACGGTACAGATCTTAAGTGAAAGATTAGATTCACGGTTGAAAACGATTAAATTGGACATATATACCGTGGAGTTATACGAACGGACAAACTCACTTCGCAGCTTCAATCGATTTAATTTGATTGATGATCTCTTCATTTTTATCCTCCTGTCACGAGAAAGCGACGAAGGCGCTATGCATAGGACAAATCCAGACTCGCTTAGCAGTTGCCTAAGTTTCCGACTTTTCCGCCTGAATTTCACTTCTGACCTCTTTAATTTATTGCTTGTTAGATTCCACCAAGCAGAGATAACTGACGTGAAGCATCATATCCAAGGACGCAACAACGAGGCTTGGTAGGGAGTTGAACCAAAAACCTTGCGATCATGGCCGTCGTAAAAACGACGCTCCGAACCACTCGGCCACGCTGCCTCGTGGTTCGGAGCGTCGTTGAATTTTCACTTCCACTTGAAAATAACCTCAATTTTTATGAACTAAACAGTTCACGTATTTTATTTCAACAAGCATGAATCAATTAAAACCAACTTCACCGTTCATTGCATTCTTCGGTTTGATCCAAATGATTGGGGTGATATCTGAGACGAGTCCTACCACTGGGGGAAGGAGCTTGATGCTTTCTTTCACGATGAGATCTAAATGCTACTCAAATAAATACTGAACTAGTTATGCACGCGCGCGTGTGTGTGCGTGGGGGGAGGGGAAGGATGAAGCTGAAAACCTTTCCAAGTTACACAGAACAAACAAATAGGACCACTTGATGATCAGCTCGGAAAACATGTCTAAAAAGTGAATATACGGAACACGGTAAACATTGAATGAAAATCACTTGCAGTCATAAAACTGGATGTTTCCACAAGATAAATTCAACTGAGTTAATGAAATGACCGGTAACGAGAAATACTAGATTATCAATATTGCTTCAATTTCATTAATTGCCATGCAGCGGTTAGCAGGAAGCGTGAAACTATATTCATTTGTCGCTGTGACCTTTCATCAATAAAAAATATCACCACCAAGTCGCTAGATAAAATAGATATCTGTTGATAACCGGTTGAGCGTGACACTGGCCTTAAACACTTGGTGTTTCAATAAAAAAAAAAAACTATCACAGTGCATTTTTAATCAAGCGAGACATTACCAATTACATGTTTTTTGTCATATTCTTTACTGATTCTCTACCTAAACTACATACAAACAACTAAATTCAAAACATACTGATTAGTCAATGTGCTAGTTGCCATACCTGGAATAATTGTCTCTTTCTTTGCTCCGTGATCTTGAATAGGTTCTTATCATGACACAAAACAATCATTTACAAACAAAATAACTGAAAAACAAAACAGGAATCAAAGCACGATAAAATCAAAAGCTGTGGAAAGTGTATTCGTGAATTTGAGACCTGGGTTTAGACCCCGGTAAAACCAAACTTTGCGAAGTGCAATCAATGCAAGTATAAAATTCTATGCTCATCAATTACAAAAACCGTTGATTTGAATACACCAAGATAACAAAATAATACAAACACAAACTAATAATTTGTAAAATCAAACAGAATCCAACAAACAAATAAGCATGTGCATACCAAAAAAATAGATGGACGGCGTTTCATTTATACAATGATTAAACAACTCAAATGAGAGCATTTGAATCTTTCAATTCTCGTGATTAAAAATACAAGTGCACATGATGCAAAATGCGAAAATCACAAAATCTTAAACTGAAACTCAACTTAAATAATTTCCAGTTCATAGACAGAACATTAAACCAGCTCTCTGGGAAATCAAGTTCAAACAACCATGTTCCGATTCGAATATTAATAATAATATACACAACAGCAAGCCTATGTGCGACTGTGCATTGCACTTTTTGGCAACTGAAGCCCCCAAAAAACTGCAACAAGAAACGATCAAGAAAAAAGCACAAAGCATTATTAAAACAAACATAATTCTTTACAAAGTTACACCACAAACTTGAAAAATACAAAATGTTTCATGAACTATTAACAAACTAACAACTAGCAAAAATCAACACCACAATATTTCCACTTCAGCATCACAATGATTCAATTTTCCACTGTTCCCCTACAAAGGCACTTACTTACAGGTGGCGCTTGAATAGAGATTTTACACAATTTATCAAATACACAACTTTGCGCTCAACAACAGCACAAATGAAACATGCAAAATACACAAATCCAGATTTAGTTCTAAATCATCACCATTAAAACCATAATCACGAAATGAAATTATCATTTGCAGCTATACACACAATTCAAGCTTACAATCTAGTCATTAACATCACAACACTTAAAAACAGAAACCAGTGTAAGCATTAGCTCGATATCACATCAATCTCACAACACTGCTGAGTGATGATCTTAACCAGAAGATTGCGTCCATGCACGTTGCACAATGATGCGATAAGAACAAAACATTTAAAAATTCGCCAAAATATACCGGCAATCCTACTTTTAGCAATAAAAATTTCAAACTTTCACCAAGTTTTTAAACAGAAACTACTATTATGGATCAAAATTATGCTACGAAAACTAACTGCGTCTGAATAGAAGTAAACTTCCACAGCATTTATTTTTTAACCTTTTTGGCTCATAGCCCACTACAATGATATAATATGGCGGTGGCTCATTTACTGTTATTATAAACATAAAATGAGCGTGACTACACGATTAAGGAAGCTGATGTTGCTTTCCAGTCAAACTTTGCGGCCCATTGAAAACAGTGTCATCGCCCATAGGTTGAAAACCTCCGCGCTGAAGACTACGGAAAGCTGATGCGAATTCACACACACCGCTGCATCAGTAGTGAGATTTACAATGCAACTAAAGCATGGCCACACACACTATGAGTGACATTATCAACAATGCTCCAACTATCATTGACTGGGTCGTAACATTCAACAGCGTTTACATTACCATCATCATTCTCACCTCCAACCACATAAATCTTTCCACGTAAAACACATGCAGCATGATCCCTTCTAGCATGATTCATTTCTTTCACATTACACCATTTGTTCACAACAGGATCAAACTTTTCCACTGTTTTAAGTGTCTGGTCATTCCCATCAACTCCACCAATTGCATAAATACATCCACCACAATTTACAGCTGCAACCCAATCTCTTGAAGCCAACATAGACGAAGCAGGCTCCCATTCACCATTTAAACTTTGCAATCTTTCCACAGTTGGTTCTTTGTTAATAGGACTTCCACCGATGGCATATAAATAACCATCACACTCAACCAACCCATGACCACTTCTACCACGTTTCATTGACGATGTTGTTTTCCATTCATTCGAGTCAATATCATAAACCTCAGCTGAATCAAGATCGAGACGATTATATCCTCCAGTAGCTACAATCGAGTTTTGGAAAACAGCAGCACCATGAGAATGTCTGTCTTCCTTCATCAAACACATTTCCTTCCATTCCCGTGTAGGCAAGCTCAAGTTTAAACGATAAACATTTTTCCAGCTGTCAAAACCACCAATACAATAAACAGCATTGTTTAAGTACAATACCCTATGATAGCGTATCTCACAAGGTAGTTCCGGATAAGCTGTTCCAGAAATGCCATCAACATTAAACACTTCAATCACCTTTCGTTTATATTTACCATCACCACCCAAACACAGTATTTTCGAACAAACCTCACTCATGGATGGTTGTTTTAACTTTTTAAACAACAAATTCACAACAGCATTAATGCAATCTTTGTTTGCTTGTACGAGTTCACCAGCTGCTACTACATTCTCTAAATAATCCAATGTCAGACCATCAAGATCAATCAACTGAAACAAAGACGGAAAATCTTTACTGCGATGTTCAGAGTCGCGCTCAACCCACATTCTCACTGCTTTGTATATTGATGCTTGCTCCGCATTGTTTAGGTTTGAAATTATTGCAACCAGTTCGTTCCTCGACAAACTCTTGAACCGACCAGTTTCCACAATTTTTTCAATGTTTTCACCAATGAAACAATACACACTATCCAATGATGACTCGGGTTTGTACAACATATAAACTGATACTACATCCAGACAATTATCAACCATTAGCTCACTTTCAAGAAAACTGAAACAAAATTCTGTAACTTCTTCAAGTTGCAGAAAATGAGATGCCTTCAACAGCTTCATCACATTATCTTGGTCAATGCTGATTTCTCTTTTGTAGATGAAATCAATCAGTAATTTTACTGCTTCCCCATCAAAATCTTTGATTTCAATTACATCTTGATATTGTTCCTTCATTTGTGAACGGAACATCTTCTCAAAAACCTTGGAATAGCAAGACAGAATCATGCGATTGGCTCGTATATCTTGCTTGCCAGCCTTGATTGTGACATCATTATACAACCCTTCTTGTCTTGTTTCATTCGCATATTGCAAAAGCTTCTTAGGATTTTCATTACTTTCATACACTACCCTAGTTTGACAAGCAGACATTATTTAACCAGATCCTAAAAACTTTAAAATAATAATGGTCAGATTATATTAGATCAGAAAGTGAAAACTACTTCGCATATTAAGATGTTTCACGAACTGTTCAAATAAACCTGAGCAGGAAATTTTACTTTTGGTAGTGCAAGTACATTTTGAGTACTACTATAATTGTATTAACGAAATAAAAGGCGGTTTAAGATCACGAATCGTTGGTGAACAAGTTTGACCGCGTGAAAGGTTTGAAAAGCAAACAAATCAATCACATCAAACATGTGCAGTGTCTTAACATCAAGAAATAGGACGCTCAAATATCACAACAAAATATGCTCATTAGTATTAAATTAAGATGTCATTCCAACTCACATTAGCACATACGCTGTATTACCGCAAGTTACAGAAAATAACAAACTGAGCATAGACCATAATCGTAATAAATAGTTTATGTAAGTGCTTAGCAAACGTAAAATAGCATTAGCGTCGGGAAATCAAATTGATAAAAATGTGCTGAAACTCAAGTGAAATTTCATGAAATTTCCTCCGATGATGTTAAGTCATTCAGAGATGTAGATCACAGCACGTGTAGATCAGGGTCGGAAGTTAATTACGCAGTCAGGCAAGTCAAAGTTACTTCTAAAAATGTAAGTTAAAACCTAACAAAATATGATCGAACATGACTTTCATTTTTTGCAGTGATATGCAAAACATAAATTTTATAAAACTGGTGCTAGTATTTCCAGCACATACGTCTGTACTCAATACCAACGTCTGCAACACAACAGGAATGACAGTGACACAAGCTATTTGTTTATTACAAACGACACTTCGACTGTAACCAGCTGCATATGATTCAAAAAACAGTAACATTACATAAACAGTACTAATTCTTCATCACAATTTTTTATTTTTGAGTCTACTATATGTCGATGCAACTATGATTCATTGAATAGCAAGCGGAATACTTCTCAAGAGAAATGGTCAAAAACAGTAAAACAGCTGAAGTTTGCTCTGCGGGTTTTAAAAGCAAGAAGTGCTTGAGATGCTGCGTTGGATAACACAAGCTCTGAACGGAGCAAAGCGGTCTTTGTCCAACAAACGGACGAGCCAAAATGCTGTAAACTTTCTTGTCAAACTTAGTCGGAAATGAACAAAACTTTTACCCTCAAAGTCATTCCATTATTTTCATCATGCGCTATTCTCTAGTCCATGACTCTTCTTTAAAAAATATCCATAGAAAGATGATCGCTAAGGCAACTGCGACCAGCTCTTTAACTGTTTGCAGTCTAACGACCAAAAACTTTGAACATCGAAGAGCTAGTTGTCCTATAGCCACGACCTTCAACCTCCATACGCGTCACGTGACTTCGACGCAAGCGAATTTGACGTGATATCACGAATCATATCACTAGACTTGAGATTAATCTTGCGAGAGTTTAGTCATAACCAGATCTTAGATTCGAACTTCGCGTTTGTCGTTTTAATTGTATTGAACACAGCCAAAGCTCTCTTTTCATCTGCGCTGTAAATCTGGTTTTCTTTTCTCAGTCGCACAACCTCCAATTTTCCATGTCGACTTCCACTCTTACAAAACCACTGTCTTCAAATGTAAAGATTTCTTCACTAGTTAAACCAATTTCACCTGAAAATAAGGGCTGATAACTTCTTTTTCGTTTCTTAAAAAAAAATTTAATAACACTTAAAAACGACGCGAATAACAACAAAAACTATTATTGCAATGATGGTAAAAAGTTCTTTTGGGAAATATCAAAGTTGCAACAATCTACTGCGAATCTCTCCGTGCAACATAGTTAACACGATTCAACGCACTGACTATTTGAAAAAGCATTACATAAAAGATTCAGATAAACGTAATCGGACGAAGTTACCTTTTTCGGTGTATTTCACATCATTTCTAGCGGTACCGCGCAACGGTTACAAACTCTATTCAAGGAGTTCGATTCACGGCTGTAGTCGATTATATTTTGATATGAACACCGTGCGACTGCTGACGCGAAGAGCGCAAGCTCCCTTTGCAATCCCTCTGATTTACTCTTCAATTTTATGTTCATTAGTTTTGAAATAACTTCTATTATATGCTACGATAAACATTTGCTCATCTTCGTCAAAAATGCTCAAAAATCAATCATGGAACGAAATTTCCCATGAAGCCAAATTCAAACAAACAAACATGGTGATGCTTAGTTGAAATACTATATAACAATAAATGTATCTGTACACACTAGACCAGTGGTTTTCAACCCGGGGTCCGCGGATGACTTTGAGGGGGCCGCGAGGGCTAAGGGTTCGTAAAGTATTGCAAGTTTCATTAAAAACAGTGCAGTTTATTGAAGTAACGGTGTTTATTAATCATTATTAATGTATTTTAAAAAATAATCTTTTCCTGAACGATATAAGAATAAGAAATAGATACTGGTAGTTTTAGGACCCAAGCAACTTCTTTCGACCTTTTTTTGGTAAGACTAAAGCATTAAAACTCTGCAAACTCACACATAAGGAAGCACAGCTGAATTTGCAACAGTTGGGGCTGAAACTTACTTAGGAATGGGTGTTGTTATATCAAATTCTGGATAAAGAAACGACAAGCACAGCTGAATTTGCAACAGTTGGGGCTGAAACTTACTTAGGAATGGGTGTTGTTATATCAAATTCTGGATAAAGAAACGACAGAAAACTTGGAACTATTGCCTGCAATGATAGGCTACAGTTTTGCCTTTCACAAAGACATAGGCCAACTTGTTTGAAAATGCTTTCAGTGCTTCGACAAACGTTAAGAACGAAAGCAAAAAATCGTTTGTTACTTAATAATGATTAGCGCCTTGCATTCACAAATTTTGATCCAGATATCAAGTCATTGTGCAAAAATTTGCAGAGCTTAGGCTAGGCGTCGGCAACCTCTGGCCCGCATCCAGCCATGTAAAATTTTTCTGCCCGTGGCCTCTTCAAACTTTTTAAGTTAAATGGCCCGCAGTTGAAGTGTTAGCAAATTTCGATATTTATATTTCTTATTACGCATTGCAATACAACAAAAATCGATATAACTACAAAGTTCAGTGGCGTAGCGAGAAATTTTAAAAGGGGAGGGGTGGGGAAATAATTTCCACATTTTTTTAAGCATTATGTTTTCCGGCAGAACAAATTTGAAGCTGATTGAGAAACAAGAAAAACTCGAGGGGATTCGGGGGCAGAAAAACCCCAGAAAATTTTTGAAATATTACAGGCTGTAATAGCTATTTTAGTGCCTTTTGAATAATTTTCAGTCAAATTTTGTTTGATTTTTTGACCGTAATTCTGAGTGCTTCGCCAAACACGTTCGCACATTTTCGCTAATTCGGAATGTTCGCACATTTTCGAGTATGCGTGCTTTTGGCGTAAGGCTTATTGCTATCAAAGAGGTTCGAAGTTATGGAAAAATTGTATATATATATCAAACACATTTTTAAAAATGGCTGGTGGGAGGATGCATACTCCTTATCCTACTCTCCTAGATCAGCCTCTCGCCATAAGCTACAGAAACCATCAAAGGAATCTGGCATATTTAAGTTACTTGACACCATTAATTTTGTTCTTTTTTACTAAAAGGTAGAGTCAAAAAGGGGGGCAATGGCCCCATGTTCCCCTCTAAATACGCTCCTGACGAAGTTACACGGACTTTGCAATACAGTTTATACTCCACTTTTTCAAATTTGTTTATATATTTTTACTGTTAATAATAATGTGCATGAAATAGACCAGTAGTGACATGAAACGATCTAAATGTGATTTAAGAAGGTTAAGTAGTGAATGGGATCTTTTGTAAAAAGCCCCCGCCAGTAATGCAAAAATGTTTAATTTAAGAAAAAACACCCCCGTTACGCTTGAAGTACTACAAAAAGGCGGAGATGTTTTTTTTGGCAAGGGGTTTCTACAAAACATCCAACTTGTGCGCCTTCTGTCTTCATGCTCAATTATGTGGGTACCAAACTTGTGTCAGACCTTTGCATTAAAAACGTTATAAGCGCATCAACAGCGCTCAGCACCAAGCTCTATTCTGGAATAGCTACACACCAACAACCTGCAGATTAAGAAGATCAGTGGCGCAATTATGGGCAGGTTATCAATGTTAGCTGGTTAATGGAGTTTCTGAGATAATTAGTAATTACGAGCAAATAAACAACCTTGGTTCTTTTTCAAAGTACAAAAAAGCCAATGCCAAAAATTAAGCTGTTATTGCATAAGCAGCGAGTCGTGTTTAGCACAGTTGGAGATTTTTACTTAAAAAATTAGTGCAGCCCATCATATCCTCAAATGGATAGCTTTTGGCAAGCAGTAACAAAAAGGCATCCTCGGTGAAGGTAGCCTTTGATTTTTACTCAAATTACTTTCAATAACAATTCTAAAATCGTGTCCATTTGTGTTGATTTGTGTGGGGTCCGCAATCACAAATTGCTTAACTTAGGGGTTTACGACTTGAAAAAGGTTGAAAACCACTGCACTAGACCGACCCAAATTTAGGAAAATTTTTAGTTTCCTTCCGTATTGTGACTTTTCTGCTCGGATTTCTTGCGCTGAATTCAAAAATACGCATAAAATTTTTTTTTCGGTGAAGAACTTGGCAGTTATTTGCAGTTGTCCAGCAACAACTTTTGATAAAAATTACGAAAATCACTTTCATTAGATCTTTCTTAAGAAACTGGCATTTTTATACGTAAATTTTGTAAAAGCGCTCTCTCAGCTGAACAATCTAAATAAAAAATTTTCAAATCCATCGATCGGTTTCAGAGTTATGGCTATTTAAAACAAAAATTTTGCGTCACGCATGAATGATTCTTTGTGATAACTTGACACATAACCTAAGGAAAGCAGTGAAAACTGCAATTGTGGGGTTTTTGGAAAAAAGGAATTGAAAAAAGTCAATGACAAACATGTCAGAGAAACTGTAAAACATGTTAAAAAAAAACGAAGTGCAAATAGTCATGCATGACTGATTTTGTTTGTGGCTCTATATTGCGAAAGGCAAACAAAATGGTTAGTGCTGGTATTCACTGCACAATGTAGGACATAAGGAGAATCAGCTATAGAAATCTCCACTAACGTCAGGCAATCTAAAGCACTAATAAATCATTCTGATCTATTTAAATGTTGCAAATCCCACCCAATATATTGCCACGATGAGGGCAGCGACTCATCTATATTAGGGTTTGTGCAGTGCAACCTGATGCGCAAGCCAATGAATGAATGCAGGATCAGTTGTTTCTCGTAAACTACAAAAGCAGCCCTGACCTGGCACAACAACAATTAATACAGCGTGATAGCAAATATCTCCAAGCATACAAATACAAGAACACCAATCAGGCATTATATTGATGAAGTTAAATGTCTTTCGTGAGCCTAAAAAAGTTCTTGCAAGATGTCGGATCAGCAGTAGGCACGGCATACTGCTTCTACTTGCTGCAAAATATTTTGCCACTTGGTTTATCTTTTGTGACCACATCCGTGAAATCTCTTCCAAAGTTTTACAGCTCAGCTGGCCAAACGGTAAGAACGTCCGCCTCTGGACTGTAGACTATAGATGAGTCGTTGACTTCGAGTCGAGTCAAACCAATGACTTTAAAATTGGTATTCACAGCTTCCTACTTGTCGTTCAGCATTAAAGGGACAGTGTAGAAAATGAGCCGGCAAGTTTACTTGTTGTGCCGTTGGTAGGGCACTTAGTGGGATTCCCCCATCTTGGTGCGGTAAGCAGATGGCCGGCAACTCCTTAGTGAACTCGTTACAGCGCTTTGTCACTTTCTTGTCATGAAAAGATAAATATGCAACTAACACACTACAATTTGACGCAAAGCTCGGCAGGGTCATTGATAACCTTTAGGTTGGATACAATCCTTTGCAAATGCTATAAAGAACTATAAAATTCCCATTCTTCAGGCGACACACAATAAAAAAATGTAAGCTGAACACCTAGCAAGTCAAAAAATAGGCACGATTTAGAAGATACAAAATTTTCCAATGTGCTGTCTTTGTAAACTCGAGGTCGTTCTGGCTTACCTGCATTGCAGGTTGGTTTACCTGCATTGCAGATGGTAGGAAGATTTTCCTGCATTGCACTCACAATAGCAAGCTTTGTTTTGCTGTCGACTCTCTTTGAGAATATGGCCAATGGTATGTGCCTTGATTAAAGATACCAAGTGTACATGTTTAGTTTCCGCAAACAAGCAGCAGATAAAGCTGAGTCACAAATTGCCCATTCATCCAAGCCTTTCCAAAGCATTAAAGCAAGGTGAGGAGCATCAAAAGCAACTGGAATAGGAAACCAGTAGCAGGTATATACATAAATGATCAAAAAGCAAGTTTAATTACACCATGAGTCTTCAAGACCCTATTTTGTAATGACCACTACCAACAATCACCATTTTCATGATATGAATTGCTGCACCCTTCCATCTCGCATGATAAATTGCTCCTGCTCTCTTTGACTTGCTAGACTTGCTAGGTGATTAGCCGACATTTTTTGAATGTGTGTCACCTGAAGAATGGGAACTTCATAGTTCTTCTCAGCAGTTGCAAAGGATTGTTTGCAAGACGAATTGATGACCAATTCGGAAAACATATTTAAAAAGTGAAAAAACGGAACATGGTAATAAGCATTGCATGGAAATCACTTGCAGTCAAAAAACTCGATGTTTCCGCTAGATAAATATTATTCAACTGATACCATAGAACGGGACAGCGTTTCGGTATGAGCCCTCATCAGCCACACTCATACATAAGGTGCACTCATTCTTCAGAATGCTTGACCCTGATCAGCCAAAAATCACTTCGGATTTGTATACCCCGAAAGAAATTTAATCTTTGTGGTACGCAACTAGTATGCTATCACGCCAGTCAAACTACCCATGTGGCCAAGGTACAACAATAAAACAAACGTCGTCCTTCCTGGCCTGCTGAATAGGAAATCAGAACGACTTCCACGAGTCGAGTCGGAAGATAGAACTTCCTTCATCACCAACAGCTGCAAAGCAACTCCAGCCATAGGGTAGCATTGAGCGGGAAAACGCTGTTTCGGGCTATTAGCCCTCATCAGCCGCAATCAGGTATAAAGTACAGTCATCCTTCATAAAGTTTGACCTTGATCAGCCAACACCCTTTCGGATTTGTATACCCCAAAAACATTTAACCTTTGTGGTACACAACAAGCTAAATACCACTCCCAGTCGAAGTCCCCATGTGGCCAAAGTAAAACAAAAAAGAAATAACGAACGTCGTCCTTCATGACCTGCTAAATGGGAAGATTTTTGGCTGATCAAGGTAAAGCATTTTGAAGGATGAGTATGCCTTATACCTGAGTGCGGCTGATGACGGCTATGCCTGGAGTTGCTTTGCAACTGTTCGTGTTGGAGAAAATTCTATCCTTTGACCCAACACGTGGAAGTCGTTATGATTTCCCATTCAGCAGACCAGGAAGCATGACGTTCGTTTTATTATTCAACTGAGTTAATGAAACGACTGGTAACTAAAAAAACTAGATTATTAATATTGCTTCAATTTCATTTTTTGCTACCCAAAGGTTAGCAGCAAGCGTAAAACTATATTCATTTGTCGCTGAGATCTTTAATCAATAAAAAATATCACCAAGCCACTAGATAATGTAGACACCTGTTGACAATCGTTTGAGCGTGACACTGGCAGTAAATACTTGGTGTTTTCAAAAATGAAACCCAAAACACTATCGCAGTGCGTTTTTAACCAAGCGACGCATTACCAATTGCATACTTTTTGTCACGTTCTTTACTGACCTTCCAGCAAGTGCCAAACTATACACAAACAACCTAAGTTCAACAAACGGTACTGATCAGTCAATATGCTTCTGGCCATACCTGGAATAATTGTCTCTTTCTTTACTCCGCGATCTTCAATAGGTTCTTAGGATGGTACAAAACAATTATTTACAAACAAAATAACTAAAAAAACAAAACAGGTATTACAGCACGATAAAATTACAAGCTGCAGAAAGTGCATTCGTGAATTTGAAACTTGAGCGCATGCTCAGGTAAAGTCACACTCCGCAAAGTGCAATCAATGCAAGCATGAAAAATTATGCTCATCAATTATAAAAACCGTTGGTTTGATTACATGAAGATAACAAAATAATACAAACACAAACTATTCATTTCTGAAAAAATCAAACAACACAAATAAAAGCATTTGAATCTTTCAATTTTCGTGATTAAAAATACAAGTGCACATGAATCAAAATGCAAAAATTACAAAAGCTTAAACTGACACTTTACTTAAACAATTTTCAGTTCATAAACAGAACATTAAACCAGCTCTCTGGGAAATCAAGTTCAAACAATCATGTTTTGATTCCAATGTTAATAACAATTATAACAGTATGTGCAACTGTGCATAGCACTTTCTTACAATTGAAGCCCCCCGAAAAATGCAGTAAGAGTAATTGCATAAGCAATGATCAAAAAAAGCACAAAGCATCAATAAAACAAACTAAACAACTCTTCACAAAGTTACACCACAAACTTGAAAAATGTCTCACCAAAAACTAAAAAACCAACAACTAGATAAAAATTGCATCAATACCACAACATTTCTACTTCAGCACCACAATGATCCCATTTTCCACCGTTACCCTACAATGGCGTTTTCTTGCAAGTGGCGCTTGAATAGAGGTTTCACACAATATTAAATACACAACTTTGCGCTCAACAACAGACAAATGAAACATGTAATAAACGCAGATTCAGTTTTAGTTCTGAATCATCACCATTAAAACCTTAATTACATAATGAATTTACCAATTTCAGCCATATACACAATTCAAGCTTACAATTGAATTTAGTTGTTAACATCACCACACATAAAAACTGAAACCAATACAAGCATTAGCTAGATATCACGACATCAATCTCACAACACTGGTGAGTGGTGATCTTAACGTGAATATTGCATCCGTACACAATGTTGCGATAATAACAAAACATTTAAACACGCGCCAAAATGTACCGGCAGTCCTACTTCGATCAATAAAAAATTCCAACTTCTACCAAGTTAAGTTTTTAAACAGAAACTACTATTGTGGATCAAAATTATGCTACGTAAACTAACTGCATGTCAACAAAAGTAAACCTCTACAGCAGGGATTTCTAACCTTTTTTTGCTCATAGCCCACTACAATGATAAATATGGCGGTGGCCCATTTACTTTTAATTAAAAACATAAAATGAGCGTAACTACACGATTAAGGAAGCTGATGTTGCTTTCCAATTAAGCTTTGCGGCCCATTGAAAACAGTGTCATCGCCCATAGGTTGAAAACCTCCGCTCCAAGGACTACGGAAAGCTGATGCGAATTCACACACACCGCTGGATCAGTAGAGTGATTTACAATGCAACTAAAGCATGGTCACACGCACTATACGTGACATTATCAACAATGCTCCAACTATCATTGACTGGGTCGTAACATTCAACAGCGTTTACAGCATCACCATATTCATCCTCACCTCCAACCACATAAATCTTTCCACGTAAAACACATGCAGCATGATCCCTTCTTGCATGAATCATTTCTTTCACATATGACCATTTGTTAACAACCGGATCAAACTTTTCCACTGTTTTAAGTATCTGGTTATTCTCATCAATTCCACCTATAGCATAAATACGTCCACCACAATTTACAGCTGCAACCCGATCTCTTGAAGTCAACATAGATGGAGCAGGCTCCCATTCACCATTTAAACTTTGCAATCTTTCCACAGTTGGTTCTTTATTAGTAGGACTTCCACCGATGGCATATAAATAACCATTGCACTCAACCAACCCATGACTACTTCTACCACGTTTCATAGACGACGTTGATTTCCATTCATTCGAGTCAGTATCATAAAACTCAGCTAAATCAAGATCACCACCATCATATCCTCCACTAACTACAATCGAGTTTTGGAAAACAGCAGCACCATGATATCTTCTTTTCTTGTTCATCGAACACATTTCCTTCCATTCCAGTGCTGGCGAGTTCAAGTTTAAGCGATAAACATTTGTCAAGCTGTTCCAACCACCAACACAATAAACAGCATTGTTAAAGTACAACACACAATGCTTAAACATCGCAACAGGTAGTTTTGGATAAACTGCAGCGGAAATGCAATCAACATTAAATACTTCAATCACGCGTCGTCCACAATCACCACCACCCAAACACAATATTTTGCAACAAACTTCACCCATTGATGGTTGTTTCAACTTTTTAAACAACAAGTTCACAACAGCATTAATGCAATCATAGTTTCTTTTCACAAGTTCATCAGCTGCTACAACATTCTCCAAATAATTCAATGTCAGACCATCAAGATCAATCAACCGAAACAAACTCGGAAAATCTTTACTGCGATGTTCAGAGTCATGCTCAACCCACTTTCTCACTGCTTTGTACATTGATGCTTGCTCCGCATTGTTTAGGTTCGGAATCATTGCAACTAGTTCGTTCTTCGACAAACTCTTGAAAAGATCAGTTTCCACAACTTTGTCAATGTTTTTACCGATGAAACGATACACATTATCCAATGATGACTCTGGTTTGTACAACGTATAAACTGATAATACATCCAGACAATTATCAACCATTAACCCACTTTCGAGAAAACCAAAACAAAACGCAGCGACTTCTTCAAGCTGCAGAAAGTGAGAAGCTTTCAACAGCTTCATGACATTATCTTGGTCGATGCTGATTTTTCTTATGTAGATGAAATCAATCAGTAACTTTATTGCTTCCCCATCAAAATCTTTGATTTCAATTGCATCTTGATATTGTTCCTTCATTTGCGAACGGAACATTTTTTCAAAAAACTTGGAATAGCATGACAGTATCATGCGATTGGCTCGCATAACCTGCTTGCCAGCCTTGATTGTTACATCATTATACAATCCTTCTTGTCTTTGTTCATTCGCATATAGCAGAAGCTTCTTCGGATTTTCATCACTTTCATACACTACATTAGTCTTAAAAACAGACATTCCTTATGCAAATTAAATTAATCTCAAGTTTCAAAAGATCCTAAAATCAGAACTATTGAATATGGTCAGATTATTTAGATTAGAAAGCGATAACTACTTCGTATGTTAAGAAGCTTCATGAACTGTTTTCGCAACTTTGAGCAGGAAATTTCGCTTTTAGATGCACAAGCGCATTTAGAGTACCACAATAATTGTATTAACAAAATAATGGATGGTTCGAAATAAGGAACCGCTGGTGAACAAGTTCAACTGCGTCAAAGGTTGGAGAAGTAAACAATTCAATTCCATCAAATATGTGCAGTGTCCAAACAAAAAGAAATAGAACGCTTGAATTTCAAAACAAAATTAGCCAACAAACATCATATTAAAATGTTATACAACTCAGATCAGCACATGCGCTGTATTAGTGCAATTATGGAAAACTTGGAGTTAGACAATAGTTTTCTAAGTGTTTAACAATGGTAAATGCCAATACGCAAAACAGCCATAAGGTCAAGAAATCAAATTTGTGAAAGTTTATCGAAACTAAAGTCAAGTTTCATGAAGTTTCCTCGGATGATCTATTCAAAGACGGCGAACTCATTACGTTTAGATTAGGGTTGGAAGTCGAGTATGAAGTCATCGAAGTCAATTATGAAGTCATAGAAGTCAAAGATATATTTGTGAAATTCAAATCAATGCCGAAAAAAATATATGACCGATTCTGATTCCCATCCTTTTGCACTAGTATGCAACACATAAGGATTCTAAAAATGATGCCAGTATTTCTAGCATACTTGTTAGTACTGAATAGCAACACAACAGTAATAAATGACATTGACAAAAATTATTTACTTATTACTAGTATTCAAGCAGAAGTAAACGAAATTAATATCGGAATATTCAGAAATAGTCTAAAAATACTAGCCACACCTTTACTGTAACAAACTGCATACGACTCAAAATGTGGAGACATAACACAAACAGTATTAACTCTTAATTGCAATTTCTACGTCAAGTGTGCTGTATACGTCGACGCAACCATGATTGATGGATTCAAGATGTCATTGCTGACAATACTTTGTGATTGAGTTGCTGCAAAATATCAATTTAACACAGTACGCAGTGACAACATCCAATTCTTGCTTTGTCTGTCAATAACTCAGTTACTAAATTTATACAAATGTCGTTAACAAATAGACAATTGGAAAAACAACCCTTCAGACTGTTTCGCATGAAGCGCTCTTCTGGGGTGTTTCTTCAAATAGAATAAGAGCCTTGTATAAGGACCTTTTTGAAATGAAAAGAAAAAACTTTTAAATTAAAAAAATTCCATTTGAATAAGAACCCCTGAAAAGCGCTTAGCGCGAAACAGTCTGTAGGGTTATTTCGCCAATTGTTCACTTGTTAATTAGCTTTGGACCTATAAGGTACATTGAGCACTTTCTTGGTTATGCTGACAAGTGACAACCCTTCTCCAGTTTTTGTTTATAAATGTCATTAGCAACATGATTATTGATGTAACAAAAACCAACTTGGCACAATTTTCAACATTTAAGCCAGTGGTCCTTAACCTTTCATGGTTTGTGGACCCCTTCTAGACACTCTCAACGCCAGTGGCCCCCTGCTCAGCAACAAAATTGTTATGTCGGTATTTCATTTGTAGTGGCACAGTGGTCCGCCGCTCATAAGCGTTTAAATACTGTTGATAGGTTAATAAATGCTGCCTTTGTTGCTTTCTGGTTAATGTCCGGTGCCCCCTAGGTGGGCCAACTGCCCCAGGTTGAGAACCACTGATTTAAACCAATCTGATTCAACTCATTCAGCTCCCAACAAAACTCAAAAACAAAACCACTTCGATAAAAATTGCAGTAATCTTCATGGTAGTGAGTTCTCTTGTTGATTCATCCAATTATCTCGAAAAACAGAGGCGGAAAGCATCATATCAAAAGACCAAGCAAGCGGTATAATTCTAACAAAAAGTGTTCAAAAACAGTAAAATACCTAAAGCTCGCTCTACGGGTTTTGAAATCAAAACACGACTTAGATTACGCGTTGAATAACAAAGCTCTGAACAGGGCAATGAGGTCTTCGTCCCGCACACGGACGAAATGCAATTAACTTTCTCACAGAACTCAGTCTGACATGAACAAATCCTTCACCATCAAACTCACTTCATTATTTTATTTCATGCAGCGCTATTCTGTGAAATTATTGCATCCGCGGAAAAATCAGTATTAAGATGATTGTTATGGCAACTGCGATCAGTTGCTTAACTGTTTTCAGTCTAACAACCAGAGTTTATTGAAATGAGCTAGTTGTCCTCTGGCCACGACCTGCAAGCTCAATACAAGTCACGTGACTTTGACGCAATATCACGAGTCATCGCTGCTTCAGTTTAGTCTTGCGAGAGCTTAGTCTTAACCAGATCTCGGAACGACGAAAGAATTCGAATTTCGCGTTTGTCTCTTTCGATTTTATTAAACGAAGCCAAAGCTCTCTTTTCATCTGCGCTGTAAATCTGGTTTTCTTTTCTCAAGCGCACAGCCTCCATTCTTCTATGTCGACTTCCACTCATCACATAACCACTGTCTTCAAATGTAGAGATTTCTTCACTGGTTAAACCAATTTCATCTTAATACAAAAGATGAGAATAGTTTCAAATTCTTGACAATCATAACACCACAAGTTCTTCATTAGAGGCTACAGTTTATAAAAACACAAGACGAAGTAGGGGTCGCCCAGGTCCAATATTTGGTAGCCTATTATATATTCTGAGATCCTGATGCTCCTCCAACCTCATTGACCCAGGTGCTCCAAACCAAGGTTCTCTCTGATTTAAACTTCCACATCGGGCCGGCCACACTAACATTTACAAATTATCAAATATTAAGGTTCATCGAACGTTTAGCATTTGGCATTAACAAATTAACTTAAAAACAACTTTGAGAAAAGCTGTTTTTGAGAAAAACTTTGAGAAAATTAAAAACAACTTTGAGAAAAGCTGTTTTTACATTCGGCTTGAGGAAATACTCTATCATAACTCTTTCGAGTTTTCGGTAGCTTTGAAAAAAGCTGAAGTCAATGCGAAAAAATATTGCTTTGAAGAAAAATTGCAAGTAGACTTCAGGCGGTCGCAACGTGTCCAATCAAAAGTCGCGTAACAATCTCGCATTTGATTGGCCAGCGCTCTATCGCTTCGCGGACGTTCGAAATTGCACACAAATACCACAGCTTGCTCTAGAGTTATCACTTTGATGCGATTACCCACTGATGAGTGCGTCACGAAAGCTTATGGGATAAACAGCTTTTTTCAAAGCTACCGAAAACTCAAAAGAGTTATGATAGAGTACAGTGGTGACTCTAGCTTTTTATGGCTACTCGGGCTCGACATAAACAGTGTTAAAAAAAACGTAAAAAAAGCAATAAAATAGCAACTTACACAACAGTTAAATTGTTGCAAAATACTTTCATTCATACATAAAGTTTAATCTTCTTAATTTGATGGCAAACTCATACTGAGTTTGTTGTGTAGCTCTTTGTTATCAGCTATCCATTGTGAGTCACAGAGGAACAGACATTTATGACCAAACAAAAAGCCTGCATTTACTACATGGCAGCATGATGGCAGGCGTCTTACGAAATCTTTTTTCTATTCCTCTCTCCAATTGTAGCTCGGGCTATTTCTCGAGAACCCGAGTTCCACAAACAAGGGAGAGAATTGTGTGAAACAACGTAACAAACGTTTGCATTGTCTGAATCAGGCAAATGCGATCGAGCCCGAGTAAGATGTAATAAGGAAAAAGGCTTTTGTCTCGTTTGTCTCTTTCTTTTCTGCGCAATGCGGCTCGGGCTATTTTCCTCTAGCCAGAGCTTATGGCTAGACAAATCGTTGAGCGAAAAACGCAACTGCCACCGCACACTTCGTTGTTTTTTACGATGACTGTTTCTTTCAACGAACTTGATACGAATTAAGTTAAAAAAAGCTTTAAGCTTACTTTTTAAAATTTAAATAATAACAAGCCTTCCATCATTTCGTAACTTAGGCTCAGCCCGAGTCGCCTCTGATAGAGTATTTCCTCAAGCCAAATGTGAAAACAGCTTTTCTCTAAGCTATTTTGAAATTCTCTACCACCAATCAAGTATTCAAATAAACTTGAACAAAAACGCTTATAATCAGGAATTTTCAAAACACTTGCCAGCGCAACACAAACAAACCACACGTGGTTCGTGGACGTTTCAGTGACTATTATCCATCATCAGTGTTTAATACGAAAACCAAATCTATTCCAGCAACTGGCAAAGCACAAGTAATAAGTGATGCTTAAACATTGATGATGATATTTACCTAACATTATAGTTAAATGAAAAAAAAAATATAATGTATTTTAAGGAGGAAAAGTAATGCCCAAGTAAATCACAAAACGGTTTTGTGATTCACTGTGGCACTGCTTTACCTTTTTAAGCTATTCTTGTCCCATATTTAATCTATTCCGAAATATAAAGCATATTTTTAAGTGTTCTAATTGGAAAAAAGTTTGGCCAAACTAGGTGGAATTTACTTCCGGTTGTCTCACCTATGCGGGGGATTCGTTTTCCTTCACTAACGTAAGCAGCCATAGCAGCTCCCTCTCCTGGCAACAACGCGTGACCATAACTAAAAATAAATTAAAACAATGACGCGAAAAATTTCCACGTATTTCATAAGAACGATCTAGCAAACACAAACTTAACTCTGTTTAGTAGATTTTAATACAGATATGAAGTACTTTTCGCTTCATGCAAGTCGCCATAGGCTTTCCATGCAAAAATGATAGCAATTCTTATTCGCTTAACCAGTTAAAACATGGAACTTTCCTGACTGAAACTTATCAAAACTTTATCAACTCACTTAAGCGGTTTGTTAGTCGCAGTTTCCACCACATCCGGAACAGGTCCAATTACTGGTTCGACGTTTCGAACAGCTACCTGCACAGGTGTCGCATCTTCATCAGAGCCATTTAGTGCATCTGTGTCTGCGTGGAAAACCAGCTTAAGCACAAAAACGTGAAACATTTATATCACATCGAACCATACGGTAAAGTTAACATTGCATGCATTCAAATACCGCCACCTTGCGCAAGTAATATTAACAATGAAGTGCCATTATGTTCAAGTGCTTACAAACGAGACTCTTTCTCTACTCTGGTATTTTTGCCTGCTATATCCGAAAAAAACATTCACAAGCGCTAAAATGTTAACTAGGGACAAGTAAAATTGCCAATACAGATAGGACGTGGTCTTGTCAGGAATCTGCAAAACCTAAGCGGATAAACAACTCATACAAAAGAGTAAGAGATGAAGTTAGTGTTCTAGAACCCCACAACCTAAGTTTGAAACCAACATGGACAAACTGGCTTAGGAACATCAACGGTTTTCTCCTCCCACTTTTCCTCATCGGAAGAGGAACTGCTCCGCTCTTGTTTCTTCTTTCTCTTTTTCTTCTTGTGTTTAGAGCTTGTCCTAGGTAACCGAATTTTCATGTTACCCCCCAAAAAAATTCTACTTTGGTATGCATGACGGCCTATTAGTCACACCGACTGCACTGATGAAACTTTAAACATCAAAACGGCGTTCACTGTCTGCTGTTATGTGGAATCACCTATTTTTTTCTTCTCTCTAGTTCCGATTCCGTAGAGCTTTCTTCAAATGATGAATTTGGTAACGTCACTATGAATTTGGTAACGTTTGACGTCACTATGCAGGTAAGTAATCTATGGTGTAACACAGTTAACATGATCCACACTGCATAGTTAACGCACAGACTACTTGAAAAAGCATTACATAGCTTTATGACATATTAATGTCTTACTTAGTTACACCTGAAAATGTTATCAGCTTGCAGAAAGCATCTAAAATGTCAGAGACATGTTTGAGTGGTACTGCGCAAACGTTACAAATCCCATCCGATGAGTTCGATTCACGGCTGATCACATTTTGATATAAATACCGGGTGGCTGCTGACTCGGAGAGCGCAAGCTCTCTTCGCAATACCTCATAATTACTGTTCAATGATTTTGAAATTTCTTTAACAAGCCACAACAAACGTTTGCCCATTTTCGTAAAACAAGGTTCGAAACTGTAGAGCGAGACAGCGCTGTTTCTGGCTATTAGCCTTCATCAGCCGCCCTCAGGTAAGAATCATTTATCTTCCAGGACGAATGATTTTGTCAGAATCACTCATCCCTTCGGATAAATATTTCTTAAAAAATTTAACCTTTGTGGTACGCATATCCACTCGTGTGGCTACGTCACCATTCCAGTCAAACTCTCTACGTGGCCAGGGTGAAGAGCAACAACTAAAAAGCAATGTCCTTCCTGGCCTACCGGACGGGAAGTCATGACGACTTCCTCTTGTTGGGTCAGAGGCTATAACAGCACTCCATCACCAACAGTGCAAAGCACTCCAGTAAATCGTACCGTAGAGCGAGACAGCGCTGTTTCTGGCTATTAGCCTTCATCAGCCGCCCTCAGGTAAGAATCATTCATCTTCCAGGACGAATGATATTGCCAGGATCACTCATCCCTTCGGATAAATATTTCTGGCTGATGAAGGCTAATAGCCAGAAACAGCGCTGTCTCGCTCTACGGTTTCGAACCTTGTTTTACGAAAATGGGCAAATGTTTGTTGTGGCATGTTAAAGAACAAACTGGTGATGGAGTGCTGTTATAGCCTCTGACCCAACAAGAGGAAGTCGTCATGACTTCCCGTCCGGTAGGCCAGGAAGGACATTGCTTTTTAGTTGTTGCTCTTCACCCTGGCCACGTAGAGAGTTTGACGGGAATGGTGACGTAGCCACACGAGTGGATATGCGTACCACAAAGGTTAAATTTTTTAAGAAATATTTATCCGAAGGGATGAGTGATCCTGGCAATATCATTCGTCCTGGAAGATGAATGATTCTTACTGAGAGCGCCTGATGAATGCTAATAGCCAGAAACAGCGCTGTCTCGCTTTACGGTACGATTTACTGAAGTGCTTTGCACTGTTGGTGATGGAGTGCTGTTAGAGTCTCTGACCCAACAAGAGGAAGTCGTCATGACTTCCCGTCCGGTAGGCCAGGAAGGACATTGCTTTTTAGTTGTTAGAAGGTTCGAAAATCAATCACGAAACGAAATTTCGCATGAAGCCAATACCAAACTCAAACAACAATTAGTTGAAATACCGTCACTAGCGTATTTAGGGGGGGGGGGATAAAAGGCGATGGCCCCCCCAAACAACCTTACAAAAAAAATAAAAAACTAGCAAAAATAACGGGGGTTCGGTTGAAAATAACAAAATGCAGACATTTTTAGTGTAAACTAACTTTAAAAGGCTATAGAGACGTAAGTGGTCGGCGTTGGGTATCGTGAAATAACAAGAATTAATAAAGCGCCTATAATGTGCTTGCTACGCCTTGTTCGTTACTTATTGCAATTTAAAAGTGTTTGATACCGATTTGTATGTCCTACCTCAGATGAGCAAAATAAAATAGGGCGAGGATATAAACAGATAACGCCTTCGTGACATGAGCAGAAATTTTATTCAAATCGGTTTAGGGTGCTTTTTTTGCACCTTACCTCATCCAAATTCGAACTGGCACGAATTTCAAAGCAAAAATTTGTCATTGGTTTTGAGTTTTGTTTATTTCTAAAATGAAAATAATTATTTTGATAAAGTTATTTCATTTATTTGATTTTGTTGCTTGTCATGGCGAAGCCCACTGCTGCTAAATTGCCTTTAAAAAAGGCTATTTTCCTAACGTAGAAGTTATTGCTTTTTTCAATTTTAAGGCCGGCCTCTTGTCAATGGCTATTTTTACTGCATGACAGGCTTGCTAATTCAGCTAGCTTTGGATAAAGACGAGAAGATCCAAACGCAAATCAAGTTGTTGTTGCTCTGACTTAAAGTGACAAAATTTAGATCTAAATATGGATTTTATAACGACTCTATGCAACTATGCTTATAAGTCAGTCTTGACTTGCATTTTTCAGCGCCTCCCTGTTTTGTTGCCCGCGCCCTTTTCTAAGCCTTCATCAATTTTAGTGTGAAATTTGTGTGCTTGTGCTATCCTTACTTTTCAGCGTATTGGCGTTTAGAAATAAAATGATTGATCGATTATAATAGGCCAAGAAAAAATGTAAAGTAGCCAGACCCAGTAGCCTACTGGGTAAAACAAGAAAAAAATTGGAGTTAACTAGTTTTCCAATGCAAGAAATATACGACCGTTTTAGTAAAATTTCGACGGGTGGTTCTAGCTATAGAAAAATACGATAACTGAGTGCGTAGGCAAGGGAGGTTCGTCAGTTCAAAGCCCCCTTCCCTATTAGTTCGTCAACTTTTCAGGTTTATAGATTAACCTTGGTCCTTGATCTGCGGCTGTGCCGCTGTAGTTACGCAGCGTGAGCCCTCAAGAACCACAAGCGTTGCCCAATATCGAAATGCCATTTATTGTGTCACAATTTCGTGAGTCTTAAAACTAGGGGGTGCTGCCAACGTTCAGAACGGGCACGTGATCTTGCTCTTGCGTCTGTTTATGATAACGTGGTGGCCTGGCTGAGAGACAAGACGTGCTCTAGCATGTAGTTCGGTCTGGCAGCTTTAAATCAAATCAAATCTGCTCTAAGCGAAGCAGCTGAGAGCCTACAGGTTTACTTTAGATAACGAGGATCACGGATGCATTGTTCTGCCAGCTGTTCAATTTTTTAGTTATTCATTGTGAGATTGATTGTCAGTTTACACATAATTTATTATATTTTTTTTATCTTCGTAGAAAAAAAACTTATCGACGAGAAAGCGACGAAGACGCTACGCGCAATACGAATCCAGATTTTAGGTTTAAGGTGTTGCCATTCGTTTCCAAGTTTTTTGGTTGAATTTTGCTTCTTGATGCTTTAATTTGTTGCTTGTAAAGAAACCATTAAGCAGAGATAATCATCGTGAAGCATTTTATCCAAGGACTCAGCAACAAAGCGTATTGTGAGAGTTAAATCAGTCACCACCTTTAACGATGGTCAACGTAGAAACAACGCTCCACCCACTGCGTCACGTTCACTTTATTTGGGTGTTGCATCGTTATGACTAGGGCAGGGGTCGGCAACCTTTTGCACTTAAAGAGCCAAATAGTCCGTTTGTTACAATACGAAACCCAGCGGGAGCCGCAAAACTATTGTCAGGTCCAAAAACTTCAGTTATTCCGAAAATGATTCCTAAAAAAAGGTCTTTATTTACCTCCAAAAGGAGCCAAAACTGGGGGTTCAAAGAGCGCAGGTTGCCGACCCCTGGACTTGAGCAACCAAAAGTCGCTTACGGATTGTACGCAAACCAAATTTCAGAGTGATTTTTCAGAAAGCTTTCAATGCATTGTTTCAAATCGTAGTTTCATAAGTCAAAAGAAGCCAAAATTCAGCGCTTGCGCAGAAATATTTTTACGAAGCTTTCTTCCTTTTTTTCGCGTTTCTGTGAAATTATTCATTCATTTTTTTTATTATTTTTGACGAAACGTTCAACGGTGCAAAGCATCACACATGTGAGCGTTTTCCAAACTGGGAGGCGTGGACTAGTCTAAAAAGAGGTGCAAATGTTAGTCATGATCATTTAAAAATATGGCTGGTGTATTATTTTGTGAAGGAAAGCGTCATGATTAATATTTTGTGAGAGAGGCGTAGTAACACAAAGTTTGAAAACCACTGCTTTAATGTGTACGCTTACGGGCGATATTGCAAAGCTTGCAATCTTAAAACATGCGAGAATTGTGCAACAGAAAAATATTTTTAATGAAAGGCTTCAGCACGTCCACAAAATCTCAACACACCATAAAGAACAGGGTTTCCCAACTGGGGATGCGAGGAAGCATTCCAGGGGTTCAAAACGGCTTATTGATTTTTATCTTGTAATAAGAGTGTTTTTATTTTCGGTTGCTCAGAGTCAATTTTTCAGCGCTGTTACGCTCTAGTAATATGTAATTCGCAAACGTCTAAGTGGCGTAAAACCCTTAGCCTCTTTGTGGTTGGTTAAAATCAAGCTCTGAAAACAAAATGCATCTAATTCAACAACAGAGTAGTGACTGGTTTAACTATCCTATACCTTGCATTAGCGACACTTTCAAAAAGGCTAAAAACTTTAAAATTGATTGCTCCGCTAGGGTAGCTTACAGCGTTGCCCCACACCCCCCAGCTGAATATCTGCTGGGTTTTTGACGCAAAGTTATTACAGGAAAATGTTTAAGGTCAATAACATACTTGAATTCATTTCAGCCCCTACCATTACGAACATTTGGTTAGCGTGGCTGACTGGCTGATTGCAGTCGCATATTTTGTGAGGGGTGCAAGAACATATCAAAAAATTTTTATGAAAATAATTGGGAGTATGAAAATGGTTGGGAACCGCTCTATTATTATCAGACAATACAAAACAAAAGAAAAAGAGAGTTCCTAAAATGCTTAAATGTGAACACTTATGTTCAAATAAATTGTATGAAGTAACTTACGACAATCGAAAGACAATAATTAATTACCAGATCCAGACTTTCACGTTAAAAAATCATCCGTACTCCCAACTAAAATCTCAGTTAGTGATTCAGCTTTATTGCAACTTTTTAACTTGTCAAAAGTTGGCCATCCCCTTTTGTAAATTCTAAATACGCCACTGAATACCGTGTGACAATAAATGCATCTATACCTACACAGGAGTTCACATTACAATCATGCAAAGTTACAGTAACAAACGTGCTTTAGCGACGACATTTTAGCATTTTACAAATGTTTTCCTACAAACTTACAGTAGTTTGTTTCAAAAGACTGGATATTAAACGTAAATATCGTAGAGAAAGACTAGATAGCGCATCGCCGCAAAAACTCGCGTAGAGAAAATGAAACATTTTGAAGCGACGCCATTGTTCATGGCTGGCTACCCGAATTTGCGTAAATGCGTGTCTGACAATAGTTAAAAGCAGCAACAAAAGAACTGTTAGGCTGAAATATTTTAATGATTTTAACGTTATTACGAAATTATTGATTGATTTAAAATCACTGAAATCGACCAAGTGTTTATTATGACTAATTATGAATTATCTACTTGTTGAAGTACATTTCGTAAGGTTAAAGTCAGTTTCTCGGCTTAATTACGCTTTTAAACTACCGGTAGTACTTCTGCGTAACTTATAAATCTAACGTGGAATAGATGTTTTTCAAACTTCTTTTATCATCACGCTAGGGCGCCAAGGGCTTAAAATGATAGAACTTTTCCATCCTTTGAGAAGATACCTTACAGTAGATTACATCATTGTGACCAAAGCAGAAAATCTTTTGGGAGCTCAGAAACATGGTTATTATAACTTAAAAGGTCACTGTTTTAATTTCGATGAAACTGCTTCCTTTAAACTGCATTAATTTTCTGAATCTGTTCCTGCTTTGCATCAACAGAATTTTCTAAGATTCTAAGCTTTTTGCTGTGGATCTTGTCTACATAATAATGTTTTACCAATCGGAAATTAAAGGCCGCAGCGCGCTAAAAAGGCCAGAACATTTTGCCGAACTGTAGGCTTCTAAATTTAGCGATTTTGGTGAGATATTACAGTGTTTTTAGTAGATAGTGGGGGGGTATAGCGCTGGTAGTAATGAGACAGAGACAGCAAAGGCCAATATACACATCAAGCTTCACATTGTATCTCATCGCGTTCATTATTGAGTTGACAGTTTAGAAACAGAAGACACTATTTCGCTATGCATAACTTCTATCCAATTACGTCATAATCCTTTACCGAACCACAGATTGCCAATTTTACACTATCTTAATAAAAAGATGGTAGTTAGTATGTTTGCAATCATTTTACAAACGTTTCGGTAAAAACTTATGCCATCTTCAGTGTAAAAACGTTTGTAAAATGATTGCAAATATACTGACTGTCATCTTTTACGTGGTAGGTTCGATTCACGGCTGGAAATGACCGCATTGGACATACATCGTGTAGTTAGCTGACTCGAAAGAACAAACTCACTTCGCAGTACTTTTGAACTTTCACTTCCACGTGAAAACAACCTCAATTATGTACTATATGGTTCATGTATTATATTTTATTAAACAAAAATCAGTAAAAACCAACTTCACCGTTCATTGAATTTTTCGGTTAGATCCAAACGATTGTGGTGATGTCTGTGTCAAGTCCAATTACTGGGGGGGAGTGATGCTTTCTGTCGCGATGAGATCTAAAGAGTATTCAAATAAACCCTGAACTAGTTATGCGCGCGCATGTGTGTCTGTGTGTTTGTGGGTGGGGGAGATGGGGTGGGTGGGGGTAAAACTGAAAACCATTCCACGCTACACAGACCATATTTATTCAGAACAAACAAACAGAACCGCTCGATGACCAGCTCGGAAAACATATCTACAAAGTGAAAAAACGTATTATTTCGTGTGTTTGCATGAAAATCACTTACAATAAAATATTTAGATGTTTCCACTAGATCAATTCAATTGAGTTAAAGCAGTGGTTCTCAAACTGGGGACCGCGGTCCCCTAGAGGTCCGCGAAGAAGTTTCAGGGGGACAGCAAAGAGGTCGCGGATTTGCGGATATCTGACAAATCATCCCATTGAATTGTGCTTGATTGGACATCCGCGGGCGTGATGACCTTTTTTTTGCTCTCCACTTGATTTATGCTTAAAAATACAGGAAGGTGAGAGATAGAAAAAAATATTTGAGGACCGCAAAGTCGAACTTTTAAAAAAGTTTTAAAACCACTGAGTTAAAGTAAATGACCAGTAACTACAAAAACTAGATTATCAATATTGCTTCAGTTTCATTAATTGCCATCCATCGCCTAGCAGCAAGCGTAAAACTGTATTCATTTGTCGCTGTGACCTTTGGTCAATAAAATATATCACCACCAAGTATCCACATAATGTAGATATCTGTTGATAACCGGCTGCGCGCGACACTGGCAATAAACACTTGGTGTTTTCAAAAATAACATCAAAACATTATTCCAGCGCATTTTTAATGAAGCAACACATTACCAATTACATATTTTTTGTCATATTCTTTGTTGACCTTCTACCAAGTGCTAAACTATAAACAAACAACCAAAGTTGAAACATTACAGATTAGTGAATATGCTAGTTGTCACCTGGAAGAACTGTCTCTTTCTTTACTCCGTAATCTTGAACACGTTCTTGGCATGACACAAAATGATTACTTACAAACAAAACAACTAAAAAACAAAACAGGAATTAAAACTTGACGAAATTAAAAGCTGCAGAAAATGAATAAGTGAAATTGAGATCAGGTTTTGGCCCAGCTAAAGTCAAACTTCGCACAGTGCATGCAATGCATGTATGAAATTTTATGCTCATCAATTATATAAAGCGTTGGTTTGATTATTTCAAGATAAGCAAATAACACAAGCAAAAACTATCTACTCGCGAAAAAGTCAAACAGAATCAAACAACCAGCATATTTGAATTCATCAGAAATACAGCTATGACAAATGTTAATTGCGACTGATAAACCTGAGCACACTCAGAAAACAAATCGATGGCGCTTCATTTATACAATGGTTAAATAACTCAAATGAAAGCATTTAAAAAGCTCAATTATTTTCGTGACTAAATACAAGTGCACATCAATCAAAATGTAAAATCACAAAATGAAGTTGCGAGCAAATTAATTCATAACTTTTAAGCACCAGAACGTGAAGATATCAACACTTAAAAATTGGTGCAAATTAAGTGACACCTGATTTGACAGAGTCCAATCCTGAACCGAGTCTTCAACTCATATAATTTCTAGTTCAAAAAATGAACAGTGAACCACATCCTCAGGCGACTATTTTCAAACAAGTATGTTCTGAATCGACAAGTAAAGATATTGCAAAACAGTATGAGCATAGCACTTCGTTAGAACGGAAATAAAAAAAGATAAACCTTACATAAAAAATGGTCAAGAAATAGGTAAATGCAAGGCATCAATAACAGCGATTAAATAACTCTTCACAAAATTACATTGAAAACTTGAAAAATAAAAATCAGCACACCACCTATTAAAAAACTTAAGATAATTAAGAATGAAACCATAGAAAAACAAAAAAATAAAGAAAAACCAATTACGTGATACAACTTGCACGAAAACATCAAACAACTTTACGCTGGAAAATATTAACAATAAAACAAATAAAATACATAGACCAGCCACTGGCGCCGACTTGCGGGGAGACGGGGAGGTTTAACTTTCCCATAGCTTGCAGCATGATGAGAAACCTCCCTGAACAAATCTCTCTCATTTATATGTTAAAAAATGATACCTTGTTCATGAAGTATTAAAATCTAAAACCCGCTGTTTGTGTTGATTAAAATTAACCTGATATTTCAAGGAGTATTTTGCATTGTTACTTGCGTATCAACATCAAAAAGCATACCGTTCAAACACGTACTCACGCAAGAAAACTGCAACTTAGAAGAATGCGCAAACGAATTTTAGCATGCGCGGTTTAATTAACGTGATGGTGCGTGCGCACGTGTATAAGCGCATTCGCACAGCATCAAACACTTTGGTTTCAGCATCCCGTTTAAGTAGCGGTGATAAGATATAATAACACTGCAGATAATATGAGAACTGTAAAATGCGAAGAAACACTCGCAGAAAAACTGTTTCATAATACTGTGCAGTATTAGCACTTTCAAACACACGAAATAATAATCAAAAATTTCGTTAACCTCGAAATGTCATATATCAAAAACGCTAAGCAGGGGCGTGCGCTGAAGTTTTCGAAAGGGGAGGGCGTGAACAAATTTTTCCACGTTAAGGTGCTATTTTTTCTTGCAGAATCTAAGCGATAAAGGTGTTTGGCATGTATGCTGAGGAAGCCAAAGGGAGTGAGCATTGGAGCCCTGCGTACACCTAATGCTGAGCGTAATTACTTCCCATTTCAATGTGTCATCTTTAAAAATTTTCAATATTGTGTTTGCGTCAATTCGCCATGAGCAAGCCTAAAACTATCGTTTATTCGGAAAAGTGCTGATTATTTGTTGCGTTGAAATATGAATAACATACGAGAAATGTGATACTTTTAAAATCTTAAGGATTGTTACGGTAACTTGCGAACTCGCTCGTCTCCAGTTGAATTAGATGCTGATCGCAAAAACCAAGAGTTCAAAAAATGCTTTGGATAGCACAACGGTTTTCCAAAATTACAATATAATGAAAAGAGGTGAATCAAATGAAACGTATCAACTAAAGACGAGAAAACGAAAATATCAACAGCTGATTCCGATCCTTAAAGCAACTTGGGAATGTCAGACCATGAAAACACGCGTTTATGCAAGGGTAGCAGAACAGATTGAAGAACAGGAAATATTACGTTTCTTTTCAGACCTTTTTTCCATCGTGAGCAAAAACATTTAGTTGATTTAGGTTTGACAGTAAGTGTGCCAGCGGCGAATTACTCCTTTGTGTTGTTAGTTGATGAAACACATCTCTTTCAAAAAATCGCTGATTGAAGGCTAAAGTGCTACCCAGGATAAAAAACTTATCGACACTCGTACTCAACGCATTTGCAAACTAAAGTTTAATGCGTCTCGAAAACCTACGCATTTTTCGGGGTAAGCAGCACAGTAATGCGTATTTTTCGCTATTATGTTACTTTGCCTGTGCTCGCACAAAACCTCCCCATGTTTTAAAAGTAAGTCGGTGCCAATGAGACCTGCTTTAGTTCTAACTTACACACGTTACCACTTTTATCACCAAATAAATTCATCATTTTCACCTACATACAAATTTAAAATTCAAGCTTGCAATTTCGTCATCAACATCAGTACTCATGAAAACTGAAACTAATGCAAACATTATCTCGATATCACATCAATCTCACAACAATGGTGAGTGGTGATCTTAACGTGAAGGTTGCATCAGTGCACAAGGATGCGATAATAACAATAAAAATCTTGACAAAATGTAACATTACTCACATTAACAGACATTGCGAACAGTCACTAAACGAATTTTTTTAACGCAAACTGCCATTACGGATCAAAATAATACTATATAAACTCACTACATGTTATAACAGTAAACCTCTAGGAAACTACACAAAGGTTGCACACGCATCAGTGCAGTAGTTGTGTGATTCACACTGCAACTAAAGCATGGCCATACACATTTTGAGTGTCAACAATGCTCCAACTATCATTGGCTGGGTCGTAACATTCAACAACTTCGGCAAAACCATTAAAATTCCACCCTCCAACCACATAAATCTTTTCACGTAAAACACATGCAGCATGATCCCTTCTTGCATGATTCATTTCTTCAACATTACACCATTGCTTTACAATAGGATCAAACTTTTCCACTGTTTTAAGTGTCTGGTCATTCTCATCAACTCCACCTATAGCATAAATACATCCACCACAATTCACAGCTACCATATAATCTCTTGCAGTCAACATTGACGGAGCAGGCTCCCATTCACCATTTAAACTTTGCAATCTTTCCACAGTTGGTTCTTCGTCAGTAGGACTTCCACCGATGGCATATAAATAGCCATTGCACTCAACCAACCCATGACCACTTCTACCACGTTTCATAGACGATGTTGTTTTCCATTCATTCGAGTCAATTTCATAAAATTCAACTGAATCAAGATCACCACCATCATATCCTCCACTAACTACAATCGAGTTTTGGAAAACAGCAGCACCATGATGTCTTCTTTTCTTGTTCATCGAACACATTTCCTTCCATTCCAGTGTTGGCGAGTCCAAGTTCAGGCGATAAACATTCGTCAAGCTGTTCCAACCACCAACACAATAAACAGCATTGTTAAAGTACAACACACAATGACCGAACATCTCAACAGGTAGCTCTGGATAACCTGTTTCGGAAATGCCATCAACATTAAACACTTCAATCACTTTTCGTGCATAATTATCACCACCACCCAAACACAGTATTATGGAATAAACCTTATCCATGGATGGTTGCTTTAGTTTTTCAAATAACAAACTCACAACAGCACTAATGCAATCTTTGCTTCTTATCACAAGTTCATCAGCTGCCACAAAACTCTCCAAATAATCCAATGTCAGACCATCAAGATCAATCAACCGAAACAGAGACGGAAAATCTTCACTGCGATGTTCAGAGTCATGCTCAACCCACTTTCTCACTGCTTTGTACATTGATGCTTGCTCCGCATTGTTTAGGTTTGGAATTATTACAACTAGATCGTTCTTGGACAAACTCTTGAACCGATCAGTTTCCACAACTTTGTCAATGTTTTCATCGATGAAACGATACACATTATCCAATGATGACTCGGGTTTGTATAGCATATAAGCTGATAATACATCCAGACAATTATCAACCATTAACTCACTTTCGAAAAAACAAAAACAAAAGTCTGTAACTTCTGCAAGTTGCAAAAAATGAGATGCCTTCAGCAGCTTCATCACATTATCTTGATTGATGCTGATTTCTCTTTTGTAGATGAAATCAATCAGTAATTTTATTGCTTCCCCATCAAAATCTTTGATTTCAATTGCATCTTGATATTGTTCCTTCATTTGTGAACGGAACATTTTCTCAAAAACCTTGGAATAACAAGACAGAATCATGCGATTGGCTCGCATAACCTGCTTGCCAGCCTTGATTGTGACATCATTATACAATCCTTCTTGTCTTTGTTCATTCGCATATTGCAAAAGCTTCTTCGAATTTTCATTGCTTTTATACACCGCACTAATTTGAGAAACAGACATTCTTTATGCAAATTTAACTAACTAATTCTTAAATTTCAAAAGATCTTAAAAACAGAACTTTAAAATATAATAAGCCTCCTAAACATTCTATTATGATATCATACCAACTCAAATCAGCACATACGTTGTACTAGTGCCATTGCTAAAAAAAACAAAATAGTATAGACCATAATGGTCATTATAGTTTATCAGAGTGTTTAGCAACTGTAAGTTCTAACAAGCAAAATAGCATTAGCATCAAGAAAATAAATTTGTAAACGTTTACTCGAATTAAAGGTAAGTTTCTTGAAATTTCCTCGGATTATGCTAAGTCGTTCAGAGATGTCGATCTCATCACGTATAGAAAAAAGTTGGAAGTCAATTATGAAGTCGTGGAAGTCAAAGGTATTTTTGAGAAATCAAGTCAAAATTGAACAAAATATGATTGACCCTGGTTCTTATCTTTTGCACTAGTATGCAACACATGAAGATTTTGAAAGTGGTGCTACTATTTTTATTACAAACGATGCTTTTACTGTAACACACTGCACATGATTCAAATAATAGTAACATAATATAAACATTACTAACTCTTAATCACAATTTCTCATCATGTGCGTTGTATATGTCGGTCGATGCAATTATGATCCATAGAATAAAACTATGATCACTTGCGACTGCGTACCTGCAAATTACCGATTCAACACAGTGAAAAGTAGCAAAATCGAATACTTCTTTTGTTCTGTCAAAAACCCATTTGAACTTACAGTATATAAACGTCACACCACCAATGTGATTATTGATGCACTCATTAAAGTGCATATAACAGAAATCGACTTGCACATTTTTTTAAATTATTTAAGCCAGTATACTGTAATATAACTCAAATAGTACCCAACAAAAACTTATTAACACAATGAATTCAATAAAAATCGCAGGTATGTTCTCGGTAGTGAGTTTTCTTGTTGATTTATCCAGTTTTCCCGAAAAATAGGGACGAAAAGCATCATAAAAAAACAAGCAAGCGGAAGATTCCAAAGAAAAGTGATAAAAAACAGAAAAATAGTTGAAGTTCGCTCTACGGGTTTTGCAATCAACACATGTTTCGGATTTTGCGTTAAATGATAGCACAAGCTCCGAACGGGTCAAAGTGGTGTTCGTCCCGCACACAGACGAAACCCTGCAAACTTTCTCGTAGAAGATTCAGGTTCATTTTATTTTATCGCAAAAGCGGGAAAAATATACGTCACAGTAACAGCAATAATAAACAAACAATTAGACATGTCTAGTTCAAAAAAAAAAACAAGACAATAAATAAAAGGAAGTAGTAAATTACCGATATAAAAAAACAAGTAAAATAACATAGAAGATAGCAATGAATGCAATTTCAAAGTGGAAAGCTGCGAAGTAACCGTCCAAGGGTCTTCAAGTCAAACAGCCATCCTAATATATTGAAGCGACTTAATAATAATTGATTGATTTGTAAGCTTGTAGGACGTTACTTCAAGAAGTTTATTTGATCGGAGGTCAAGAATAACCATAGGTATGGGAAGTAGGGAAGACAATTTAACTGTTACGTAAGTGCGTCCTCAGGTATTTAATGAATTTATTTATAATGGGATCTGGTATTCCATTCCAAATTTTTGCTTCTACATATCTGATGGAACGCTGTAGTCTTTTAGTTTTAAACGTGGAAGACAATACTTTAATCCTGAGGAATTGCTTCTTGTATTGAAAGAATGAATTTCTGAAAATCGAGCGAAGTATTGTGAAAAAAATCTAGAGAGTTTCTTACTATGTTCGTTTACGACTAAGTTCTACTTACTAGAACCTAGTCGGAAACGAAGAAAACCTTCACCATCAAACTTATTTCATTATTTTATTTCATGCAGCGCTATTTTGTAACCACAGAATTCACATTAAAAATCAGTATTAAGATGATTGTTAAGGCAACTGCCATCAGTTCTATGAATGCCTGCAGTCTCACGACAAAAAGAAAATGAATTAGGTTTTCCTCTGGCCAAGAACATCAAGCTCATTAAAGTCACGTGACTTGCAGACAAATTTGACACATCACGAGCCGTCACTGCTTCAGTTTAATCTTGCGAGAGTTTAGTCTTAACGAGATCTCGGAACGACGAAAGAATTCGAATTTCGCGTTTCTCTCTTTCGATTTTATTAAACGAAGCCAAAGCTCTCTTTTCATCTGCGCTGTAAATCTGGTTTTCTTTTCTCAATCGCACAGCCTCCATTCTGCTATGTCGACTTCCACTCATTACATAACCACTGTCTTCAAATGTAAAGATTTCTTCGCTGGTTAAACCAATTTCACCTGGAAATTAGAGTTGACAGTAGTTTTAAATTTTTGACAACCATAACACCGGATGTTCTTCAATTAAGAGGCTACAGTTTATCAAAAAATAAGAGGAGTTAAGGAGCGACCTGGTCTAATGTTTGGTAGCCTATTATTTACAGTACTTTTGAGGTCCTGATACTCCCCAAACCTCATTGACGCAGATGCTCCAAATCGAACTTCTCCCGAAATTAATCTTTCACATTGGGCCGGTCACAACAACATTTAAAATTTATCAGATATTACAGCAGGTTCAGCGAACATTTAGCATTTGGCATGAACAAATTAATTTGAAGAAAAATGCTAACCAAGAGGTATTTCCAAACCACCTGCCAGAGCAACAACAAATACACCAAACGTGGTTTGTAGACGTTTCGGTTAATACTACAAATGAAACCACGCGTTTTTTTTGTAGCTTTGATGACAGCGCAAAACATGCGAAAATTTAAATTTAAACTTGCCTTATATCAACCGCTTTGCGTAGTGATTAAAGACGTCGCTATCAGCGCGGGAGGCTCGACACCGCGGCGACGTTTTTTTTTTTTTTTTCGGGAATCGAAATTGTGTTGCACAGGCAGAGATGGGCTCCGCCGATTGTCACATGCTTCGGCGTAATACCGCATCATGAAGATTTGATCTTTTCTGAATTTTGCTTTTCGATGGGTATCACAAATTATTGCTCACAAGCGCAAAACCGCAAAAATTAACATAATGTGTGGCGATTGCTAATTCGATAGCTTTACTCGTAAAATCACGCCGCTGACGCTGGTCACATGTTCGATAAAAATTTTCTTCTCGCTTTATACATAGCATGAGCGCAAAATTTCGTCAAAACAATGCTTAGATTTTGCGCTGTTACATTTTGAAACTGTTTTAACTTCTGTGCAATGCGCATGCAGTCAACTTTTGATATAATAATGAAAAAACCCCGGGGACCAGATATATGCCGCCCTATTTGGTATTAGACCCAAGGAAGCACTGCTCCTGCTTCCGCCGCATAGACGCCCGACCGACTTTTGGCGTCCGATTTTCGGCACACTCTAGAATAAAATCCACACTTTTAACACAATTCTTCTTAACCAAAAAATATAGCCTAGCGTTGAAAACGTGTTGCTCCACAAACGTAGGGTCGTGGATCGAAGTTGAATCAAAAGCGATCAGAAATATGATCATTATATCAACTGAGCTCCTGTCGATCAACCACGTTGTCGATTCGACCAACTTACAGTCATTTGCAAAAGTATCAAACCACTTGCAATTTTTTAGGAAATACCTTTTCATGAAAATCAAACATCGGTTGAATAATTTCACACCGCACCAAACTTTCAAAACTGCGAATAAGAACATCACAGAATACACAAAACAGTCATAAAAGAACAGTTTCAATATTTTGTGTGACCTCCACGTACTTTTATGACGGCTTGTAGTCGACGACGCACACTATCTATCAATGACGTGCAATATTGAGAGATTTCCTTGACCCATACTTCTTTGATTGTGTTAATTAAAGCTGCTCCACTTGATGGCTGTTTCTCTGATACCAAATCTTTTATTTTAGCCCGCAAGTTTTCAATTGGATTTACGTCTGGACTATAGCCAGGCTAATCCAGCGTGATCACGTCATTCTCCTCCAGAAATATCTTGACAATTTTGGATCGATGGCATGGCGCACCATGCATAAAAACAGTGGCGTTGTGCACTGTCATATGCAGTAAAAGCTTGTTTTCCAACAATTCCACATACTCGGTCTATTCATGGTGGCGCCAGTTTCCAAAAAGTATAACCCCGAAGTTCCATTTTGGCTGATAGCTCCCATATCATTTGACTGGAGGGGTGTTTCATGGTTGCAGTGGTATATTTTTGGTCAAATCTTTTTTTAACTGGTCTGCGAACATGTTTGTGCCGGGCAACAAATTGCTGGAAGGTGGATTCATTACTAAGCAAGACCTTACCCCAACCATTAACAGTCCAGTAAAGACATTTTTTGGCAAACTCCATTCTTTTCTTTCTCATTGTGGGTGTTAACTTTGTTTTTTTTTGCAAGTTTACACGATTTCAATTCAAATTCTTTTTAGTCGGCGAAAAACGGTTCTGACACTAACATCAGTCTCCTTTTTAAGAAGGTATGCACGCACTTTTTTGCAGGAACTTCCTACAATTCTCCTTATTGCATCATCATCTCGGAGAGTAGTTTTTCGTGGTTTACCACTTATTATTCGATTGCCAAGTATCCCTTCCGTGTTGAACTTTTTGATTGCCCTTTGAACGGATGATCTGTTGATACCAAGTAGCTCCGAAATTTGGCGTTGAGATAACCCACTTTTGTGAAGTGCAACGATCTGGCCACGTTCAACATCCGTGTGATATCGATTTTTTATCATTTTTAAAGGGTACAGATTAAAAGAAAATCACCAAAATCGAACAAGATTACAAATTAATTTTCAATCAAAAGTCAACTAAAACACTTCATAAAACCATTAAACTGCAACAGAATAAAAGGATGTAATAATAACAAAGAATGAGGGAATAATCAACAAGAATCTCAATTTTTGTCTTTTCTAGCCTTTTTGCAGAGGTGGTTCGATACTTTTGCAAATGACCGTAGATAAGAGTAATGAACTTTGAAGTCCATTTTTAATGACGCAATACTTTTGGAAGGTTCCTGTGTGTCACATGATCTCATTCTCATGCAATTAGTTTCATGGCTCGCTAGTCGAGCAAGACGATAGCATGCACAAAAACCATAAAAATATTAATTTTGGATTGGTGCTACTATCCGGTATCCAGCTAATCAGATTTGCCGAATATCCGATATCCGGCTAATTTGCTATCCGGTATCCGGCTAATTTGCTATCCGGCACATCCCTACAAGAAACACCCCCAAAATAATTGTGCGAACGTTTCGGCTTCTTCCTGGTGCAACTGCCAGTATTATAAACCCAAGTTGAATTAGGGTTGAGCATTCTAGAATTTTGAATCTTTCGAATCCGAATCCTTAAAGATTCGAATCCAAAAAGTCAATTTATTTCGAATAGTTGGAACCGAAATGAGAAAAAAACATAGCCTTTCCAGTGCAAAGTTAACTGCATCTGCTTTGAGATCTCGTCTGACTGGAAAAAATTTAAAAATGCTAAACATTTTGCATTGCAACAAATATAAGTTATAAATTAAAAATGGTGCATTTGTGTTGTTATTTTCGTTGAATAATAAACAAAATGTATGGCTTTATGTTTCCAAAATTTTGAAAAATTATTCTAGAATAAGATTCGAAATTCTAGAATCGGTTTGATTACTCTAGAATATTCTAGAATACCGAATTATTCTGAAATGCTCATCCCTACGTTGAACTAAGTTCTTGGAAATGAAACTGACGCAGGACCAGGAAACTTCTAGTGAGTCACGTGTCTAACACGCGGAGTGGAAACGATGTGGACATTGTAGAGCATGTTAAGATCTAGTTTGATTTGTTGAAAGACTCATAGTTTTGGTTTGAATTGCTGCCAGGTCAAGTCGTGATGTTTTTATAACAATATTGGTCACGAATCCAACGGATTATTTTTTAATAAAATACTGTTTTCGAAAAAATTTTCAAAATAATACCATGTATAGTACAACCAACGCAAACTAAAATTTAGTACGAAATAAGATGTCTAATTGTCTCTAAACATCTTCAAAACCATATCTACACCGGCGCCGCCAGTTGAAGGGATTAGGGGGACCAGTCCCCAACTTTTCAAGGTACAAACTTAAAGAAGTTATTATACTGTGGTATCTCCGTTTAAAATATTTTTAGCATGAGCATGATCAAATTGCCAGAAATGCGGATTGCGAGGGAGGTGAATAATTTGCTTCCTGATTAATTTTATTATAATTTTCGTACATGAATACAGGTTGTAGCGTATTTCATATGCCGCTGTGTCGATAACTTGCCATATTGAATCGTCTTTGCGTTGAACTGACTGCCCCCAATACTTCAGACAACCAAACGCAACATATGATCAATCACTGTTACATTCTTTCTACTTAAATAGAAAGCATTTGCGCACTGCCCCAGAAAAGTGTGCCATCAAGCCATCTACCGTCCCTACTACTCATTTCAAATGTCATGAGTTGCACACTTGCAGAAGAGTAACAAGAAAAAAAGTGGGCGATTTTACTTCCCGCACTAATTCTAGTCTCGCAGAGGCAAAAAAACCTTCAGCATTACGGTCTAACTGTGGCGCAACAATGGAATGAAATCCCTCATATTTCTATATATACTAAAAGGCCTGGCTGAAACCTTCTTAGTAGCGGTACCGTAATTCAATGAAAAAACTTGTCCCCCCTTTTTTTTTTTTATTTCTGGCTGCGCCGGTGCATATCTACCTCATGTTTTTTTCTTTTTCTCTTGTTTTCTAAAAAAAATGAAAAAGCTAAAATATTGTCTTATCGGTCACACCACCTTGCACAGCTTACAATCCTTGAACAGCTCAGATAGCCGATTGGTAAGAACATCCGCCTCGGGTGATGTGGACTTGGGTTTGATTCCGAGTCGGGTCAAACCGATGAATTTGAAATTGGTATTCAGAGCTTCCTTCCTTGACGATCAGCATTAGCGGGACAGTGTGAAAAACAAGCCGGCAAGTTTACTTGTTGTGCCGTTGGGAAAGACACTCAGCGGGATTCTCCCATCTTGGTGTAGTAGACAGATGGCCGGCAACTCCTGAGCGAGCTCGTATAGCGCATTTATCTCCTTCTCGTGATAGGAGGACAAATATGCAACTAAATGCAAAACACAAAAAATGAATCTTAAAAAGACTAAAAAACAAAACCCTCCAAAAAACGCAGATAACAACAAAACTATCATCGCAATGATGACAAAAAGTTTTCCGGTAAAATGTCAAATTTGCTACAATCAGCTGCGAATGTTCTCAGTACAACACAGTTACCATGATTCAGCCCACAGACTACTGTACTTAAAAAAGCATTACGTAAAAGATCCAGATAAACGTAAGTGGACAAAGCTACCTTTTTCGGTGTATTTCACATCATTTCTATCGTTTGCTGTAGTAGAACTATGATGACGTTTATGAACGTATGAACGTTGAAACCCAACTCTTTGTCCGACCTGGAGATGAAACATGTTTCGAATATGACAAATTAATGTCTTACCCAGTTACACCTGAAAATGTTATCAGCTTGCAGAAAGCGTCTAAAATCTCAGGTTTCGTCTAAAAGTTTTAGTGGTACCTTGCACACGTTCCAAATCGATTCACGGCTGGGCAGATCACATATTAATACGAATACCGGGTGGCTGTTGACTCGGAGAACGCAAGCTTTCTTCGCAGTCTCATAACTACTGTTCGATTATTTTGAAATAACCTCTTTTACATGCAACGACAAACATTTGCCCATTTTCGTCAAAAATGTTCAAAAATCAATCATGGAACAAAATTTCGCGTGAAGCCAATAATGAACACAAACTAACATATTGACGCTTAATTGAAATACCTTGTGTGACAATAAATGCATCTAGTATACATCCGTAGTAGTTGACGTAATAGATCTAAATTGCAGTAACAAACGCATTTTAGCAACGACGTTTAGCTTTTTACAAATGTTCTTCTACTGTTTCAAAAGACCGGATTTTCAACCAACTCACTCGGATTCTGGCTCCAAAGGCACGCACTCTCGTTACCCCTCTTTCACTTATTCTTGTTCGCTGTTCTCTCCTTCTGAAATTAATGAAAAGTTCAATTACACAAAGCATAAAACAATCTGCTTTTGAGTTACAATTCATCTGTATTCAACCTTTACCATAAGTATATATTATGACTAACTTCAACATAAAAACTCAGCTAACAAAATTTCGGTACGAATCCCATTCACAAATCTTTGGCACAAATCACTACGCTTCATAAGCTGGTTGTCAATGAAAACAGGAGTCAAGTGTCTTACCCAACAATACCAAATCGATTCTGAAACTACGTAAGTTCTCTTTCAATATACAAAACTATATTTAACTAACTCATGCGAACTTTTAGCAGGTCAAGGATAAGGTCTAGTAATACCGCGCACAGGTTACAGAACTTACGTGAAGGTTCGATTCTCGAAGCTAGAAACGTTTGCATTGGACATATATACCGCGTAGTTATCCGATTCCAACAAACACACACTCATTTCTCAGTCTCAATTACTGTTGAATTTCCACTTCCATTTGAAAATAACCCCAATTATGTATCATGTAATAAGTTATATGGTTCATGTATAATACTTCATCAAGCAAAAATCAGTTACAACCAACTTTACCGCTCATTGAATTCTTCGGTGTGATCCAAATGATTGTGGTGATATCTGTGACGAGTTCTATCACTGGGAGAGGGAGAGTGATGCTTTATATCACCATAGAATCTAAAATTTGCTCAAATAAACACTGAACTAGTTATGCGTGGAGATATGTGTGTGTGTGTGTTGAGTGGGGGAGGGGCAAACAAACAGGACGATCGACTTGATGACCAATTCGGAAAACATATTTAAAGTGAAAAAACGGAACATAGTAATAAGCATTAAATGAAAATCACTTGCAGTCAAAAAACTTGATGTTTTCACTAGATACACATTATTCAACTGATATCATAGAACGGGACAGCGCTAATTTCGGCATTAGCCCTCATCAGCCGCACTCATACATAAGCTGCACTCAACCTTCAGAATGCTTGACCTTGATCAGCCAAACACTCCTTCGCATTTGTATTCCCCAAAAGAAATTTAACCTTTGTGGTACGCAACAAGCACGTTATCACGCCAGTCAAATTCCCCATGTGGCCAAGGTACAACAATAAGACGAACGTCGTTCTTCCTGGCCTGCTGAATAGGAAATCATAACGAATTCTTCGTGTTGGGTCGGGGAATAAAACTTCCTCCATCACCAACAGTCGCAAAGCAACTTCAGCCATAGGTACCATAGGGCGGAACAGCGCTGTTTCGGGCTATTAGCCCTCATTAGCCGCACTCAGGTATAAAGTACACTCATCCTTCAGAAAGTTTGACCTTGATCAGCCAAACACCCCTTCAAATTTGCATACCCCAAAAAAATTTAACCTTTGTGGTGGGTAACAAGCGACCTTTCAGTTAAATTCCCCACGAGGCCAAAGTGCAACAAAAAAAAACGAACGTCGTTCTTCCTGGCCTGCTGAATAGGAGGTATTCGACTGATCAAGGTCAAACATTTTGAAGGATGAGTATACCTTATACCTGAGTGTGGCTGAGAACCGGTCAATGGCTGGAGTTGCTTCGCAACTGTTCGTGATGCAGGAAATTCTATCCTCTTACGCAACACGTGGAAGTCGTTATGATTTCCCATTCAGCAGGCCAGGAAGCATGACGTTCGTTTTATTATTCAACTGAGTTATTATTCAACAAATTTTTTTAAGGCGAAATGCTTGTAAGAGCAAATTTTTCTCTCAATTTTTGAAAAAAATGAAAAACCCGAACCAAGTTGGTCAAAACAACATAACAAAATGCTAAAAATTAGATCTGAAATGCTGAAAATCATAAAAAATGTCAAAATGATCAAGCTCGGGAAATTCTTCCCAGGAATTTCCCGAATCACGGGAATCTCAGGGATTTTTTAAAAAAATATCTCGTTTCCCGGGAAGTTGAAAATCCGGGAAAAAGGGAAACCTTAGTTACCACCTTCCTTCCTTCATTTACTACCTTCCAGCAAGTGCCAAACTATACACAAACAACCTAAGTTCAAAAAACAGTACTGATTAGTCAATATGCTACTTGCCATACCTGGAATAATTATCTCTTTCTTTACTCAGCGATCTTCAATAGGTTCTTAACATGACACAAAACAAGCATTTACAAACAAAATAACTATAAAACAAAACTGGTATTACAGCACGATGAAATCAAAAGCTGTAGAAAGTGCATTCGTGCATTTGAGACTTGAGCTCATGCTCAGATAAAGTCAAACTTCGCAAAGTGCAATCGATGCAAGTATGAAATTCTATGCTCATCAATTATAAAAACCGTTGGTTTGATTACATCAAGATTACACAATAGAACAAACACAAACTGTTTATTTTTCAAAAAATCTAACAGAATCAAACAATTAAATTAACGTGAACACGCCAAGAAAGCTAATTGATGGCGTTTCATTCACACAATGGTTAAACAACTCAAATGAAAGCATTTGAACCTTTCAATTCTCGTGATTAAAAATACAAGTGCACCAAAACTGCACATGAATCAAAATGCAAAAATTACAAAATCGTAAACTGAAACTTTACTTAAATATTTTCAGTTCATAAACAGAACATTAAACCAGCTCTCTGGGAAATCAAGTTCAAACAATCATGTTTTGATTCCACTGTTAATAACAATTATAACAGTATGTGCAACTGTGCATAACACTTTCGTACAATTGAAGTCCCCCAAAAATGCAACACGAGTAACTGCACAAGCAATGATCAAAAAAAAAGCACAAGCATCAATAAAACAAACTAAACAACTCTTTATAAAATTACACCACAAACTTGAAAAATAAAAGATGTCTCACCAACCATTAAAATCCAACAATTAGATAAAAATCGCAGCGTACGAAATCAGAAAATAAGGAAAAGCCATTTATACCATTGATAAAAGTTGCATTAATACCACAACATTTGGCTTCAACACCACAATGTTCTAATTTTCCACCGTTCCCCTACAATGGCATTCTCTTGTAGGTGGCGCTTGAATACAGGTTTTACACAATATCAATTACACAACCTTGCGCTCAACAACAGCACAAATGAAACATGTAATAAACGCAGATCCTGTTTTAGTTCTAAATTATCACCATTAATACCTTAATCACAAAATGAATTTACCAATTTTAACTATATACATAATTCAAGCTTACAATTGAATTTAGTCATTAACATCACAACACTTAAAAACTGAAACCAGTGTAAGCATTAGCTCGATATCACGACATCAATCTCACAACACTGCTGAGTGGTGGGTGGTGTTAACGTGAAGATTGCATCCGTGCACAATGATGCGATAATAGCAAAAAATTTAAACATGCGCCAAAATATAACGGCAATCCTACTTGCATCAATAAAAAATTTTAACTTTCACCAAGTTAAGTTTTTAAACAGAAATTACCATTATGGATCAAAATTATACTACGTTAACTCACTGCGTGTCAATAGAAGTAAACTCCACAGCTGGGATTTTTAACCTTTTTTTGCTCATAGCCCACTAAAATGATAAAATATGGCGGTGGCTCATATATTTTCATTAAAAAAACATAAAATGAGGGTAACTACACGATTAAGAAAGCTGATGTTGCTTTACAGTCAAGCTTTGCGGTTCATTGAAACCAGTGCCACGGCCCATGGATTAAAAACCTCCGCTCTAACGACTACGAAAAACTAATGCAAATTCACACACACCGCTGCATCAGTAGTGTGATTTACAGTGCAACTAAAGCATGGCCACACACACTATGAGTGACATTATCAACGACGCTCCAACTATCATTGGCTGGGTCGTAACATTCAACAGAGTTTACATCACCATCGTCATTGTCACCTCCAACCACATAAATCTTTCCACGTAAAACACATGCAGCATGATCCATTCTTGCATGATTCATTTCTTTCACATTACACCATTTGTTCACAACAGGATCAAACTTTTCCACTGTTTCAAGTATCTGGTCATTCCCATCAACTCTACCTATAGCATAATTGCATCCACCACAATTCACAGTTGCAAAATCAACATAGATGGAGCAGGCTCCCATTCACCACTTAAACTTCGCTATATTTCCACAGTTGGTTCTTCGTTAATAGGACTTCCACCGATGGCATATAAATAACCATTGCACTCAACCAACCCATGACCACTTCTACCACGTTTCATAGACGATGTTGTTTTCCATTCATTCGAGTCGATTTGATAAAACTCGGCTGAACCAAGAACATAAGCAAAACAATATTTTCCAGTAACGGCAATCGAGTTTTGGAAAACAGCAGCACCATGGCGTTTTCTTTTCATTCATTGACACATTTCCTTCCATTCCAGTGTTGGCGAGTTCAGGTTTAAGCGATAAACATTCGTCAAGCTGTTCCGACCATCAATGCAATAAACAGCATTGTTTAAGTGCAATGCACAATGATTGAACATCTTAACAGGTAGTTCTGGATAAACTGTTCTAGAAATGCCATCAACATTAAACACCTCAATCACTTTTCGGCCACAATCATCATTACCACCCAAACACAGTATTTTGGAGCCAGCTTGACTCATGGGTGGTCGTTTCAACTTTTTTAATAACAAACTCACAACAGCATTAATGCAATCATAGTTTCTTTTCACAAGTTCATCACCTGCTACTTTCTCCAAACAATCCAATGTCAGACCATCAAGATCAATCAACTTAAACAGACATGGGAAATTTTTACTGCGATGTTCAGAATCATGCTCAACCCAAATTCTTATTGCTTTGTATATTGATGCTTGCTCTGCATTGCTTAGGTTTGGAATAATTGCAATCAGTTCGTCCTTCGACAAACTCTTGAACCGGTCAGTTTCAACAATTTTTTCAATGCTTTCAACGACGAAACGATACACACTATCCAATGATGACTCTGGTTTGTATAACATATACGCTGATAAAATATCAAGACAATTATCAACCATTAACCCACTTTCAAGAAAACGAAAGCAAAACTCTGCAACTTCCGCAAGTTGCAAAAAATGAGATGCCTTCAGCAGCTTCATCACATTATCTTGATTGAAGCTGATTTCTCTTTTGTAGATGAAATCAATCAGTAACTTTATAGCTTCCCCATCAAAATCTTTGATTTCAATTGCATCTTGATATTGTTCCTTCATTTGTGAGCGGAACATCTTTTCAAAAACCTTAGAATAGCGAGACAGAATCATGCGATTGGCTCGCATAACCTGACTGCCAGGATTGATTGTGACATCATTATACAATCCTTCTTGCCTTTACTCATTCGCATATTGCAGAAGCTTCTGAGGGTTTTCATGGCTTTCATACACACTAGTTTGAGAAACAGACATTTTTTTATGCAAATTTAATTTAGTTTTCATTCAAATAGATGCTAAAAACAGCGCTTTTAAATATATAAATGGTCATGTTATGTTAGATAAGAAAATGAAAACTACTTTGTATGTTAAGAAGCTTGATGAACTGTTTATGTAACCTTGAGCAGGAAATCTCGCTTTTAACAGTGCAAGTACATTTATAATTGTATTAACAAAATAATGGAGGGTTCGAAATAAGGAACCGCTGGTGAACAAGTTCAACTGCGTCAAAGGTTCGAAGAGCAAACAATTCCATCACATATTTGCAATGTCAATACATCAAGAAATAGAACGCTCAAATTTTAAATTAAAATATGCCAACAAACATCATATTAATTTGTCATACAAACTCCGATCAGCGCATACGCTGTATTAGTGCAATTATGGAAAACTTGCAGTTAGACAATAGTTTCTCAAAGTGTTTAGCAATCGGAAATTCCAATAAGCAAAACAGCCATAAGATCAAGAAATCAAATTTGTGAAAGTTTATCGAAACTAAAGTCAAGTTTCATGAAGTTTCCTCGGATGATCCATTCAGAGGTGTCGTCAATTAAAGTCATCGAAGTCAAATATGAAATCATAGAAGTCAAAAGAATTTTTATAAAATTCAAAACCGAAAAAAATATGATTCTGATCCTATCCTTTTGCACTAGTATGCAACACATAAAGATTTTCAAAACGGTGTGAGTATTTCTAGCACACTTATCAGTACTGAATAGCAACACAACAGTAATGACATTGACAAAAACTATATTTTTATTTTTAGTATTCAAGCTGAAGTAAACGAAATTAAGGTCGTAATATTCAGAAACAGTCACAATAAATACTTGGTACACCTTTACTGTAACACTGTACATAAGACTCAAAATGTGGTGACATAACACAAACGGTATTAACTCTGAATCACAATTTCTACTTCAAATGTGTTCCATATGTTGATCCAACAATGATTGATTGATTCAAGATGTCATTGCTGACAATACTTTGTGATTAAGTGACTGCAAATTATAAATTTAACACAGTAAGCAGTAATTCTTGCTTTTTTTGTCAATACCTCAGTTATTAAATTTATATAATTGTCATTAACAAGTAAACAGTTGGCAAAATAACCCTACAGATTGTTTCGCGCAAAGCGCTCTTCTGGGGTTGTTATTCAAATAGAATAAGAACTTTGTTTTATAAGAAACTTTTTTGAATTGAATAAAAAACCTTTTTTCTGTTAAAAATTCCATTTGAATAATCACTCCTGACGAGCGCTTAGCGCGAAACAGTCAGTAGGGTTATTTTGCCAATGTTTATTTGTATATAACTCTGGATCTATAAAGTACATTGAGCACTTTTTAGGTTATGTTGACAACCCTTTTCCAGCATCTATTTATAAAAGTTATCGACTCCTTAGCAACATGATTAGTTGATTACTGATGTCACAGAAATCGACTTGGCACAATTTTCAACAACATTTAAGCCAGTGGTCCTTAACCTATCATCCTTTGTGGTCCCCTTCTAGAGACTCTCAACACCAGTGGCCCCCTGTTCAGCAAAAAAATTTATTACAAACACAAGTGCACATAAATCAAAACGCAAAAATTACAAAAATATAATTGCAAGCAACTTAATCCATAAATTTTAAGCATCAGGACACGAAAATTCCAACCTGATTCAAAAAAGGCCAATCCTGAAACGAGTCTAAACAAAATTTCTAGTTTAAATACTAAAATTGAACCGCATCGTTTCAGAATCAAGTTCAAACAACTGCGTCTTAAATCCAATATTAAGAATATTATACAACAGACAGTAAAGAAAAAGGAATTAAGATAAACTATATTAGAACTGAACAAGAAGCATACATGAAACACCAATAAAAAAAAATTGTATACCTCATTACACACAGAAAACCAAAATTTAAAACAGCAAAAAAATATTCCATCAACTATTAAAAAACTACAAAGTAATAATTTTCACACAAAAAAAACTTAAAAATTAAGGAAGGTCATTACCTCATATAAGTTGCATAAAAACATCAAATAAGCACGCTTGGGCTCAAAAATAGCACCAATGAAACATTTAAAAAACACAGGTTTGTGTTAGTTCTGAATTATCATCATTACCACCTTAATCACAAAATGAACTAATCAATTTCGGCTATACACAAAAATCAAGCTTACAATTTTGGCATTAACATCAGTATACATAAAAACAATGCAAGCATTAGATCAATATCACGTCATCAATCTCAGAACACTGGTGAGTAGAGTTGGATCCATTCACTATTTTGCAATATCTTAAATTCAAATTCATTGGTCTCGAAAAACCGAAATTCAAATTCATTGACTTTGAAAAAACGAAATTCAATATCATGAAGAATTTGCGAGCGGATTCAAGTTCAAATTCCTTGCGCTACAAAAGCTGATGTTAACTTCAATTTCCCTTTATTTAAAAGGACCAAGGCAAAATTTAAGTTTATAGTGGCGAATCTCACCACTTTCAAAGTCGTAAAACTTGATAATTTAGATTTGATCAGTCGATAGTTGATACTATACCAGACAAACAAACACAGTAGGCTTTAAAAAAACAGACATTTTTGAGTAGCACTAGCGAATTGTTCAAAATTTATTTCCTCAGGGAATTCGTATATTTAATCCAAGGCGGATCAATCACATAATGCTTGTAATAATGTTATTTGCTGCTTGTATTTCAATGAAAACGTTTCTGGACAATCGTAATAGTGTAACTGGATATAAGTTATTACACTTTCTCAGGTAATTCAAATTATAATTGCAATTGAGTTATTTGGTGCAAAATATTTGTAATAAAAATGTGATTAAACACCGTTTGGGTGCAATAGTCATTACACTTATAATTGATTCAACTCTGGGTATAACTAACTGCAGAAAAAAAGTCATTATACCATATACAGAAAAATCGTGGTTGTTATTAGAATTCGTGTGAGGTCCACTACAAAGTTACCTATTGCAAAAGCAACTTTAAGCCACCTTGCAGCGTCACATCACAAACTTTCGGTTTGCTTGATAAATTTTATGGAACGTTTGCAATATGTGCTGATATAAACACTTAAAAACCCTACTTTTGCTTGGTAAGTTATAAGTCGAAAAAATTCAAATCCGTCAAATGTTTAATCAAAATATTCAAATTCACTGACTTTAAAACAACGAAATTCAAATTCATTGATTTTGAAGAGACAAAATTCAAATGCATTGACTTTGAAAAAACAAAATTCCAATTCATGAAAAATTTGTGAGCGGATTCAAAATTCAAATTCAATCAAACCTCCTGGTGAGTAATGATCTTAGTGGAAGCTGCATCGGTGCAGAATGGTGCAACAACAACAAAACAAGTTAAATCTCGGCAAAATACAACCTTACTCGTACTTACATTAACAAACATTTCAAACTCATACTAAATCATTTATTTTATTATCAAATGCTATTACGGATCAAAACTATGCTACATAAAGTAAGTGTTAAAAATGGTAATCTTCTGGGACTGCACCACGCTTCTACAAAAAAAACACGCGTTGCTTTATTAGCAATGCGATTCACAGCGCAACTAAAGCATGGCCATACACATTATGAGTAACATTACCAACATTGTTCCAAGTATTATTGGCTGGGTCATAGCATTCAACAACTTTTACATCACCATTATTATTCCTACCTCCAACCACATAAATCTTTCCACGTAAAACACATGCAGCATGACTCCCTCTGGCATGATTCATTTCCTTTACATGACACCACTGCTTTACAATAGGATCAAACTTTTCCACTGTTTTAAGTGTCTGCTTATTCCGATCAACTCCACCGACAGCATAAATACATCCACCACAATTCACAGCTGCCATATAATCTCTTGAAGTCAACATAGATGGAGCAGGCTCCCATTCACCATTTAAACTTCGCAATCTTTCCACAGTCGGTTCTTGACCAGTAGGACTTCCACCAACGGCATATAAATAACCATTGCACTCAACCAACCCATGACCACTTCTACCACGTATCATAGATGATGCTGTTTTCCATTCATTCGAGTCAATTTCAAAATACTCAGCTGAATCAAGATCACGACTCTCATTATATCCTCCAGTAACTACAATCCAGTTCTGGAAAACAGCAGCACCATGACGTTTTCTTTTCTCATTCATCGAACACATTTCCTTCCATTTCAGTGTTGGCGAGTTCAAGTTTAGGCGATAAACATTTGTAAAGCTCCATGAACCACCAACACAATAAACAGCATTGTTAAAGTACAGTACACAATGATGGAACATGTTAATAGGTAGTTCTGGATAAACTGATCTAGAAATGCCATCAACATTAAGCACTTCAATCACTCTTCGTCCATATTTACCACCACCACCCAAACGCAGTATTTTGGAGCAGACATCACCGAAGGATGATTGTTTCAGCTTTTCAAATAACAAATTCACAACAGCATTAATGCAATCATAGTTTCCTTTCACAAGTTCATCAGCTGCTACAACATTCTCTAAATAATACAATGTCAGACCATCAAGATTAATCAACCAAAACAGCGACGGAAAATCTTCACTGCGATGTTCAGAATCATGCTCAACCCACATTCTCACTGCTTTGTATATTGATGCTTGCTCTGCATTGTTTAGGTTCTGAATTATTGCAACCAATTCATTCTTCGACAAACTTTTGAACCGGTCAGTTTTCACAACTTTGTTAATGTTTTCATCGATGAAACGATACACACTATCCAATGACGATTCTGGTTTGTATAACATATAAGCTGATAAAATATCAAGGCAATTATCAACCATCAACCCACTTTCAAGAAAATTGAAACAAAACTCTGTAACTTCTTCAAGTTGCAGAAAATGAGATGCTTTCAACAGCTTCATCACATTATCTTGGTCGATGTTGACTTTTCTTATGTAGATAAAATCAATCAGTAACTTTATTGCTTCCCCATCAAAATCTTTGATTTCAATTGCATCTTGATATTGTTCCTTCATTTGCGAACGGAACATCCTCTCAAAAACCTTGGAATAGCAAGACAGAATCATGCGATTGGCTCGCATAATTTGCTTGTCAGCCTTGATTGTGACATCATTATACAACCCTTCTTGTCTTTGTTCATTCGCATATTGCAGAAGCTTCTGAGGGTTTTCATGGCTTTCATACACTATATTAGCTCGAGAAACAGGCATGTTTTATGCAAATTCAATTTAGCCTCAATTCAAATAGATCCTAAAAACAGCGCTTTTAAATATATAAATGGTCATGTTATGTTGGATTAGAAAGTGAAAACTGCTACTTATGTTGAGAAGCTTGATGAACTGTCTATATAACCTTGAGCAGGAAATCTCGCTTTTAATAATGCAAGTACATTTTGAGTATTACATTAATTGTAGTTAACAAAATAATGGATGGTTAGAAATATGGAATCGTTGGTGAACAGCGTCAAAGGTTCGAAAAGTAAGCAAACCAATTACATTGGAAACGTGCAACGTCTAAACATCAAGAAATAAAACGCTCAAATTTTAAAACAAAATATGCCAACAAACATCATATTAAAATGTCATACCAACTCAGATCAGCACATACGCTGTATTAGTGCAATTATTGAAAACTTTGAGTTAAACAATAGTTTATCATGAAGTGTTTAGCAATCGTAAATGCCAATAAACAAAACAGCCATAAGATCATGAAATCAAATTTGTGAAAATTTATCGAAACTAAAGTCAAGTTTCACGAAGTTTTCTCGGATAATCCATTCAGAGATGTTGAGCTCATCACGTCATATTGAGCTCATTGTTGAGCTCATTGCTCATGTTGAGCTCATTGAGCTCATCACGTCATATTGGAAGTCGAGTATGAAGTCATCGCAGTGAATTAAGAAGTCATGGAAACCAATGAAGTCAAAGATATATTTGGGAAATTCAAATCAATGCCGAAAAAAAAAATGATCGATTATGATTCTCATCCTTTTGCACTTGTATGCAACACATAAAGATTTAAAAAATGGTGCGAGTATTTCTAGCACACTTGTCAGTACTGAATAACAAAGTATGTTGCTGGAAGCAACGCAATAGTAATGTCAGTGACAAAAACTATTTTGTATATTACTAGTATTCAAGCGGAAGTAAACAAAATTAATATCGGAATATTCAGAAATAGTCTAAAAATACTAACCACACCTTAACTGTAACACATAACATACGACTAAAATGTGGTGACATGACACAAAAGGTACTAACTCTTAATCACAATTTTTACATTATATGTGTTCTATACGTCGCTACAACTATGATTGATTAATTTAAGATATCATTGCTGACAATACTTCGTGACTGAGTGGCTTCAAATTATCAATTAACACAGTAAGCAGTGGCAACATCTAAGTCTTGCTTTTTTTGTCAATAACTCAGTTACTAAATTTATACAAATGTCATTAACAAATAGACAATTGGAAAAATAACCCTCCAGACTGTTTCGCATGAAGCGCTCTTCTGGGGTTGTTATTCAAATAGAATAAGAACTTTGTATAAAGACCTTTTTGAAACGAAAAAAAACTTTTAAATTAAAAAAATTCCATTTGAATAAGAACCCCTGAAAAGCGCTTAGCGCGAAACAGTCTGTAGAGATATTTCGCCAATTGTTCACTTGTTAATTAGCTTTGGACCTATAAGGTACATTGAGCACTTTCTTGGTTACGCTGACAAGTGACAACCCTTCTCCAGTTTTTGTTTATAAATGTCAATAGCAACATAACTCTCAACACCAGTGGTACCCTGCTCAGCCACAAAATTGGTCTCTCGGTATTTCATTTGTAGCGGCACAGTGGTCCGCTGGTCATAAGCGTTTGAATATCGTTGACAGGTTAATAAACCTTGCCGTTGTTGCCCCCTGGTTAATGTCCGGTGCCTTCCTAGGTGGGCCAACTGCCCCCGGTAGAGAACCACGAATTTAAACCAATCTGATTTAACTCATTCAGCTCCCAACCAAACTCAAAAACAAAACCACTTCAATAAAAATTGCTGTAACCTTCATGCTAGTGAGTTCTCTTGCTAATTCATCCAATTACCTCGAAAAACAGAGGCGGAAAGCATCATATCACAACACCAAGCAAGCGGTATAATTCTAACGAAAAGTGTTCAAAAACAGTGAAATAGCTAAAGCTCGCTCTACGGGTTTTGAAATCAAAACATGACTAAGACTACGCGTTGAATAACACAAGCTCTAAGCAGGGCAATGAGGTCTTCGTCCCGCAATAGGACGAAATGTTATCAACTTTCTCACAGAACTCAGTCGGAAATGAACAAACCTTCACCATCAAAACTCATTTCATTATTATATTTTATGCAGCGCTGTTCTGTGAAACCATTGCATCCGTATAAAAATCAGTATTAAGATGATTGATAAGGCAACTGCGATCAGTTGCTTAACTGTTTTCAGTCCAACAACCAGAGTTTATTGAAATGAGCTAGTTGTCCTCTGGCCACGACCTGCAAGCTCAATACAAGTCACGTGACTTTGCCGCAGACGAATTTGACGCGATATCATCAATCATCGCTGCCTCGGTTTAATCTTGCGAGAGCTTAGTCTTAACCAGATCTCGGAACGAGGAAAGAATTCGAACTTCACGTTTGTCTCTTTCGATTTTATTAAACGAAGCCAAAGCTCTTTTTTCATCTGCGCTGTAAATCTGGTTTTCTTTTCTCAGTCGCACAGCTTCCATTCTTCTATGTCGACTTCCACTCATCACATAACCACTGTCTTCAAATGTAGAGATTTCTTCACTGGTTAAACCAATTTCACCTTCATACAAAAGATGAGAATAGTTTCAAATTCTTGACAATCATAACACCACAAGTTCTTCATTAGAGACTACAGTTTATAAAAACATAAGACGAAGTAGGGGTCGCCCAGGTCCAATATTTGGTAGCCTATTATATATTTTGAGATCCTGATGCTCCTCCAACCTCATTGACCCAGGTGCTCCAAACCAAGGTTCTCTCTGATTTAAACTTCCACATTGGGCCGGCCACACTAACATTTACAAATTATCAAATATTAAGGTTTACCGAAAGTTTAGCATTTGGCATTAACAAATTAACTTAAAAACAGCTTTGAGAAAAGCTGTTTTCACATTCGGCTTGAGGAAATACTCTATCATAGCTTTTTTGAGTTTTCGGTAGCTTTGAAAAAAGCTGAAGTCAATGCGACCGCCTGAAGTCAATGCGAAAAAACATTACTTTGAAGAAAAATTGCAAGTAGACTTCAGGCGGTCGCGACGTGTCCAATCAAAAGTCGCGTAACGATCTCGCATTTGATTGGCCAGCGCTCTATCGCTTCGCGGACGTTCGAAATTCAAGAAAAATACCACAGCTTGCTCTAGAGTTATCACTTTGACGCGATTACCCACTGATGAGTGCGTCACGAAAAGCTTATGGGATAAACAGCTTTTTTCAAAGCTACCGAAAACTCAAAACTCAAAAGAGTTACGATAGAGTATATCCTCAAGCCGAATGTAAAAACAGCTTTTCTCAAAGCTATTTTGAAATTCTGTACCACCAATCAAGTATTCAAATAAATTTGAACAAAAACGCTTATAATGAGGAATTTCCAAAACACTTGCCAGCGCAACACAAACAAACCACACGTGGTTCGTGGAGGTTTCAGTGACCACTTATCCATCATTAGTGTTTAATTACGAAAACCAAATCTATTCTAGCAACTGGCAAAGCACAAGTAATAAGTGATGCTTAAACGTTGATGATTATATTTACCTAACATTATAGTTAAATGAAAAAAAAATGTATTTAACGGAGGAAAAGTAATGCCCAAGTAAATCACAAAACAGTTTTGTGATTCACTGTGGCATTACTTTACCTTTTTAAGCTATTTTCGTCCTATATTTAATCTATTCCGAAATATAAAGCGTATTTTCATGAGTTCTAATTGGAAAAAAGTTTGGCCAAACTAGGTAGAATTTACTTCCAGTTGTCTCACCTCTGCGGGGGATTCGTTTTCCTTCACTAACGTAAGCAGCCATAGCAGCTCCCTCTCCTGGCAACAACGCGTGACCATAACTGAAAATAAATTAAAACAATGATGCGAAATCTCCACGTATTTCATAAGAACGATCTAGCAAAACACAAACTTAACTCTGTTATCGGCATTCTTGTTTCAAATAGTACATTTTAATACAGATATGAAGTACTTTTCGCTTCATGCAAGTCGCCATAGGCTTTCCATGCAAAAATGATAGCAATTCTTATTCGCTTAACCAGTTAAAAACATGGAACTTTCCTGACTGAAACTTATCAAAACTTTATCAACTCACTTAAGCGGTTTGTTAGTCGCAGTATCCACCACATCCGGAACAGGTCCAATTACTGGTTCGACGTTTCGAACAGCTACCTGCACAGGTGTCGCATCTTCATCAGAGCCATTTAGTGCATCTGTGTCTGCGTGGAAAACCAGCTTAAGCACAAAAACGTGAAACATTTATATCACATCGAACCATAACCATACCACATCGCGCAAGTAGTATTAACAATGAAGTGCCACTATGTTCAATTGCTTACAAACGAGACTCTTTCTCTGCTCTGGTATTTTTGCCTGCTATATCCGACAAAAACATTCACAAGCGCTAAAATGTTAACTTTAATCTGTTAAAGGATAGCAGTGAACTAGGGACAACTAGAATTGCCAATACAGATAGGACGTGGTCTTGTCAGGAATCTGCAAAACCTAAGCGGATAAACAACTCATACAAAAGAGTAAGAGATGAAGCTAGTGTTCTAGAACCCCACAACCAAAGTTTGAAACCAACCTGGACAAACTGGCTTAGGAACATCAACGGTTTTCTCCTCCCATTTTTCCTCACCGGAAGAGGAACTGCTCCGCTCTTGTTTCTTCTTTCTCTTTTTCTTCTTGTGTTTAGAGCTTGTCCTAGGTAACCGAATTTTAATGTTACCACTAAACAAACAAAACTCTACTTTGCCTTATAGGCTATATATTGTCCAATTGGTTACACCGACTGCACTGATGAAACTTGAAAAATTAAAAAGGCGTCCACTCACTGTCTGCAGTTATGTAGTAAGTTTTGCATGTTTAATCCTGATTAATCACCTTTCCTTTTTCCTTTTTTTCTTCTCTTTCTTTTTTCTTTTTCTTCTTTCTCGTTCTGATTCCGAAGAGCTTTCTTCAGATGATGAATTTAGTATAGACTAAAAATACAAAATTTCCACTTAAAACAACACGATAACCAGCCGGTTAGCTCAGTTGCTAAGCGCACGCTATCGGTGCGGGAGGTCTGGGGTTCGATTCCTGGACCGGTCAAATCGGCACAGTGTCGCCAACGGCTCACCACCGTTGTGACGTTTCTTCGGAGCTGTGTAGCCCAGGCGCTAAGCCGCGGAGATGGGCCCCGCAACTCGTTACACGCTTCGGCGTAACGCGGCGAGTATAATGAAGATTTGATTTTTTGAAAATAACAAGATTTGTTCCCATTTTACAGGAAAAAGTCTTAGTCAGTTACAAGCACTGCAGCCTAGAAACAGCTAAAAACACCTCAGCCAACGTTTCGGTTTACTTTTGGTGCAATTGTCAGCATCATAAGGCTACGTTGAGCGAGGTTCTGATGAAACTGACACAGAACCAGGAAAGTTATAGGTAATCACGTGTTTAAGATACGGAGCGGAAAGAGTGTTACGATCAGGTTTGAGTTGTTGAATGAATAGTGGCTTCAATTTGAATTGCTGTCAGGGCAAGTTGTGAGTGTTATTATTACAATAACCTATTGGTCATAACCTTCTTCTATAGATATCCACCTTAACGTGGTGGGGAGGTTTGAGTTTTCAATGATTCTTAGAACAACGCCGTCGGCAGTTTTTGATCACTTCCATCAGAGCGGTCCGCTACATTTGGGCGCAAAGACATTCGAGCAGGAAGTGCGTCCACGCCCAAACGCGTTTTTTATCAACTTTTTGTAAGCTTGTTTTGAATTAATGACAGTTATTTGCTGTTTGCAACGATCTTACAGAATAAATTAAGATGTGTTAATTAACGGTAACGTACATCGAAAAATATAGAGCAAAGTAAAGGTCATGTTGGCGATAAATGAAGACTCATTTCAACGATCAATTGTCTAGCAGCCTCATAGAGTAATTTTACAACAATACTGGTCATCAACCAAGCGGTTTAAGTTTTAACAAAATACTGTTTTCGAAAAAAATTTCAAAACAATACCATGAACGACCAACGCAACTAAACTTTATCAGAAAAAAGATGCTTATAAACATCTTCAAAACCATATCTACCTCATGTTTTTTTCTTTTCTTCTTTTTCTTGCTTTCTAACAAAAGTAAAGAAGCTAAAAAAACTAAAAAGGATAAATAAAACCTTCCAAAAAACGCAGAAAACAACAAAACTATTATAAAAATTATGGATAAAACTTCAGTGAAAAATCAAACTAGCTAGAATCTGCTGCCGATGCTCTCAGTGTAACATGATTCAACGCATAGACTACTTAAAAAAACATTACATAAGCGATCCAGATAAACCTAATTGGACGAAGTTACCTTTTTCGGTGTATTTCACTTCATTTTTATCGTTTACTGCAGTTGAACTATGATGACGTTTATGAACGTGGAAACCCAACTCTTTGTCTGACCTGGAAATGAAAAATATTTCAAATATGACAAATTACTATTTTACTCAGAGAGAGAAAGAGAGTGCATTTATTTTTGATTGGAAAAGCCGCAACAAAGAGAAAAAATATCAATGGTGTAATTTTCCATTAAAGGCAGTGTCGTTCATCCTGTGAGAGGCTGCGAAATGACCTTAGTCAAATTCCAGGAGAAAGTGGCACGGTCGTCAAGTCTGCAGCCTCTCACAGTTTTCTTACAGCATAAGAAAACTATCACTCACGCGAACAGTAATTATCACAAGCAAGGGTTATAACAGCGCTATTATCACAGAGACATGGGAATATAGTGTCACTAAAATTCTAAGCACTGTATGCATATAGAAACTTATTTCTGATTTAAATGAAGAAATTCCTTTACTCGTTTTATGAAATTGTTCGTATTTTTACGGGCAGATTTTTTAATTTCAGCTGGGAGTTCATTCCAAATAACTGGTCCCAGATAACGGATCGAGCGTTGTGAATTTGATTTGTTAAATCGTGCTATGGAACAATTATCACCAGTAGCAAATCTGGTAGGATAGGAGCGCAGTTTGGAAGGCAATGCAAAAAGATCATTAAAACAGTTTGGTAGAGAGATGTTTTGATATTTACTCATTAATTTTAAAATTTCCAATTTATAGCTGTTGCTTAAATTCAGCAAGTTCAGTTTTTGATATACAGGATTGAGTTTTGTTTTGAAAAATGATGATTTATTTTGTGATTATTCTTTCAATCTAATTTTGCTGAACTTGAATAAGATATACTTGGCAGTGGAATGTCTCCAAGCAGATACACCATTTTGCAAGTGCGAATACACAGCCCTGAAATACACGTTCGCACTCACACAGACAGAGGTGCAAAATGTCTTGTTTGCTGATGATGCCTCTCGCAACATTATCTGCTGGCTGATGATGCCTCTTACACCTGACAATGTTATCAGCTCGAGGAAAGCGCCTAAAATGTCAGTAACGCGCTTTAGCGGTACCGTGCACACGTTACAAACCGATTCACGGCTGGGCTAATCACATTTTGATAAGAGCACCGGGTGGCAGCTGACTCAGAGAGCACAAGCTCTCTTCGCAGTCTTTCTTAATTACTTTTCATTTTCTGTTCAATTATTTGAAACAACCTCTTTTACATGCTACGATAAACATTTGTCCACTTTCTTCAAAAATGCTTGAAAATCAATCATGGAACGAAAGTTGGCATTAAGGCAATATCTAACTCTAACAAACATATTGACGCTTAATTGAAATACTGTATGACAACCAATGCAACCATACGTAGCAGTTGACACTGTAGTAATTCAAAATCACAGTAACAAACGTATGTTAGCAATGACGCTTAGCTTTTTGCAAATGTTTTTCCACGAACTTGGTCTGTTTCAAAAGACCGGATTTTCAACCAACTCACTCGGATTCTGGCTCCGAAGGTGATGATGCCCACACCCTCGTCACTCCTCTTTCACTTATTCTTGCTCGTTCTTCTCTCCTCCTGAAAACAATGAAAAGCTCAATTACTCAAAACATAATACAATCTATTTTTGAGATACAATTCATCCACGAGGTATGTACAATAACTATTGAGAAAATGTCAGAAGAGACAATATTTATTTTCATACTTTTATATATCTTCGTGTCCTTCAAAATGACTTCCTCCGGCATCTATACACTTTTTCATACGTCGCTTCCAGACCTGGAAGACCTCCTCTAAGTCCTTCAGCAACTCTTTCAAGCATTTTTCCGATGCTTGTTTTAGTTTCTCTGTTAAATGAAACCTGACCCCCTAAGGCTGTCTTTCATGCGAGGAAACAGGAAGAAGTTGCAGGGGGCTGAACCAGGACTCTCTGGTGGGTGCTGTACTGTTTTCATTCCCCTATCGGCCAGCCAGTTGGTCACCAGCATTGCCTAGTGACATGGGGCATTGTCTTGGTGAAACTACCACTCACCACCGCTGAGCCCTTTTCTTTCCATCTTTTCTCTAAATCGTTTCAAAACAGCAAGGCAATATCCTAATTGATGGTTTGGCCACGTGGAACCCATTTAATGTGAATGAGCCCCTGTGAGTCAAAGAAAAGACTGATTATGACCTTTTCTAGTGATCTGTTTATCATCCTAACCTTCTTGAGTCGGAGGGAAGACCCGTGCTTCACTGAGCACTCTAACGTTTGTTTTCAGGGTCGCAAGTGAACACCCCATTCTCATCACAAGTTATTACGTTATTTAAAAAGCTTGTATTGGTTTCTATCATTCCGAGCATGACAGTGCAGCATTCCACTCGAAACAGTTTCTGATCCTTTGAGAGGATCTTTGGCACAAATTTATGAAGCTTTAAATCATCCGTCAAAATTGTATGAACAGTACCAACACTTACACCAACAATTTCGGATATCGTTCACAACGACAATCGACGATCTTGCATTATTAATTTTTCCACTTCCTACATGTTTTTCTCCCTGCGTGCTGTTTTTGGAGCTCCAGATTTGTGTTCATCTTCAACTTGTTTATTTCCATCTAAAAATCTGCTAAGCCATCGATAGAACTTGCTTGGCTCATCAGCTCACCCCCATAGGCCTTGTTTAACATTTCATATTTTTTTAAAAGTTTAACACATAATTGGATTGCGCATAGCTGCTTCATGGTTTCTTGCATCTCGTCACGTCTTCTCAAATCGGCAAATCTGATTTAAATGGCTACACTACGCTCAACGTCACAATAAAAATCCTGCAAAAACAGAAAGCTACCAGTCTGTTTGTTCATAATGTATATCAATACATACTTCACCATGGGAGAACATTCATATCGGATGATGCTTAGTCAATGCTTCTGATATTTCCTCATTACTTATAGTACATGCCTCGTATATTTAACTTTTACCACATGTTCATATTATTGATTAAGTTGAACATAAAAACTCAGCTATCCAAACGAAATTTCCCCGCACAAATCTTTGGCAGAAATCACTACGCTTCGTAAGCTGGTTGTCAAAGGAAATAGGAATCAAGTGCCTTACCCAACCACACTTAATCGGTTCTCATTATTGCTCAAGATATCTTTCAATATACAAAACTCTATTTAACTAATCCACGTGAACTTTTAGTAGATCAAGGACAAAGCTTAGTGATACCGCGCTTAGGTTGAAGATCTTACGCGACAGGTTCGATTTATGGCTGGAAACGATTGCATTGGACATATACACCGGGTAGTTATCCGACTAAAACGGACAAACTCACTTCGCAGTCTCTATTAATTTAATTTGACTGATGATTTCTTCATTTTTATCCTCTCCTGTCACGAGAAAGCGACGAAGAAGCTATAAATAAGGACGAATCCAAACTCGCTTAGGAGTTGCCTTAGTTTCCGACTTCTCCACTTGAATTTTACTTCTGACATCTTCAATTTACTGTTTGTTGGATTCCACCAAGCAGAGATAATTGTAGTGGAGCATCATATCCAAGGACGCAACAACGAGGCTTGGTTGGAAGTTGAATCAACAACCTACCGATCAAGGCCGTCGTAAAAACGACGCACTAAACCACTTGGCCACGCTGCCTCGTGGTTCGGAGCGTCGTTGAATTTTCACTACTATTTAAAAATAACCTCAATTTTTATGAACTAAACGGTTCATGTATTTTAATTCAACATACAATAATCAGTTACAACCAACTTCACCGTTCATAGAATTCTTCGGTTTGATCCAAATGATTGTGGTAATATCTGTGATGAGTTCTATCACTGGGGGAGGGAGAGCGATAATTTCTTTCACGATGAGATCTAAATGGTACCCAAATAAATACTGAACTAGTAATGCGTATGTTGGTGAGAAGGGTGGGAGGGGGTATGATAAAACTGAAAATCTTTCCAAGTTACACAGAGCATATTTATTTAATACAAGCAAACAGGAGCGCTTGATGACCAGCTCGGAAAACATATCTTAACAGGGAAAAAATGGAACACGGTAAACATGAAATGAAATACACTTGGTCTTACAGTAAAATAAAACTTGATGTTTCCACTAGATAAATTCAACTGAGTTAATGAAACGCCCCATAACTTCAATATTGTCTCAATTTTATTAATTGCCTTTGAACGGTTAACAGCAAGCGTAAAAATATATTCATTTGTCGCTGTTACCTTTGATCAATAAAAAATATCACCACCAAATCGCCGCATAATGTAGATATCTGTTGATATTCGGTTGAGTGAGACACTGACAACAAACACTTAGTGTTTTTAACAATGAAACCAAAACATCATCACAGGGCTTTTTTAATCAAGCGACGCATTACCAATTGCACATTTTTTACAAATTTCTACTGACCTTCTACCAAGTGCTAACTTCATACAAACAATCAAAGTACAAAAAAATTCTGATTAGTCAGTATGCTAGTTGTCATACCTGGAATGATTGTCTCTTTCTTTACTCCGTGATCTTGAATAGGTTCTTGGCATGACACAAAACAATTATTGATATCTACATACAAAATAACTGAAAAACAAAACAGGAATTAAAGCACGATGAAATTAAAAGCTGCAGAAAGTGCATTCGTGAATTTGAGACCTGATTCAGGCCCACGTAAGGTCAAACTTTGAAAAGTGCAATCAGTGCAAGTATGAAATTCTATGCTCATCAATTAGTAAAACCGTTGGTCTGATTGCAACAAAATAGCACAATAACATAAACAAAACTATTTGCTTATGAAGCTATCAAACAGAATCAAAACAACGAGCATATTTGAATTTATGAGATACAGTTATGGCAAATGTGCACACCAAGAAAACAAAGTGGTGGCGTTCCGTTCATACAATGATAAAACAACTCAAATAAAAGCATTTGAAACGTTCAATTTTTGTGATTGAAAATACAAGTGCACATAGTAGTAGAAGCGTCTTTTACTTCTGCACTGTCAAAATAAATAGAACACAGCAATGTAGGAGTTAAACTACAAACGGACACAGAAAAGGGAAAAAGCAAAAAGACAATTCGCGTTGTAACGTGCCAACGAGAATGAAACTTGAAGATGAGGGAATTAGTAGGCATGGTCGCAACACCCAATTAAAATAATATAGGAAAAAGAAAAAAACAACAAATAACGGCGAGATAAACAAGACTCTGGAGAGACCAAAGCTCCAACAGCGCTATGACATAAGGCAATGGTAGGAACCATAACAGTGTACGGCATTTCGACGATACTCACTGTCGTCACAGTGCAACTAGACTGACAAGGAGAGATCCCAAACCAAGCGCAATTAAGACCATAGAGTAACCACAAAAGGCCAGACAAGCAAAGAAACCTACCAAAAGAAATCCTTTCCAGCATGACCGCAGATTTATGACAACTATCACTAAAAAGGGAAGAAAAAACATCAATCAAAACGTTAGAATTACAAGACAAAGTTGCGAGCAAATCATTCAAGAACTATTAAGCATCGCAACGTAAAGATATCAACACGAAAAAGTTGGTTTAAATCAAGCAACACCTAATTCGACAAAGTCTAATCTTGATTCCTGAACCGAGTCTTTAACTCACATAATTTCTACTTAATCGGTTGAACAGTGAATCACCTTCTTCAAGCGACTATTTTCATACAAGTATGTTATGAATCGACTAGTAAGAATGTTGCATAACAATAAGTGCATAGCACTTTATTACAATTGAAATGAAAAAAAAAGGGGCAAAAAGATTACCTTTACATAAAAACTGATCAAGAAATAAGTATAGGGAACCAACAAAAACGGTAAAATGACTCTTCACAAACTTACACTGAAAACTGAAAAAATATGGTAAGCATTAAATGAAACACTAACTATTAAAAAATTGTAAAGTAACCAAAAATTAAAGCATAGAAAAACAAAAAAAAAATTAAGGAAAACCAATCACCTGATATAAATTGCATAAAAAACATCAAATAAACATTTTCACGCTGAAGAATAACAACAGTAAAACGACTACAAACACAGAATATGACAAATGAATTCATCATCTGCACCAACACATAAAACTCAAGTTCGGAATTTTGTCATCAACTAACATCATTCAGGACACATAAAAACCGAAACTAATGCAAGCATTAGCTCGATATCACGAGATCAATCTTACAACACTGGTAAGCGGTGATCTTGAAGGTAAAAATCTTATTGCAGCACAATGATGCGATAAGAACAAAACTTTTAAAAATTGACAAAATATAACCTTACTCACATTAACAAACACTTCAAACAATCACAAGACGAGTTTGTTAAACACAAACTGCTATTACGGATTAAAATTATGCTATACACACACTCACAGTATGCTAAAAACAGTAAACTTCCAGGAGACTACAAAAGGTTGTACAAAAGCACACGCATCACTGCAATAGTAGTGTGATTCACAATGCAACTAAAGCATGACTAATTTCATTATGAGTGACATTATTAACAGTGCTCCAACTATTATTCACTGGGCCATAACATTCAACAACTTCTACAAGTCCATTATCATTGTTACCTCCAACCACATAAATCTTTCCACGTAAAACACATGCAGCATGAGCCTTTCTTGCATGACTCATTGTTTCACATATGACCATCGCTTTACAATAGGATCAAACTTTTCCACTGTTTTAAGTGTCTGGCCATTCTCACCAACTCCACCTATTGCATAAATACATCCACAACAATTTACAGCAGCAACCCAATTTCTTGAAGTCAACATAGATGGAGCAGGCTCCCATTCACCATTTAAACTTTGCAATCTTTCCACAGTTGGTTCTTGATGAATAGGATTTCCACCAATGGCATATAAATAACCATTGCACTCAACCAATCCATGACCACTTCTACCACGTTTCATAGACGATGCGGTTTTCCATTCATTCGAGTCGATTTTATAAAACTCAGCTGAATCACCACCACGATCATCACATCCTCCAGTAACTACAATCGAGTTTCGAAAAACAGCAGCACCATGATTTATCCTAATTCTGTTTGTCGAACATATTTCCTTCCATTCCAGTGTTGGCGAGTCCAAGTTTAAGCGATAAACATTCGTCAAGCTGTTCCAACCACCAATACAATATACAGCATTGTTAAAGTACAACACACAATGATTGCACATCTCAACAGGTAGTTCTGGATAAACTGTTCCAGAAATGCAATCAACATTGAACACCTCAATCACTTTTCGTCCATAATCACCGCCACCACCCAAACGCAGTATTTTGGAACAAACCTTACTCATTGATGGTTGTTTCAACTTTTTAAGTAGCAAACTCACAACAGCATTCAGGCAATCATTGTTTCTTTTCACAAGTTCATCAGTTGCTACATTCTCCAAACAATCCAATGTCAGACCATCAAGATCAATCAACTGAAACAGGGACGGAAAATCTTTCCTGCGACGTTCAGAGTCATGTTTAACCCACTTTCTCACTGCTTGGTATATTAATGCTTGTTCTGTATTGTTTAGGTTCGGAATTATTGCAACCAGTTCGTTCTTCGACAAACTCTTGAACCGATCAGTTTCCACAATTTTCTCAATGTTTTCACCCATAAAACGATACACATTATCCATTGATGACTCTGGTTTGTACAACACATACGCTGATAAAATATCAAGACAACTATCAACCACTAAACCTTTTTTAAGAAAATCGAAACAAAACTCTGTAACTTCTTCAAGTTGCAAAAAATGAGATGCTTTCAGCAGCTTCATCACATTATCTTGGACGATGTTGATTTTTCTTATGTAAATAAAATCAATCAGTAATTCTATTGCTTCCCCATTAAAATCTTTGATTTCAATTGCATCTTGATATTGTTCCTTCATTTGTGAATGGAACATCCTCTCAAAAACCTTGGAATAGCAAGACAGAATCATGCGATTGGCTCGTATATTCTGCTTGCCAGCCTTGATTGTGACATCATTATACAATCCTTCTTGTCTTGTTTCATTTGCATATTGCAAAAGCTTCTCGGGATTTTCATTGCTTACATACACCACACTAGTTTGAAAAACAGACATTCCTTACGCAAATTTAACTAATCTTAAATTGCAAAAGATCCTATAAAAAGGGTCAAATGATGTTGAAATGGTCAATTTATGTTGGATTAGAAAGTGAAAACTGCTTCGTATTTTAAGATGTTTCACGAACTGCTCAAGTAAACTAGAGCAGAAAATTTTACTTTTAGTAGTGCAAGTATATTTAAAGCAGTGGTTCTCAAAGTGGGCGCCGGCGCGTCCATGGGGGAGTTTGCAACTCTCCAGGGGACACTGGCTACCAAATGGGCGATTTAGGGGAGCTGAGATTAATTGAGCAATAACAAAACCAGTGCCCCCTTAACTATTTGTGCTGTTGTTATTTGGAGCTCTCTAGGATAGTTTTATGCTGTTGTTAAGGTAAACTTGCTATCTCGCTTTGTCTCCCGTTGAATCACGCGCTGGTTGCAAGAACCAAAATCGAACAGCAAGTTCAAAGAACGTATTGCTTAGCCTTTTCTTGAAGACAGTCTTCACGGGGGTTAAAAAAATTAAAGCCCATGCACTTGAACTTGTTTAGACGAGGCCTTTAAGCGCTGGCTTCTTTACACCGAAGTAAGATGGCTTTCCAAGGGAAACTGCCTGGCACAATTTTACTCATTGTCAGATACTGTCGTGGAAATGCTACAAAGCTGTGACCCTGGCCTTGCGAAAAAAGTTGTTGCTGTTAAAAATGATATCGCATACCTGCAAAGATATATTTGCCAAATTTAATGCATTAAATCTATCTCTTTAAGGTAACGAGGTCAATCTAATCTAGGTAGAATCAGCACTGTCTGGGTTCAAAAATAAGCTTGTGTTGAATGAGCATAATTTAGCTAGACGCAAATTCTTCCAGTTTTCTAGCTTGCAACATCTTGATACCAGCAACACTGGCATTTCTAACGTTGATGTTTAGACGTACAGCAAGCATATTCAGGAATTGCATGAAGACATGAAAGTTCGATTCAAGGATGTATTTCAATTGAAGATTCCTGACTGGGTAATCGACCTATTTATTAATATTTCTGAGCAAGGGGTCTTGCAAAGGAACGTGTAACCTCGCAACATGATTTTAAATATAAACCAAAATTCAGTGTCGCTTATCAATCATTTAGGCTACTAAGTGGAATTAAAGCGAAACATCCTCACGTGTGGTATCGGCTAAAAATTTTTTTTGCATTTCCCAGCTCATACTTAGAAGAGCGTGCATTCAATGCCGTCACAACGCTTCTGGATAACAGAAGAAACCGCCTCGACATAATTATGAGACGGGGAGATTTACGACTGTTTTTGACTAAAATCGAACCGGAAATTAAGAAGCTGACGAAATTGCACCAAGCTTATATTTCTCACTAAAATTAAACGCCGCTCTAAGTTATGATTGTTAGAAATAGAAAATAAATTCGCTTTTGCTTTTTTGTCAAGGGGGCGTTTGATAGTTAGTAAATTGTTCAAGGGGGCAATATTCAAGAAAAGTTTGGGAAACACTGATTTAAAGTACTACAATAATTGTATGAAAAAAATAATGCAAGGTTTAAGATAACAACTCGCTGGTGAACAAGTTTAAACGAGTCAAAAGTTATACAAAGTAGGCAAACCAATTCTATCAGAGATGTGCACTATGCAGTATATAAACATCAAGAAACAGGAGAATATACAGATGTTACAATTATTAGAAGTGTAAGTACGGACAAATAAACCTGTGCCCTCCAAGAAAACAAATCTATAGCGTGTCCTTCATACAGTGGTTAAACAACTCAAATGAAAGCATTTGAAACGTATAATTTTCCTGAGTAAAAAACAAGTGCTTTCCCATCAAAATGCAAAAACTACAAAAATGACTACTTCCACCACGCTTCACAGACGATGTTGTTTTCTATTCATTCGAGTCAATATCAAGAATTACAGCACAGAAAAACAAAAAATCAAGGAAAACCAATTACCTGAAACAAGTTGCACAAAAACATCAAACAAACAATTTTACGCTGGAAAATAACAACAATAAACCGACTAAAAAATACAGATCATGCTTTAGTTGTGATTCATCAACGTTACTACTTTCACCAAAAAACAAATTCATCATTTTCACCTACATACAAAATTCAAGCTAGCAATTTCGTCATCAACATCCAGAGGCGCAAGCAGAGTTTTTTAATGGGGTTTCAGTGACGTCACTTTGTGACAACGTAAAGATGCTACAATTACAGTAGTTCAGAGGTATGGGGGTGCATCGTATTGTAACGTTTCTAGTCTAAATTAATGAGCAATTGCAGCTAACTATGATTACGCTAGCATATAATGCCATAACAAAAGAAACAAACCAGATATTTCATTCACACTTTTGCTTGATTCTTTGCGCTTCATTTAAGGAGAGAAAAGGTTTCACAAAAACTCGAGTTGTCAAGCCGTGGTCAAACTTTTACTGAAAAAATTTTAGTTGACCTTATTTTTGGGCCATGGACGTTAACTGACCATAGTAGGCTGGCTTTCGAAACGTCACGAACAGGGTGTAGCCAGGGGGGTAAAACAGGTAATTGCTTACCTCCAAACAATTTTTTTTCTAGATTGAACATTGATATAAACAACGCATAATATAACTTTTGATATGCACTCATTATGAAAGGGGCAATTTCACCTGCCCGAACCACCCATCGGCTTCTTTAAATCTTTAGTTGGTTTGGTCTTCCTCGGCAGTATTTTGTTTTTTTTAGCATTCAGGGCAGTGTCAACGTAGGTTTTTATATTTTCATAATTTTTCATCAAACCGGACGGTTATAGCGCAGTGTTAAAAATGTCGCTATCGATGCAGGTTTGAGGTTCAATTCCCAGACCGGTAAAATCGGACACAATGCAAGCCAACAGCTCGCCACCGCTGCGACGTTTCTTCAGAGCAGCGTAGCCCAGGCGCTAAGGTTCTATATCAGGCCCCGCCACTCGCTTCCGCACTTTGGTACTACAGCAAGTTTAATGAAACGAGTACAATGAAGATTCGATTTGATTTCTAACAAAAATTTTTGAGTGTGGCCATAGTTACTGCAGATACACCGTATTTAAGGAAACTCCTACTTAACAATTGCTTCCCAGCAGCATCAATGAGAAAAATGCAGTTCAAGCAAACATATCAGAAAAGTTGGAATATCGAGGTTGTTGCATCACATCGTAATAAAAGTTTTTCGAAACTAAATTACAAAGTTGGACAAAACAGAAAAAACAAGCCAGCAATTTCGGCAAGCTCGCACGAAGAAACGTCGGTTCGTTTCAAAACAGGAAGGTTTCACTTTTTCGGCAATAGTCAACGTCAAGTGCAACGCACCAAAAAAGTTTGACTGGGTATCATTGCATCACAATTAAAGTTTTTCACGATTATAGCAAGTTCGATAGCACAGAAAAACATGATAGCAATTTCGGCAATTTCTGCATGAAAAAAGGTGGATCGGATCCAAAAAGAGAGGTTTTAAATTATTTTCCAATCGTCAATGGATGGGGTTTTGACCCTCGACTGCCCCCGGGCGTACGCCACTGTCAACATCAGTACACATAAAAACTGAAACCAATGCAAGCATTAGCTCTATATCACGACATCAATCTCACAACACTGGTGAGTGGAGATCTTAACAATAAGGTTTCATCGATTCACGAAGATGCGATAATAACAAAGCAATGAAAAACTAGCCAAAGTACTATAATTAGTTGGACATTTAACTTCCTATCACTAGAAAGCGATGATAGCGCATAACAAGCTCGTTTAGGAGTTGCTGGCCACCTGTATACCACACCAAAATGGGGGAATCTTGCCAACGGCCTTTTCCAACGACACAAGCAAACCTACCGGCTTGTTCTCCACACTGTCCCCACAATGCTGTACATCAAACAGAAAAGTTTTGAATACCAATTATAAAGTCATTGGTTTGACCCAACTCGGAATCAAACCAGAATCTGCAGCTCCAAAGGCGGACGCTCTTACCACACGACCACCTGAACTGTTAATAAAACCTCACTACTCCCATTAACAAAACGTTCAATATAACCTCACTCACAGTAAAAAAATTTTCAAACAGTTACTAAACGAATTTTTTAAACACAATGTGCTATTATGGATCAAAATAATGCTATATACGAACTCACTGTATGCTACGTTAAAAACAATAAACTTTTGGAGGACTACACAAATATTGTGCGTAAGCACACGCAACTCTGCAGTAATAGTGTGATTCACAGTGAAACCAAAGCATGGTATTCCACAACAAGAGTGACATTATCAACAATGCTCCAACTATCATTCACTGGGTCATAACATTCAACAACTTTTACAGAATTTTCAGCATTCCAACCTCCAACCACATAAATCTTTTCACGTAAAACACATGCAGCATGTCCCATTCTTGCATGATTCATTTCTTGCACATATGACCATTGCTTTACAACAGGATCAAACTTTTCCACTGTTTGAAGTATCCAGTTTGATTCTTATCAACTCCACCAATTGCATAAATACATCCATCACAATTTACAGCTGCAACCCAATTTCTTGAAGTCAACATAGATGGAGCAGGCTCCCATTCACCATTTAAACTTCGCAATCTTTCCACAGTTGGTTCTTCGTTAGTAGGACTTCCACCAATGGCATATAAATAACCATCGCACTCAACCAATCCATGACCACTTCTACCACGTTTCATAGACGATGTTGTTTTCCATTCATTCGAGTCAAATTCATAAAACTCAGCTGAATCAAGATCACCACCATAATTTCCTCCACTAACTACAATCGAGTTTTGGAAAACAGCAGCACCATGAAATCTTCTTCTCTCGTTCAGCAAACACATTTCCTTCCATTTCAGTGTTGGCGAGTCCAAGTTTAAGCGGTAAACATTTGCCAAGCTGTTCGTACCACCAACGCAATAAACAGCATTGTTAAAGTACAATACACAATGCCTGGTCATGTCAATAGGTACTTCTGGATAACCTGTTTCAGAAATGCCATCAACATTATACATTTCAATCACTTGTCGTCTATAATCATCTTCTCCACCCAAACACAGTATTTTGGAACAAACCTCATTCATGGATGGTTGTTTCAACTTTTTAAGTAGCAAACTCACAACAGCATTAGTGCAATCTTTGTGTTTTATCACAAGTTCATCAGCTGCTACAACATTCTCCAAACAATCCACCGCCAAAACATCAAGATCAATCAAATTAAACAGAGACGGAAAATCTTTACTGCGATGTTCAGAGTCATGCTTAACCCACATTCTCACTGCTTGGTATATTAATGCTTCCTCAACATTGCTTAGGTTCGGAATTATTGCAACCAGTTCATTCTTGGACAAACTCTTGAACCGATCAGTTTCCACAACTTTCTTAAAGTTTTCACCGATGAAACGATACACATTATCCAATGATGACTCTGGTTTGTACAACATATACGCTGATAAAATATCAAGACAATTATCAACCATTAACCCACTTTCAAAAAAACTAAAGCAAAACTCTGCAACTTCCGCAAGTTGCAAAAAATGAGATGCCTTCAGCAGCTTCACCACATTATCTTGATTGATGCTGATTTCTCTTTTGTAGATGAAATCAATCAGTAATTTTATTGCTTCCCCATCAAAATCTTTGATTTCAATTGCATCTTGATATTGTTCCTTCATTTGTGAACGGAACATCTTCTCAAAAACCTAGGAATAGCAAGACAGAATCATGCGATTGGCTCGTATATTCTGCTTGCCAGCCTTGATTGTGACATCATTATGCAATCCTTCTTGTCTTGTTTCATTTGCATATTGCAAAAGCTTCTTGGGATTTTCATTGCTTACATACACTACATTAGTTTGAATAACAGTCATTTCCTAACGCAAATTTAACTTTCTTAAATTGCAAAATATCCTATAAAAAGGGTCAAGTGATGTTAGATTCAAAAGTGAAAACTCCATTAAGATATTTCACGAACTGTACAAGTAAACTTGAGCAGAAAATTTCACTTTTACTAGTACAAGTACATTTAGAATATATACTACAATAATTGTATGAAAAAATAATGGAAGGTTTGAGATAACGACTCGCTGGTGAACAAGTTTAAACGAGTCAAAAGTTATACAAACTAGACAAATCAATTGCATCAGAGATGTGCACTATGCAGTATCTAAACATCAAGAAACAGGAAAATATGCAGATGTTACAATTATTAGAAGTGTGGAAGTACGGACAAATAAACCTGTGCCCACCAACAAAACAAATCTATGTAACAAAACAAATCTATGGTATGTAACAATGGTTAAACAACTCAAATGAAAGCATTTGAAACGTTTAATTTTTCTGAGTAAAAATACAAGTGCTTTCCAATCAAAACGCACAAACTACAGAAATGAAACTGCGAGCAAATAAAACAGTAGGTCTTAAGCACCAGGGTCGAGGACGTGAAGATACCGAGATAAAAACAATGTATGAAATTGAGCGACACCTGATTCAACAGAATCCAATCCTTATCCGAGTCTTTAACGATACAATTTCTAGTTCATAAAGTGAACACCAAACCACCTCGTCTGGCAATCAAGTTCAATTAATTATGTTCGGACCCAAATATTGAGAATACTGCTAAACAGTATATAGGCGCAAGCCGCATAGCACTTCATTACAATTGAAGACAAAACAAAAATGCAATAAGATGATTTTAAATATGAAATGATCAATAAATATGCAAAAAATATCAATAAAAAAATTAAAAACTCTTCACAAATCACGCCACAAGCTTGAACAATAAAAACAGCAAAAAAAAATACCGACACTGAAAAACTAACAACTAAGAGTAGCAGTATGCAAAAACAAAAAATTGCGCAACAACCAATTAAACCATTGATCTAAGTTGTATAAATACCATTTTAGCACCACAACGCTTTAATTTTCAACCGTTTCGGTATAGTGGGGTTTTATTATAGATGGCGCTTAAATAGAGGCTATACGGTGCATTAAATAATTACATTCACGCTCAGCAATAGCACAAATAAAACAACAAGAACACAGATCCTGTTTTAGTTCTGATATATCTACCATCTACCTTAACCACAAATTGAATTTAGTCAATAATTTTGTTATTATTATCACTGAAACCTGTGACTTTTCATTATAGGAGACGCATCAGTAATGCTTCGCAAATAATAATGAATATTAATCCGCGCCAACTATTTATTGTTTATGGCACTACAATAGCTGTTTAGTTTAATGTGAAATTTCGTGTATAAGGCTAACTCTAAAGTATTTCGTGTTTGATACGTTTTTTTACGCTAAGCATTGGTGATTGCGAACATGCTTACAAAATTGCTCGATTTAGTTCCATTAGGTTGTTTTGCATGACTAAGCAGCCTCTCGACTACTTGCACTGTGAACTAAACTGGTAAACTTCAGCAGCACTCTTTTACTTTGAATAAATACGCATTCTGCTGTACATGTTTCACTTTTCGAAATACGCATTCTGTTGTACATGTGTCACTTTTCAAATGTTTTCGTTTAGCTTGCATTAATAGGAACACACATCATCATAGCAATTACCCAAAATCCATTGAAAGAAAACAGACAACTAGTGTATTTAAAATTTCAAATGCTAAAACTTGCCAAAGCAAAAACAAACAAAGATCACAAGTCACTTTCAAAACACTAAAAACTTGCTGCTATGATAGTTTGTTGCTTGAAACAAATTTAAGTTTGTAATATTTTTCATTAGTACACTTTTTATCCAGTTCTTCCATTAATTACTCTGCTCTTTCAGCGATCGTATTTGAGTGAGGGATGTAGAGAACCGATGGTGCCTGACTCCAATAAATTGCAAAGCACTTCAATGCATCGGCGCACTTTAACATTAATATTAAATTTTTACAAATTGACACAAGTTATCGACACTTGTTTATCATGCCTTGAGGATCTGCTTCAAAAGCAAACTGGAAGAAGAAATTAACCACAAAGAAATCTTACTGGACAATGAATACCCTGAAGCGTTTCTTCTTTAAACAAAGATACAAGAAGATCACGCAGTTTTCGCAACCTAGGTGGTTTTGCCCTTAACAAGTGTACAGTCCACCTATGGGCCACCCAAATAGAAAAGGCGGCACTGACACGTTCGAATTATTCGGAATGTAATTATTTTCAGAAAAATACTGCCTGCCAGACCGATAGACGTTTTACCCGCCATTTAGAAGAGTTCCGTCATCTAAGCATGTAAAAGTCATATGACAGTCGGTACGTAGGAAGAACATCCCAACGACTTCAAGACCAATCAAACAGCACGTTACGAAGTGACTATGACAACACTCGGGTTCCCTGCGAGTGCAACTTGACCGAGCGTGAAAGCAAAGACAACTCACCCTGTTTGTGTTTCAGTGACTGGACAGCACTTATTACAAAGCGACCAATTTGCTGCGAAGTGCAATTAAGATTGATTTTCTATTCTGATCACAATAGGGCGAACTACAGTAATCTACGTAAACCAAAAGCGCTGGTCCATACTCATTAAACAGTTCAAAAAAATTTAGGTTAGTACGACTGAGCACCAGAACTAGCTTCTCAGTTCTCACTTTGACACAATTACCCATCACTGACCAGAGCATAACAAAGAGATTCTGGGATAAGCAGTTTTTTCAACACAAAACAGCTCATGACGGAACGTTTGTTGAAACCTAATGTAAAAACAACTTTTACAAATGAACTGCAACAGAATATAAAAAGTTCTGCTGCTGTCATCTAGTGGCAAAAATTACTTCTTATATGAGTGTATTAACGAACTGCTCATGGTTAAAATTGCGTAACCATACCAAAAAATCATCCAAATTGCTCTACTAACTCTCTAAACCTCTACTAACTCTCTAAATGTATAAAATTATAAAATGCTAAACACAACCCGTGTATTATAGACGGTACAAATAGCTAAATAAATCGATTTAAAAAAAAAAATTTTTTGTCCTGCCATCGTCGAGGGCCACATTGACTGGCCTGGAGGGCCGGATTGTGGCCCGCGGGTTGCACACCCCTGCTCTAAACAATTAATACTCAATTCTACCACTAGGGGGCGATCTTGGAAACCAAATTGCTTATATCTCTGGCCCTGGTTGACAGTTTTGAGCAGTTTTTATTTAGAAGCAATCACATGACAAAGAATATCAGTATTGTCCTCACAAACTTGTAAGTAAATTTGCTAAACAATCACAGTTGGCAAAAGGTGGACAAAAAATGAAAAATGGGGAGTAAAAAAGTCATTTGTGGAGGGGGAATCTTTTTCCCAGAAAATTAAAAACTAACCTCATTTTCGCTATATTTATAAAAATCTTTATCCTATCCCATATCACGCTAACTTTTTATTCATAGTCATTACCCTAGTCTATTATACATATTAACAAATTTAAACCCTAAATCCCAACTTCAGGCAAAAAGACAGTTATTGACTGTCGGGAACACTGTGCAGTGTACACAGGAGAGCTGAACGTAAGATAAAAAAAGCTTTAATTGAATTTCCCCCTGAAATAAGGAACTAATGACAGGTCCTGCCTGAATGCCAATCATTTAATAAAAAGTAACAGCCTCATGAAACGAGAAAAAATTGACAAATAAACGGGTCTTCAAGATGCATCAATATTCAAGCAAACTTAACACAGGTTTAGTTCATATCACAACCGAACGTCCAACTTTGCTCAGAAGGACAAAGTAAAATGCATCTCCAGTGAAATGCGCAATTCACCACAGAGTGCTAAGATAAATGACGGTACATACAACGCGCTTAGAGGCTGCTCAATCAAGCGTGAAATGCCGCGCCAAATCGTGTTTGTGTGTCTTATTATTGTAAAAAGTCAACGCTGACACCAATCATCAATGCAAGCATTAGCTCGATATCATGTCCATCAATCTCACAACACTGGTGAGTGCCTAATGTACCGGTACTTTACTTACATCAGTAAAAATTTCTAACTGTCACAAAATCATTTTTGCTAACACAAGCTACTATTATGGATCAAATTAAACCACAAAAACTAAACTCAAGGTATGTCCAAACAGTCATCTACTAAGTAAATCACAAAAACCTTGAACAAAAGCACACACAACTCTGCAGTAGTAGAGTGACTCACAGTGCAACTAAAGCATGGTCATACACATCATGAGTGACATTATCAACAATCCTCCAAGTATCATTGGCTGGGTCATAACATTCAACAACTTCTACAAGTCCATTATCATTCTTACCTCCAACCACATAAATCTTTCCACGTAAAACACATGCAGCATGAAACCATCTCGAATAATTCATTCTTTGCACATTACACCATTGCTTTACAACGGGATCAAACTTTTCCACTGTTTTAAGTGTCTGCTTATTCCGATCAACTCCACCAATAGCATAAATACATCCACCACAATTCACAGCTGCCATATAATCTCTTGCAGTCAACATAGATGGAGCAGGCTCCCATTCACCATCTAAACTTTGCAATCTTTCCACAGTTGGTTCTCTGTTAGCAGGACTTCCACCAATGGCATACAAATAACCATTGCACTCAACCAACCCATGACCACTTCTACCACATTTCATAGACGATGCGGTTTTCCACTCATTCCAGTCAATATCATAAAACTCAGCTGAATCAAGATCACGACCATTATATCCTCCAGAGACCAAAATTGAGTTTTGAAAAACAGCAGCACTATGAAACATTCTTTTCTCGTTTATTGAACACACTTCCTTCCATTCCAGTGTTGGCGAATTCAAGTTTAAGCGATATACATTTGTCAAGCTGTTCAAACCACCAATACAGTAAACACCATTACTAAAGTACAACACGCAATGATATCTCATCTCAACAGGTAGTTCTGGATAAACTGCTCGTAAAATGCCATCAACATTAAACACCTCAATCATTTTTCGTCCATAATCACCACCACCACCACCCAAACACAGTATTTTGGAACAAACTTCTCCCATGGATAGTTGTGTTAACTTTTCAAATAGCAAACTCACAACTACATTCAAGCAATCATAATTTATTTTCACAAGTTCATCAGCTGCTACAACATTCTCCAAATAATCAAACGTCAGAACATCAAGATCAATCAACTGAAACAGGGACGGAAAATCTTCACTGCGATGTTCAGAGTCATGCTTAACCCACTTTCTCACTGCTTCGTACATTGATGCTTGCTCTGCATTGCTTAGGTTTGGAATTATTGCAACCAGTTCGTTCTTTGACAAACTCTTAAACCGATCAGTTTCCACAATTTTTTCAATGTTTTCTCCCATGAAACGATACACATTATCCAATGATGACTCTGGTTTGTACAACATATACGCTGATAAAATATCAAGACAATTATCAACCATTAACCCTTTTTCAAGAAAATGAAAACAAAACTCTGTAACTTCTTCAAGTTGCAAAAAATGAGATGCTTTTAACAATATTATTACATTAACTTGGTCAATGCTGATTTCTCTTTTGTAGATAAAATCAATCAGTAATTTTATTGCTTCCCCATCAAAATCTTTGATTTCAATTGCGTCTTGATATTGTTCCTTCATTTGAGAACGGAACATCCTCTCAAAAACCTTGGAATAGCAAGACAGAATCATGCGATTGGCTCGCATAACCTGCTTGTCAGCCTTGATTGTGACATCATTATACAATCCTTCTTGTCTTGTTTCATTCACATATTGTAAAAGCCTCTTAGGATTTTCATTGCTTTCATACACTACACTGGTTTGAGAAACAGACATGTTTTGTTTTTCCAAGAACTTAGCACTAAGATTTTATACAGAAATCACGTCTAAAAATGAAAAGCATATTGTCACATGACAAACCTACAGTTATCGGTGATCATGAAGAATACCAATTACATCATACTAGTAGCCTACTTATGTCTTGAAATATAAACGCAATTGGATCATAAGCAAGCTCATACACTGATACTCACTTAAAAGTCTCTCTCAATTACTGTTGAATTTTCAGTTCAACATTATTTGAAAATAACTTCAGAACAACATCGTATTGAAAATTCAAAACTACCACATACATATGTTTTTTTACCGCAACAGCCAAAATTAAAAAAATAAAATAAATTAGAACTGCAAAGAGCAACACGCAAACATTATTGCACGAATTCTATACTAATTGATAGAGACTGTAAGAGTTTATACTTACAAGCATAATGTGAATGGTAACTTATGTGCTACAAATCGACATACACGTTGTAAACAAAATTGAATCCAATACAATGTAATGATACTGAAACAGTAAGTTGCTCTAAAGCAAAGGCTCTGAACCAGGGCCCGTATGCACAGTTCTCACTTGTAGCATGACTATGTAGCCATGCTTATAACTAGCCTATATTGAGAGCATACACAAGACCTCGAATGCTTGAGAAACAAGTCCCCAAAATAAACAAAAAAGAAACGTCTTGAACCACATTACTCAGGCAATTAACAATGAAAACAAAAACAAAGTTTTACATGAGAGCAATGTATAAAAAAGATTGTAAAATGAAAAATCTGTTGCCAAAGCGACCAGCGCTGCCAACTACAGAACCTTTCTCAAAACTGGAGGTGGTCCTTCCGACAGAAAACTTTTGTCAGATACAACTAACAAAGTTATCGATTTTGTTGGAGAAACCGCTGGTTTTCATGGCTGTGATGATGGGGTGGAAACACTTGTCAATAGTGAAAAATTCGCCTTTGGTTTCTGATCCAGTTCTGCACAATCAACTGGATCCTTTGCTGGAAACCAAAGACTCCCAGCCCCGCAAACCCAAGCTTTATCCACTGCAGCAGTTAAGCAACACCTCGCAGTTGATTGACCAAGCATGAAAGTTTTGGCGATTGCTTGGTGGTAGGAATTCGAGGAAGAAGTGCATAGGTGCAAAGTGATTGCTAGCGTCGTAAGAAAGAATTTGCAGCAGCTTGGAAAACTTTTTCGTACCAAGTGACGTAAAATTCTTCTACGTCATCATCAGTAACAGCACGACGAAGTCTTGAAATAACTGGCAAATTTATCTTCACATTCAATGCTTGTACTTTACTTTCTGCAAATAGTTGCTTGCTGAAAGTGTTCAGATCAGATGTCAAGGCATTAGCAAGTTCTTGAATCCACCCATTTAAATCTCTGGTGGTAGCTCAGGGTGACAGGCATTTGACGTGAATGGGATGAATGATGCCAAAATGTCGTTGCAGCAAGCGAAGAATAAAATACACTTTATACTTTTCAAGATTGAGAAAGTGGGACACGTTGGTGAACGCACAGATCCCAAAACAGTTGTATCTTCATTTACTTCTTCCATCATATTATCACTCCATCATATTATCACACTTCCATCATTCATCAAATCAACATAACTTGCAAAGAAACCGCTAATGCAATCTTTGTTTTATGACTTACATTAGTGGCGTCTAATCATACCTCACTGTTCTACTCCAACTGATGACGAATGTTTTTGCACGTATGTTGTTGTGTATTAACATAATCGGTTTATGGTTGCCTTCACAACAAAGTTTGCAGAAAATCACAAATCTGCAATATAACTGTCAAAAAATTTTTATAGTGTAGCTACTAGTATCAGAGAGCTTTTATGATTTTAACCTAATCATTTTATCGATGCAAAGCTTTTGTCGATGTAAAGTGACAAGCGACGATTATATATTTACCCCTGTCTTGTTATACTTTAATATTTATTGACCATGCGAAGCCATCTTCAACTTCTTGGAATATAATCGAGTGCCGTGAAAAGCACCTAAAAGTGTTTAATGACTACAACAATAAAATACGATGGCAGCGCAATTGTGGAGATTTAAAAAAGTTTGCCAAATGAGAATACATTAGTTTTTTAGCTTATTATGTCATATTTTTTCTATAACTTTTTTCTTGAAATTTTATTGGCGTAAGTGAATGTGACAAAAATTGTTTTGCTAATTACCGGTTTTGTGTCCTTTCACTTGCTTTGTAACATTTCTTTACTCTCGACAACCGTGACAACTTTAGCTATTGTGCACATTTACTTGTTATAACGGAATAGTTAAGCATGGTAATTTTCTGACAAAACTAGCAATGCCATTTGAAAGACAACTACAGCAAGCATTGGTGTCGAACTTCCATTCTTTCTACCGCGCTATAGCTGTAGCACTGCCTCGTTCAATTTTATGCCAAGTCACCATCTACAGTTATAGTTGGCATTTGCACATAGCAAATTATTTTTGATCCGTACTCAACGCCATTGTAAAATTTATTTCATGAGGGTTTATCTTAATATGCTTCCACGCAATACCTGGAAAAACTGAGGGGACTACACACATTTCGCCCCCTCCCGTGGCAGACCCAATGGGTGGCGCCCCTCTGCCCCCGCCTGATCGACGCCTATGTGTAGTTGCAAGCACACAATTACTAAACATTTAAAACTCAGAAGAGTGTAGTAGACCTAGAGTCAGAGATGGTTAAAAAATGACAGCTAGGTTTTCAAGTTAATCACAAATACTTATTTGGGGGTAAAAAAAAAACACGAAAATTGAAATTACAAATGACAATCTACCGTAATCTGCCAAAGAAACACAGGCCCACCTGCAGAAGTTAAAATGTGCGGCAGTATGTACAAGGCGCACGACGCAAATTACTTAAAATGATCAACACAAATACAAGACAAAACAAGAAATCATTATGCTAATGTAACAGCAGCCTCCAGCAGTCAATTATTTTTACATAAATGATGCAGCAATAATGAAAAATTTTTTTTAATGTCATCAAAAATACTCCAACTTCTGATATGTCATTGGATTGGGAACAAAAAAGCCTAACCACCCAAAGATCAATTTGAAAAACTCAACTTCGCTTTTGACAAGACATAGGCAGCCAGTTTTGTCTGCAAACTCTCTCCCAATGTGATAGTTAAATCACTCCCACACACGATGTGGTATTATTGCATCACTGAACAGTACAACATTGCCTGAACAGTGTTTTCAGTAGTCTCGGTTGCAAATTTTTGTTTGATGCAAAAATACTGAATATTAATTTGCACCAAAAGTTTATTATGACTTGAATAGTTGCCCCTCCAGCACCATCAAAGCATTTTTTAGAAAAAAGGGGACTAGCCTCCCCGAGCCCCCCTCACCAAGGCACCCCTGATTCGAGACCAAATACTTTAACGTTACGAGCAATCGTGTGTAAAGTGACACTGATCATCCTCAGTCATTTTCAATTAGAAAAAATCATTTTTAATGAGATCCGTCACGCTATTTTGTCCTTCCTCAGTGAACTTGTAATATTTATGAAACACATCGCTATTAAGGGCTTCAACCAGATCATAATGGCTATAGTACAGGGTGTTTCACAATTATTGAAACAAAGCGATTGGGCACAAATTCAGGATTTTAAATGATACCACGATGATGATTACAATTATTGAAAGGTGAGAGGATAACATTTTATAATCTGAAACTGTTTATCTTCAAATCAGAAATAATATGTCAAGAAGATTCCTAGACTACATGCTCCAGATGTCCACAGTCCTGTCGAAGGCATTCTTGAATGCGGCAAGCAAAGTTGTTGATAACACGCTCACATTCCTCCTGTGTAATGGCCTGAATTTTCTCGGTAATGGCTGCTTTCAAAGCTGCAATAGTGAGTGGGTTATCCTAGTAAATGTTGTTCTTGAGGAACCCCCACAAGAAGAAATCTGGAGGATTCAGGTCAGGCGAGTAAGGTGCACATTCCACTTCAGCTTTGTGGCTGATGAGACGCTTTCCAAACTTTTCACGGAGCCAAGCCATGGTGACATTAGCAGTGTGAGGAGGGGCACCATCTTGCTGGAACCACTGTTCTTTCTCATCAAGGTCCTCACGCTTATTGAGCTCTCCCCAAAACTGCTCAAGCACTGGAACGTAGCGCTCTTTTGTCACGGTTACTGCAATACCGTGATCATCTTCAAAGAAAAATGGTCCGATGATACCATGCTTGGAAATGGCAACCCACGCTGTGCTTTTTTTTGAATGCAAAGGGCGTCCAACGATTCTGTGAGGGTTCTCACTTCCCCCAAACACCCAGTTTTTAGAGTTAACGTGACCATTCAAGAGGAAGTGGGCTTCATCTGAAAACCAAACATCATTCACGAATTCCTTGTTATTGTCGATCATTTCCGAAAACCACTGGCACATCGCTACCCTCTTTTCCTTATCAGTCTCGATTAGTTCATGCTTCATGTGGATCCGGTATGGATAAAGTTGTAGATCCTTAACCAGCATGCGCCTTACAGAAGAGACAGAAATGCCAAGTTCTTGGCTCCTTCGACGGAGAGATTTGCTCGGACTCCGACCGACTGACTCTTGAACCCTGCTGACATTGTCGGGGGTGCAGATTGTTATTGGAGGCCCTGAGGGCGATGAGCCCGCTACCCTACGATCTCCACAAGTGCCATGAGCTTCAAACTTCTTGACCAACTTGAAAATCTGACTCCGTTTGAAAATTGGTTGAAGCTGAACTTCCTTCTGAACCTTGCTTGAACAATCTGGAAAGACTTCGTTTCGTAATATGTCTTTACACAAAAGACCTTCTGCTCCATCGACCAAGGCATAATTAGACTATTTTTTGTTTAACGTATAAAAATGTTAATTATTTCGCTATGACAATCTGAAAACAGAAAAAGAATAAGGTCATTGGTAAAGGTTTTAGAAGCTGCCGCTTTGTTTCAAAAATTGTGAAACACCCTGTATGATCGTGAAGTTGCTGCTATCATCATATACAACAAAATAGTCCTTTTAAAACGTGTGGTTTCATCGAGCTAGCAATAATAAAGCAAACTGAATGCGTTTGAACTTAGAAACGTGCTGCATTGCGATAAAAGCGAAGATGAAATTTGTGATTGACCATTGATTTCACAGCAGTGCTGTTGTTTTCAATCTGCATAAAATAATAGCTAAACCATGGTTAAACGAAGTTTCCTATATTAATTCAGTTGACCTCAAGCACATCATAACTCCCTTAACACTATTTGAATAAGTTTGAATAACTCTATTTGAATAAGTTTGATTAGGATTACATAAAGTATGGTAGATAAATGTGTTGGATGTTCTCAATCTAAACCTGACTCACACTGGATACAATGTACCTCGGAGAGTTGTTTAATGTGGTGGCACACGGTGTGTGCAGGTATTGGAAATTGCAATACCAGAAAGGACAAACAGTTTTGCAAACAATGTCCATGGGTTTGTCCCAAATGTGTCATGGAAAAGAATTCTATTCTGAATCCCAGCTCAAAGCCTAGTGCTAACTGCAGTTCAAATCTAACTGAAACTATCAAGAAGGAGGTTCTTAATTGCCTTCCCGAAATTATCAAGGAATGTCTTCCTTCTATCATCTCTGAATGTTCCAAATCTATTCAATTTCAACAATCTGAAGACATTAAAAAAAAAACTTTTTCTGATATTTTACAATCCCAAGTCCTGACTTCATCTACGTCCCAGCAAAGTATGAACAATAAATCTGAATCTGGTAGCTGCCCACCACTTGCTACTGTCCATTTTCAAGAGCTGAAGCCTAGTGAAGAAGAAGCAGATCGTAATCGCAGAAAGAACAACTTAATTGTTTTTGGACTGCCAGAATCATGTCAAGTTAAACCTGATGACAAACTTCATGAAGACTATGAAAATTTACGTTTGGTACTTCAGAGTAAAATAAATCTCTCGGCCGATGATCTAGTTAATGCATATCGTCTTGGTAGTTATGATGAAGGTAAAGTTCGTACGTTTATGCTCAAATTTGCTGATGAAAGCCGCAAATGGGAAGTGCTCAAAGTGGCTAAAAATCTCAAGTTATTTAAGAAAGATGAATGTTTTCCTATTTATTTTTCTCTGGATCGCACTCAGCTCGAAAGGAGTGAACGGCGTAATTTGCTATCCGAATTGCGAGATAGAACCAATAAAGGTGAAAAAAACTTGGTAATCAAAAGAAACAAAATAATTAGCAGAGATCAACCCTTTCAATCTTCCGCCCGGGCAATCTGGGCAAAGTTGTTTAATGAAGAACAGCCCGAAAGTTTGGTATCCTAATTCATCAAATGTCGTACAAGCTTCATGTGCTTCAAATAAAAATTTGCTTAACCAACCTGATACATTTAAAGAACTCAAAATTGTTTGCTTCAATGCTTCATCCATAGTAAACAAATTAGACAAACTTGACCATTATCTCCATTATGCTTCAAATGATTTTGATATGATTTTCGTCACTGAATCCTGGCTACATTCCGGAATTCTTGACGCCATGATATGTAACCATGACTTTATTGTAATGCGTGATGACAGATGTTATGGCAAAGGACCTGGCGGTGGTGTGTTACTTTTGTACAACAATACTCTCAAAATTACCAGATTTCAACCTCCAATTGTACGTGAGAATAAACATTTTGAGTTTTTGTCTGTTGATGTTTATATTAATGCACATAATACTGTAAGATTGTCTTGCTTTTATATTCCTCCTAAGTCGGTAGCCAATTTTTCTGACTTTGATGTTGCATGTCAAACTCTTAAACAGTGTCACACTACTAAGTATCGTCATTACATTTGTGGTGACTTCAATCTGCCCAACATAGATTGGTCTGCTCCCATAAGTAAGGGTGGGCTGTCCCACGACCACTTCATGGAATTTTGCATCAGCCTTTGTATCTGTCAACATATAATGGCTCCCACGCATGTTGATGGCAACACTTTAGATCTCTTGTTATGTGATGAACTTAGCAATAATAGTCTTGTTTCGTTTGATGTTTTACCTCCTTTTTCTCACACCTGCGATCATGATTGTCTTACCTTCTCACTTCTCATTCCTATTCGTCCTTCTCTTTATAGCAATTGGTACATGCCAAATTTTCATAAAGCTGATTATGATTCTATTTTGCATCAGCTAAATGTTTTTGACTGGAGTAATGCTATTTCTTCTTGTGATGATAATGTTCAAACTTTATATGACTGCATTCTTCATCAGCTCCATAATTCTATTTCTCTCTTTGTTCCTCCCAAACGCTCCACTACTAAACCTAAAGTTCCTGCCCACATTCGTGCTTTGCTCAAAGAGAAGAAAAAGCTTTATTCTTTTCGTGCTCATAGTCTTGTCCACAAGAACTCTTACAAGCAAGTCTCAAAACTGTATGACAATGCTGTTTCTAAGTGGCACGATGAAATTGAAAACAACATTTGTACTGATGTGAATCAAGCCAAATTCTATGGATATGTAAACAACAAGCTCAAAACTAAATCTTTTATTCCCTCTCTGAAAGATGAAGAAGGCTCTGTAGCTGACTCTGACGAAGATAAAGCTAATCTTCTCAATGCTACCTTCCACAAAGTATTCAAAAATGATGATGGGACTGATCTCACCTCTGACTGTATTTTGTCCCCCCAGCAATGCTTACACGACTTTTATATTTCTGAAGAAGATGTTTCTTCTGCTATGCACAACATCCCAGATAAACTTTCCCGCACTCCTGATGGTATCCCTGCTTACTTCTGGAAAAGAGCCTCTGCTCCTTTTTTTCATGTCATTGCTTTTCTTTTCAATCTCAGTCTTTCACAAGGAGTTATACCTTTTCAATGGAAAACTGCTATTGTTGTACCCGTGTTTAAGAAAGGCTCTCGTGATATACCTAGCAATTACAGACCTATTTCTTTGACTTGTGTTTTATGTCGAGTTTTTGAAAGTATTATCGTCAGTAAATTATTATGCCACCTTGAAACCTTCAATTTACTTTCTATAAACCAATTTGGTTTTCTACCTAAACGTTCATCGTCTTCTCAACTGCTTTGTGTTCTATTTAAACGTTTTTATGCGTTTGATTCTAAAAACAGTGTTGATTTGATTTATACTGATGTTGCCAAAGCCTTTGACAGTGTTTGTCATTCCAAATTAATCTCAGTGTTATCACGTTATGGAGTCAAAGATAATGTACTTAATTGGATAACATGCTTTCTCACTGACCGCTCGCAACGTGTTTGTATTAACAATATTTGTTCTGCTTCCCTTCCTGTTAAGAGTGGTGTTCCTCAGGGAAGCATTTTAGGTCCCTTGCTGTTTGTTATCTACATCAATGACGCTCCTAGTTTTGTTTCTAAGGATAATCCTAACTGTGAAATGTTTTTATATGCTGATGATGCCAAACTTTTCAGCAATAATGCTTTTAGCTTGCAACAGGGTCTGGATAAATTCACAAACTGGCTCAAACTTCATCAACTTGATCTTGCTGTAGCTAAATGTGAACATCTGTGTATATCTCGCAATCATTGTTCTAACTGTTATTTTGCTGGTTCACTTAACATCAAGACTGTCTCTGTTGTTAAAGATTTAGGTGTATACATTAGTGATAATCTTAAATGGTCTTACCATATTTCTCATATACATCGTAATGCCTCTTTGTGTTCTTATCAAATTTTGCGTTCCTTTTCCACTAAAAATATTTGGATTTTGTTAAAAGCTTTCATTACCTACGTTCGCCCTAAAGTTGAATTCAATACGTGTGTTTGGAGTCCTTATTTAAAAAAAGATATTGTTCTTCTTGAATCAGTGCAAAGAAATTTTACTCGTTATGCTTTCACTCGCTGCAACATTCCTTTTAAGTCTTATAATGATCGTCTTTGCAAACTTGGCATTAAGTCTCTCGAATATCGCAGACTCGAGTTCGACCTCATACTTATGTTCAAAATCTGTCATAACCTTTGTGATTTGCAATTTTCAAACTATTTTGAGTATCGTCACTGCAAGTATAATTTGCGTCAACATGAATTCACTGTGCAAACCATTTATAATGCGAAACAGGATCGGTTTAGACACTTCTTCTTCAACCGCATTGTCTCTGTATGGAATTCTCTCTCAAATGATCTGGTATCTGCTTCAAGTCTTTCTTTGTTTAAATTGCGTCTTCATAAGTTTGATTTACATACTGTTGCCTCTCTTGTATTTTAATGTTTGTTTAATTTTTCCTCACTTGTAAGTGTGATTGAATGTGAATTCTCTCACCATTGTGTTGTATTCAAATAATAATAAATAATAATAACAAGCATCATGCGAATTAGGATAGTTATAGCAATGGATAATGCAACAAGGAATTGTATTTATACAGCTAAAATACTTGTATATCATTTGTTTTTATGGCTTGCCATAGCAAAAATATGTGACAAAGTCAAACAAACAAGAAGCACAAATTTTTACTTGTTGCATATATATACTACCACATGGCCAGTAACATATCGTATATGCCGGCTCGGCAAATAAGCCGAACTCATTGTTTAGCGCTGAAAAGTAGAGTTTTACCACATTATCACCTAATAGGCCGAAGACATACTCTGCACTAGTGACAAACGCGAGTAAAAAAGGTGATACGTGTGTATGCATTTGCGCATGTGTGCATGCGCTTGCGCATTCCAGTGATGTTGATGATTACTTTCATGGATTTTAATAAAGGCGTGTTGTTACATTGTTTTTAACGTTTGTTCATTTGCTTACCGGTAATACATTCTTTTTGTGACCGATTTTGACCGCTGGCTTTTTTTTGGTCTAGCTATATCTGCCCAATAAGCCGACCCCAGGAAACTAAGTTACAAATTTGACTCCAGAAAATCGGCTAAATGGCCGGCATATACGGTAGTTAGAATAATTTAAACACATATTCATGTCATTACTACAACAAAGCGGTTACAAAAGAAGCATAGTGTGACTTCTAGACAGGTCTCGATTACACTAGCAAATTTGAGCGAAAATCAATAGTCTAAGTAGGCCTACTAGTGCGAACTTGCTAGTGAGATCTCTGCATGCATACAAACTCGTACTACATGTGCAACTATATAGTCTGACTATCAAAGTTCGTTCTACTATAGTCTGACTATGTGCGACTATATAGTCTGACTATCAAAGTTCGTTCTACTAGGGAGAACTGTGCATACAAGCCCAGGAGCCCGCCGCTGGATCGTCAGTCCCCACAGCAGCCGCGGGACAATAACCTGGGGGGCACAAACACAAGATTTATGGTAATTACTAAGGGGGATAAAAGTCAATAAAGTTTTTTTTTTTTTGGTAGCGCAAAAACTTATGAAACTGATAATCGTGAAAAAATTACGTTGATACATACAAAATCTATTTAAGGAGTTACAAAGTCATACTTTCTTTTATAGGTCATAAAATATGATTAATGATTTTTGTTAAAAAATACCAATTGTTACACCCCAGTACCACCGTAAATAGTTCCTGTAGACTCCAAACTTGATAATTTTAAGATGAATGGAGCAATGAGAATTTTCAAGTTTTCATGCCGACTTTCGCGAAGCATTTGAAGCAACTTCATTATTAGCTTAGAAAAAAATGATGCAAAAACCATTGTAAAGATGAGTAGACCAGATATTTCTCCAGCATTATATGCAAAGTTGTTAACACACCAGCCTCCATCAGCATCAGTAAAACGGTCATTTTCCATGTTCAAATCCATGATTCATGAAAACCGAAATTTTACCTACGCACAGGTTGCATTCTATTACAAAATTGTCTTAAACAGTTGAATATTTTAGTTGTTGTAAGATGCATATTTGAATTTTTTTTACTGATTTTGAAGAGAATTCTTTGTTCCATTGAGTATGTTCTTGTTCGAAATGCATGTTTAGACTTACATATGAGATGCTAATCACGGAAAGCAGCATAAATTTGCTGTTATATTTTAAAAACGAAGTCATATGTTTCAAAAAATAAAGTCATGTTTTTCAATTTCGTAGGTCATAAAAAACCGTCCAAGTAATTACATGGTACACACTTAAGGACAGCGAACAGCTGTAGTCAATATGAACAAAATACCCACAAAAATCTTTCTTATTCAGCAGGGGGTCACAAAGCATAAAAGGTCGAGAACCACCACTCTAAAGGCTTCATTCATGTCTCACAATGTTAAATGCCGCTTTTATCAAAAACCGTTTCTTTCACTTCATGCTGATCTAAACTGCTAACAACTCTTATTCCACAATAACTTATTAGCTGCAATGTTCAATTGGTCATGAATTTAAAAGATAGATAGAACAAAAAAGCTAAATCCATATTGCATAAAAAAAACTGAATTTTTAAAAATAATTTATTGTGCTAGCTGCAAAGATAGAACAAAAAAGCTAAAACCATATTGCATAAAAAAACTGAATTTTTTAAAAATAATTTATTGTGCTAGCTGCAAAACCTATAACACAAAAATACACAAGTAAAGTTGGGGTTACATTGCTTACTTTATGTGCAAATAATATCATTGTGGGCTTCACGTGCACAAATAAAAACACCTTCCTCTTTCTAGAAAACATTAAAAATGTAAGTTGTGCAGTGCATACAAATGCAGTACAACTCAGCTACCGATTCATTCATAATAAATATACGAAGTGACTTGGCGAATGGAACACTCGCGGTGTTTTTTTTCCTCGCGAATGGAACAAGCAGATTCATGCATACAGCAGCCTATGTACTTATGCTACGACCACACTATCACATTACTGCCACCTGCCGAACCTTATTTTCGAACCTTACCTGCCAAACCGAAGCCGAATATCCTAACCGAATCCACCGAAGCGTAACGTCCTAACTGAAGCGAAACGAAGTCGAGACGAGAACCGAACCCAAAAATAGTGCAGCGCTTCCCATCGTAGGCTGCGCCCTTAGTCACTGCGCCACAGGAAAGTCGTTGCAACGTAGCGAATAATGGCGGTTATAAACCCACGCTTGATCCATTTCCATTCGTCAGGAAAAAAATTCACCGCGAGTGTTCCATTCGCCAAGTCACTTCGATAAATATAAATAAATAACTGAGGTCATTTTCAAATTATATTGAACTGAAAATTCAACAGTAATTGAGGGAGACTGCAAAGTGAGCTTGCGCTCTTCGAGTCAGCAGCCACCCGTTACATATGTGAAATGCGATCGGCTCCAGCCGCGAATCGAAGCCGTCACGTAGGATCTGTCACCTGCGCGCAGTACTGCTAGGCCATGTCGCTGACAAGTATTATTAGTAAAGTTGGGTTATGCAAGAACTGGCAGTTAGCTTTAAGCTTAAGTGTTAAATATCCACTCAAAAGCACAATACTTGGAAATCACACACTTTCAGGGAGCAGATTTAAACAATATGTTTTGCGGACTATAAGACGTACTATGAACAGACTGCTTTCAACACTTTCTTGTTCATACACATGATGCACCAGATTATATGGCGCACAAAGTGAAACAAGCCTCAATTCATGCTTATTCAATAGCCTACCAGATTTAACTTAAAAACAATCATAAACCCTGAACTGACATGATATATAAAGCACACAACCATTTCTTAGAAAATTTTATGACTATAATATAAGTGGAACTTATGGCCTATGAAACATGGTATGATGGAATGTGTCAAAGAAGCAACTTTTTCTATGGCATCATTTTATTACACATCTTTTTTTAAGCTTGATGCTAAGTCTGGATTTTGGCCGATTTCTTAATCATCACAGTCTAAGGAATTAAAAACCTTAATCTTTCCTCGGGGCAGGTTTTGTTTCAATTGACTTCCATCTGAAATATCATCTGCTCTTTGAGTTTTTTGAAAAAAAATGTCCAATCTGCTCTTGACTTTCCTCAAAAAGAAATGTCCTACATTCTACAAGACTTAGATGAAGTTATCAGTCATAATTATGGACAATGTACTAATATTTGGTTCTGATGAGCAGCAGCACGACCAGTGAACTTGTACTGTTTTGGATAGACTAAGAAATGCAGAGGTTACTTCAAACAAAAAATGCAAACTTTCAGTTCCCGAAATAAAATACTTGGGTCATAATATCTCTGTGAAAAACACTGCAGCTCACTCCGACAAAATTGCTGCCAAAATATTTCCACCACTCACTGGCTTTAGCAATGTGAGAAGGTTTTGGGAATGGCAAATCAATTGTCTAAATTTATTTCAAGATTTGCTGATAAAACAGCTCTACTGCATGTTCTTTCAAAGGCTTTGGGTTCAAGGCTTTGGCAGATTCCCCAAAACGAGCCTTTGAAGAAATTAAAGCATGCTCATCAAAGCACCTACTTTGATCCACTATGATCCTAATTTTGTGAAGTGTAAGCTGAATCTTCATCTTCTGGCACAGTATGCTTCTGGGTTAGGTGCAGTACTGAAGCAAAAACGGGGTGATAAAATTTTTGCCTGTAGTTTCTTGTTTTTTTTTTTCAAGTTGAATGAAAAGAAAACACATATTAGCATATTGAATTGTCATCAACTTTTGGTGGCAAATGTAAGTTAATGTCTACCGTCAGTTTCGATAGTGACTACTTATCCAACCTGCTACCAGTGCTAAAAGTCTTGGTATTATTTTGGATGATGAACTGACTTTTCAAAAGCATATTAATAAAGTTATTGGAGTTTGCTACCTTAATTAATCGATGCACCATGGACAGGATTGCTTCAAAACTTTTTCATACCTTAAAAATTCAGTTGATTCATTGATTGATTTTATCTCACATTGACTATTGCGATGTAATATTTTACAACTTACCGGAATATCTGCTTCATAAATTGACAAAAGTTTTATACGCTGCTGTTCATTTTAATTTTGGATTACAAAGCTCTGCAAGATGTTCACATATGCTACCTTACCTAAAATATCTTCACATTCTTCCTGTAAAATTTCGTGTATATACATTACCGGTATAAGATTGCCTTATTGACCTATAAATGCATTCATGGTACCAGTACTACCCCGAGTTCTTGGCAGAATCTATTTTCTTTTTATCCTGCAAGCTCATATAATCTTAAGAGTTAATGATGACCCGCTACTTCTTAATAGAAAGTCAGGACTATGCATACCATACGCTCTCCATTAGAACATGTCCTCCTTTTTGACAAAAAAAATATGTCCTCCGAGGACGCCAAACAATGGCCAAATGTCCTCCTTTTCGACATTATGAACAGTGAAAACATGTCAAATCATTCTTCCACGAAAAATTTTGGAAAGTTTCAGTGCAAACTACGGCCTGCAGACGTGATGACCTTTTTTTTCGATCTTCACTAGTTTTGGGGCAGAAAAATGGACATATGTCGATGTGATGACTTGCTTTTTTGTTTTGGTCTTCACTTTCTTTTGGGCAGAAAAATGAACATTTGAGGACATGATGACCCTCAAAGAACCTGTCCTCCTTTGGTGTAGTGAAAATATGGTAACCCTAGTCTGGACTCAATTACAAAAAATCTGAATCAATCTTTTCATGTGCCTCTTCTCATGTATTGAATTCTTTACCACTTGCTTTGCATGAAATTGAAAGCATGCCCCTCTTCAACCTGTTAACTGTTTAACCTTAAACGCCCAAGTGTTTCGCCAATCACCATTACCTATGTGGGTCGCTAGCAACCCAGGGGTTAAAAACCATTGCTATAGGTTGTTATTCGTACTTTTTTTCCCATATGCTTACGAAATAAGTGTAGCGATTACAATTTAAGATGTAGTACTAGACTAGCTTCTGTTTATTGTACTCGAAAACTGCTAGAATGAATACACTCAATCACGAAAGTCAGTCGTCACATAACCGCAATATGACGTCACAATGCATACTATTATTACATCTCTACACTGCCCCCCTCCAAAAAATGATAATCGATAAAAATCAAATCAACGCAGAGCATTCACTGAAAAGTTGACATAGGCCTACATCAGAAAAAGCAATCAAATATGATAATCCTTTAAATATTGAGGTTTTCGACGTACCCTTCCAAATCCTGAAACCCCTAAACCCGGATGGTTATCTTCCGATCCCTCAAAAGTGTTATCTAGTTGACCTCCCCCCGTGGCTGCATCCTCTCCGTGCACCTCATTATCACCATAATGATTCCAAGAATGAAACCAATTTTGTGGCATAACGTCTGCTCCATACCGGCGTAAATTGTCTATATGTGTAAGCAAGCCGGCATTCGTAGGCTATATTGTGTTTTTGGCACTATCTTTGGTTTCGAACCCTCACCTACTGTTCTTTGCGATCGAGATTTTATCATTCAAAGCGTAGTTGGTTTATGTCTTGACTAATTGATTACGCAATTTGTTAGATGGGCACTTAATTCTCGTACAACACGCACTACACCCTAGGATTACGTTTTTCTTGTTATTTTTTCTAATCACACACTTTAATGGGTTGCACTGGCGGTTTGAGAAGAATGAGGGCTTTTCGATTTGGAAGCCGATGAGTTTAGACGTCGTTTATTCTGAAAGATTTTTGCCACCCCTTGTGAATTTTAGCTGATTTTTGCTGCTTATTTCCTGTTTTTATTCCGTTTGAAGCACTCTGAATCTAAAAAGATTTTATTGAAAGTTGTGCAAAGAAATAACCGAAAGCAGTGAAGGTTTGCGCGTTCCGCACAAGCAAAAAAATACGTACTCTCCGTCACGGCGACGGTGAAATCGTAACAATATGCACCACTTTGACCGGACCCAATTCGGATGCCTGAATTCGAAAAAGGACATTTGAGAGCTTTTCAACGATTAGAAAAGGTCCAGTCCATCCCTGTCCAAGCTTTTGCCTTGCCCTGGGAGGGTAAAAGTACCACACCCAATCATGTACTTGAAAATCATCTTTGGGTGAAACGAACTTAACATAATTTCTCTTTTGTCGCTCAGCCGCTTTTTTCGAGTGTTCATGCGCCGCAGCAAACGATTTCCGCACAGCATTCTTCACCCATTCCACATACTGGACGGAGCATGTCGAAGTATTTGAAGATGGAGGGGCTCCCACCATGACATCTAACGGAAGGTTCACTTCACGCCCTAACATGAGCCTATTAGGGGAAAATTTGGTGCTTTCATGCACAGTCGACCTGTAGGCCATGCACACGTAAGGTAGATGGTCATCCCAATCATTGCGATGTTCATTGACATAAGAGGACAGCATTTGATGCAAAGTGCGGTTAAATCACTCTACTAGTCCATCAGATTGGGGTCTATTGATGAGTTGCACTGACGTCACAGAATTTTCCCGCCAAAATCACTGGACGGCAAAAAGGTCTTTTCTGTCACCTTTCATAGTGTACGCTGCATGCGCTTACTTTGAAAAGGTGTAGGGTGTATGGAGGAAGGGATGGGAGAGTGTGGGAGATGGGTGCGGAGAAGTGTGGGGAAGGTGTAGGGAAGTGTGTGGGGGGGATGGGACGTGTGGAAAAATGTGGGGTAGGTGTGGAAAAGTGTGTTGGGGTGTGGGTAAGGGGAGATGTGGGGAAGTGTGTTGGGGTGTGGAGGAGATGTAGGAAATTGTTGGGGGAGGTGTGGGGAAGTGTGTTGGGGTGTGGGGGGAGATGTAAGGAAGTGTTGGGGGAGATGTGGGGGCGTGGGAAAGTGTGTTGGGGTGTGGGGAGAGGTGTGGAAAAGTGTTGGGGAAGGTGTGGGGAAAATATAAGGGAGGTGTGGGAAAGTGTGTTTGGGGTGTGGGGGGAGGTGTGGAGAAGGTAAGGGGGAGATGTGGGGAGAAGTGTAGGGGGTGTGGGGAAGTGTGTTCGGGGTGTGGGGGGAGGTGCAAAGAAGTGTTGGGGAGGTGAGGCGAAGTGTGTTGGGGTGTGGGGGGTATGAAAAAATTTTTGGGGATGTGTGGGAAAGTGTGTTGCGATGTGGGGAAGGTAAGAAGAGATGTGGGGATAAATGTAGGGGGTGTGGGGAAGTGTGTTGGGGGTGTGGAGGGAGATGTAGGAAAGTGTCGGGGGAGGTTTGGGGGGTGTGCAAAAGCGTGTTGGGGAGAAGTGTAGGGGGTGTGGGGAAAGTGTGTTGGGGTGTGGGGGGAGGTGTAGTGTGGGGGGTTGGGGGGAGGTGTGGAGAAGGTAAGGGGGAGAAGTGTAGGGGGTGTGGGGAAGTGTGTTCGGGGTGTGGGGGGAGGTGTAGAGAAGTGTTGGGAAGGTGTGGCGAAGTGTGTTGGGGATGGGGGAAATGTGTTGGGGTGTGGATGGAGGTGTAGGTAAGTGTTGGGGGAGATGTGGGGAAGTGTATTGGGGTGTGGGGGGAGGTGTGGAAAAGTGTTGGGGAGGTGTGGGGAAATGTTGGGGGAGGTGTGGGAAAGTGTGTTGGGTGTGGAGAAAGTAACAAGAGATGTGGGGAGAAGAGTAGGGGGTGTGGGGAAGTGTGTTGAGGTGTGAGGGGAGGTACGTGTAGGAAAGTGTGTGGGAGAGGTGACGGGGTGTGAGAATTAAAGTGTTGGGGGAGGTGTGGGAAAGTGTTGGGGTGTGAGAAAGTTTTGGGGGAGGAATGGAAAGGGTGTTGAAGTGTGGGTAAGGTAAGGGGAGACGTGGGGAGAAGTGTAGGGGGTGTGGGGAAGTGTGATGGGGTGTGGGGGGAGGTGTAGGAAAGTGTCAGGGGAGGTTTGAGGGTATGGGAAAGCGTGTTGGGATGTGGGGGGAGATGTCAGGAAGTGTTGGGGAGGTGTAGGGGCTGTGTAGAAGTGTTAGGGGAGGTGTGGAGGCTGTGGAAAAATTTTTGAGGGTTTCCCATGCCTCCCCCACACTTCCCCACATCTTTTTTCACCACTCCCACACCCCAACACACTTTCCCACACCTCCCCCAACACACTTTCCCACTACTTTCCCCACACCCTAACACACTTCCTCACACACCCCACACCGCCCCTAACACTTTTCCCACACCTCAACACACTTTCCTACACACCCCACACCTCCTCTAACACTTCCCCACACCTTATCACACTTCCCTACACCTCTCCCCCATTACTTCCCCACACCCCAACACACTTTCCCACACCTCTTTTCACTTTCTCCCACACCCAAAACACTTTCCCACACCTCCCCCATATTTTCCCACCCCTCCACTTTTCCACACCTTCCCCCACATCTGCAACACACTTTCTCACACCTCCCCCACATTTTTTCACACACCCCATCTCTCCTCACCTTCCCCACACCTCTTTTTAGGCTACTTCCCCTGCACCCCAATACACTTTCAAACACCTTTTTTCACTTTCTCCCACACACCTCTTTTCACTTTCTGTCACACCGCAAAACACTTTCCCACACCTCCCCCATATTTTCCCACCTCTCCACACCTTCCCCCCACACCTGCAACACACTTTCTCACACCTCCCCCACATTTTTTCACACCCCCACCTCTCCTCACCTCCCCACACCTCGTTTTAGGCTACTTCCCCTGCACCTCAATACACTTTCCCACACCTCCCCCACATTTTTCCACACACTCCACCTTCCCCACATTTTTCCACACACCCCACCTCCCCCCACACCCCAACACACTTTCTCACACCTCCCCCACACTTCTCCACACTCACCCACTACACTCTTCCATCCCTTCCTCCACTCACCCCATATCTTTTCATATTAAGCGCATGTACACTATAAAAGAATGAAGCTCTTTATGCCGTCCAATGCTTTTGGCGGGAAAATGATGACGTCAGCTGCAACTCATCAATATGGGGATGTCCGTGTCTTGTGCACTACCAGCAATTCACAAATGTGTTGAAAAAGGTGCGAATCAAAATCCCGTCCCTGATCGGTGTGTAATACACAAGGTACACCAAAACGAGAGAAAAATTTAGTAACAAGAGCATCAGCAACAGTGTAAAGTCTGTTTACACTAAATGCGATTTCAGTTCGATTTGCTGTCGTACGAAGTTTCATCAAATTTTTGACGTAAGCAGTTGACGAAAATATTTTTCACACAATACAAACCCAAACAGTTTTGCTTCCTACCGGTTGTTTTGGGAAGCCCCTAACGATTGTATTCTAGAATGCCGCGGATAGTGACGTAGCTTTACGTCATAACCTCTAACAGTTTCGTAACCTACGTCACTGTACGTACGAAAGATTTCATCGTATTTTGCGTAAACACACCTTAAGCCTGTTGGTCAGGCAAAGCGTAACATTCTACCCACTTAATAAATTAATCGCACACGACCATGACATACTCATTGCCAGACACAGTTTTAGATAAAGGCCCTAACATGTCAATCGCTATTCTTTCCATAGGTGCTGTGGCAGTTTCTTGCTTCAGTGTAGCACGATGACGTCCGTGAGAAGGTTTTCGCTCAGCGCAAGTGGTGCACCATCTGCACCAGGTTCGGACATCATTCTGCAATCCCGGCCAATAAAACCGGCGCCTTAAATCCTTGGTGGTCCTGGTAATGCCGAGATGACCACCCGTACGAAGCTCATGCAGATGATGAAAAATTTCGCGCCGTAAATGGGTTGGAGCGACCATCACCAAATTCCATCCGTCGGTGCACTCATCGAACCATCGTCTGTATAAAATGCCATCTTCCACTTCTAGCAAATCCCATTGCCTTAAATAAGAACGTAATGCTGGCACATTCGGCAAGTGTTCGAGATCTGTTGAAGAATGTTGACTTACGCTCTTCAAATGCAATATGCTGTTCACGGCAATATCATCAGTCTGCCACAGACGAATTCCATCTCGACGCCAGATATTCATTCAATTTACAACATCATGTGCATCAAAAAGAACAGATACTACTTGATGTGTTGGCAGAGTCGTTGAGGAACTGGCATCGGCCACTTCACACGCGGTGCAATCACTGCAGTTTAGATTTGTGCATCTACGACGTGATAACCCATCAACATTTCCGTGATTGGATCCCTTGCGATGAACAACTTCAAAACCATACGTATTCAGCACAGAAATCCAACGGGCAAGCATACCTTCCGGTTCATGAAAAGACAATAGCCAAGTTAGAGCAGCATGATCAGTTTTAATTATGAAACGTCGACCCCAAAGGTAATGTCTGAAATGCTTGACAAACAATACCAAAGCCAAAAGTTCCCTATAGGTGGTGCAGTAACGCTTTTGTGATTTACTTAAAGCCTTACTAGCATAAGCAATAACTCGCTCTTGGCCATCTTGAACTTGCGATAAAACAGCCCCGAGACCAAAAGAACTAGCATCCGTGTCGAGAATAAATTGGGCCTCAGGCACTGGGTATCCTAAATCCGGGGGAGTAGTCACATGAACTCGTAATTCGTCAAAGGCTTTTTGGCACGCCGGTGTAAATTCAAATTTTTTCCCTTTTTTGGTAAGCTCAATTAAAGGATGGGCTATTCTTAAAAAGTTAGGAACAAATTTGCGATAATAAGAAGCAAATCCTAAAAAACTTTGAACTTCCGATAAAGTTTGCGGTACCGGCCAACACTTAACAGCTTCAATCTTTTCAGGATCTGGCGTAATGCCTTCGTTAGATACAATGTGACCCAAAAAAGAGGTAGAACGGCGAAATATTAAACACTTCTTGGGCTTTAAACGCAACCCAGCCTCTCGCAAACGCCTAAAAACGACTTTTAAATTATCATACGCAGACTGAAACTCCAAAGAATAGCAAATCACATCATCCATATAAACCACACAAATTTTCCACAAAAGCCCCTTTAACGCCGTTTTCATAAGTCTCTCGAAAGTCGCAGGAGCATTAGTAAGGCCAAAACACATGACTTTAAACTGAAACAGCCCCTTCCCGTGAAAAGTAAAAGCAGTCTTTTGCCTATCTTCTGGGTCTAATTCAACTTGCCAAAACCCACTTGCCAGATCTAAAGTGCTAAACCACTGGGACCCACCCAACGAATCGATTAATTCTTCAGTGTTAGGAGTTAGGAAGAGGATAAGCATCCTTTTCAGTGACTCCATTAAGCTTCCGAAAATCTACGCAAAACCGAGGAGACCCATCTTTTTTATTAACAAGCACAACAGGTGAAGACCAGGGGCTGTTGCTGGGTTCAATAATATCCTCTTTCAGCATCTTATCGATTTCAGCTTCAGCAATTTCTCACTTTGCTAATGGCACACGACCTGGAGCTTGCTTAATAGGAGATGCTGACCCCGTGTTGATTTTATGTTTAATAAGGGAGGTGCGCCCCAAACAAGACCCCTGCTTATCAGCAAACACATCTTGAAATTCAAACAAGAGCCCAGTTATCTGATCTCGTTGCCTACTGGAAATTCCTTCAATGCAATCCACCATTGATTGCAAGTGCCGGGGTAAACTTCCTAGGGTCTCTAACAATGGTGGGACTTCATTTATCCCATGATGCATGGGAATAATTTTTCCCTGCAACTCTAAGTATCCACCACCCACGTTCAGGACCCCCTTATGAGCATTAAGAGCATTTATTCCCAGAATGCCTTCACATCCATGGAGTTGTCCCACAACCAACGATTGACATACATTATCAAATTTCAACGGCGCATCACAACATCCATAACAATTAATGTCATGCCCATTCACAGCTTTAGCCAAAATACACTCTTTTCGTAAAACAGGACGTAAATTTGCTGGTAAGTTATTAAACACTTCTATTGTCAGCGTACTTATACTAGCCCCACTATCTACTAAAAATTTAACGGAAACACCAAAAACAACACAATCAACAAACCAACGAAATACCGATTCATGGACCATTTGTCCACATTGGACTGACGCGTCGGTCACTCGGTCAGCCCATTCGTGTTTAAAGGAATGGCACCTAACTGTTCTCCCTGGCCAGTGTTCAAATCATGCGACGTCCTTGGAGTAGACCTCCAGTTGTTCTGATACGGGCATGATCTAGCAAAATGATCAGCCTGGCCACAGTTAAAACATAGTCTTTTTGAGGATGGAGTTTTATGCGTTTTAGGAGCCGCAAAAGATTGTGATACCTCATTGCATAGGCCAGCAATCACGTCTTTTATTTCTTGTCCGTGATCTTCACCACTTCGTCTTCACTCATTTCCTCCAGATGCAGTTGGCTTGAATAGTTCCGCTCGCTCGCAACTCTCCAAAGAGCTCACTAAGTTCACAGCGGCATCCAGTGTAGGTGGGATACTGACAACCAGATGCCGACGAATAGTGATATCAGATGTGCCGTCTATGAATTGCTGTGTCAAAAGTTTGTTTACATTCTCAGATGGTAGCGACGGATGAGCGTCGGCTACTAGCCTTCGCAACCGATTTGCAAAGTCGATGACATTTTCATTTTTCCCGCGTTTGGCCGAATGAAACTGCGCTTTGGCTGCACTTGTAGAGTAAGATTCAAACCGATTGCTTAACACTTTGACCAAGTTCTCAAACTCCCATCGTTGTTCATGCGGCAAACTCTGTTATATTTCCAGGGCACGGCCTCGTAACGCTGCCGCAAGCTTACGACCTTTCGTAACCTCATCCCAATTATTTGCTATAGAAATGTTAGAAAAATACTGATAGAACTGCTTCCAGTCAGAACCATCAAATGTTTCACAGATAGGCATTTCCGAGAGGGAAAGATTAACAAGATTTATTGAATCGCCTTCTGGTAGCCTAGTTGACAACAACATATGTGAACATCCAGCACTTACTTGGTCTGCGACGGTAACGGGTGACAGTAGGCCTACTTCATTCTGAATATCTTCGTTCTTGGGCAAATACACATAATCGCCTGAGCACTTCAGCAGTTGCGTCGTTCCCCGACCTGTCTCAAACTGCAGCCCTCGTAGGCCTACTTCGCCAAAGATAGCTGTAAGATACTTGACATGAACAGCTTTCCGGCCTATCTCAGTGGGAATTTCAAAAATCTTTCCATCCCTTTTCACCTTAACAAAACTCTGTACAGACATTTTTCCGATCCTGGCGTGCTCGCCCATAATGTAGCGATTACAATTTAAGATGTAGTATTAGACTAGCTTCTGTCTATTGTACTCGAAAACTGCTAGAATGAATACACTCAATAACGAAAGTAAGTCGTCCCATAACCGGCAATATGACGTCACAATGCATACTATTATCATATCTCTACATATGTAAAGAAGTTACATGTTCACTGTCATTGACCCTCAACAATCATGTTTCAGCATAAACATACTAAATTTTTATCAATTTCAATGAAATATTTTTTTGATTGTGCGAATATTCCCGAAGTTAAGGCGTACAATAATACTCTGCTAACTAGTAAGACCAAGGAATTAATTTAATGTGTCATTGTCTCAACAGAACGAAAAAAGAAGAAATTTGAAACAAATGGAGTTTTTAGGGATACCTATGCAGTGGGAATGATAATGCCTTGGCAATGACCAGAGATGGGCGCGATACTCATTTTTGAGTCAATCGATATCGATACACGATACTTGAAAATAGAGTTAATCGATACCGATACACGATACTTTAAAGAGGTGTTAAATCGATACCGATATCGATACTCGTATCGCCGATACAAGTATCTCGATACAATATCAAGAAAAAAAATTAATTAAAAAAATTGGTTTACAAATGAATTAAAAAACTGCTACAAGTTTGCAATCTGCGTACAATTGCAACACGTAAAAATAGCCTATCACGTATTTTTTTATTTATTTTGTTGCATATATCCTTTTATCACGCGAAAGCAATCAATGCGCTATACGAGCTCGCTTAGGAGTTGCCAGCCATCTGTCTATCACATCAAGATGGGGGAATCCCGCTAAGAACCTTTACGAATGGCACAAGTGAACTTGCTGGCTTGTTCTCTACACTGTCCCTTTAATGCAAAGCGTCAAGCAGGGAAGCTGTGAATAGCAATTTAAAAGTCATTGGTTTGACCTGACTCGGAATCAAAACCCAATCTAGAGCTACAGAGGCGAACGCTCTTACCACTCGGCCATCTGGATCTGAGCTGTTAATTGGGACATGTTATAATTTCACAATTAACGTCCTTCAATGGCGTTACGAAACAGTCGCAAATAGGCTAGTGATAAGAGAAATTTGCGGACAGTACGTCGCTTTGAATCAATGAGGAAAGTAAGCTTCATTTCACATTCTTCAGAAACCGTAAATGAACACGCAGTCAACACCTGGTAAGATTGATCGTGCTCAAAAACAGTATCGAGATACTTGTATCGGCGATGCACAAAAACATGCTTAATCGATACCGATACTGTAGCGAAACACTAAATCGATACCGATATTTAGTGTTCCCTCTAGAGTGAAAATTTTGAGAAAAATGCCAAATTTTCGGGCAAATTTTACTGATTTTAAATCATAAATTAATATTATAAAATGCAAAACTGAAAAACTTCAGCAAAAAACTTGAATATTTTAATGCAAGACTGAAGCTTGTACCTTGGAAAGACAAATTTAATGCAAAAAAATTGTAAAAGGGGTCCTCAAAGTAGTGAAATCTTTGGGCAAAGATTTCAGTGAATTTATCATTTGGGCAAATTCGCACTAGTCAAAATCCTAGAGGGAACACTGCCGATATCGATACAAAAGTATTGCGCGATACGTATCGCCGATACAAGTATCTCGATACTCCCCATCTCTGTCCACCGCCGCATCTAACACGAACACCAAATAGCGCGGTAATCCCTGGCAGGTAACCGCCTTTCTCAGCAACACCAGTCTTGCACAGACCTTGTAGGCCAGTCCTACTGACACGCTATCTCAATTCTAGTGGTTTTGAAGGCTTAATTGTGATTATATGGGACCACGGAACGACCTCAGCTTGCTAAGGAGTTACCGGTACCAGCCGACTGTCCAGCCTTGCACTTTCTGGTGAGAAACTCGTTACAGTGTAGCAACGCTCGCTCGCTTCAGCTACATTAGTTGGTACCACAAACTAAAAATCTCGCAACAATCAATCAGCTATATATCAACCGGAATGCCGAAGAGATAACGCCCGGGCGCCAGAAGCGCTTCGCATATGAACGATCGTTCTTTTGACGTTTGGCTACAACAGTATTGCACGAAGTGATTACCACCCGGTAAAAAAAACAATAGAAGCCGCAATGGACAAAACGTTTCTTTACTGATATATACAAGAAAACAAAGCGAAGAAAATTAACGCGTAGGCTACCGGTATGTTCATTTTTATCATCATTATCAATAATACTAATGGGCCTATGTGATATCATTTAAGAAAACGCTGTTTTCGTTGCTACCTAGCAATGACCACTTTCGCCGTTTGGTTTTGTTGAATGCATTAACGCTTCCGGAGCAGCTGGATTAACGGTAGGGTAGCACGCAATGACCTACTTATGAGTGAAGCGTTTATAAAAAAAAATTGAAACCGTTCTCGAATAAAACCGCACAAGATGTAGAACAAAAAATAGTCGAATCCGGTTAATTGCATGCCAAATAAATGCATAATCCGTTTTATTGCATGAAGATCATAAATTCCAATCCACAGTCAATCGTGTGTTAAGAAAATAATTCGGTTAATCGCTTGACGGTTTATTACATAATCCGCTTAGTTGAATACACTTGAATGGTATTTTATTCACATAAGCGGATAATGCTACAAACTTCAACGGCAAAAGCACGACTTCTGAGCAAAAACAAACTGCTTCAATGCGTAAACGAACTCGCCGATTGCCAACCTCATAAAAATCAAAATCGCCATCGATTAGAGATCAAAAGTGACGTTTTTGCATACGAGTAAAATAATCGCATAGTGCTTGGTTTGAAATCTGATATCTAGAAGTTTTTAAAAAGTGACGTTCCTTACAGGTCACCCGTACTTCTGCATAAACGCATAATCCGCTTAGTTGTCCAACTGACTATGCAATTAACCGGATTCGACTGTAAGCTAGTAGCCGCGGCTTCAATTCAACAAAACACGGTACGTGCCTTTTCCAAAGCTAGGCCTATAGCAACAAAAAGTGAATTTCTCGCTTCTTTAATCTGAAAGTTATGCAAGGAATCAGCTGGTAGGCCCACGAGTCGTTGTTGGTGACTTGACCTAAAAATGAACCATGTGTGCAGCTCTCAAAGCCTCTGAGCTCTTTCCAATCAGCCCATGCCTATTTTATTGGACAACGAAGGTAGGAAATCCGGTTATGTGTCTTTCCAAACGGCACATTCCACTAACGCACATGCTGGAATAGTGGAATCTTTACCACACTGACTCTATAGTGTTATACGTTAAACACGCGTGGGTGTAAAATAAAACATAATCCTACCAACGGATGTTATTATTATGTTCTCAAATCGCATCCACTCGCAAAAGACGACTCACACGTCGTCACATGCAAAAGATGAGCAGTAGCACAACTACTGTATTCGCGAAACGTTTTTGAACAAAACTATACGCCAAAACATAACATAATACAACTAATAAGCGAGCTAGGATTCGAACCAACTCTATCATCTATTCACATTGCAGTCGTTTTACGCAAACAGATAAAAACTCTATATCATTTTGAGCTAATTTCATTGGCCAAAGTAACACGCAAGCAAGCAAAATCAGTCACAACTTAAAAAAACAGCAATACATGCATAGGCACAATTCACACAGTGCTCAATATTACCTAAAAGCAGCCATAACGTCAGTATAATTTCATCAATAAAGTACCCTTAGCAACAAATTTAAACAATTAAAAATAAAAAATATACAATAAAATAGTAGGTACGTTATATGGGATCACAAACAATACTTCACGCGCAGAACATTTCCGATTTCAGCAATTCAGGTACGCAAGTGAGATTGCTGTAGCGCAATAGCTAGTTGTGAGTAACGTAGGTTTATAATTTCCATAGCACTGGAAATCCACAAAGACGGAATCGCGATTAGCGAATCTGCACGGATTTCAGAGGATCCAAAAAAGTTTGGGTCAGATGCGACTAATCTAAATAATTCTACCTTGCTTTTTTGTACACTCCGAAGTATCGAAGCACAAATATACTGCATGACTATAAAGGTAAAGGGGGATTAGGCCACCTTGTCCCTCGCTGATTTTGCCAATGATATTGCACCCTTAGGGTCGGCACTAATGCGTATGATCTCAGAAACAGTTTAGATCAAAGAGTTCTCTACCATGGGCCATTGGCGCTCCTAAAAGGCCACGGGTCATCACCATGGGGCCCGAGCGAAAGTACTTTTAATGGTAAGTAACCACTCAAGGCCAGCCGACGGTTGTAACTATTTTGAACGAAGTATGAAAGGATTTTTATTGCTATCCAGCAGGGGGTTTTTGTGTTGAAAGTCTCCAGAAGAGGTCCACAAACTATAAAAGGTTGAGAACCACCGGTTTAGATATTTTGCTCTACTGTGTGGTACAGTTACTCCCGATGGATACCGCATAGTGATTCGCTAAGGAGGAGCGGAGTTCGCGTATATCCTTCCGCAGCTGCCTTACATCCATTAAACGTTTGTTAGCTTGCTCCACGAAATCACAGCTATCGATGCAGGGATTCGAACCCATGTCAGTATCAACAAACTCTTCTTCCCAACCACTGCTGTCGCTTCGGACTCCCAGAAGAGCCGAAATATTTGGATCAGCACCTCTAGAAGTTTCAATCAAGACCTGAAAAACAGTGCGGAAAAACAAAAATTTTCATCACATGGAAATTTAGCCAATTTTCAGCAGAACAAAAAAACATAAATTAGGTCAAGATATAGACTCAAAAGCAGCAATTACAGCTTCCCTGCTTGACAAGTAGTTAAAGACAAGTCGATGATAACCAGCCTGCAAGCACTAGTTGCGCCGTAATACAAGGCAGTTTTGTCGCTTTCTCGCGTTTACGTAGACATGACAATTTATTTTTGTTGTAGTTCACATTAAAATAAACGAGATAAAAATCAAATAGTTTTTTTTCACGACAGGAGACCGTGAAGAGACAAAAACCTTCGACTCAAACGACCACCTTCGGAAGAGTATTTGAACTAGAGCACTGAGAAAGAGCTCAAATAATCGACTTACTTTTCAGGTTTAGGAAATTGTTTTTTAAATAAGGCTTAAAAAAAGTGTTTCCAGCTACTAAAATTGTATTGAACAAACAAACGCAAGCAACGACCAATTCCAACATCGACAGGTTGATGCACTGGTTAAAAACACCGCTATCGATGTGGAAGGTTTGGGGTTTGATTCCCGACCGGTCAAAACAAACACAGCGTCCCAGCGGCTCGTTACCGCTGCGACATTTCGTCGGTGTTCAGAGAGCTGTGTTGCCCAGGCGTAAGTCGCGTAGATGAGTCGCGCGATTCGTTACACGCTTCGCAGTGTTGCTATGTGGAGCGCATTTATAATAAAGATTTGGTTGTTTTCAATCACAAATTGCGATTATAGCCACGGCTAGAATGTTTCTGCTTCACCTGAGTAATTCCCCTCAAATCTTGAGCAGCGGAGCTTGCTTCCTGCTGTAAGGCGCTGTAAACCCTGGTAACCTCTCCCGTATTGTTGTTAAAGTCCTCAAGATTTTTCACCTAAACGTTAAAAATTTTTCCAATTTTATTTCACCAAGAAACAAGCAGGATCCACCAATCATTGACTCATTAAGATTTGATTTTCACATACCGGTAACTGAAACCGCACAGCTCTTGATCTTAACACATTTGGCAACGTCGTGCGGTTGAAACAACGTACATACGAATGCAAGGTCGTAGTTCGACTCCCACCTGAGCTACGTGGCTGTGTCATTGGAAGAGAAGCAACTACCTCTGTGGCCAATTGTAAGAAGCTCAATTCAAACGTAAGTCTAGATTGGTCCTACTACCATCGCATTCAGCGCTGAAAATTCACACTTGAACTCGCCGTACACGAACTTGCACTCGAAAACAAAAACTCCGCACTCAAACTGAATTCAATCTCGAAAAAGTAGATCGAGTTTTTAGCTTATCTTACACTTGGCAAAATTTGCTTGAACTTGGCTTACACCCGATAGAAACCACTTGAACTCAGCATAAACTCAGAAAAAAATCACTGAACTCGCACTCGGCTTGGAATTTTTTTGTGACTCGATTAACAAAGCTTACAAGTTCGCATCTCTGCTCCCATTACTTAGTTTTTTGCGACAGGAAAATTAAAATATCGAAATTATCACATCTACCTCATGTTTGATAACCGGTGTGCAAGCATTCCACACATTTTGTCCCTACCTTGTCTTGCAAGCTCAGCTTTTCGTCAAGTAATTGTTGGTATTCGAGCTCCATATTTTTCAGCACTGAATTTACCTAAAGGCAATAAAACAGCAAAAAATTAACGACAAAGCAATATAAAAAAATCTGCGATAGTTGCATAAAGAGAAGTTGTAATAACTCACACGTAAATATCGCTATGTCATTTTGATAGCGAAAGTTGATTACTAAATGCCTTATCAAGCCAATAGAGCAACAAAAAGCAAACTTTTTGTATCCAATGTAACTTGTCAACGTTCCACTGAACGCCTTGGTCGTTAAATCAATTAGAAAGATTCAAGATGAGAGCGTGAAAGGCAAGTTGCTGAATGGCTGTAAACAGCTGACCATAAAATAATTACTAGGTGACAAGTCAGACCAATAGCGCTGTAAATCAAATCAAGCTACTCAGAAACTTTGCTATCAGAACTTCACAGGGCAACACGAACTGACGTAATAGATATCACTGTCCCTAAGCAGTCAGGGACGCTTCTATTCTCACCGAGTCAAGCTAAGGCTTTACAAATAGTGCGTGTAGCTTTGCATCAACAGTATAGTAAAATCAATAAACGTAAAAAAAACATGTGAAGAAAGATAAGTTGCCTCGGCAGTACATAAACCAAAAACATGTGAAAAAAGACAAGACCAACTGTAACAATTGAGTTCAATCAGTGTGATATCGTAACAACCCTGTATGTATACTTAATAATATTAACATCAAGCATGTATAGACCAAGCCATTACTGCTTGGCATTAATAAAAACACCAAATTAAGGTCATGAAAATTGTACCACTTGTAATATTAATTTGCTCGTAGCATAAATTTTAAATTTTCATCGTATACGGTATTCCACGTTAAATTATTGATGACATTACATAGCTGTCATTATTCAGTGCCATTAATGAAAAAAACGGCTCATCTAGAGTTTCCAAAGCTAAATAGAAAGAAATGCAGCTATGACCAGACTAGGTTCAACTTTGATGGAGGTTGCGCAGTACTGTAGCATGCTGCGCAGTACTGCCACTACGCAGACCCATCTTTCCAGTTTTCTTGTGCCAATCAGAGGCAGATAAGGGGGACTAGCAAGGCCCAAGCACGCTATAAATTTTTATTATCGCCATACATTCGTACTTTGAAAAATCGTTTTGCGCAAAACTGCAATAAAAGTATTTTTTTTGAATCACAGCTCCCTATCCCTGCCAAAAAAATTCTGCAACGCCCCTTCAAATCTATTTTATCTCACCTCGTTTATTGTTTTTTGTTTGACCTCTAGTTCTTTTCTTACGCCCCCTACCACATCTTCTGCCTCATGGATTTTCTCCTTTAATTTTGCAATTTCTTTGTTATGCTTAGCTTGTAATTGCGCCGCTCTTCTTTCGCTTCCAGCAATCAGCCGAGAAGCATTGTTTTTTCCTTGCTTGAGACGCGACACTTCCTCACGCAAATCCTAATGAAAACGCCAGTGAAATATAAACAAGCATAATAAACAGTTGCTGGATAAGCAGGATTTGTTTCAAGTAGCTCGTCCACGTATCCAGAATTAGTAGAGCGAAAAGCCAGGGCTATCTTCTTCACAATCAAATTTTTGATGTCATAAACTATTCCGCGGGTAATTGACGCACTTACACTGGACACGTGAACAGGGTAAAGGTGTTAAAAAAATCAGGTCTCTAATAAACGAAATCACATGTCCCATAACAGAAAATCAGGCCCACTATTGGAAAACCAAGTCCATATCGGGCACCCGGCATTTTTCTCCACAAAAACCCTGCGTGAAACAGAATTTGAAGAGAGAATCAAAACCAACAAAGGCGCGGTTAAGTGTAAAGATTAGGCAAAATCTTACCCTGTCATTCTTCAGCTTCTTTACTTGCAGTAAAAAGCTGCTGAGGTTTGTTTTCACACACACAAACTTTATGCTGTCATAAGATGATTCAAGATATGCATTGTTTTTACTGTTTTTACTAAGGTTTCGCAAGCACCCCGCATTTTAAGAGCAAATATTGCAGCTTTTCGAACTTTTGCATGACCTAGTCAAAAGAGAAACCCCGCTAGGCAATCTGCTAACTAACCCTAAGTTAAGCAAAACATCTTCATTACAACACAAGGTTAAGCTCTTTCACGATGGAAATTAAACTTACCTCCAATTCATCTTTTTCAAGAGGACCAAGTTTTTCCTTTGATTTTTCTGATTTAATTAATTTTCGTTGCAAATTTTTGATTGTTTCAATTTTGTCTTCAATATCTTCCTGCAGCAATGCGATTTCGGTGCTTTTTTCCGCAACTAGTTTTGATTTTTTATCTAATTTACTTTTATAAACTGAAATTTCAACACTGAGATTTTCTTTTTCCTTTACTAGATGATCGGCTTTGAAGTGAAGATCATCAGTTTCTTCAATAGTTGGCAAATCAGCCAAATAACGTTCCAGGCTCTCCACTCTACTTGTGTATTTGTCAAGTTTATCTAAAACCACTTTGCTTTTCTTCTTCAAATCGCTACAAGTTTGTTCTTTTTGCTTGACAATTGATTGCAATTTTCTTATCGTTTTCTCCATCTCTTTCTTCTCACGTTTGGATTGAGTTTCAAGTTCAAACAATTGGTTCTCAGTTTTACCAAGAGCTTGTTCCAGTTCATAAGTCTTTTGCTCCTAAACATTTTTTGCTTTAAATTGTTAAAAAAGTTAATGTCGATCATTACATAGGAAACAGCGACTTCGCACATTCATCGTTAAGACAAGAATAGCGACCGGCAACAACAATTCATCATACAAAAACTACAAGCATTAAAAATTTTCATTGCACTCTCGGTATTACGCCGAAGCGTGTCATGAGCGGCGGGGCTAATCTCCGCGGCTTGACGTATTGGCAACGCATTTCTGAAGAAACATCGCAGAAGTGGCGACACTGTGTCAAATTTGACCGGCCTGGAATCGAACCCCAGACCTCACACTTAGACAGCGACGTCTTTAAACACTACACCACCAAAAAGCACGCGTAATCTGATTTAATTCTCTACTGTTACCTGGAACCGTCGAAACGAGGAGGCAGTTAAAGAAGCAGAATTTGAATTCTGGGAAGGTGAAAGTGTGTTTCTGCGCTAAATACAAACGATCACGTATGAAAGAAATAGACCTAATCAAATCTCCATTATACTTCCGGTAATACGCCCAAACGTGTAACGTGGTCATCTCCGCGCCTGGGCAAAACAGCTCTGAAAAAACGTCACACGGCGGCGGGGTTGGCAACACTGTGCCTATTTGACCGGCACGGGATTCAAACCCATACTTCCCGCACCAATAGCAATGTCTCAATAAATGAGCTAACAGTCTGGTTAAGATTCGTAGCAAAAACAGGTGATCAATAACTAGATCTAACTAAGTAGCAGTGCGACAAAATCAGATCAAAATTTTGAAAAAAAATTGAACGTTTTAAACTGAACATTATTTCTCCCCTCCATGTTAAAGGGCTGTTTTGTACTGTTACTCTTTCTTTTTTCTTGTTACGTTTTGACATGAACTTATGATTACTTTTTCACAGTGTTTTAGATCTTTTGCAGCTACGAAGACAGTGGAAATTAATATACACTCTACATAGATTTAGCAAAAACAATTCACTTGATGTAGAACAGCCTCAGTTTCTTGAGCTTGATGTTGCAATGAGGAAATTTGGAGACGGAGTCTTACAATTGTCGTTTCTTTTTCTTGCAACATTTCGTCTTTAATTTTAAGAATTTGAGCTAACTTTGAGTAACAAGGTGACGAACAATCAGCTTTAGAACTATGCAAGTTGGAGTAATCAAACTTTACACATCTACTCGTTTTGGCATCTGCTGCTTGAGGTCTTCTCAAGTGCGAATCATTCAACACTTTGTTCATTGCATAGGTTGAAGCTGGATCAAGTTTCGAGACGCTGCAATGATCTTGAAGTTGATTTAATGACAAAGTTAATTGCCGATGAGTCATTTCAGCATATTTCATATCCATATCTTCAGAAAATAAAGTTGTCATTGCTGTCGCGCAATGGACATTGGGAAAATTATTGACATTGGGAGGCAGCTTGTGATGGGACGTCATACTTGTTTGTTCTCCATGTTTACTTTCACGTGTGGTTGGTATTTGCTTTGTGTATCGACAAATTATATCATTTATTTCATCTCGATTGTGGTAAAATTCTGTTTTCTTAGCACGTGCAATGGGAAGAGTACAACAAGAATCTGATGTGGTTGGATTGTCATTGGTTGATGAACTACTTTCCCAACTGCTTAAATTAGAGATGCTTAAAGGCTTTTTTCCAATCAAAAGCTCTTCATTTTGCTTGGGACTAGCAAGTGGTCCAGTACCAGTACTACTGCTAAAATCACTGTCCAGTGATAATATTTCTGGACGACTAATTGGCACACTACCGGTATCATCAGAGCTATACATGGGGACTGTTAACTTTTAAAAATTGCAGTTTTAGAAAACCAGACTAAGACAACACATTATACAGTATCATAGGTTATCAGATAATTCCCAAGTACCAGTACCATCAGGCCACATAGGTGCATTCATTGACTTTACTGTCGATAAATCGAAAAAAAATCAAAAAGCACACAGCGCCTAAACAATTAGAAGAGAAGGGATCATGATTAAGATCTATGCAATTTTTCCTGGTTTCAGAGACCAAAAGTACCTAAAATAAATCAGTAGCCAATTAAAGTTGCTCTGTGCTTTAATGCAAAAGCAAAAACTACAGTACAACTTTTCATGATCATCGCTTCTTGGTGGCTTACTGGTTGACTATACAGCAGCCTATACCAATATTGGTACAAACTTTAACAGTGCATAAAATGACAATCAGTGCCAGAGACTAATACCTGGTCCACATGTCCAATTTTAGCGGGCCAAAAGCCCATGAGCTTTCTCCATCATAACTAAATTTTGATGTCATAGGCCTACCGAATTCCGTGTATAATTACTTTTTCAATTAGGCCTATAACATCAAAAATCTGATTAGGCCTATGAGGTGGCCAGGGTAAGAGCCAAAACTCCCATTTAGTTGTAAGGCCTAGTCTGCTAGTACAACTTTTATTTGTCTGTTTGTTGGAGAAGTAGGCTATTGTTTAGGCTTTGTGTGTTTTTTCTGTTTTGATGCTTCTCTGTCTGTCTGCTCATGATTCTAATCTAGAGTAGCTTAGGCAGTAGGGATACAGTAACAGGTACCAGTAAGCAAAAACGAGGTCTCATCTAGAGTAAGCCGCCCGCGTCTTCCGTTGCATTACCCGAACTGGTTATTCTAGATGTCACTGTTCCCTCTAAGATTTTAGCTAGTGCAAATTTGCCATAGGTATGAAAGTCACCAAAAATTTGCCCAAACATTTGCAGGGTGCAATTCAAGTTCTGGAATAATTTTTGTTTAAGATATGAGTTTCTATGGTAAAACATTTTTATTTGACACAAAATAACTTTGGTGCTTTCAACTAATTTGTTTTTTAATCATTATGCCAATGTGCAAAAATTAAAAAATTTTGCCCAAAATGTCTCATTTTTCTCAAATTTCGCACTTAGGAAACACTGCTAAATGCAGACGGCTTACCACCCTAGACAAGACCCGCAAAAACGATACCATATCGGTAGCTAGGCCTACCTACTAGATCCAGCTGAAGTAGATCAAGCAGTATCAAACTGTCCAACCGGCAGCAATGCTATCCTACATGCTTTTGAATCAATCGCTAACTTGTCAACTAGGATTGAGTTAACTACTGGTACTTAAAGTATACCGGTACCTGGTATACTGGAAAGATACCACAGCATGACAATTTGGCTCAAGTGACTTGGTTACTACACTACACTAAGCCAGTCTAAATTTTCCGTCTTCACAAAACATTAAACCAGTACCACCTCTGTGTACTGTTACCATAACTTAAGCAGGCTAACAGCCAATGACAAAAACAGAGAAATACCCTAAATTTTAGCCCCTATTCTGCTTTTGTAACACAAAAACTGCCTTTAACTCACAATTGCATCCTTTTTCTCCGATATTCATAGACCTATAAACAAAGCATTCACCACTAGCCTAGCACTGAGCAGTTACCAATCACAGACTATGGCATCTTTTGATGTTTGATTTTCTACAGCAGTTTTACCGCACCGGTACATCACTGGCTGGCAGACGGAAAAAATAAAAGTTGCAGGCCAAGAACTGCTTGTTGTTTCTGATACTTTGCATTTCCTGCTTTCTTTATCGTAGCTATGGCTTGAGAAAATATCTGAAACGAACTTACTGACTAATTGCTTTACAGACTTCAGAGTCTAGTCTAATGCAAAATCATCCAGGAAAAAAAGTACATAAAATGAAAACAAAACCACTCAACCTGAAAATAATCAACCAAACTCACCGAGTTGCTGCTATTGCTTAATTCAAGCTGTGTTTTATTTTCTGAGACCAGCGTTCGGCCAAGTTCGGCTCTAAACGTTGTGACTCCCAATGCAAATTTTCATGTCCCTCGAACGTCAAATAACAAACCTACGTCGACTAGAAGTCCCAGATGTCTACCAGTAATACCATTATTGACCTGGTATACTTGACCTGATGTTCTATAGCCGCATTGTTTTTGGATATTTTTTTAGCATCAGGGGCCATGGCCCATAGCAACCATTTAGCATCAGCAATGCAAATTTCCAGATTCTCATAGGAACGCAGGCACAATAAGTTTTTATCGACCATTTACAGATACATCTGAATTTATTGCATTTGAAAAAATCGTTTAAATCCCGAGACAGACTCCAAGTAAGGTTTTACCGCCTGCCGTAGCCTATCAGCAAAAAATCTAACATCCGAGAATCACCGCCATCTTTTCGGAAACTGCTGCATGCACAGGCTGATCGAGTGCAATGGCGCAAGCAGGAGAGGCTACTATATGTGCATTCCCTTTTAGCATATGTAAAAAAACTTCTATTGCTCTATTTTTCTGAATTTTTCATTTTTATTTATTAGAAATTTTTATTAGGCCTACTCATTTTTGTTTATTAGAAAGATTGTGAGGAAAAATTTCTTTATACTTCTCTACCCCATCCGTGTGAAAAGTGAAATATTTGGGTGTTTTATTACAAAATAATTTAAAGGACGATATTGACATAAATAGGCAAGTTCGCAGCTTTTACTAGGCTATAGGCCTACTGCCAATACACTTAAAGCGAGATTTAGTAAGTGTTCTACATTTGTAAAAAATGTTTTATTTCGTTCTTTTTGCTACGGCATGTATGCTTGCCAGCTGTGGTCCTCATATTATCAATACAGCCTTAAACGTGTACGTATAATAACGCTTATAAAATATTACATGGTATTCCACGTTGGGTCAGTGCTCGCGAAGCACAGGTTATTAATCAAATTTATACTTTTGACGCTTTATTGCGTAAAAATGCTAACAGCTTTGTGGAGAGATGTCGTTTCTACGAGAATATTTTGATAACTGCTTTGATGAATTCAAGTGCTTTCTTCGAGTCTCGGTTTTATGTGCTTTACCAGGACTTGTTGTTGCCTGTTGGTGCTCAGTAGCTTTGGTTGCTGTGCTTTTCATCGTCTTTTTTTTTTCGGCTTGCTGCTTAAGTTGTTGTTTATTTGTGTGCAGTTTTGAGTACGTTTTTTTTTTTGTTTTTTGCTTTATCTCTGGCTGTTGTGCTTTATTTGTTCTTTCTATGGGCTAATTTAGCCTGAAATAAACTCATTGATTGATTGATCGTATCCTTATAGGCCAGATTCAGGGTTAGGGGCCATTGACAACAACAGGCTGCTTGTAGCCTATACAAAAGATAAGCATAGTCCTGCATAAAAAATTGGCTGCTATTTGATGGCCTACCATGCATATCTATTTTAAAGACAACTTAAAACGCAACAAATTGCAATCACGCAATTGCCTGTTTTGGTTGGCTATTAACAAACTGTAAACAAAAACGCGGCAACAACAAGAATTAGTTGAGCAAATACATCGGAATATTAAAATATCGTTTATCGTTTCTTCTTTTTTCCTTTCTTCTTTCCTTTTTTTCCTTTCTTCTTCTTGACCTTGGCTTTGAGCACTTTTCGAACTTTGTGCGAACGGAAAAATGCTTGAATAACACTGGCTGCCTAAAAAAAAACAAAATCGTGGCAAATATTTTGTAATTATTCGCATTATGCATCTTCCTATCACGAGAAAGCGATCAAAGCGCTGTATCGAGCTCGCTTAGGAGTTACCAGCCATCAGTCTACCGCACCACGATAGGGGAATGCTTTTTGTGTTTAGTTGCATATTCATGCTCCCATCACGAGAAAGCGACCAATGCGGTATTCAAGCTTGCTTAGAAGTTGCCAGCCATCTGTTCACCACATCAAAATGGGGGGAATCCAGCCATTTCAAAAGCCCAACCAGTCAGCTTGCTGGCTTGTTCTCCACACCACACCTTAATGCTAAGTGTGCAGGGAAGCTGTGAATATCAATTTCAAAGTCATTGATTTGACCAGACTCGGAACCAAACCCAAATGTAGGCTACAAATCCCGAGGTAGACGCTCTTACCACTCGGCCATCTGAGCAGCCAAAATAGGCCTATAGCCTAACTAGTAGCTAGCCGGTGAACAGTTGAAGCAAAAGTGAACAAGCAAAAGCCAAATCTCCAGGCCAAGCCTACATCCAAGAGTGGGTTTAAAAACCAGAATAATTTTTAAGGGAGCTTGAAATCGAAAAAAATGCTCGCATTTTTGGATCTGAAGTATTACAAAAGTTTAGGGTAAAGTGTTACAAAACAAACAAGAACAAAAATTCAGGGGGTGCATGAGCCCCCTAGCCGATCCCCCAAGATAAGCCAATGACATAGACTGTTATTGGTTAAACATTAGCCTAGGTCTAAGAGAAGAGCCTCTCACGCTAGTTGTAAAAGCAGCCAAGGGAACGAGTAAGGCCGGACGCCAACAACACAGGGGGTCGGGAACCTACGGCTCGCGAGCCATTTGTGGCTCTTTTCGCGACGGCATAAGGCTACCATGAAACATTTCGAGGCTACGGTAAGTTTACTTCGTAACTAGATTTAAATTTCCTTTTTTAACCAAATTTCATAGAACATTTGTTAATCTGGCAACACTACTATAAACGGTTCTTTTCGTTTACTTGTAGGCCTAACAGTTAACAACTTTAATTTGCTATATTCGACAGTTAATACCTTATGAAAACTAAATATCACATAACTTTGTTAAGTGAGGAATTTTGATTCTACTTATTCATCTGAATTTCCAACTGAAGCTTACTAGCAGTTAAGTTTACAGTCGTAGTTTCTGGAAATCTAATTGTTATTAAGTTGCTTATTTAGTAATTTGAGGAATCACATACAAGTTATATCTAGTTGTTACACATTATAAAAGAGCAATACAGAGATGTCCAAGCAAAAGAGAGACAACGATTATCGTGGATTTCAGCTTGAACGGACAGAGAAATTTGCCTTTGTAGAGGGAACAGAGTCATTGGTGTGTCTAGTACATGAATGCTCAAATTGCGTCGATGAAACGGTCGCATGTAAAGCGGTATTTTGATAAACGTGAATGATTAAAAATATTATATGGCTCTCATTAAAATACAAAAATGCGTGCCATTAATGACTCCCTTAACAAAACAGGTTCCCGACCATTGAGTCATAGACAGATATCCGTGACATCGTAGCATAATAATGTAGTCGGCCAATATGATACATCACTTGGCAACCCCAAACGATCACAGCAATGCAAACTTAAATTCACCAATTCAAATTGAATAACCTATACTGTTGGATTACCTCGTTCCTACGCCGTAATATAGCTGCTCTTGCTTCAATTTCTGCTCGTTCTCTTCTCCTTTCTTCCATTAGTTTGTCATAATCCACTTTGAGAACATCAAATTTGTTTTGCCACTCACTGCAAAAAGTAAATGAGTATCGGCACTAGACAGTCTATACTCCATACCAGGGATGTCCGACCGTTAAATTTAATGGGCTGCATTGCAAACTAAAATATGTAACTGGGCCGCAAAACCACCAGAATATCTTAATACAATGGAAAAATTACATTCATCGCAGTTCACAGCGTTTTTAGCTTGAAGAACACCTCGCTCGTTTTGCAGGAAACGAGAGATTGCTATAGTAATCAGAGGCGCACCCAGGTTTTGATGAAGGGGTGGGGGCACAACTGGAGGCGTAGCCCCCAGCCGCCTCAAGAGTTTTTAAGATTTTTACATTAAAAACACTCACTTTAGCACGCTTTTTTTGTCGAAAGAGGACATACCGGTATTTGCAAGTGAGTGCTATCACTACAGGTAATACGGAATACAAAAAAAATCAGTTGCCGATGCTCGATGTCTGAGAGCAGAAGTTTGACTAAAATAAATGAAAGGAGGCTGCAACCATTATTAATTTGAGTAATTGTAAACTTAAAGTTTTTTTCGATTTTCCTATTTATGTCTTACGAATGATGGCAAGTCTAAAAGAGTGTGCATTTGGATTCAGTTGCATATTTATCCTCCTATCAAGAGAAAGCGATCAATGCGTTACACGAGCTCGCTCAAGAGCAGCCAGCCATCTATCTACCACACCAAGATGGAGAAATCCCGCTAGGTGCCTTTCCAACGGCACAACGAGTGAACTTGCCGGCTTGTTCTCCAAACTGTCCCTTCAGTGCTGAGCGTCAAGCATGGAAGCTGTGAATACTAATTTAAAAGTATTTGGTTTGACCACACTCGGAATCAAACCCAAGTCTACAGCTTCCGAGGCGGACGCTCTTACCACTGGGCGATCTGAGCTGGCAAAATACATTGAAAAGCCAAAAGACACCAAATAAAACCACGAGGCTTGTCTTGTTCAGAAGAACATAATAGTCAAGTTTTGAACTTTTTTGGCAAACTCAAAATGAAAATTATTGAACTAACGAAAACCATACTTTTTGGTCACGAAAAATTTATCCAGTAAAGCAGAGAGATTCTTTAAAAAATTGAGCCTTGGCGTGCAAACACCCTTTAAAATTATGTGTACACCCCTAAGACTGGCCCGTTGATATAAGCAGCAAACGACCCTCACTTTAGCTCTCTTTTTAACTCCGAATAAAAACCATCAATTTGTTCCAATTCATTTTGTTTCTCACCAATATCTTGATCGTACTTGGCAATCCAATTTTCAACTTCAGTTTCAATTTTGAACTTTTTCTGACAATATAAAAGCAGAAACACTCAATTGTGGTTGCGGTAGTTGTGTATTTCTGCCCCACAACGCAAGAATGATATCATTTCCGGTATTTGAAACTATTTATTTCATTTATTTACTTTTTTTATTTAGTTGCATATTTATCCTCCTATCACGAGAAAGCGATCAATGCGCTATACGAGCTCGCTTAGGAGTTGCCGGCCATCTGTCTACCACACCAAGATGGGGGAATCCCGCTAAGTGCCTTTCCCAACGGCACAACAAGTAAACTTGCCGGCTTGTTCTCCACACTGTCCCTTCAATGTTGAACGTCAAGCAGGGAAGCTGTGAATACCAATTGTAAAGTCATTGGTTTGACCTGACTCGGAATCAAACCCGAGCCTATAGCTCAAGAGACAGACGCTCCATACCACTCGGCCATCTGAGCTGTTCAATCCAATCGTACGCTCTATCCAAGTAAAAGCGTACGCAGAAAGCATTGGAGCGCGCCCCCTCTAATAGGCTACACGCTGGGGCTTTACCGACCAGATGCTAGTAAAAAATACCTCAATGTGGGGAAACTCTTGCAGAATCCCATCAGAAAATTCATGTCAACGCACTTGAGCTTAAACTATAAAAAGTTTAGACACATGGGTCAGACAACACAGCACAAAAGATATATTGTGAAGGAAAACAGAAATAAGATATGATCTTAGAAAATATAATCGCAACGACAACACTTTTACACGTGAACGAAAACTACGTTGAAACCATATTTAAATATAACTAATAGCCTCAATTATCACACCGCTATGTATTGCTACCAGCAGCGCTGAAAGAGAGAAGGTCGTAGCAGATGCTCCGGGGCCTACGTCGAGGTGGATGACCTTTCTTTTTAAAAAAAATATGACCTCTACGACCTTTCTTTTTTGATGCTTTCTAATCATGACTATTCCCATTATTGCTTTTTGTTTTCCCGGCACCCAATCATCCTCTTAGCGGCCTTGGTTGCTGCATTGTTTTATTGTTAGATCAACTTTCACCTTCCTTCGACGTTGTTCAGATTCTCTGTGTTCTTGTAACATCGTCTCGAGTTTATGCTTCAATTCGTCGATCAGAGCAATCAGTGGAGCTTGTTTGCTTTCACTTTTTTGAGTTTCCGTAACCTTAAAAAACGTGACACATCTCTAAAATCAAATCTTCATTATACTCGCGATATTACGCCGAAGCGTGCAAGGATTGACGGGGCCCATCTCCGCGGCGTAGTGCCTGGGCAACACAGCTCCGACGAAAAGGTCGTAATGGCGGCGAGCCGTTCGCGATCACTGAGTGCAATTTGACCGTCCCGCGGATCGAACTCTACCTACGGCGCTAATAGCGACACTTATAACCACTACGCTACGCCAACTCCGTACGATGATAAGTTGTTTACGGTACTTAAAAAAACAAATTTGTCCTAACTTTTCATGATTGGTCCTTCAGGGCCTTCATTGTTTGTGCTACATTTCTATTTTTCTGTAATTCATACTGAAACGAGCCTGAGCAAGATGATGCAGCGACGCAACGCAATTTGGACATTTGGGGCCTATTCACACTACACAATCTTTAAATTAACCCTATATCTTAAGAAAATAAAAACTAATGGCAAGCGTGGCATTTGACACCAGACTATCATACAGTGAAAGCATTTGTTATGGACTTATCAAAATAAAGAAATTGGTTTTACTAGTTGCTTATTCGCATCTCTGTCAATTCTTCGAAATTTATCCGCGGAAAACTGTTCAATTTGATGTAATTCCGACTTCAAGCGACGAATTATCTCATCTTTAGCTGCAACCTCCTCATTTTTTTCCTATCACACAAAATAATCTCTTAAACTAATCAGTACGCAAATATTGAAATTCTGAAACACAAGGTGTTCATAATGTCATGATACAATTTCAAAAACTTTTTTGTAAACTCAATTCTCAAAATTTCTTAACCAGGCTGGTTTTATTGAGTGCTGCTTAAAGTTTGCATTTAAAATAAAATTTTGGGTTTCAGATACGATTTTTCTATGTTTTATGAACGTGTAAAAAAAAACTTAATAAAATGATTAGGGGTTTATTTTACACATTCATAAAACATATAAAAATCGCATCCGAACTACAAAATTTTATTTTAAAAATACAAACTTTTAGCAGCACTGATTAAGATAAAACCAACGTGGTCAAGATATTTTGAGAAATGACTTTACATAAAAAATTTTGAAATTGTATCAGTACTTTAGGAACAACCCTGTATTCTAAACATCTATGACGCTTCAGCCAAAATAACTTAGCATGACGAAAATATTTTTAGGTAAATGGACCAAAAACAGTTTACTCTTGAATTAGATATAATTACATTAGGGACAAACGTGACAGTTGACTGCTTGCTTTTCCCTTTTTTTCAAGTTTAGAAAAAGGGTAATCATTCAGTTCAATATTGTAACTGACTCGGTATGACCTGCACTACAACACGTAACTGCAACGATGAAAGAATACTTTGAAATACACAGTGGTCTTTAATTTTTATATTATTTTTGTTTGTGCAAAAAAGTCTAGACTGGAATTGAATGTTCTTTTTTTCTTTGTTTTTTTTTTGTTATCGTGTAGTGAATAAATGGAGAAACAGTCCTCTCTCTCTCACAAGTTTTCTTTACAAAACCTTATTAAATCAAGCTTTCTCAACGCTTCCAAGGAAACAATCAAGCTTCCAACCAAGCAAACTGTAAGTACCACCTATCACCTCAATCTCTTCATTCAGCTGTGCTTGCAACTTCGCAATAACTCCATCATTTTTCTTATCTCTTTCACTTATTATCTTCATAAAACGAGACCGTTCTGACTCTTCCCATGGAGTGGTGAGCAAGCGCTCAAACATAATACATCGCAATTCTGCAAAAGTGATGATTTTGAAACGTAATTGCATAAGAGAAAATATTGTCATATAAAAATGCAGTCAAACGTCAATTACATTCAAAAAGCCACGTCCGATCAGATGACTGAGTGCATATTACATAGATCTCGATAAAACGTCCGATTCTTGACAGGCATACATGTTCCAAAGAGTCGTGCAGTTAGATTTCCAACAGCTCCTGTGTTAGTGTTTAGTTGCATATTAATCCTCTTATCATGAGAAAGCAATCAAAGCGCTATAATGAACTTACTTAAGAGTTGCCGGCCATCTGTCTACCGCTTTAAAATGGTGGCTAAGTGCCTTTCCCAATGGCACAATAAGTAAACTGGCCGGCTTGTTCTCTACACTTTCCCTTAATTGCTGAGCGTCAAGCAGGGATGCTGTGAATGTCAATGTTAAAGTCAGCGGTTTAATCTGACCCAAGTCTGCATCTACGTAGGCGAACGCTCCAACCACTCGGCCACATAAGCTGTAAATCTTAAAACATTATGCCAACACTTATCAAAGAAAAACGTTATGAATAATTTTAGAATGAATACCTAACTCACTCAAAAAGCAGTACATCTAAACTCAATATCTTTTGGGTCAGAAAATGATCAACATATCAAATAATTTAGTTTCCTAAGTAACCTAATATTACTCAACCACTTTTGATCCCTATTTTTTGAGTGTAATTTGCATGTGCAGCAGCAAAACTAAGATTGCCTACCGTACAAGAGATCAATTAGATTCATTGATTGCTCTACCGCTTTTCCTTTTTTATCAATCTCTTCATCATCTAACTCTGTCCGAATAGCTGCAGCAACGGTTGGATATTCGGAATATTTTCTCAATATATTTTTACAAGATTCAGATATTTGCAATGTCAATGCAGCATGTTTCTTGTCAGGATAATTTTTCATTTCAGAATCCAACGTATCGCAAGTGAGTCTAAAAAAATAACAATTTTTTCATTAAATATATGCTACTCAAATTGAGAATTTTTTTGAAATAGAGAAGTGTTTCTAAAAACACTAGCAAAGGATGTAAGATAGCTCAAACTAAAGCTGTACCCAGACAGGTAACCTAAAGTTGCCAAATGAGTTTTTACAGCATAACTGACCGTGCTGATTGATTTTTTAAAATTAGGAGATTAAAATACCAGTAGTACTCGAGATGTTAACAACAATTAAGATAGAAAATCTTGACATTGTCATCCATGAGAAATTATATCACAGCATTTTTTGTAACAAAACTAGGTCTACAGAGCTGAAAATGGTGTTTATCATCTTCTGCAAGTTTTCTATGCTAAGTTTAAGGCAAACTAAAATAAATCAAAAAGAGCAATGATTTTGTATTAGTCATTGACATTGTTATGCAATGACACCACTATCGCAACTGTCCTAAATAATAGTAGACCCTCCATTTTTTCCATCAGAGACACTTATCTTACTTGTGTAACTTTATTTCATTCATCATATCACTGCTCAAACCACTGCTGCATAGACCAAACTTCTCTTTGTCTGTGAACAAAATGAGAAGCACTGAAGTAATGAGTTCATGTCTGCGAATACACTCATCAATACATTCCATAATCCGTTGAGTTTCAACATGGGTCAACTTTTTCTTTGCTGGTTCCAAAATCCGAAGAGCAGCAGCCGCTGCCTGCAACCCAAAAAAGATGCAGTAATCTCTTAAATAGTATCTGGCTAATGACTAGCCTGAAAATACTATTTCAACACATAAATATCATTCAATCAAGCAGATGTTAACATGCAGGCAAATGACTGAATGAGCTGTTTGATGCACAAGTTTCCTTTATATTTTTTTCGGCAGTGTCTATTTTGCCATTAACGGCAACACCCTGATTGGTCTGCATTTATACGCATGGCTGTTGATTGACTTGTCTCTATATGCATGACTGGTTTTGAGTAAATTATCCAAACAAAGTGCACTGCCGGCAAAACAGACCCTGCCTATTTTTCTACCTGTGTAATTCGCTCGCTCCCTTTTTCTGATGAAATGTCTGTATTTTTCATCTCATCTGTAGCTGGACTGAAAATAGCTATGGTAACCTTTTTCATTTTTTTCAACAGCAATGGAGGAACATCAGTAGACAGAGAAACAGCATCTGTCATCTTAAGGTTTGTCTGTTAATCCACAGCAACTAACAAAATCTATATATGAAAAGTTACCACTTTTGCTGCCAAATTTCTTTTTTTTTTGCGTTAACACTGCATGCCCGTAAGATACTGTAGGCTACTCCTTTTCTTTTTCATAACTTAGATCTATTATTGGTGACTGATGATGCATGACAGCCCTACACTGAACACGCATAGACTGAATGCATGCAGCTACATTAGTTTATGGTGTAGATCTGCATTTTTAGCTGGGTTTTGGCAGTCAATCGATGGAACAATTCACGCGCCAAAGATTTACATGGTTTGGCACTCAACTGTTGTAAAGCTTAATCTGTTTATTTACATGGTTTGGCAGCGAAAGTGTTAATATTAACTGATAAATCAAACGGTATACCAGAATTAACCAAACTTAAATTGAGATTTCAGTATCAGAGTATTGACGCAGTACCGGTAATAGTTGTTTGAGAGAAATTTTCCACAGCTAATGGTTTGTAACGCCAGGACCGTAAATTGTGTTTTACAGTTTTGATTTGATTTCTTTGTTTTTATCCTCCTGTCATGAAAAGTGATGGAGGCACTATACATGAGATGAATCCACACTCGCTTAGGAGTGGCTTTTGTTTTCTAGTTGTTCGCTTGAGCAGTGAGTTTTGCTTTTGACTTCTTTAATTTGTTGCTTTTTAGATTCCACCAAGCAGAGATAATTATTGAAAAGTTTCTTTTTTAAGGATGCAACAATAAGGTGAGGGTGAGACTTGAATCATCAACCTTGCAATCATAGTCGTCATAAAAACGACGCTCAAAACCACGTGGCCATGATGTCGACAACAGTTTATTACAAATTATTTATATCTACCATTTATTCTCCAAACTAACCCTGGTCCAGAACACCATGCCCAGCAGCTACGAAAACCCTTTTAAAACTCTTTGGTACCGTACTGTCTGCAAAAACTAAAACTGACAAACGGTCTACTACCCATCAAGTCAAGTCAATTTATTCACCAAAAACGCAGCAAAAAGATGATGTTCAGGTAAGTGATAGCGAAAGACACAGAAGTCACCAAAGTCAGCTACACTTTGAACATTACATTGTGCGTGATTAGCGGCAGATACAAGACGTGTTTGGTAGGAAATTTAAGAGCAAAAAATACTATTAAAGTGAAGATTTGACTGTTGACACGGTTACTCTCCAACAAAATTATTGCTGTAAAATTAATATAACCAGCAACAGACCAGCATATTGCAGTAGCCTTTTGATAAACATTGAACTAATTTTGAAAAAGGTTGGTCATAAGCACGTAAGACCTTTGCGAGAAAAGACAAAATACAAGGGCAAAAAGGGAGGAGGAGGTATCAAAACTTTAGTACGTTGCAGCCAACATTACATTAGGGCACAGCAAAAAAAACATGATTTATTGAAATTACGTGGCAATAGAGTAACACTCTTAAACACATGAGTTGAAGTGAATTTGATTCACCCAAAACATAGTGTAGCAAAATTACAGTAGATTGTTTAATCAAGAAGCGTATTTTTTCAAGGCATCCATTTTAAAAGTCTTTTTAAATTTAAAAAATGAAGCTAGTTTTTGTTCTATAGGAAATTTACTCCATATTTCTAAAGCTTTATGTTCTGTCATTTTTTTCTTCCATTCAGTAAGAGAATAAGTGTGAAAAAAATCTTTTTTACTTTTTTGACGTGTATAATGATGATGAATAGAATCCAAACTAGTAAAGTAACTGTTTAAAACTCCAAACTCAAAATACAGAGCATTTACAAAAAAGCGACTTGGGCAGAATAAACTAGCTCGTAAAAAACGGTTTTGAAGAGTTATAATTTTAAAAAGTAGGTGTTTTGAAGCTCTTCCCCAATTTATTAACGAATATTGCAAGACCGAATGAAACATACTGAAATAAATTAGTTTTAGAGTAGAGAGGGGAACGTAATGCCTGAGTTTAAAAATCATGCCACAAGCTCTGGAGAGTTTTACGCTGATTTGCTCTATATGTGGTTGCCATGTGAGCTTGTTGTCTAAAATAACTCCAAGATATTTGACGCTATTAGTTAGAGGAATATTATTATGGTTAACTATCACTTCAAAATTTGTTGAATTTTGCATCGCATTGTCGATCATCATGAAGTTGCTTTTTTTGTAATTTAAAATTATTTTGTTTTGCTTCAACCATTTATCGACTTTATTTATTTCCTGAGAAACTTCTTGTTGAAGAAATTGAATGTTGTGATGGCTCCTGTGTAAATTGGTATCGTCGGCGAATAACGCTTCAAATTTGGAAACATTGGGTAAATCATTTACGTACAATAAAAATAGTATTGGTCCGAGAACAGAACCCTGGGGTACACCATATTTAACAGAATGAAAACTCGATGGTTTTTCATTGATTTTGGTACAGATTTTGCAGTTGTTAAGATAATCTTCAAAAAAACTGAGAATGGTACCTCGAAACCCATAATGGTGTAATTTTTTGAGAATGATGTCATAGTGCACTGAATCAAAAGCTCTCCTAAAATCTAGAAAAATTGATCAAGTTATTTTTTGTTATCTAAATTTTGAAGTAATTCATCATATATCAATGCAACTGCCATTTCTATCGTCTGGACTCTGGAGCGGTAGGCTATACCTGTATACCAGTAGGCTATACTGCTCAACTTTTACTCATTTAATGCAATGCATTAAATTAATGAACAAACAAAGTTAACGCATTGCGTTAAGTGCAACAAAAGTTAAGCAGTATACTGCCCCTGGTCTACTAGTATGAATTTGCTGAAATGAATTGAAATGTTGTGTGGTTTTATGGCACTTTATAACTGCTAAGGTCCATTAGCGCCAGGACTAAGTTTTGTCAATAATTCACTAACAAATTTTATTCTCTGTTTATTCCATTCTCTGCGCTACACTTAATTGCTGAGCGTTTAGCAAGTGTAACAGCAGATACCAGTTTTAAAGTCTTTGGTCTGACCCGACCGAGAATAGCACCCCTCTATCAAACTTCCCAAGCGAACGCTCTACTTTGCTAATTTTTGTTTTGAAATTACAAACTGATTACAGGTATTTACTACGGGAAAGTCCCTGTTTGCTTCATAATTTGTAAATAATTTTACATTTATTTCAAGGGTATAATTTTTATTTTTATTTATTTATTATTGGCATATTTATCCTCCTATCACGAGAAAGCAACGAAGCGCTGTACGAGCTCGCTTAGGAGTTTCCGGCCATCTGTCTACCACACTAAGATGGGGTAATTCCGTTAAGTGCCTTTTCCAACGGCACAGCAAGTAAACTTGCCGGTTTTCTCCACACTGTCCCTTAAATGCTGAACGTCAAGCAGGGAAGCTGTGAATACCAATTGTAAAGTCATTGGTTTGACTCGACTCGGAATCGAACCCCAAGTCTACCGATCCAGAAGCAGACGCTCCATACCACTCGGCCATCTGATCGGCTAATTGAAAGTTTGATAATTGATAATTGAAAGTTTTGTTTTTATTAATTATAACCCCTGCCCCGCTGTTGTTTCCATAATCCCTGCAGTTTTTGTTTTCCGCTTATATTAGTTTGCCCTGTTTTCATTTTCCATTTCTAATCACGATCTGGTGAAGAACAGTTGATTTGTCCGAAAACGTTCAGCGTATTTTATTTTCCGTAAGTTATTTTGTAAATAATGTGAATACATAATGTTAAATGTTCTCCGACTATTAGCTCTTGCTACCATTTAAATATATAATTGAAAGTAAACGGGTCGAGAGTCAGCAAAAGTTATTTTTTAAAGCGTGTTTACTGAAGTTATATTGTCAATTTAAATTTTCGTCAAATTATTATTTTTAAATAAAATTTTCTGAATGATAAACCTCCCCCAAAAAAGTATTGAATAGAGAAAACAGACTCTAGTATATTCTATGTTCTTGTCTTCAAAATTTTAATGTTTTAAAAAATCAAATCATCATTACACTCGACGTATTACTCCGAAATGTGTAACGAGTAGTGGGATCCATCTCCGCGGCTTAGCGCCTGGGCGGCGCAACTTCGAAGAAATATCGCAGCGATGGCGAGCGTTGGTGTTGTTGCTGCATACGATTTGACCAGATTCGGAAATCCAACCTCAGACCTTCAACAGCGATATCAATTTGATTTTTATTTCCAAACGCTAAAGCATTAAAAGTATACTCAAACGCCAAAAGTAAATATTGATAAGCAAAACGGAGTATACAGCAATGCGATAGGGAAGTTTTTAACGTCTGGGTTTGCAAAAAAATATAAATGAGTGGTTATTACAATTGTATGACACAATAGTGACTCATTTATTAAGCTTATTATTTGGATAATTTTCTTGATAGTGAGGTTTGATTAAGTCCTATTCAAACTATGATTCAAATTTCTATTCAAACTATGATTCAAATTATGTCGGCAGCGTGGCGTAGTGGTTCGGAGCGTCGTTTTTACGACGACCATGATCGCAAGGTTGATGGTTCACCTCCCAACCTAGTCTTGTTGTTGCGTCCTTGGATAAGATGCTTCACGATGATTATCTCTGCTTGGTGGAATCTGACAAGCAGCAAATTAATGAAGTCAGAAGAAAATTCAAGCGGAAAACTTGGAAACAAAGGCAACTCCTAAGCGAGTCTGGATTCGTCCTACGCATAGCGCCTCCGTCGCTTTCTCGTGATAGGAGGATAAAGATGAAGAAATCAAAATCAAATCAAAAATCTTCTAATTTTTTTAAAGTTTTTTCTGGTACCCTAGCAAATTGTCATAACAACGCCAACGCAGAGGAAAAAACTCATGCAGACTTTACCGAACCATACCGGTAACTGGTCGAAGAGAGTCTAGGTGAATTGCGACTAATAGACGTATGTCGCTACAACAACGAGTAGAAGTTCATATTAACAAGCAAACAATTTAATCTTTTGCTAGACTATTACCTGGTTACTCTTCAAAGTGCAGTAGACTTTATTGGTATCAGTAATAAGCTAGGCCTAGCGGTAGGGGAAGTGGGGTTTCATCTAGAGTAAGCCGTCCGCGTCTTCTGTTGCATTACCCGAAGTGGTTATTCTAGACACAGACGGCTTACCCTAGAGGAGACCCGGGGAAGTGTGGAACCTATTGGACAAATTTTACCTAATTATATTTTTTGTCCAACTGGTTGGACAATCTTGAATGCTTTTTAGTTTAAGCTGGACTTTGGTGTGTTTTTAACTTATCCTGCACTCACACGAAAAGATTTGAAATGCTATGGGTGATTTTATTTGCGATTGAAAAGTCTCACTTAAATGTCTGAACAATCCCCACCCATGGTAACCTTTTGTCCATAGGGTCGGAACCATTCTGAGAGCTGCAAATGTGACCTAAAGTAAGAGAAAACGTCTCATAAAGATCGTTGCTACAAATAGATAATGAACGAATGTGTATTAGGCTAACACGAATCAACTACGCATAATAAGCGATAACTACGGGAACATAATCTACGCACTGTAGTTAGCAAGATTGGCTTTGAACGTAAAAATCCTGCTCAGCCGCTTCGTTGTTGCGACTGAGACGAGTTGTGGCAAGGTTATTGCAACTTCATTCAATGCCTTTAGGACAGTGTCCGTGTAATTAAACATGTCCGATAGGTTCCGTCCAAAAGGTCCCCTGGTAGCCATTTTGAACTTCCTTCCCAAAATATTCTGGTTTAGAAATGTTCCCTAGATGCATACGGTACTCACTACCTTTAGTGAGCACAAGACTCAATTTGCTACCAGTGCAAACAAGATCCACTGCGTGCAAGCTTGCTAAAATCTCAAAATTATCCTGCCTAACTTTTTTTACTTTGAACCTAGAAAAACAGTTTTTTTGTTGTAGCCACCGCGCTTCTTGCTTCATCCTTACAGCTTACACAAACGTGTGATTTTACCACTAGTGGAACTTCACTGCTTTCACTAAAATGAAACTGCAAATTGATCTTGTCATCTTGGAAATATGCTGCTGTTCGATAGGTCCAATCGTCTGATATGTGCCACATTTCCCCTACTTGTAGTCTAGTCTCTACAATAACCAGACGTGGGCATATTTTCTGAATAGACTAAAGCGCAGCGCAAGAAAAACCACATTTTTTGAAAATATTGAAATGCAATGCAACTGGCGCAATCTGATTTTTTTGAGTGTCGAAGTGCAGCACAACTTTTGCAATTAATATTTTATGAAGATAAAAGCATAACGCAACTTTCGTATTCAAATTTTTTTGAACGCTGAAGTGCAGCACAACTGTCGCAATTTATTGTTTACAAAAATATAAGCGCAACGCAACTTTTACAATCATAGTATTGAGCATTGCAGCGCTGCAGAACTTTTGCCACGAAAACCTTAATAAACTTCAATGCAAAAATAATAAGCAATTTTCCTTGTAGGGTTGTGGGTGCTTTTACTGGGTCTCATCTGCAGTAAGTCGTTTGCGTCTAGAATAACTTGTCCATGTAAGGCAACGGAAGACCCAGACTGCTTACTCTAGATGAGACTCACTTTTACCTGCACAGTGTAAGTGGCAATGTGAGACTGATTGTTGTATTTTAGTACATAGTAGGTGTATCTATGGCATGGTTTGCTTGGGGCAAAAACATTGCAAGTGCTACCAGGTAGTGTTGCAATGAAAGAATTTCATTGCGGTAATTATTTGCAAACACAATAAATTTCAAATCAAACTGATAAAACTTATTTAAAAATTAGGGGTGATTGTCTTTTTAAACATTTGCAGTACAATTTTTTCTCGAATAAATCAATACGAACAATCTTCCCAAAAAATTCGGGGTCAAAGCTCAAACACTTTGTCCTTAAAAAAGCTGTTTTGGTGTTAAGGAGCGTTTACACCAAATACGGTATGATTTCTCGCAGGAAGGTAACAATTAGAGCGAAGGTAAGCTGAGAAACATTTGGAGGTTATATGAAATCAAGCTACGTCACTTTACACAGCATTCTAGGAAGTAATCACAAGGTGCTTTGCCGAACGGCCACTATAAAAGCAAACCATTTGGATTCGAATTCTGTGGAAAATATTTTTGTCAAGTGCTTACGTCAAAAATCGCAGGAAATTGTGTAGGACAACTAATCTGATGAAATTTGCCAATTTGCTGTTACTGTCAATTAATCTTCATTCAGTAAATGAATCGATATACCAGTAGGCCTATTATTAAAACAATCATTACTTTTTTTAACTTAAGCAGCTATTGTGCTTAGAAAGCATTACCAACTTTTTACAGTTCGCAGCACAAGAAAGCGCATGCTGTTGTGTTTTTTCAGTTCGCAACGCAATAAAGCGCAATCTGTTGCATTTTTTTTAAAATTTGCAATGCAATAAAACGTAAGCATCATTTACTTTATTTGAAGCGTAGCGCAAGTTACGCAACAACCAAAAATAATACGTTAAAGCGCTTCACAAGTTCGGCAATGGCGGAACTTGCGTAAGTTGTGCTTTGCACTTCAAATTGCAGAATATCCACCTCTGGCAATAACCCTAGATACCAGTATCAGCGTCTACTCAAAAATATGTGCATTTTTGCTCATACTGTGTAATACTATTTCAAGAATACATCTTAATTGCATACCTTGAGTGTACTGGTATATACTGTACTTAACATGTTCAGTTTAATTGGTTCTCAACCACGGATGTGGGCTTTCGGCATCAAAATTAAATCTGTGGTGTCCTGTGTCACAATAATTTTTGTAATTTATGTCATCAAAAAGTGATTATGAATTGGAAAGTTTGTGGATCTCCTGAACCATTTAAATTAGGCGTATGGACAGGGTAAATGTGAAGCTACAGTGTACACTAAGAGTACCATTGCTGTTTCCTTTCAGTCCTTAAAATTGGTTGTTTTATGATGTCACAACTCGCAAGTGCAACTATTTATACCGATACCTGTGCACTGACACCAGACCCACACTTTATCCATAGCTTAGTTAAACTATAATATTTTTACATTATTGTTGGTTTTTTGCTATGATGTAGAAAGCTTTGATACCAGTATTGAATCTTCATTGTCTTGTATAACTTCAAGGCCTTTGCAATGTCTGATCAGGTATGTTTTAATTTTAATAAAATAGGATTTTTTTATACTATTTTGTGCTTATAGACTAATTGCCCTGTCCCACATGTCCAATTTCTGTGGGCTTTAAATAGGCCCATGGTTTTTGGTTGGGGCTCATATGAATTAAGCCCCCTATTACAAAATGTCCACTTTATAGCAGGACTTCTCAGCTGACATTCAGACAGCGCATAACATGTCATTGTGTAAAGAAAGACACTTGCTTTGTTACAACATTTAAAATGGGCCCAGCAAGTAAGTACCGCTTTCAAGTGGACATTTTTTAAGTGGCAGCTTGATGTGAACAAACCCCTCTTGGTTTTAGTTTCTGCATCATTTTCGATTTATTGATGTCATAATGAAGATTGGTTATGACATCAAGAAATTCATTATGATGCAGCATCCAGAACCAAGAACTGTTGACCCGAAGTCCATGAAATTGAGCATGTGGACAGAATAACTCTGGCATATGCTCCTGATAACTTTTGTTGATGCAATGGTATGATATAATGTTGTGCAGAGGTTTGCATCTCAGTAATTTTTTTCAAGATGGTGATTGAATCTTTCAATACATATTAGACTATCTGTTGTATCTAGGATGAAAGACAGCTGATAATAAGCAATGTTGAAGTATGCAGCTGCAATTTTCCACTTAAACTTTTTAAATTCGGAAATAAGCAAAATTTGTCGAGAAAAAAGTCGGTTTTTTACGACAATTAATCGTTTTTAACGACATTCACATCACTAGCCGTCACATAAGCACAAGCATATCGCTTTTTCAGTATTTTTTAAATTTTAGCCTGAAATACCAGAAGGTAATGAGCCAGAAAAAACTGAGGAACAAGAACAAAAAACAGAAGTGGAAGAAAAAAGGGTCGATACTGTGGAAGAGCTAGGTTTGTGTTTAATTGAACGGTGTACAAACATATTGATATATTTGTTCTCTTGGCTATGAATATGCAACTAGTCAATACCTTTTTCACCATTTAGTTGTAGTCTTTGTTGAGGCATTATTGTTATATTTATCTCAAATTACTTACACTTTAGTTACTGCAACAGAAGCTGTGGAACCTGAAGCTGTGAAACCTGCTGAAGGAGGAGAAGCTACAGGTGAAGAGCCAATTGCTGAAGTCCATGCTCCTGCCACTGATGAATCAGGAGCTTCTCCACCTACGGCTGAAGAAACTCCTTCTCAAGAACCAAGCGCTGGTAAAATTTGTCAAAATGCGTCTCAATGCTTTTCAGCGTTTTTAAATCTCACTTTAACTTATTTTGGTTAGGTGTGCTTGTTCCTTTGTTTAGTTTTATATTTATCTTCTTATCGCAAAAAAAAGCGATCAAAGCGCTGTAACAAGCTCGCTTAGGAGTTACTGGACATCTGTCTACCACACTAAAATGGCAGAATCCCGCTAAGTGCCTTTTCCAACACCACAACAAATAAACTTGTCGGCTTGTTCTCCACATAGTCCCTTTAATGCTAAGCGTCCGGCAGGAAAGCTGCTGCAAATACCAAAAAGTCATTGGTCTGACCCGATTCTAGAGTGAAACCCGAGTCTACAGCTCCAGAGGCAGACGCTTGTCAGTGGTCTGACCCAATTCTAGAATCAAACCCGAGTCTACAGCTCCAGAGGCAGACGCTTGTCAGTGGTCTGACCCAATTCTAGAATCAAACCCGAGTCTACAGCTCCAGAGGCAGACACTTTTACCACTCGGCCATTTGAGATGTATGTGATTGATGTTTGTTACTTCAGAAAAATAAAATTCAGTCATTGAAAACTCACTAAAAGTTGGTATATTTGAAGTTAGAATTAACAGGCGACTATATAAAAACCGATTCTGTTTCCAAGTTACTCTTATGGTTTTAGTAAAACATGATCGCTTCTAACGCATTGTTCTGTAAATTAAATTTTTTTTTGTGTGTTTTATCATATTTTGCTGCTTTGCTTTTTTTAGTAGTTTTGATCGACATTTTTCTATAAAGTTGTTACTGGTGATACTATTATTTTAAATGTTATTATTCGACTTTTTGTAGAGCCAACTGAAATTCCTGCTAGTGGCCAAGCTGAGCAAGTTGCAGATAAACCAGAAGTGATTGTCACGTAAGTACTAAAATTGCATGTGTGATGCTTTTTGAACCATTACTGCAAAACTGCTATATACCACCTGAAGAGCCGACAGCGATGAAACAGCCTGTTGTTGTTTTATAGTCCTTTTACTTCAATGCGAAAAAGCTGTAGCTAAATGGTTATCTAGCACTCTGCCAGAGGATATTGAGCCTGACTTTAACTTGTTGATTTATGCATTTTGTATTCGTATTTAGTCTCATATTTATCCTTTTGTCACGAGAAAGTGATCAAAGCGCTATACGAGCTCGCTTAAGAGTTGCCTGCCATTTGTCTACCACACCAAGATGGGAGAATCCCGCTGAGTGCTTTTCCCAACGGCACAACAAGCAAACTTGCCAGCTTGTTTCTCCACACTGTCCCTCTTTAATGCTGAGCGTCAAGCAGGGAAGCTGTGAATACCAATTTTCAAGTCATTCGCTTGACCGGACTCGGAATCAAACTCGAGTTTACTGCTCCAGACACGCTCTTACTCCTTGGCCTATGCTGTTACACGTACCTATAAATTTCTATTTCTTCAGTTATCAAACCATGCAAGTCTAATGAGTTTTGTATGATTTTGGTTGAGACTAGACCACCATGATTATCTCACTGTCCTTGTAATTTACGAAACACTAATGATATTTTTTCCTGATACGATTACTTTATGACGTTACTAACACTAGAGTTTACATAGCTATATTTCCTCTTTTACTACGTTTGGTCATGTTTAATCAAAGAATGCATGAGCTGTGCACAGAACCAGTCCAACCTGAGACTGTCATGTAGTTGCTGCTTGGGTAGGTTATTTTCAAATTAATGAGCTGATAATACAACAGTAATTGAGGGAGACTGCGAAGTGAGCTTGCGCTCGTCAAGTCAGCAACCACCTGGTGCATATATCAAGTGCGATCTCACGTAGAATCTGCCATCTGTGCGCGTTACCGCTAGGCGACGTCGCTGACAAGGCGCTTGTTGATATTTTGACGCTCAGTTTCTTTGTCGTTTCAGAGAGAGTGGAGATGCAGAAGTTAAAGAGGAAAAGGAAACAGTGGATGCAACCCAACAGAATGCAGCGGCTGAAGAAGGTATGCTTTTTAAAAATATGATACCGTATTGTGACAAAACGATCTGTTTTATTGTAACTACTAGTAAAGTGCTCCACTGCAATTGAAAACTGTTCAAAGAGTGCAATTCCAAAACGAAAGCTTGCTTAAAGAAACAAACTAATTTGCTAACCGGCGCTATAAATTTAAAAACCTTCAGGCTTCGCTCTAGTAGGTGCAGCGGCCGTGCTAATTCTTTAACCTTTTCTTCACCTGTTTCTTTGTTTAACCTTTATTGACTGTTATGAGCACGTCTAACGCATATCGTTTTGTCGCTGTTTCCGTATTTCTTGTCTCGCTGTGGTTTGTGTTATCGATGTTCGTTATTTCATGGTCGAAAATATGAATTCACTATTATTACTACTATTACTAGTTGGACTGGAAAGGTGACTTGCTTGCAGAACTGCTTTATAATGTGGCGCACCGATCAAACTTATGTGATCAAAATACTTTATGCTTTGTCATAAAGCTTTGATTTTTAACTCATAGATCATCGAATTATTTTTTGCTTGTGGGAAATTGCTTGCTGACGCGCTGAACGTATGTAGAGAATGTAGACTCAGCTGAGTGGCTCTTGTGCTACTGTATCGACTAAACCACTACTTATGAGTTGATGCAAAATTTGAACTTTTCAATGATGATTTATTCCAAACTCTAGCTGCTGAACTACCACCTGTGATGGAGATCCAAGTGGCGACTCCTGCTCCTGGGGAAGAGGAGGAAGTTCTGTTGGAGGTGCAGGGAAGTCCCCATGATGATGCAATACCCCTTCAAGTGGAAGGCGACTTACCCCAACCCGGAACTCCAGAGAGAATAGGTTGGTTGGTTCACGATAATTATATCGGAAATATTAAACTTGCCACTGGCCGGTTAGCTCAGTTGTGCATTGCTATCGGTGCGGAGGTCTGGGGTTCGATTCCCGGGCTGGTCAAAAATTGGCCACCAACGACTCTCCACCGCTGCGACGTTTTTTCTGAGTTGCGTTACCCTGGCGTTGAGCCGCAAAGATGCATCCCACCACTCGTTCCACGCTTCGGCGTAATACCGCGAGTTTAAGGAAAATTTAATTTTGATATTAAACTAGCCATGTTTGCAATATCGTAGTTAAGATCGGAAAACGTGATTGCTTTGCTGTGGTCAGACTAAGTTCGACGATATGTCAACTTCGATCTTAACCGGTCTGGGAGAAAACTTGGACCCCGATATTCTTTGACTACGCATCAGGATGTAAAAGCGGTTGTCGAAATAGCCGCGTTCCTCGCCATTCGGCAATGCCACGACGATTGTAATGATGTCTGGCATGGTTGTTAAAGGCATTGCCGTCGATGCTTGAGATCTGGGGTTCGATTCCCAAACCGGTAAGTTGGACACAGCGTCGTCACCGGCTCGCCACCGTTGCGGCGTTTCTTCGAAGCTGTGTTGCCCAGGCGCTAAGCCGCGGAGATGCGCTTCGCCACTCATTACACGTAGCATTTCACGTCGTTGTGTCGTGCCGCGCGTTGCTTTGCCGCCTGCCGCGTGTCCGTAAACGCGCTTTTGCACACAATGCTCCACAAATTGAGCTTCCTTACTTGAAATATTGTGCTGATGATTATAGGAAGCGAGTTGGATGAAGAGGAGTTGATTGTGGAGGAAGAAAGCCCTCGATACAACCGTGAGGAACTGGTGCAGCAGTATCAGGTGATTAAACAAACGTGACCAATTTTACTGAGCACTGAGCACTTTACTGTCCACATGTCTAATTTTAGTGAGCAAAAGCCACAAGCTTTCTGCATCACAATCAAATTTTTGATGTCATAATTGAAAAACGTGATTGACATCAAAAATTTGATTATGATGCGGAAAACCCGTGGGCTGATTTGGATGCGGAAAGCCTGAAAATTGAACTTGTGGACAAGGTAATTATGACACGTTTGATTGTTTTCTTCATATTTTGAAGTCATCAGAAGCAGTAAATACGGGAAAAGTGTTTGTAAAATTTTAGGAGCAGCAAAATCATTACAACCACCTTGTTTGCCAGGGCCAACTGTCAAATCAATGGACAAGAATGAAACTAATTTAGTAGAAAACATGCTCCCAGAATAATTGAAAACATTTTTTATTACTTAACGTTTCAACATGTTGCTCAGTGTCAAAAGTAAAATGAGAGAGAGAGCAGCTTACGATATCCAAACAAAAGATGCATTTACAATTGATACATCATTTTGAAACGTTTTGAACATCCTAAAACGTCGAGTAATAAAAAAATGTTCTCAATTATTCTGGCTACATGTTTTCTACTAAAGCAAGTAAGAAGTTTGCTGCATTATGCTGCGAAGATTAATTTGGTTTTGGCTGATACCATGATAGCATATAGCGGCTTCTCAAGCTGATTAATTATCGCGGAACATTTCTTTCGCAAAGTTTTTGATGATAAAATGGTCTCTTGAGCACGATGACGTGTATTACAGGGTTGCCGATTCTTTCTAGCCAAAAAAGGGGTTTGAAAACCCCGCAAACATTGGGGATAATATGAGGCAATGACTAAAGAGCACGGTAATGTTCTGCATAAATTATGAATATATATTTCGAGATTTTTCCTCAAGTTCAATTTTATGCTGAGTCATTGATTTTTAGGCGGCGATGCAAGAACGAGAACAGCTGACTCAGCAAAACCGAGCATTGCAACACAAGCTTTCAGAATATTTCCGCAAAAAGAAAACAGATGACACAAGGCAGGAAATTGAAAAAACTGCCGCTGATCAAGAACAAAGGTAACAGTTGATTGCTTTCAGCGGCAACCTGTTTAAAGCTAGACGTGGTCAGCGGTAATTTCAGGGGCTAATAACAATAACAGCTTAGATGGCCGAGTGTTTAAAGCGGCCGCCTTTTGAGCTGTAGACTCGGGTTTGATTCCGAATTGGGTCAAAACAAATGACTTCAAAAATTGGTATTCGCAGCTTCCCTGCTTGACGCTCAGCATTAAAGGGACAGTGTGGAGAACAAGCGGCAAGTTTACTGGTGCCATTGAGAAAAGCACTTGGTGGGATTACCTCATCTTTTCGTGGTAAAAAGATTGCCGGCAGTTGCTAAGCGAGCTGGTTATGGCATTGATTTCTTTCTCGTGATAGGAGGATAAATAATTTAGATATGCAACGTAATTAATGGGTCAAAGATTGCGGGACGGAGTTTTCTAGAATGTTTTTGACACGCTTCAGATTAGGCTTTGTTGAAAAAGGCGCCAGTCTCTCTCTCCTTGGCTGTGCCTCTGATAGGGATGTCCATTTCAGAATATCGATTCCTGCGGAACCGGTTCTTGTTTTGAACCGGTTCCGTTTTTAGGGTTCGGTTTAACTGGGAAGAAAAATTGCGCGTGGTAAAATCTTTTTAGACGTTGCGCATAAACGCAAGTGCGCGCTCGGCCTCGCGTGTGTATGATCATGCGGTGTTCGTGCAGAAATATTTGAATAGATTTTGATATTACTTGTACTGTTATTTTGCTGATTTAAGGACATTTAGATGGTTTTTCGTTCTTAAATTCATTCTGCATCGTTTTTTTTTTTAAGTCACTTGAATGAAATGATTATTATCAGTCCCCCTAGAATCTGAAAAATGATAGACGAAAAAAACTTTTTGTTTAATTTTTTTGACGTTTGGTTTTTTTAGGTACATGAAATACATGAGCAACCTCGAGGAATTACGTCAGCAACAAACTGCTGAGAGTGAGAGTTACCAGGAGCAATTAGGAGAAATGAAAGAAAGAAAGGCGGAGAAACAGGAGAAAGTGGAAGAGGAGTGGAATAAGGCGGTGGAGTTCAAGCGCAATGTGGCACTGAGTGCTATTAATAGTCGCACAGGAAGGCCCATTCCCCCCAAAGTGAGTGTAATTTGTAGTTCGTGGTGATTGGTTAACTTGGAAAAAACGAAAATATTCCATAGATAATACCGCTCAGATGGTCAAGTGATAAGAGTATCTGCCTCTAGACTCTGGAGATGTAGACTCGGGTTTGATTCCGAGTCGGGTCGAATCAATGACTTTAAAATTGATATTCACAGCTTCCCTGCTTGACGCACAGCATTAATCGGACAGTGTGGAGAACAAGCCGGCAAGTTTACTTGTTGTGTTGTTGGGAAAGGTACTTAGCGGGATTCCGTCATCCTGGCGTGGTAGACAGATGGTTAGAAAGTGCTAATTGAGCTCGTTTAAAGCGCAATGATCGCTTTCTCGTGGTAGGAGGATAAATACTCAACCTATTGCAAAGAATAATTCGTACGTTGTTTGAAAGTTTGTTCATTAGTTACTGCACAATAAACACAAGACCCTAATTTAAAGACGAAATAGCTGTAACGAAATCAAAACTGGCCAGTTAGCTTAGTGGATAACAACATCGCTGTCAATTCGAGAGGGTTCGATCCCCGGTTCGGTCCAGGCGGACGCAGAGTCGCCAACTACTCGTCACTGCTACGATGTTTTTTCGGAGTTGTGTTGCCCAGGTGCGAAGATAGGCCCCGACACTCTTGACTTGTTTTTCACCAAATCAAGATAAGCATCCATGGCAGCAACGGTGTGACTACGACGAAACATAAGTGTCTAATCAAGTAGTCCCTTTGAGTTTTGTTTTATTATCTTCCCTGTTTGATCCCTTAAGATTTTTCGTTTATTTTTTGTGGTTACCAATGAAGACATAACTGCTAAAGACAGTGAAACCTGTTCGACCGCATGGCTATCATCAGTGTGACTGTCCGGTTGGTGTAGTGCTTAAAGACATCGCTATCGACGCGGTAGTTCTTGTGAGTTCGATTTCCGGGCTGGTCAGATCAGACACAGTGTCGCCATCGCTGCAACGTTTCTGTGTTGCCAGGGGCGCACCCACCAAATTTCAAAGGAGGGGTTCTACAAAAATCCTCAAACCCGCACTCAGGAGTGGATCCAGAAATATTTGGTGGGGGGGATGAAATTTTGAATTAGGTTGAGTGTTAACTCAATACAAAGACGTTAAACCCAAAAAAGGTGTGAAAAGCCCTTTAAAAAGTTTTCATATCTGCAACGTATTCAAGAAATTTTTTCAGGGAAGGGGGGCCGCAAAATTTGCCGTATTTTCAAGTGTGTTTTTATTTCGGACAGAATTATTTTGAAGAGTATTGAAAATAAAAAAAGGCTCTAGGGGGGTACGGGGGCATGCTTCCCCGGAAAATTTTTGAAATTTTACATACAGCAGTGGCCATTTTGACACTTTTTGACCATTTCTTAGGCAAATTTTGTTTAAATTTTTTACCCCTAATTCTGAGTGTTCACCAAATATGATGCATTTTGTTCGTACATTTTTGAATATACGTGCTTACGGCGTAAGGTTTATTGTTATTGAAAAGGTTCGAAATTATGGAAAAATGCTATGCATCTCCCACATCTCTACTGGATCTGTCTCTGCCCACACGGATAACAATGTCTCTTAACACTACTCCAACCAGCCGATTTGGCTTCAGTATGATGTGAGGCAAATTCTGTCACAGCTGTTTTGAAGTAACACCACGTACTGCACTTGGACATTTCACTTTAAAAACAAGTGTTCGGTTTCAAAAAGGGGGGGGGGTTCGACCCCCGAAACTCCCCCTGGGTGCGCCACTGTGTGTGCCCAGGCGTTTAGGCGTGGAGATGGAGCCCGCCACCCGTTACATGCTTCGGCGTATTACCGCAAGTATAATGACGGTTTTTTCCTGTGCGATAGGTGTGAACGACTTGTACTCAAGGCGGTATCTTGTATATTTTGAGTAGGATTTTTACGGAACAAATTTTTATAGGACATAGAAATGTATGAAGCCAACGAAAGGAAAAAAGAATTAGAAGTTTCTCAAGTTCGCTTGGAATATATCAAGTTAAAAAACCGATTGAAGAAACAAGAATTACAACTGAAGCAAAAAGTAAGTGCCTAAGGCCGGAGTATTGTCAAGAAAAATGTGAGATACGTGTTCAAACCACAGAAAACAACTGTTTTGACCCCAAAAGCGACTGTTCGGGCGCCAAAACGCCCTAATTCGTGTATATCATAGTCAGTGTGCGATGGTTTCTTTGCTTATGTTTGTCCTGCGAAACTTCAAAACTGTATCGAAATCGATTTTCAATTGATATTATTGTTTTGTTGAATATTTTCACTGCTGTACTTTTAACTTTTTCGTTTTTTCCAGGAAGAACTGGCTGAAGGTTTGCATCTAATTGATTTTGAACAGCTTAAGATTGAAAACCAAACTTACAACGAGAAAATTGAAGAACGAAATGAAGTAAGAAATATGAAGTTTTGATTGCACCATGTTGCTATAGTTAAATAGTGGTGCCAGTCAATGGTCAAATTTTCATAATACTCGCGGTATTACGCCCAAGCGTGCAGCGAGTAACGGCGCCCATTTCCGCATTGTTAATTGCTTATGAAAATCAATGAGCGGAGAGCCGTGTGCGCTGTGACGACAGAGCTGTTATCTTTGTACTTGAATTTTAAAATTTTTAGGAATTACTCAAACTCCGAAAGAAGATAACCAACACTGTGCAAGTGCTGACCCACTTGAAGGAAAAGTTGCAGTTTGTTCAAGCTGAGAATACTGTGAAGAAAGAACAGCTGGCGGTCGTGGAAAAAGAAGTGGCACAGGTGCGATGCCGGGGGTAATACCTGTTAGATAACAGTGAATGTAGGGCTGGAGCAATGCTTTCAAACTCACACAAAAATAGTCTCTTCAACTGTGCAACTAATACTCGACAAGATACAATTTTTCAAACTCAACTACCTTTGATTTAAAATAGACTATTCAAAAAAATCTAAAAAATTATACCTTCATTATACTCGTGGTGTTACAGCGAAATGTGTAACGAATGGCGGGGTCCATCTCCGCGGCTTAGCGCCTGGGCGGCACAGCTTTGAAGGAACGCTACAGCGGTGGCGAGCCGTTGGCGACACTGTGTCCTATTTGACCGACCCGGGAATCGAAACCAGACCTTCCGCATCGATAGCGATGTTATTAACAATGCCTCATAATTCACCTGTCCAATCTTGTGGGTATGAACCTGTTTCGAGCTCCCAGCTCTCATCAGTGTTTTCTTTACACAACTGCTTTAGTTTGAATGGAACTCAGTCAATTGACGTTCCATTTTTTAATAGTAGATAGTGTTTTACTTACAAATCAATTCATTAGTGTTACATAAATTCTGGTGATTTTTGTCAATAAAGCCGTTGCATCGTAACAAAGTAACAAGCAATCAGCATTTATCGAAGTTGGATTGAGATTTGATCTCTGGATTGTGGTTCGATTCCCGCGTCGTATTTTCGCCAGTACCTATTAAAAATTTGTTTTAGAAACGAGATATTTTGTCAAGAACAAAGCAAGCACGTGATCGATTACGTCACGAAAACAACAAATTCCAACAAAAATGTGGATTATTGGGAAACACGGATCTTCTGAAAGATTTTGAGGTAATTGTTGTGTCATTATGACAAATTGTGTCGCAAAAAGTTGAAATGGGGATTTGTTTGAAAAATTCACTTGGGGCCCAAACTACAAATTTTGAATAGACTCGAAGGAGCAACTTAGTAAATTGGGCAAGTCTTCTTGTTTGCTTTCAATGGCGTACAATGGACAGAACAACAGCGTCGTATGTGGCCCTGGTGTCCTGCCACTGCGAATGAAAGACCACATACGACGCTGTTGTTTACAATGAATACATGGGAGGGCACCAGAGGAATCTCCCCCCTTTTGACGAAGCCTGGTCTGAAGCGTGTTTAAAACGCTCTGATAAAATACCAAAATCTTTGGAATATTGTAATTAGATTCCTCCTCTAAATTTTCCGCTATCGAAGCCCTTGTTCAATCGGGTTTAGAATTCACGGCTTTGCACTCAATGCTTGAGCTAAATGCACGCAGCTATTTGATTGAATTTGAAACGAAGACCAGAAAATTGTCAAGTGCTTGTTTTTTTTAGAAACGATGTGATTTTCTTTTACGTTATTATGGATTCGAATTTTTGATTTCGGACTCAAATCGGATCCCTTACACTTTAAAAAACACTGATTAAAATGTGTTGCTGTGTGTAATCTTGTCGTGTTCTTGATTTAGGTGAGCACGGACGAAGCATCTGAGCTGACTCACAGACTCGACCTTCTTAAGCGGACTCATGCAGAGCTGACTCTGAGTTTGAGTGGAATTAAGAAGAAAATCGAACTGACAAAAGGCGAACAACAATCATAACAACCAGTGTTTCTTTAAGGCGTATGGAGGAACCGAAATGGTTTTTCAAAATTGTCCAACCTTTCACTCAAAATCTGTTCCTACAATAGCGTAAAAAGCTGTGTTTTACGTTAAAAATTGCTTTATGGTTCCTCAATCCAACCTTTAAAAAACACTGGTAACAACTCGCTTGTTTCCAACATTTTTTTACTTCAATTTTCTATTTTTGATGTGAAAAACTAAAATTTTCTAAGTGGGCATGCGTTCGTCTAGTTTTGAAAAGATGGCAGATCCCCAATGAAAAAATTCAACATTATTAAAGCACAATTGCATAAAAAAAACTTTTTTCTCGCATAGCCTAGACGCAAAACAATGTTCAAGCTGCATTAGTAGGCCTACTTTTAAGGAGACAAAACTGCAAAATCAACATTTGCTCCTTTGTTAGTCCCCAAAAAATTGATTTGTTCCCACGTTGTTGGCCCAGTCTTTTATTTATAGAGTTTGACCCAGTGCGCGAATTTTATCTGATTTTCGTAAAGATTTTGTGTTTTTCGCAGATTTTTTAATAAACGTTTATATTTCTGTTTGTGATTGCGAATAGTTGGTAAGTTTATAACTGTTTTACGCATCTACAAAAGGTATTGGAACCTTTTACTCTACGTTGAACGCATGAGTTACTCATGGCCTGGCAAAGTTACAGTAGATCCTACATAAAATTAAGATTGTTAACCTTTGCTGTTAGACCTGCCTACCAGTTTCTCAATTTGGGGATGAAATTTGTCAAAAAGTTGAACTCGGTTTAAGTCCCATCCGTTTTAAAAAATAAATAAATAAAACGAAGTTGCAAATAATCCTACTGCATACATCAAAAAACGTAGCAAAAAAATGATGCATTTATTCAGTTACGGCGTCAAAATGTATCAAAAACGGACGATTACGTAAAATGTGAAAATCTACCATTATAGTGCAACCTACTCTTCTAAATGAGCGGAAGTAATATATATTTCATTGAAGAGCAAGATTATTTACGCATTAGGCCCTACTGAATTTCCTGTAGCAAGGTTCTTTTTTGTGAATAGCCTATATGTATGGCTTGATCAACACTGAATTCCTCTTAAATCTGTGGCAAGTCAGTTTAAAAAGGTGACGTTTCGCAGCACCAAAGATGATCTTCATCAGGTTTAGTCTGGTTATAATTGGCTTTTCAATTGCAAGTGGATTTTTTCATGAAGAAGTAGACAGTAAATCACCGAATGAAAATACAGCAATTGCTGAAGGTGAAAACTTACGGTAAGTTTTTTCAATGACCGACTTGAAAAGCATTATGGACAAACAAACCAAATTTTTTATGAAAAAATATATAATGTTAAATTTTGTGTCGCAAGACATCAGCTGTAACTAGTTCAGTTCAAAAAAGAACGCTGGTGGTCGAATCTAAATACGAGTCAGTACTGGTACACCAAAAATAAACATTTACTGCGTCGACGATATTGACCAGTTATTACATTAGTGATTTCATTTTTTTGGTTCTTCGTAGATTTTCTGCGTCATATTTAATGTTTAGATGTCATAATTAAACCAAGTGATCATGAATTCAAAAATTTGATAACGATGCAGAAAGCCCATGGATTTTGAAACCAATTAAGCTGGTTATGTGGACAGGGGAGCCTGTCCATGAGCTTGGTGTGGCGCTGCTCAATTGTACGAGGAGAACAAACGAAAAGTCGAAAAGAACAAATTTTTGCGAAAGGCACGTGACAAAACACTCTTTACATTTCTGAGTTAAGCTTTTAATAGCTTTACAAATGTTGATAAGGAACAGATCCAGGATTTCCGCTTGGGGCGAGGGGCACAATTGACTTTTGCGATCGCAGCCCCTCTGAATTTACACCTGGGAATAATCAAAAATCCTGATTTACACTTGGGACTTCGATATTCTTCTGACTAGCTTTATTCGTGTTACTAGCTGAAGGGTTAAGTACCAATATTTTTATTAATGCAGCGCTCAAGCCTCTTTTGATGCTAGTGGAGATGAGCTTGAGTATGATGACGTCACGGGCAAAACTGCAGAGAAGGACTCGATTCACGCGGCAATGACGTCACTAGCTCTAAATGCTGAATGTCAAGAAGATCTTTTGGATTTGATCGAAAAGAGTTTTGTGACGTTTCAAGAAGATTTAGAAAACGAGTGTGTCGATCAAGCTGAATTGAAAAAACAACTCCAACAAGAGAGAGAGGTGCTGGTGCAGCTGAATTCTGATGTAACATCATTGTATTATCAGCGTTGAGAAGCGTTTTTAACCAAGTTTGAGTTTGCAGCTCCATGTGCTATGCGTTCAGAATTTTGCAAATTACGATTACGCAGCACTTTTGTACGTTTATCCGTAAGACGGCAGCGTGGCGTTTGGCTGTAGCATTGCTTTTACGACGACCGTGATGGCAAGGTTGATGGTTCCACATCTACCCTGCAAGTCTTCGGCGTTGCGTCCTTATATAGGATGTTTCTCGATAATTTGTTATAGGTAGAATCTAGGAAGCCGCAAAAGTCGGAAGCAAAACTCAACCTGAAACCTCTGAAACAAAGGCAACTCCTAAGCGAGTCTGAAGTCGTCCTACGTATAGCGGCTCCGTTGCTTTCTCGTAATTAAAGATAAAAATATAGAAATCGAAAACAAAAAACTGATAAATGCATTAGTTTTGAGTGTACGCAGGCGGTAACGGTATCTAGCGCTGATATCAAGCAACTTCCAAAGCAATATTGACCTCTTCTGAGTTAGTGGCAGTCTTTACTTTGAATAAAAAATAATCTCGTTGCTTGATTGTTATTGTCCTAAGACCCAAAACCAATTAAATCCGAAACTTATTTTTTATTTACAGGAATCCAATCAGCGACTTCTTCGTTTCTTTTTCTTGGTCCTGATGCTTTTCTTCATCTCTGGTTCTTTGTCCATCTACGCCATCGTGGAAAGTCGACGGAAGAGTTTAAGTCGAAGTTTGTCAAAGAAAGCAGTTTTCCGATACAAGAAATCGTTTGTGAATGAATCTGATGCGACACCTAGCGATCAATATCAGGAAACGGATTCAACATTTCAATTTGACAAAACTTCTTTCAACTCAAACACATTCAAGTTTCGCAGCAGCGGCGACCAGTCCTACACCGTTGCTGTGTAGAGTGTGTTATTCACTGTTGTGCGTAATATGATGTCTATGCTTATGCACCGTTTCTACCCCACTTGGTCGTGCATGGGCGTCGGCATAATGGATCAGAGCTTCACCGAACGTCGGGCTCCGTTAATATTCGCGTATTTAAACACGTGTAATGCGTTTTATAAGAGGGATTTTGCTACGTATATGTTGTGGACTTGTGGACAAATGTCTTATGGAAAAATATCATGGTTATCTATTTCCCTTGGTTGTTTTTATGCCGACGCCCTGCCGGTACATTTGTATTGAACTAATGAAATGTTTATTAAACCGTTTCGCAGCATTTACCGTAAAGCAAAGTTAATAAATAATGATTAAACTTTAAATTTTACCAAAAATCCCCTGTCAAATTCATGGAATACACTATTTTATAAAAGATAGGGCCTACCGGTAGCAATTTTTAATTTTTTTGCTCAAGAATTAAGTAAAATTAGAGTATAATTAGTAAAATTAGACTTACTATGATTCGAAAAGTTTTGCCGCCGAGGAACCTTTTTCCATCTTATTATTTAACAGTGCTAATGGAAACTTACGTAAATTGATAACTGCGGACAGTGAACACTGTTTCGAGTTTCGACCTTCGGGATTCATCAGTGCTTTTGGTGTGAACGACGCTTACTCAAGGGCCGAGGCAATGTATAGGCATGTGTCTGAGAAGGATTTTTGCGTGTGGTTTGTAACTATACCAGTTGTAAGAACCCACAAAAACCCTTTCTACCAAACCCGTTCCTATTTACTGCATTATGTACGCATGCTTGCGCTTTTGCGTTACTGTAAATTGCCTGTTCAAGTGTTCATTGCTTGTACTTGACCTTATGTGCTAAAGTCGTCTAAGGTCTTGCTGTGTTTGGCATGCTGGAAAATAAGCCTTATTAATATTCTGTATTTTAATGATTTAACAAGATAGCTGAATCAGGTCAAAATACGTTCGAGTCATCTTTAAAAAAGATTAACCTTGAGTTATTCGCGAGACAGCGATACAAATAAGGTAGCAATTATTTCAATCCAACTTTGCATCAAGTGAAGAAAGGTAAAGGTGTTGACAGGTCTAAGATGATTTCAGAAGTATATAACCAGAAGAGCAGCAGCTGTGGCTATTTCTTTAAAGTTTGAGAGAGTTAGAGCAGTAGAAGAGCGAGTAATAAAAGATGTCGGACTCTGAAGAAGATCAAACTGCTCTAGTTTGCGACAATGGGTCCGGATTGGTAAAATCCGGATTTGCAGGAGACGATGCTCCAAGAGCTGTCTTCCCTTCCATCGTGGGAAGACCGAGACATCAGGTGAGGCGTATTGGAATATGATTAATCTTACGTTTGGCAAGTTATGCCTTCAAGATTAGATATAATGCAGCAGCAGTCAATATGTTAATAATGGAAAATGGCTAATCAAAGAGAAGTCTCTATCGAAGCTTTAATTAAGCCTTCAAGAATTTCTTTAATATAAAATTTTTAGGTGTTCTTTGAAGAACTTTGTTGATGTAAAATTTTAGGTGTTCAGGAATTATGGAGCTAATACCGGAGGTAAAACAATTGCCCTGACCACATGTCCAATTTTAGTGAGCTTCATGCCCCCGGTTCTTGGTTCTAGTTTGTACATCATAATCAATTTCTTGATGTCATAATCACTTTTTTTTAACTATACGTCAAACAATTAGTAGAAACTAGAACCAAGGGCCGCGGGAATAAAGACTACGAAAATTGGACATGTGGACAGGGTAAAAAAAAAACCCGCGTGCCTTAAACTTATCAAGAAAAGAGGCTTGATAAAAGTATTGCTTCAGAACTGGAGCGTATTTAGGGGGGAAGGGACATTGTGCCATGGCCCCCCCTTTTGACTTTGCCTTTATTTAAAAAGAACAAAACTAATGGTGCCGATTGACTGAAATATGCCAGACTCTTTTGATGGTTTCTGTAGCTTGTGTCAGGGGTGGGTCCAGGGGGATAGGATGAGGGGTATGCATCCTCCCGCCAGCCATTTTTTAAAATGTTTTTGATGTATACAATTTTTTCATAATTTCGAACCTCTTTGATAGCGATAAGCGTTGCACCTTAAACGCGCATAAATCAAAAAATGCGAACAAAATGCATCATACTCGGCGAAGAACTCAAAATTAGGGTCAAACAATTTAAACAAAATTTGCCTGAAAATTATTAAAAAACACTAAAATATCCATTACAGCAGCGGTTTCCAACCTTTTTTTCTTCATTACCCACATTTGATGTGAATAATCCTCGATTAGGCCCCTACCCCCAACAATTTTTTTACTGAAACTTTCCTCAGTTAAATCAATCAATGACGAGCAAAAATAAGATATTCACGTCTTCAGATGTCCTGTATTCCAATGAAAACGTCGGTGAAGAGCAAAAAAAAAAAAAAATGAAAAAAAAGTCTTCCCGTCACCAAATGCACTGTATTCCAGTGCTGGGGACGGTGTTATTTTTCAGGAAGTCTTTAATTCCCCACCTGAAAATCAAACCCATCGGTTGGGAATCCGTGCCCTACTAGAGCATGTAACTTTTCAAAAATTTTTCCGGGGGAGCATGCCCCCGGACCTCTCTAGAGCTTTTCTTGTTTCTCAATCAGCTTCAAATTTGTTCTGCCGAAAAAAAAACTCTTTAAAAAAATATGGAAATTAGGCCCTCCCCCCTTTTAAATTTCTAGCTACGCCAATGCTTCAGAATATCTGAACATTCTGAATTCAGCGATAAAGACCTTAAGTTCCCTCCGTAAATATTCTGTTATGAGTGTTAAAGCATCAGTACTTTAATACTTCTGTTTACTCATCGATATATCAAACGCATTAAATGTCATCAAAACTGCAAGATTATCAGAATAAGCATCGATTTTTGCCCCCGCCCCCACTAAAAAATTTATGGACCCGCTCCTGACTGAAAGCATTTTTATGATTAAACTGTTATTCTTAAAAGTAAGAAGAAAGTTTAAATGCGAAAGAAGAAAAAAAAAAAAAGATTATAAAAGGGCGAAACTAACAGAAAGTTAAAAGGACACTAATTAGATGAAGCTACGGAAAAAATTTAAATTGATTTTGTTGATATTATTTTTAGGGAGTGATGGTGGGTATGGGCCAAAAAGACAGCTACGTTGGGGATGAGGCCCAAAGCAAACGAGGTATTCTTACTTTGAAATACCCCATTGAGCACGGTATCATTACAAATTGGGATGACATGGAAAAAATTTGGCATCATACTTTCTATAATGAACTCCGCGTTGCTCCGGAAGAACATCCGACTCTTCTTACGGAGGCGCCGTTGAACCCGAAAGCAAACAGAGAGAAGATGACACAAATCATGTTCGAGACGTTTAATGTCCCAGCAATGTACGTCGCCATTCAAGCGGTGCTCTCACTCTACGCTTCAGGAAGAACAACAGGTAAAATATGCAATAAATCTACGAAAATAAGTTAAGGAGGAAAAATAACGCCACAATAATCCTTGCAGCTGAAAACAATTCAACAACATAACTTAGATTCAGCCGTCGTCTTGCTTACACCGCTGGTGATGACAGCTGAAAACATGTTGTCGAAACATTCTGTTTTAAGAATTATTTCCATGATTTCCTCCGATACACGTGTAAAGCCGTTAAGATTCTCCTAGAAAATTTGTCCTTATTTTAGGAAAAGTTCTTTCACCTCTTTTCCCCAAAAAATTCTTTTGTTTTCCTGATAATATCCGTCGCTTTCCAGTTATTGCTTTGAGCATTTTTCTAGCAGGATCAAGGATTATTAAAACTCTTATTGTTAAAATTTTCTTTTAGGTATTGTTTTGGATTCAGGGGATGGTGTATCCCATAATGTTCCAATATACGAAGGTTACGCGCTCCCTCACGCCATCGCGCGGTTGGATTTAGCTGGTCGGGATTTGACTGACTACTTAATGAAGATTTTAACTGAGAGAGGTTATGCTTTTGTTACCACAGGTAAATTTATATCCTCTCGTTTTAGTAAGGTAAACACTAAGCATGTGCAAGTTATTTCATAACTATGCAGGAAAACTTTAAAAAATAAGTCTCAACGCCTTCAAAGTGCTGGTTTCCGCCAGGGGTACAGCGATCGAAAAATTTAAGGGGTGAGGGGATGGGAAATTTACGAAGGCCAAAGATTACAAGAGTTACTGCATTTTATACAAATGTTTTAGGCATACTTGGGATTAGGCTTTGAGAAAAAAGGAGAGGGCCAATGCCGCGGTACCCCTCTCCTTCCCCTGGCTACACCACTCCTTTGAGGTATCTTTTCAAAAATCCAGATCAAATCTTCATTATACTCGCGGTATTACGCCGAAGCGCGTTACGAGTGGCAGGGTCCATCTCCGCTTCTTAGCGCCAGAGCAACACAGCTCCGAAGAAACATCGCAACGGTGGCAAGCCGTTGGCGGCACCGTGCCGATTTGACCGGCCTGGTAATTGAACCCCAGACCTCCCGCACCGATAGCGAGTGCTTAGCAACTGAACTAACCCCCGGCCGGTCGAAGTCTTTCCAAACTTTTTAAACTTACTATATCGGTATTGAACCCGGTATTGGTTAGTTAGTGGTTTGATTACATCACTTCTATTTTTTAGCCGAAAGAGAAATTGTTCGAGATATCAAAGAAAAACTGTGCTATGTGGCGCTTGACTTTGAGCAGGAGATGGCAACAGCCGCTTCCTCCTCTTCTCTGGAGAAGAGTTACGAACTTCCTGATGGTCAAGTGATCACAATCGGAAACGAAAGATTTCGATGCCCGGAGACCCTCTTCCAACCTTCTTTTATCGGTAATTTTTTTGACTTTGTTGCTTCTTTTAAGCGGTCCCATTCTGCTGGAGCTATTGCATGGCTACGTAACATCAAGTTGGATTAATTTTTTGTTCTTGTCGTAAATTAGAAATTTTTGCAGGTTTGAAAAACTTGAAACATAATTGCTTGTGAAGAGATAAATTTTTTAAAATGGTGGAAAGAATAATTCTTCTAAATTCTTCGTAGCATAATGGAAAGATGAAACAACACTGTTGTCCCTAGAATTTCTCACATTTCTAAGTAAATTATAATTACAAACTGAATTACAAATATACAAGCAGCTACTGCACAGCCAAAATTTCGCTTTATAGGGTTGCCAATAAATTCTAAAATTTTTATAACCGATTTGGCCTTTGAAGTATTTAGCGTAAATTTTTTGCAAAAATACTGACACGTACACGAATTTGTTAGTATGTGTTGTGTTCATTTGAAAGGTATGGAGTCTGCTGGTATTCACGAAACCACATACAATTCCATCATGAAGTGTGATATTGATATCCGCAAGGATCTTTACGCAAACAATGTCCTTTCCGGTGGAACGACGATGTATCCGGGCATAGCTGATCGTATGCAGAAAGAAATTACTGCTTTAGCTCCAAGTACCATGAAAATTAAGATCATTGCTCCTCCGGAAAGAAAGTACTCCGTGTGGATTGGAGGATCAATCCTTGCTTCTCTTTCCACTTTTCAACAAATGTGGATTACTAAGCAAGAATACGATGAAGCCGGGCCTTCCATTGTTCACAGAAAATGCTTTTAAAATTTTGTGTCGAGTTGTTTGCCAAATAATGCTGTGTAATTTCATTGAAAGTCAATTTGATTTTAAAATTTTATTGGACGTTTCCACGCGTAGTTGATGCATGGATGTTCCTCAAATTTGTTTAACGCACTCTGTGAAAAATTCAGTCGCTATCCCAATGCCTGCACACGTAATAAATAAAAATTTTGAAACGAATTTGTGGCAATAAGTGAGAAATAAAGAGCCTCAGCTAGTTCGTGAAGTCGAGGATTTCTAGGTTAAGCAACATCAAAGTAATTTCTGTGGCTGTCATTAAAGAAGAATTTTAAAGCGTGTAATGACTGACAGGGCCAATCTCCGTGGCGTAGCGCCAGAGTAATACAGTTTCCAATTCTGAAGAAACGTCGCAACGGTGGCGAGTCGTTGGCGACACTTAGCCTGTTTCCATGTCCAAAAATTGTTTTCCGCCCGAAATCAAGTAAAGAGCAAAAAAAAAGATCATCACATTCGCGGGCCGTAGTTTGAGCTGAAATCGTTTCACAATCTAGCAGCTAGAGATTAGTAAATGCGTGGGCCCCCAAAGCGCGGGGTCAGGGGTGCAAATCTATGTTGAGCATTGGGGGGAATGATTTAGCAAAATTGATCATTTTTCGATATTGGGGAAGATGATTTAGCAAAATTGATTATTTTTCGATATTGGGAGGGAGGATGTAAATTGGCAATTCAATTGCTAGCATTACCAGTTATCGGTATAGTCCATTCCTTCTGCTGTATGTTACCGTAATTCACACACTTTCCCTAATTTTTTCAATCACCAAATTTTACCAAATTGTCACAACAATGCACGAATAAAAATTAATTATCTGACATAACAAATGGCAGTATAGCTTATTCATCGACTATAATCGTCGTCAGTGCTTTCCGACAAATTCAAAAAAAAAGGGGGGGCATAATTTCTACATTTTTTTCAAGCGTATTTTTTCGGCAGAACTAATTTGAAGCTGATTGAGAAATAAGAAAGACTCTAGGGGTCCGGGGGTATGCTCTCCGCGAAAAATTTTGAAAATTTACATGCTGTAATGGCTATTTTGGTGCTTTTTGAACAGGGCATTAAACCGCTTGAAATATCGCTCCGGTTAAATTTAGGTTCCGCAAAATTTATTTTTAGCGGTTTATCTCCGGATCAGGTTTTTCCTCGTTTGATTTTGCAGGTTCAGTTCCGGTTTAAATTAAAAATATTTTGGATTATCGGGTTCAGGTTCAGTTCAAATTCGCAGAAGCAAAAATTTAAAGGTTCAAATTAGGTTTATGTTCCAGAATTTGAAACCGTCAATTCGACCTATATTCTGGCACTCAGCCATTACGGGCGCATTTTTTTCAAAAATACTTAATGCACTAAGGCTGATTGTACTTTTTAAGATACTACTGTAACTCATTAAGATGTCCTTAGCGGCAGAAATAACCTTAGATTACCTTCAGAATGATGTCCTTAACCGCAGTTACAGACACTGTAACAATCATTCTTAGGAAAAAATCTTTATAAAGCTAGGTTTACGCTAGCACGATTTTGTGGCACGCACTGACACAAATTGAGTCGTGTCAGTGCGCAAACTGTTCGTGAACTAGGGTGAGGTATGCGTGAACCAGTCGTGGCTGCGTGCCATGTCGGAAAGAGAATTTTGAAATGTTCAAAATTTTGGTCTCGACAAAATTTTGCGTCCGAGTCGTGAACTATGCGCAAACTGTTCGTGAACTCGTCGTGAAGTCATCGGGAAGATGCGTGCCATTTCACGACCCTCACGAATAGTACACGAACAAGTCAAGATAAGTTTACGACTACTGCGCGACAGTGACGCTAGCGTCGGTGCTAGGATATATATATATAGGGCTTCCTGGACGTTGCTCGTCATTCTACCGTTTGCCAGCGAAGCTAAAATGGGATGAGCAAAGCAGATAAGGCCGGAAGCTAACAGGCTAGAGGCAGAAACCGCTGAGAGAGATAATCTCCCCGAGTCATCTCTACTAAAAGTTGATGTTATTCCAAAGACCCAGCAGGATCCACTCCAATGCCTTAGTCAGCAATCGAGTGAAGACGAGGCTACCAGGCAGCAGAAGAAGCAGGCCGGGATGTCTAAAAAAGAAATCCCTGAGTACCGCTGGATGAAAGAGACCGAGTTGAGGTTGGCCGAGCTTGTAAAAGAGAATCCCTAGCTGTACGATAAGAAGCATAAGGAGTGGGTCAACGTGACGGCCAAGAATAGCCGCTGGGACAGAGTCGGAGAGCAGCTAGAGCCCCCTGCTTCTGGTTCTCAATGCAAAAAGTATTATGAGAACATGAGAACCAGGGTGGGGAAAATTCTGAAGAAGAGTGAAGCTGGCCAGCCACAGAGGACTGCTTGCGACGACCAGATTATGGAGACCTGGAGTTTCTTGATGCAACACATCGTCCGTGGAGAGACAGTTCCCAGTGAACGGTTTACTGTCCCAGAGTCAGCTGCAGTCCAGGTCACCAACAACAAACACAATCACCACAACAGCGGACACCGGGGTGACCCATAGCGACTTCAGTGATGCAGTGCAGCAGGTGAGAATCTCAATGTCCACATGCAGATTGAAATCTAGTTTGAATTATTAATTGCTCTTAACATGACTTGCATTGAAATGCTCTACTGAATTCTTTAAACTTTTGCATGTTTCAGATCCTCTCCAAAGCAGATTCTTTGGGGGTCAACCTCTCCTTCGTTGGCCAACAGAAGATCGTACATGATTTTGCGTGCCTGCTGGAAGGGCACATGCAGGGCATCTCAGAAGATTCCGGGCATGAATTTTAGATCGACTGCCTCAACCTTGTTCACCGCTACAGACAGCAGAATCAGCTATCCCAGCAGCCGCAGCAAACACCACTTATGACTTGGCCAGCTCTACAGCAGCAGCAACCTTGGCAGGCCCCTCAGCGCAGACGTTCTGGCATCAACCTCAACTAGCTACCTGGCATGCACTGCCTCAGCAGCAGTAGCAGCCTCCGGCTAGTCAGCCATCACCTCTAACCTGGATTCCGCCCCAGTCACCACAATCTTCAGGCCAGTCCTCCTGGACCCGTACCACGGAGTGGGAATCGGGGATGCAACCTGCACCGTCAGTCGCCCTTGTCCAGACTCCTTCACCTACACCTTCAGTGTCGTCGTTGTGAGCCACCTTCAAGACACCTGTTGCACCACTCAGCTTCGCAGCTCCGACCCCATGCTCTGTCAACAACAAGTTACAGGATATCGACACACCACCAGATCAAAGGGTATTTATAAGCAGCGGTACCAGCACCAGCAAGGACATTGAGTGAGACACTTCATATAATGAGAGACTTTTAGCAGTCAGAGACTTTGATAGACTAGCAGTAGTAGCATTTATTTTTAATCTAAAAATAAGGACAATGAAAAACACCCAACATAACAAATGGACTAAAAATAACGAAACAGTGACTATTGATTAAACTTAGATATTGGAAAGAACTTCTTGATTTTCCTTGTTTACTGGTGTGCGTGACCTCAACCAAATTCAATGACCAGAGTAGGTAGATACACACACCAGTAAACAAGGAAAATCAAGAAGTTCTTTCCAATATCTAAGTTTAATCAACAAAGTTTTCAATTGTGTTCAAACCAAGAATTGTTTCGTTCAAACCAAGGGCTCGTTCATCAAGTTCCATCAATTACGCAATGATCAAACCACGTGCATTTGCCGTAATTTCACGAGACAAATAAGTGTTGCCAAATAAAACATAATTCACAAATACACGAATTTATCAAGAAATTGTATGGGATTTAGAAGTGAAGTGGCGTTTGTCTCGTAATAGATTGAAGAGGGTAATCATATTAGGGAAAGTAATTGGGATCTAACAAAATCGACAAGAAAGTTAACAGTGACGAAGCGACACACGTCATGATGTGCTTACCCTAACACCAAGTAAAACTGGTACCGGCATAGAAGTTGGTCTTAAAGTATTAAGACCTAAATATTTGTAAATAGTTGGACTGTGTTTGCTATTTTCATGTAACTAAATTGTTGTATCTTCATTGAAAATACCGGTACTTCCCTAATCACAAAAACAGAAGTGAGATGGAAAGTATTTGTTTGATGTCTTCGTTTTTGCTGTTTTCATGCTAATAAACTGCTGTCATATTTCAAAACTCCTCCCCATTCACCCTAACAAAAGGTAAATAAAGGAGGGGGGGTCGTTTTGTTTTATTGTAAATAAGAATAGTGGAACAACTATGGATGAAATTCATGGAACTATTACTAACGTTTCTTGCCAAGGGACAGCACCAGCAGGGGAGACGTAGTAATGTGAAAGGTAGTCTCGCTGATCTTTTGCATCTTTCTGGGTATGATGGCCGGTGAGAGGTAGCAGACCCTGCAGGTGTCGATCAGTCTTCCATCCACCAGGGATCAGATCATGTGTGTTTGGATCTTCGCTGTTCACGTATAAATTTGCGTTTGGGTATCTGACGAGGATAAGGTTGTGCAGGACACAGGCACACATGGTAATCAGGGTGATGTTGTCTGGGTGCTGATGCATCGTCGTCAAGAAGCAACGGAATCTTCGACACAAAATCCCGAAGGCATTCTCCACGACACGCCGGGCACGAGACAACCTGTAGCTGTAAATGCGTTCTCGTAAGATCTGTGACCGATGGGAGAATGGTTTCATCATCCAGGTCCGTAGAGCGAAAGGGTCGTCCCCTGCGAAGTGATAGGGCACTGGCTGGTCATCATTAGGGAGTGGTACCGGTTTAGGCAATCCAGCTACGTTCTCTTTCTACAGCGTCATGCAGGGAACAGTTACTCCATGTTCCTCCATCCGATGCACCACCCTCTGCCCTATACAGGAACTTGTACGTAGCATCTGCCACTGCCATCAGCACAATGTTGTGGAAACCCTTATAGTTATAGTAGTAAGAGCCAGCATTGGGCGGCTTCTTCATGGCGATGTGCTTGCCATCCACAGCCCCCAGACAGTTGTGGTAGTTCCATCTGGAGCTAAAGGTGGCAGCAACTTCCTTCCATTCTTCTTCAGTTTTGGGGCAGCGCAGCGCTTCGTCTTTGTAGACAGCGGTGATGCTTTTACACACCTCGGGTATAAACTTACAGATGATAATTACATGAACCCTGAAGCTGTACAGCAGACTTGGATAGAAATTGCCAGTGGCTAGGAACCGGAGGGTGGCAGCTAGTTTGAGACCAACTTGAAGCGGATCCCTCATGAAAGTACACTGCTTCTGGAGGCGAGGGGTTAACTTCTCAATCATCTCTTGAAACAGATCAGGTGTGATTCTGAGGAAGTTTTTGTAGCCTCTTTCATCTTCCTTGTGCATTTCAGTCAGTAGACTGTCATACTGTCCAAACTCGTGCCTTCTGGTCAACCATTCCCTGACCCACACTTTCCTCTGTGTCTTTCTTCGAGGTGGGGTTGCTTTTTCTTGCTCTCCTGCCTCTTCAATCTTTTTCTGCTGCTCTTCAACAATAGCCATAGAAGCTGCCAGATAGAGGCATCTTCTCTTCTCTGCAATGATTGTGTCTCTAGCATTCAGCATGTTGTCTTTTCCTCAGTCAATCCAAAAAGAACCAGAATTTGGGGTGCCCCATTTTATATGGCGCGTCCAAGTTCGCACGACACCATCGAAATTGCGCGAACTCGTCGTGCCACTGCGCGAAGTGCGTAAACTATACTCGAACTATGCGTGAACTCGTCGTGCAGTGATGAGCACGCACTCTTGAACTCGTCATGAACTATGCGTGAACTAGTCGTGAACAGTGAAAAAGCCTTCCAGTTCGTGCCCCAAAAATGGCACGACTTGCCACGACGAAATCGTGGTGGCCAAAAGTCGTGCAAGTGTAAACCTGGCTTAAGAACCTACACGATTTAAGATAACGAATGCATTTTTAATACAAATTTTAGGGAGTAAAGCAACAAAACTTCCACTGACGCAGCCAAACCATTAAAACATAAAGATTCTATCTACAACTACTACTCTTAAAATACAACTATACAAACGAGCCAAGTCACTGACTCAACAAGCAGCATGCACTTGGCTCCTTATCGCTATTTTGCAAATGAGAATTTTAACAAATATTGGCAAAAACAAAGAATTTACGCATGTAAAACCGAAAAAGCCATAATACCAACGCTATAAGTCTTACGCAATCCAAAAAAGGCACTCCGGTCAGGGTTTAGGTTGGACAAAAATTATTTTAACGATTCGAATCCGGTTAAGGTTTAAGGATTTTGATGACCTTGGGTTCAGATTAAGTTTACGTCCATTAAATTATAAAGGTTACGGTTCGGTTTGATGGGTTCAATGAAAGGAAGCGGTTAATACGGATTTTCTGTTTGTGTTTCTTCAAGTTTTTTTTTTTTTTTACAAGTTTAACAAGTTTATTTGTCAAGCACCATCCCATTTTATGCGTAATTTTATGCGTAATGAAATCATTGACTTGACAAGGGGTTAGTGAAAAGATCATAAGGTCATCTAAGTCAACCACCACCTTCGCAACATCTTTGAAATTTGGTTTAACTCAAAACAAATTGTTTGACTAGATACACACAAAAGAAACTAAAATATAAAAAACAAAAAAAAAAACAATGAAAATAAATAAATAAATAGCACACACGCATACTCAGTATATATAGGAATCACCAATTGAGGAAGCTGCAATAAATTGCAAATTTTAAATTTTTGCCTTTTGCAGAACAGAAATTTGAATTTAGTACTGTGTGATGATGTGTTCTTTGTACATTTTTGCATTATCCGACCTACATGCGCAGAATGTTTGAAAAGTCTTGTCAGATTGGAACTATTTGTTCTAGATCTAGAACTAAAATCAAGCCCTTAGAACTAAAATTTTCCATTTGGAACCTGGTACTATATTTAGAACCGAAGTGATGCTTTTGGAACGTTCCAGAATTTTGGACAGCGCACCTGCGAAACCTACAGTTTCTGGCATAATACTACTGTCACAAATTTTATTGCATATGAAATGAACATGTCCGCCTATTATGCATTACATTATAAACAAGTGTTTGTCATGATGTTAATATCTGTGCCCTGTACAATGACTTTTAAGCTTTTAAACAACGAGCTATATTGCTATATAGACATATTTTACCTAGTAGGCAATGCTTTACATAATCTGTTTATTATCAATTGCAAAATACGATCAGTAAGGCTGCTGACTCGAATGATCAGTGGTAGGGCAAATGTGGCACCTATCGGACAATTGGACCTATCGTACTGCAGCATATTTCCGTGATCACCTAATCAATTTGCGGTTTGATTTTAGTGAAATCAGAGAAGTTCCATTAGTGGTAAAATCACATGTTTGTGTAAGGATGGAGCAAAAAGCGTGGTAGCTAAACAAAAAAACTGTTTTTCTTGGTTCAAAGTAAAATAAATTAGGCTGGATAATTTTGAGATTTTAGCAAGCTTGCACGCAGTGTTGAGATCTCGTTTGCACTGGTAGCTAAGTGAGTCTCGTGCTTATTGAAGGTAGCGAGTATACATCTAGGTGACATTTCTAAACCAGAATATTTTGGGAAGGAAGTTCAAAATGGCTACCAGGGGACCTTTCGGATGGAACCTATCGGACATGTTCAATTACACAGATGTTGTCTGAAAGGCGTAGAATGATATTGTAATAATCTTGCCACAACCCGTCTCAGTCGCAACAACGAAGCGGTTGAGCGGGATTTTTACGTTCAAAGCCAATTCTATCTTTCAGTTCGCTGCCTTTGTATCCACCAGTCACTTTCACAGCATCACATATTATAATTCCAATCACTTATTATTATACTTACACACCATCTTATTCAAATAGAATCATAGTTAATATCTCGTAATAAATCCTAACTCAGTAGCTATATCCTACAAGAAACTACATCGCATTCCTATTACTCTCTTATCACACTCAATACATCGCTCTATACTGCAGTACAGAGAATCGTGAACTAAGCAAGTCTCAACAGAATTACAACAGTCGGCGCTGAGACTTACGGCACTAAAGAGAAATGCACTTAGATTGCATTGAATAATAAATCAGGGTTCGAAACCAGATTAGCACAAAATCTACAACACTCCTCCCGACACAATTTGTGAACTCTTCTAAGCATACACATGCAATTACCAAGAGCAAAAGAAAATCATTTAAGAAAAACCAGCTTGGTAGAAACTAGGAGCTCTTCGGTTTCTAGAAGGATAACGACTAACTACTGCACTTGCAGGCACATCACGGTCATTATCAATATCACGACTCAACGAAGAAGAGCTGGGTTGATCAGATAAGTTTTCAGAATTAGTACTATCATTTTCATGCGAAGTATCAACATCATCACTCAAAAAAATCGTCAAATCTAGGTTGCACTTGGTTTTGGTGCCTTTTCCAGATGCCACGGTCAGTACGAATTAAATACATCATTGAACCCACATTCCTAATAACAACACCACTAAACCACTTTGCTCCAGATGCGTAATTACGAGCAAACACAAGATCACCAACACAAAACTTCGGCGAACGAATGGAATCACGATCCATAATAATTTCATCATCAGTTTTAGAAACAGTTTTAGTAGGCGGCAAAAACAAAGACAACAAATTTTTTGGCTGGCGCCCATGAAGCAACTCTGCTGGCGTTCGCCAATCTAAACTAGGATGAGGTGAACAACGGTACGATGCAAGCACAAAACGAACTGCTTCAATAAGGGACTTTCCCCCTTTTACATTCTTGTCGAGGCTGCATTTAAAAGTTTGAACAAAGCGCTCTGCTTCACCATTGGAAGCTGGGTGAAACACCGGCGAAGTCAAATGCTTAATATTCAACCCAACACAAAAATTTTCAAATTCGGACGATACAAATTGCGTTCCATTATCAGTAACGATTGTATCAGGCAAACCTTCAATTGAAAATATCTGTTGTAACGATTCAATAGTGTGTTTTGAGGTAGTCTGACCAACATTTAACATTGTTACGTATGGGAACTTCGAAAAAGCATCAATACAAATCAGCCACATCTTATTTATCGTGTCTTGGGCCAAAAACATTTTCTCTCCTTCAAAATTTGTTTGGAGAAGCAACGATAATCGAACAACCCTACGCTACTCTCACGGACAAATTATCCACTCACTTCAAGTCTACAACCCACGTTCAAGCTGCCAGATATTCATTTTACAATTGTAAAATGCAGCCGGGGCAATCCTACCTCGACTGGGTAGCTTCTCTTCGCGGGCTTGCAAAGGACTGCCAGTTCAATTGCAAAAGTGAAGCTTGCCATCATCTTAGTTTTGTCGATGATCAAATTAGGGATGTGCTGATCCAGAATACACCTCACGCTGAGGTCAGACGGCAGTGCCTTATTGATCCTAATGCTTCATTAGCAGATGTGTTAAAAAAAGCACAAGTATATGTACAAACTTTGAAGACTGATCAACTTTTGGCGGGAAGCGAAAGTGGAATGAAGCAATCGGCAAACGTGAATAAAATGTCTTCCGATTACAAAAAAGGATGCGCGGCGACGGCGCCAAAGCAATCGACGGCGCCAAAGCAATCGTTTCGTTCCAATAAAATGTGGAAGCGTTGCAAGGATTGTTATGTTGCACATTCGAGGGAGACTTGCCCTTACAAAGAGGTCACATGTCACAAATGCGGAAAGAAAGGGCATTTAAAATCAGTTTGCAAGTCAAAGATCTCTGAGAAACAACAACGATCTTCGAAGCAGATAAACGAGCAGGTGGCCACTGTGTTTTCCTGTTTAAGTCCAACTGATGATGCTAATGAAAGTAAGACGTCGAAGGAACGTTGTTCTAATATTTACCAGCGTATTGGTAAACAAATTTGGCTAAAAGCTAAAGTGAATGATACCCCTATGATGTTCCAGTGGGACACAGGTTCGACGTGTTCAATGGTTGGACTGGAAGGCTATCGTCAATTAGGTTCACCCAAATGTACTCAAATGAAGACGTCATTATTGGCATACGGGGGTAAGCCACTCAATGTTAAAGGTCAGAGTGTGGTGGACGTGAATATCGGAGGACAGGTGCGTTCAAGTTTATCTTTAATAGTGGTAAACGAAGAGGGCTCGAATCTTTTGGGTCTGGATTGGAGTGACATTTTTGGTCTGACAAATGGCGGAACTTCAGCTCTGCAGATGGTACCTGAAGCACCTCAATCACCAGATACAGAAGTATCGAATTCTGTGACGGAGTCAAAAATGGAGGCTTTTAAGAACAAATACAGCGACGTATTTGGAGGACAGCTGGGAAAGTGTTCAAAATTGAAAGTATCTATTCCTCTTCGAGATGATGTAACCCCAGTGTTCAACAACGCTCGTCCTATTCCGTTTGCTATCAAGCAGAAAGTGCAAGACGAGTTAAAAAGACTTACTGACATGGGAGTACTACAGAAATTGGAATATTCCGACTGGGCCGCTCCAATAGTGATTGTCAACAAGCCGAACGGCAAAGTGCGGATTTGCGGGGACTTTAAAGCTCTTAACCGTCGGATTCAAGTCGACCAGCATCCAATTCCCACGCTTGATTCATTGTTGGATAAGTTGAAAGGAGGGCAGTTTTACTCTAAAATCGACTTGGCGGATGCCTACATGCAATTAGAACTTGACGAAGAAGCAAAGAAGTTGTGTGTTATAAATACACCGTTTGGACTATATCAATACCAAAGGATGTGTTTTGGTGTCGCTTCGAGTCGTGCCAAATTTCAGCGATTGATGGATACTATGACATCTGGATTACCGGGTGTGGCTGTGTACCTGGACGATTTAATCATCACTGGATCAACTGAAGCCCAACATTGGGAAAATCTTGAGAGACTTATTCAAAAGCTGAGTGAGTACGGATTGACGGTAAAGTTGGATAAATCGATTTTTTTCCAAAATTCAGTTGAATATTTGGGCTACATAATCGACAAAAGTGGCAAAAGACCATCCAAGTTATCAGTTGAGTCTATAAAGAATTTCGTGTCTCCGAATGGAGGCGAGGGTTCGAATCCCACTTCTGACACCAATTGTTCTATCTTTCAGTTCGCTGCCTTTGTATCCACCAGTCACTTTCACAGCATCACATATTATAATTCCAATCACTTATTATTATACTTACACACCATCTTATTCAAATAGAATCATAGTCAATATCTCGTAATAAATCCTAACTCAGTAGCTATATCCTACAAGAAACTACATCGCATTCCTATTACTCTCTTATCACACTCAATACATCGCTCTATACTGCAGTACAGAGAATCGTGAACTAAGCAAGTCTCAACAGAATTACAACAGTCGGCGCCGAGACTTACGGCACTAAAGAGAAATGCACTTAGATTGCATTGAATAATAAATCAGGGTTCGAAACCAGATTAGCACAAAATCTACAACACTTGTTAACTAGTTACAGTGTATAGGTTATGTTGCCGTAATTATCGCTTATTATGCGTAGTTGTTTCGTGTTAATACACATTTGTTCGTTTTCTAATTATAGAAACGATCTTCACGCAACGTTTTCTTTTACTTAAGGTCACATTTGCAGCTCTCAGAAAGGTTCCGACCCTATGGACGAAAGGTCACCATGGGTGGGGATCGTTCGTACGTTTGAGTGTGACTTTTCAATCGCAAATAAAATCACCCATAGCACTTGGAATCTTTTTGTTCGAGTGCGGGATAAGTTAACCACACACCAAAGTCCAACTTAAACTAAAAAGCATTTAAGATTGTGTAACCAGTTGGACAAAAAATAAAATTAAGTAAAATTTGTCCGATAAGTCCCACACTTGCCCTACTTTATTAACATCCTATGGATTAGCTACCAAAATAAACACGAGCGGATGTAGACTCGATGACCGCTGGGTTTATACCAGCACATGGTCCTTCACACCGCTCGTTGGACCGCTAGTGATGGCTGCTGATGAGCTGCGCTTTTTGCATTGTCATGTTGATTTTTTTTTTTGTTTGCAACTTTGCATGTGTTGACGACAAATATGCCGCATTTGCATGTCCACTGAACTATATATAAATGAATGAATGAATGGCATACACAGGATAAAATCTACTCTTTCTTCCAAATTTTGGAAAAGAAAATCTTTGTTTGGCGCATCACACTATTTTGGTCAAGAAATCGGCATTCTAGCATAAAATGTTTTCGAAAATGAGCGTTCTCTCTTCTGATGAAACTGTGAAAAGTGCGTGGCCGCGACATAACAAGTTTGATCAGCAGCGGTGCGCGCCTTCAAAAGAGAAAGAATGTTCCAAACTTATTCTATGTTAAATAAAAAAAAAGTTAATTGATTTTGGTTTGTAAGCTAAACCAAACTTACAGAAGTTTGTCTGGCAAGTCGTGGGCTGATCTTTACGATGTTGGTTTTTCTTAATTTAGGAGCTGTTTCGAATTTTTGGAAATCCTTGATACGAAAGAGACTAGATTAAGTTAGATAACCCAGTGGAACTATACGGACTATATGATACCGGTAACTCTGACGTCAGAACCGTAGTGGCTGGTGATGGTATAATTGCAATACCCAGGTTGTCAACTTACTAAAACAGGCCAATTCGACTAATTGCCTAGATTAAAGCTGAATGTTTTGTTGCCCTATACCCAGGTAATGAGTTTACTGAAGACAGACCTACTCGTATAGCCTACTTGTCAGCACTAGACTGCTAGACAGGTTTTTTAGCTAAAACTAAGTATATTAATGTGATCATTAGTGCTATGACAAAAAAAATTGTTCTGACCTGATATGGCAAAAGACAGTGGTGCAGTCGTAAAATTGGAAGTGGGGGAACGCATGTCTGCAAATTTAATCCTGGCTGCTTGAAACCACAGTGCTTTGCAAAGCAGATTTTCCAATGGACGGTATTATCTACTGCATCATTCAGTGGCGTAGCAAGAAATTCTAAAAAGGGGGGGACATAATTTTCACGTTTTTTAGGGGTATTTTTTTTACGGCAAAACAAGTTTAAAGCTGATTGAGAAACTAAAAAAGCTGTAGGGGGTCCGGGGGCATGCTCCCCCGGAAAATTTTTGAAAATTTACATGCTGTAATGGCTATTTTGGTACTTTTTGAATAATTTTCTGTAAAATTTTGTTTAAATTTTTTAACCTTAATTGTGAGTGCTTCGAGAAATATGATGCATTTTGTTCGAACATTTTCGATTATGCGTGTTAAGGCGCAAGGCTTATTGCTATCAAAGAGGTACGAAATTATGGAAAAATTGTATATATCAAAAACATTTTTGAAAATGGCTTGTGGGAGGATGCACATTGCGTACTCCTCACCCTGCCCCCTTGTATCCGCCCCTGGCCATAAGCTACAGAAACCATTAAAAGAGCTGGCATACTTCAGTCACTTGGCACCATTACTTTTGTTCTTTTTACTAAAAGGCAGAGTCAAAACAAGGAGGGAGCATGGCCCAATGTCTCCCCTAAATACGCTCCTGGCATCAGCATATTTGGAGTTATTTTTAGAATAAACTGCAAGATTTAGCTGATTACCGATATTTAATCACTGCTGTACTCGACAATTTCAAATCAGACCGAACTTAAATTTTTTCAAATAACACCAAAATGTCCTTAGAGGTGAGGCATTCGTCAGCAGATCCCAGGACCTCCGAATGGTCTGTGACATTTTTAGGTAATAATATGCACCACTCAATAATAATCCGATTGGACTACAGTCTCCAATCCCGATCTTCTAGAAATTCAAAATTTCAGAGACTAATTTTCATGTTGCTTATCGGAAACCATACCGTACACAGAACAAATTTTTTATACATAAGGTGGACAAATAAGTCAAATACGAATCTACAGCTCAGATGGCCGAGTGGTATGGAGCGTCTGTCTCTTGAGCTGTAGACTCGGGTTTGATTCCGAGTCGGGTCAAACCACTGACTATAACATTGGTATTCACAGCTTCCCTGCTTGACGTTCAGCATTTAAGGGACAGTGTGGAGAATAAGCCGGCAAGTTTACTTGTTGTGCCGTTGGGAAAGGCACTTAGCGGGATTCCCCCATCTTGGTGTGGTAGACAGATGGCCGGCAACTCCTAAGCGAGCTCGTATAGCGCATTGATCGCTTTCTCGTGATAGGAGGATAAATATGCAACTGAACAAACAAACAACGTGTACCTATCGGTGCCGATACTACTTTTGCAAGATCAGACAAATCATAAAACGATAATTTTAGTGCAATTACTTCGTAATAATGCAAATCAATGCTAAAATTTTTCACCAGTATGTAATTCGCAGATCGGTAGAAGCACCTTTTAAGCCTCGAGGAAACAATCTACCCCATTGTGCAACAATAGGCTGAATGCAATTGTTAACAACAATTCAATCTCACGCACAATCTTGCATCAAATAAAAAGCATTGTTCTGCACAGCCGCGTGAATGACTAGCTGTTACACGATCAGTTCACTCTACCGGTACCGGTACTGAAAGAAAGTCAGAATATGTTTAAAGACTCGTTGGAGGCCTGATGTTAAAAAAAATAGAAACAAACAGTCTACTTCTCATTACAAAGGCAATGTTGTAGAGTAGGTATTTTGTCATGAGCTCCATAAAAAGTAAGGGAACGCGTTCCCCCGCCCGAAAAAAGTAGGGGAACGGCGTTATCCCGCGTTCCCCCTCCACTACACCACTGGCAAAAGATAAACTTTAAGTAATTATGTGGGGCATCTGTTTGTGGTGTTTACTTAACTGTGCCGTAACAAAAAAAAGGTATTTATATATAACCACGTCAGATGGCCGAGTGGTGAGAGCGTCCACCTCGGGAGCTGTAGACTCGGGTTTGATTCCGAGTCGGGTCGAACCAATGATTTTAAAATTGGTATTCACAGCTTCCCTGCTTGATGCTCAGCATTAAAAGGATAGTGTGGAGAATAAGCCGGCAAGTTTACTTGTTGTGCTGTTGGGAAAGGCACTTGGCGGGATTCCCCCATCTTGGTGTGAGTAGACAAATGGCTGGCGATTCCTAAGCGAGATCATATGGCGTATTGATCGCCTTTTCATGATAGGAGAGTAAAGATGCAACAAAATACTAATACTGTGACGCTTTCATTGACGAAAAAAAATGTTGGTAATAGACTGTTAGTGTTTTATGTCTAATTTATATATGCAGACTGTATGACTAGTATGGTATATTGAAGTAGCGTCAAGTTTGTATTTGCTACACTTAACTTGCAAAATTGCAATTCTAATATTTGGAACTATTTAGAACCTTTTTGAGGTCCTATCTGAAACCTCTTGCTGAAAGCAATCTGGCATCCCTGAAGTCTATGCGAACCATCAGTTGTGATGCACGTTAATGCTTGACAGGTTATTGAAGCAAAATCAAAGGTACAAATTAATGTCACTTTTAAAACTTCTTTCTTGCTTTCTCATACACCCAAAGCCAATTTTTCGATGGAAATCTGCGTAAAAACAAATTTAATTTTGTAATATCAATTTGCCGGTCACATATTTCTTGTTCGTCACCTCCGACTTAGCACCTGTTTCCAGTTAATATACCCATGGTACATTAACTGAGAGGGTACATTATGTAGAAAACCCAATAAGCAGTCGAGTCGCATAGAAGTAGGCTAAACTTAGTAATGTTTAAAATTGAAGTGTGTATGCCTACATATGCAGCGAAATACAAGTTCATAGTTATCAATCATTCATGTAAGTGAAAAGAACGTTGGAGGAAAGTTCCACACGATGTAAAAGAATATGGTAAATCACTTCGATATGCCGCGGGGGGTACATAAATCAAAAAGACCAAGTGGTTTTCAGCAAAGAAAAGTTCGAAAAGTGTGGGAGGATTATTAAAAGAATATGAAGGGTCAATGCTTCCCTTTGTTAAGCTGAGTGGAAAATCTCAGCAGCCAGCCGAAGAAGGCAGTATTTTTGAAAGCAACAGCACACTGGACGTTCTTTTGGTCTAACCCAGCCCATAAACATGCTTACGGCGATGTAATTTAGTACCAAATGCTTAGCTGTGATAACACAGCCTGAGCTATTTTGTTTAATTACTACATCTACGTTATACCTTCATAACATGTAAAAAAGCTGATTTATGCTTATTTATTTCTTTTTGTGTTTAATGCTTATGAAAACAAATCATCTGTGTGATCTGATGAAGCTAGTTGGGCTAACTATCCAGTGAGTAAAAAACAAAGTGCCGGTATCGCTGTCGAAGAGAAGAGCCGATGGTAGACCAAACACTTTTTTGAATCGTCGAATATTTTTTTGTTTTTTCTCGGTTGTGGTTGGAGGGTCTGCCTTAGCTACAGAGTCTGAGGGTCTGCCTTAGCGAGAGAGAAGTCTGTGATTGATAAAAACTGAAACTGCATGTGTTGGTGAAACGAAGATCTGTTTTTGGTGTGAGTCGTTTTTTATTTTGTTCGTTTATTTCAATGTTTTCGCTGTAAGATTTGCCTGGCGGTATTCCACCAAAGTGTGTAATGAATTGCTAGGCGCATTTTGGCGGCATGGGTTTTGGGTATCACAGCCGGAGTGATAGGGATTCGGAATGTGAAGTCTTACTGCATGACTGAGGTATGATTCCCGGGTTAATTATATCGGGTAGAATGTGGCCTGTGGCCCTGCTCGCACCGCTTGCTCGTTTTTTTTGTGGGTTTATGCGGTATTGCTAAGGTGTTAAGCCGTGGAAATGGGCCCCCAAAACTTGTTAGAACGCCCTATCGCGAGATATGCACTATTGGCATATTCTCCATAACTGCGAAAATTCTGCAATACTGCAAAAATCCCGTTTTTAAGTAAACAAAGTTTCGCCCCTCGTCAACAGAATTTCAAAATCGACCCCACGAATCTGAGTCAATACTATCATTACACATCCATAGAAAAAGCAAAATGTCAAAACACAATGGCAAAACTCGGCATCCAAATATCAGCGGAATTGCAAAAAGTTTGGCCCTTCGTCAACGGAATATCAAAATCGACCCCCCGGGTCTGAGTCAATATTAACATTCGTCATTATGCATCCATAGAAGAAACAAAATGCCAAAAAACATTGGAGAAACTCGACCTCCAAATATCAGCAGAATTGTTAATCCCCAAACTGCTCTTTCGCAAAAATCCCGTTTTTAAGTAACTGGCCTCTCGTCAATGGAATTTCAAAATCGATCCCCCGGGTCTGAATCAATAAACTTATTATTACTACACAACCATAGTAGAGACACAAGGTCAAAAAGCAGACTACTAGCGCTAATTAGTCTATAATAACAAAACACTGGTTTTTTCAATTCGCCCCTACTTCGAGTTTTCAATGTCTATCTTGCAATACAAAACTCGATAAGCAAAATGGCTTATGCCTTCCATTGGCCTCCATCCTTTAAACGTTGAATAGTTTATTGCTTCTTACAAGACGGGTGACACCATAAAGCTACGCCCCGGGTGTCACCATTCTTAGCGACGCCACTGGCTCTAAGCATAGATTTCGGCAGAATTTGGGACATGGGAAGACGCGAAGACCTTTTTTTATTTTATTCTTTGCTTTTCCAGTTCAAGTCCCTCATCAGTATCATTACATCCGTGACCCACGTTTTTTCTTTTTTCGGTCAACGACCTGAGATTTGACCCACAACGAAAGGTCCGCCATCCTGCTATACTATTGACGAAAAATTGCTTTGGTAGTTTGCCTATAGCAGCTATAGGCAAACTACCAAAGCAATTTTTCGTCAATCTGCATTCTCTTCAGGTCTAATCATAATAAACCAGGCCGGCGCCAAAGAGGGGCCTGGCCGCCCATTTGACAAGCTTATACTCTTTTGAAGACAGCGGCTTTTGAGCTTAATTTCAAACTTTGGGTCCCTCAGCTGATAAACGCTTGGCCCCCCTAAGCCGACTGTTTTTTTTATCGCCACGCAAACGCATATTTTGACACTGAATTTGCAAAAAATTGGTACACTGGATATAAAACGTTGCCGACCCCCGACATAAGTAATTTATAACTTTGTTACACGTGGTTTCTCTTTGAAAATACACTGTATTTGGGTTGGTTTGAAATTTTTTTTCTTTGAACTTTTTGGTCTGAAATACCGGTTCACTCATGGTTCACTACATATTTGTTGCGTCACAGTATCGGTTTTTGCTGAACAGGTAAAACCGGATGTTTGGTCGAGGCGTATCCTCACTAAGCACTTAACTTCAATATGGATGAAGTCAGTGATTCAGACGGTAACTGATAAAAACTGCAACGTAGCAAGCAGAAAAAAAGTGATTAAGCAACACTGATCGTGTTTCACGTCTTTTTGCAGCAGAGAGCAGGTGTGAGCTATTTTATAGTCAAACAATGCTGACGTTTCAAATTAGAGTTTGCTTCGCTGGTAATCGCAGTTTGCTGGTTAGGCTGCACTCAGCAATTTAGTGTAGCATAACTTTCGCTGCACTTCCACATCATTTTGGTGGTCGCAATTATTAACTTTTGAAAAAACAGTGGCCCCAGTGTTTTGACGTAAGATAAGATTTTGACGTAACTTAAAACAAGTTGCCGGGGCTCAAACTTAAATCCATTTTTCACTCGCCTGCAGTTACAGAGATTGCGGAAGCTTCATTGAAGTAAGTAGTTAATGTTGCAATAATCAGCTTTTTGTGATTTTGTTTTAAACAGTGACTAGGAGTACTTTAAAGTTAATCATGTCGTATGATAGACCTTCGATTAGATGGCAGGGTCAGCAAAACTCGAACAGAGAAGCACATTACGTGTCTCAGCGTTCATTTGGCTACTTCCGAGCAGTTCCTTCCGGTTGGGGAAGCTGTGATCATTTCCACGTGAGGCAATCAGTTCCCCTTCCTCCTCCCCTTCGACCATATCGTCCACCAACGCGCTATTTGTATTACCAAGATTGGCAAAGTGTACCCAGTCGCTCAGAAAATCGATTAAGACGCTGGGGTGATTTTCATTCTCTACAGTACGCTGCCGGTAGTTCAACGCCATTTACAGAGATTGGGTCGAGGTGAGTGCTCGTGTGCCTGCAGAGCTTGCTGGTCTTTGTTGCAGTTTTGAGTATGTCAAAAATGTTTTTCAACCTTTTTGAATTTTTGATGTGTAACGCATTTACTGACCTAACTTAATCGCGTTGCGGCTTAAGTCGAAACAATTTTAATTGTAGATTCAGTCTCTAAAATTACGTGAATTCTACTCAGATGTGTCTCATATTCCGTATTTTTGGATTGGCTGGATGTTGATCATTATGTTTGAAAGTTAGCTCTGTGTTTAAACTACTTGTTGAGAGTTAGCTTTGTGAGTTTTACTTGGTTGAGTAGTGCACCGTGGTTCTCCGAGCCGGCGGCAGAGCAGTCGACTTAGAGGAGCCAAAGTGTGAAAGTAAGCACAAAAAGCGCTGTCTTCATAAGAGCAAGCTTGTTGATTGGGGGCAGGCCCCCCTGGCTTCCCCTTGGCGCCAGCCCTGGTAGTTCTGATGTAATATTTTAGGTCAGCTCGCGAAATTCGATCACGAGGAGATATTGGAAGTCTTCAGCAATTGCCAACCGCGCCACACATTTCACAAGTATGATACTGTTGTGGTTTGTTTTTATCGAACCAAAATTTTTGATAAAACGTGGTTTCTCTCTCTCCCCCTTCGTGTGCTAAAGATCTTGGAGAAAAGTTTCTACGAGATCTTTTTACGTTTGTATAACAATGTTCTGTTTTGTTTTTGATATTGCTGTAGGTTGAAATTTGTTAAAAAAGCACAATTGGTGAATAGCAAATGCCACGAACTTAAGTTAAACCATTTCCAATAAGAATTGTGGCAGCGTTGTATGCAAGCAAAGCCTTTTTTGCCAGCTGAGGTTGGTATATTGAGCACTTTAAATTCGTCGCTGTGACTAATTTGTTATAATTTAGAGTCCACGCTGGCACTATTCCTGCCGAGATTTGGGTCCATCTTCAAGTATCGTGTGTGCATTTTGTAAAAGTAATCGTGAACCCCCGGAAGTCTACACCAGTCACCAACTTCGAGACGGAAGTGGAATTGTATCATGCCCTATACTACGCAAGTAAGCGCGTTTTAAGTGATATGTGAGTTTATACTATTGAAAAAATTCCTGTACCCCGTCCATCTACTTGTCTCTAAAGTAAAGCCGCTAATAGTGTTTCTCCAAAAAAACGACTATCAAGGTAATATTTAATTACTTTCTGTTCAGTGCGTGAAATTTTATGTCATTTGCAACATGGTAGGCTTGTTGGATATGGATAATTCATTCGGCGCAATACCATTGTTGCATCTTTGCGAAAAAAGTGTTTTAAGACGCCGCCTTTGAAGTCTTTTGAAGTCGGAAAATTTGCTTTGTTTATGCGGGCATTTGCGTGTTACTACAATTACTGAAACATTGCCGCCAATTACTGGCTGATTGTGCTTGTTTGCTATTTGCAGCAATATTGTAGTAGGCCTACCAGTGTGCCTGCCATATTCAAAGTGTGTATCTTGCGAATGCAATTGGCGAACTTAATTGCTACACAACGTGCATAATGTAAAGTATTTTAATTAGCAATGCACGCTTTTTTAGAAACGCAAGATTTTAGCGTTTCAAAAAAGTCTGGAATTGTTTGGGAAATGAGATGGCAAAAATTTACCGGACGGTTAGCCCAGTTCTGAAAACACTGCTATCGGTGCGTGAGATCTGGGGATCAAATCCCAGGTCGGATAAATCAAACACAGTGTCGCCAACGCCTCGACACAGCTGCGATCTTGAATCTGTGTTGCGGAGATGGCCCCTCCACTCATTACACGCTTCGGCGTAAGACCGCTAGTATGATGAGGATTTTTGATGTCCAATATCTCTGTTATTGTTTAGATTTTTTAAGGTTTTTACAAAATTTTGTAGGTACCATTGCCGTTATTGCGGTGCCACTGGGGATCTCGCCCACACCGACAGCTACTGTCCTAAGAACCCGAATCGCGGGTTCAAATCTTCGATGAAGACCGTGCTCAAAACTCCGATGATGTCTAGCGGAAAGTTGAGATCGGATTCTACTTCTTCAAGCAAACAATGATGATTTTTACCTTGCCTAAAATCAAAAATTGGAAACTTTTAAATTTATGCATTTTTTTTTATTTCGTTTATGCAGCACATTAGGAATAGTGTTTTTTATTCGTTGCACAATCATGTACTAGTATTTTTTTTATGCCTAATTTTTCATTTTTTTTTTTTTATTACGAGCATATACGTTCGTTTGTGCTATTGTTCTAAACAACAGAGTTTTTGGATGCAGTAAACCTCGTCTGTGCGGATAAATGAATAGGTCTATGACGGATAAAATTGAAAGTCCTTAGTTGTGCTTCATTGAATCAATTTCGTACAAAGTGAACAAATCGCTTTTTCCGTTCGTCACTTGTGACTTTTACTGCATCATAAGAGCTGGTCTGTGTTGCTTGCATGCGCAGTTGCGCGGGGAAACATTGTAAGTTTTTAGCGGATGTACGGTTACCCTGTCCACATGTACAATTCATGTGGGCTTTCTGCATCACCATTAAATTTTTAATGTCAAAATTTCAAAAAGAGCTTATGACGTCAAGCCCACATAAGTTGGACATGTGCACGGGGTAACTATGTTATAAAGTCTTGGACGCATTTGAAGTCCCCATATCTCTTCAATGAATTAGTATATAAGACAAAAGTTGGGCCATTTTAAAGCTACAGTAATAACTTTTTATAAAGTTTTTTGTGAAGCTATTGATTAAGCTTTTGTTGCAGTTAAAACATAAATTTCTCCCCTAAAACTTTGTCGCCTAACTTTATTCTTTGTAGTTTCCCGAGATGAAATGTGGCCAAGACTTTTGAAACACCCTATACTTAGCGATATTATGGCTAATCAAGCTGTGGTTGAGTACTAAGTAGTTTGTCAATTCGTTGCATTTGTAGTTAATTTTTTGTACGTGTCTGGTGTAAGCTGCTGTCATTAATGTAATTTCAGGCTATTCTGAGTCGACCAATGTATTTAAAAGATGGTAAGAATGAACTAAATGAATAAAATTCTATAAAACTTCACAGATATTTAGTAGGAACTACCTCTAACGCCACTGTTTCCTCCAGAAAATTGTCTTAAACTTTCATTTTTTTGATGTATTCCTATATATTAAGAGCAAATGGTAACTATTCGTAGGCTATTAATAAATGGTAATTTTCGGCTTAATATTTTTGTGATCTTAAACTTTTGCATTTTCTAAAATACAATTTCGTTCAGCATTTTTGATGTGTTATGTACAAGCAGAGATGGGTATTTATCGCTATAATTTATTACCAATTTCGATTTGGTATTGCATTTTACTATCGCCGCTTAACTGTCGCGATAAATGATTCTTCATGCTAGCAGTGCTCAAGTTAGCGAGTCGGTGCTATGGAAAAAATGCAGGGTGTTCTGTTACAACTAAAAACTCCAGAAGGTTTATTTAATGCTACGGCAGAGTCAGTGTACTGCTCTCTTAAAAAGTTCAGACAACTAATATTGCAATCTGAGTTGGACTTACAAAAAAACTTCGTCAACCACATTGAAAATTTGTCGGAAAAATTTATCGTTTACCGATATCGCTTCAAGAAATTAACAGATTTATCGGTATCGTCCAGGGCTTTTTGAAATTATCGGTATTGCTTAAGCTCAGAAACGTTTATCGTGCCCATCACTAGTACACAGTGTATAATACTATGGCGCAGCGAAAAGTTAAAAAAAGGGGGTGAGGCATAAGAAGTTGTCAAAGTGAGTCTGGTATACTTCAGTCACTTGACAGCATTTAATCTATGCGAAGTCAGAAGGAGAGGGGGCATGGTGCAATGCCTACTTTCGCTCCTGGTACAATATCTGAGAAATCCTATGCAAAACACAACTGAAGTATAATTTATTACGAAATAATCTGGGAAGATCGATATTAAAACCCACTTGGGTTAGGTTAAATTTTCGTCTTTCCATTTCTTGAAATTCTTTTCGTCAACTTCCAGCCATGGAGCGTGATTCTGAGCTGGTTGCTCGTACCTGATACCCACAAAACATGGTCAAAGATTTGTTAAGGAAACTAGAATCGATTACATGCTTATTTCGCAGTTTTGTGCGTTTGAAAGTATTGAAGTACCTTACAGCAGCGGCGTACAGGAGCCGAAGTAACTGAAATGTCAAACGAGAACCTAAATAGGTCTACGCGAAAAATTATTTTCAACAAAATTGCGTCAGCGACTTCAGTATGGTACGCTGACAAAAAATCAAAACCTAGGAGAGGGTAGAACCCATGCCCTACGAGTGACAGTCCAGCGTAATTCCACCGTAAAATTTTTGTATTTAAACTTTTCTTTTGCATTACGTGATTCTCAAAATCGCTGTAGCGGTTTTATTGATATGATTTTTCGCGTATTTAGCTTCTCGTAAATGTCAAAAGTGGAGTTGTACGGATTGGCTGGGTTTTCAAGTAACTACATCGTTGTCTTGCAAATGTACTGAATCATGCTTGTGCAATGTGCACGTGAGAAACAGTCAGCTAAAACCGGAGTGGAAGTTTCGACTTCTGGTCTTTACAGAAGCCGGAGTCTGAGTTTGTTCGTTTGATCCGGATTGGAGTCGAAATCTCAAAAAACAAACTCCGGAAACCTCGGACCAACGGTTTCATAATGTATAAAGCGGTAGTATTTTGGGTCCACTTATGTTATGAATATTAACACTCTCGTTACTACGCCGAAGCAGTGCGTCGAGGAGTCGGGCCCATCTATGCGGCATAGTGCTTGGGCAGCACAGCTCCGAAAAAATGTCGCAGCGGTGGTGTGGTGAATCACAAAGTGTCACAACTCAGATGGCCAAGTGGTAAGAGCGTCCGCCTCGGGAGCTGTCGACTTGGGTTTGATTCCGAGTCAGGTCAAACCAATAACTTTAAAACTGCTATTCACAGCTTCCCTGCTTGACGATCAGCATTAAAGGGACAGTGTGAAAAACAAGCCGGCTAGTTAACTTGTTGTGCCGTTGTGAAAGGCACTTGGCGGGATTCCTCTCCCTCTTGGTGTGCTAGACAGATGATTGGCAACTCCTAAGCGAGCTCGTATAGCACACTGATCGCTTTCTCCTGATAGGATGATAAATATGCAGTTCAATATAATACATACACAAAAATACAATACACTAAAAGTTACCAGTCTGTAAGAGCATCTTCTAGTTTTCGTTCTCCTCCCTTTAAAATTTTCACTGATTTTTGCGCTTCTTTTATCCATGTCAAAATTTTTTCAGATTGCTTAGAGCATTTCGAACGAGATTGCTCCATTACATCTGTCAATTCAGAAATATGTAAAAACTTTCAGAGTGAAAAGAAAATTGAACAGCGCAAAGAAATGGCAAAGTAGACTATGGTGTCATTATGTTTTCGACTCAAACTGTGAAAACAAACCCGTAAGTTAGTATTTGGGGTTACTAACCCCTTCAAGCGTCCGTACCCCACAAAGGTACAGGAACCTTAAGTAGCAAATCCCTGGTGGGAGTCCAGTCCACACTTTTTACTAAGAGCCGCAACAAAATGAGCAACTGCTATTCTTCACAAATAACTCAAGATATTTATCACGAAAATAGCATATGCAAGCACACTCAGCGAATTCGACACGTGAGCTCAATTGGAGATTCCCGAAAGATTTGATAAGAGTCTTTAGACTCATTATAGGCTGGAAAACGATGTTGCAAACCTTTCTTGCTTTGAAATTTCTGTATGATTTCTCCAAAAATAGGATGGTACCATAGAAATGTTTGATAATTAGCCACTATAGAATGTACCTTGAATCTCTTGAACTTTTTCGGTTGTTTTGGGAATCAGCGCTTTCTTAAAATCGTTTATTTGCTGCAGGAATTGCTGATCGATTATCTGTTTCACAACTTCTCGAAAAACATCGGCTGGAAACTGCAAAGTAAAGAATTTGCAAGAGTAAAAACAGGAACTGCAGTGCAAAAATACCAAATCTTCATAATACTCGCAGTATTACGCCGAAGCGTGAAACAGTCGCAGTGGCAATCTCCGCGGCTTAGCGCATGGACAACAAATGTCCGAAGAAACGTCGCAGCGATGTCGAGCCGTTGGCGACACTGTCCTATTTGACCGTCCTGGGGATCGAACCTCAGACCTCCCGCACAGATAGCTTGCGCTTAGCATTAGATAAACTATATAAAACATCTCAATCATGACAGCCTGACATTTTGGGAACTAAATCCAACCTCAAATCTTCAAAGCTGAGGTTATTGAATCAAAAAACGAAATCCAAAAAAACTGAACCCAAACAAAACTCCATGCATCCTGTTATATTGACCTACTTTGTGATTACGCATTCCGAGTAGCGCTAGAATTCGTTGATATGCATCATGTCCGTATTCGTAACAATCGTTTAACTGTCGATTAATCGATAACGAATGCAGTGGAATTTCTTTCCTGAAGTGCAATAACAGGATACAGCGTATTAAAACATTACACATCACTGCGCAGCACTGCTCTCCCTCTGACTAAACCTAATTGGAAGTATGCTTACAGCATTCTTACAAAATATCGTAAAGGTGCGTTTACCGATAAGCGACGTGCGACAAAAATTATAATGCAAGTCAGTGGCGCACAAAGTAGTGGTGGAGGGGGCGAAACCCCCTTTAAAACCGAATCCTTGTTTTTAGAGTGAAGTGTCCAAATTATGCAAGTGCAGTACGTGCTGTTATTTTTAAAAACAACTGTGACGGAATTGCCCCACATCATGCTGAAGCCAAACCGGCTGGTTGGAGTAGTGGTAAGAAACATTGTTGTCAGTGCACGATCGAGATTACACCCCCCCTCTTTGAAATAAGCTGGGTGTGCCCCGGATGCAAGCGAACGTAGTAGGTCTACGCGTAATCGCTAAACAGTAAAAAACAAACAAGGTGCGACAAAAAATTGTCGCGTTGTCGCTTATTGGTAACGCACCTTTGTTATCTTGGTCCTATTGCAACTCGCCCCTCGCCTACGTTATCCTCTGGCTGCTTCCCGTTTACACATCGCCGCAAAATCGCTCTCAAAACAAGTTTGTTGTTTCAAGACAAGAAAGATTTCTCAACTTGAAGGGATTTAACTTTAACCCTTCTACAGGTTTTCGACCACGTGCGCAAAATGGGTGCTCCGCCCGTTTTCCAAGGATTACTGCAAATCATATTGCATATTTCCAACAAATGTTAGATGAAGTTGCACAAATGAGAAAATTGCTCAATATGATCTTTTTAAAATTGGAGTCATTAAGTTGCGAACATTCATTCAAAAACTCCAACGGTCCGTTTTTCGTTTATGACATCATCGGAGAGTTATAAAATAGAGCGAGAATTAGGCTTTTGAAAACTTTTGAATGCAAGATACTAGTGCTTTGCACGAGATAGATCATCAACGAAAACAAATCTACTAACTGCGCCGTTTGCAAAGTCATTAATTTGAAAACGTCAACCGACTGCAAGGCTGCATTCTCTTCTTGCAACGCTTGTTGATAAATGGAGCTGACTCGACTCAAATAATCGTGTTTCTCCCGGAGCGAAACTTCCGCAAGTTGGATTATTTCCCGTTGACAATTTGCCAGCTTTTTCCGAAAATCAGCATTTTGTCGAGTCGTTTCAACAATTTCCAGTTTATTTTTAGCCTGCAACAAAAAAAAAAAAAAAAAAATTAGCGAAAAAAAATTCAATAACTGCTTGTTTTCAAAATTATCTATTTTTATGGATCTTAAAACGTCATTACCAATCAAGTGCACCTACAACACCGCAAATTTCAAACAGAACTGAATTCAAAGCTGCTTTTATCAATTCTGCCCCCAAAGCAATAACTTTGTCACTTCCTTTTCTAATCTGACCACGCTTTCCATAATTCACAGACAACACACGCTTAGCATGTCTATTCTCCAAGTATCATTTCGAGCAAGGCATCATTAGCCAGAGTGAATACAACGACAGACAACAGCTTGTCGCTTTTTGGACAGTTTCAACTACAACGCTACTCACCAATTCTTTATTAAAATTATTCATTTCTTGTTGCAATTGAGTCAGCTGTCTCTGAGTTTGAAAATTCTGATCTAGTTCTGTTTCAAGGTTTTGTACAGATGATTGAAGAGATCGGAGGAATGCTTCTTCACCTTTTAAGCTTATCTCCGCATCAAGTAACTCTCTAAAAGCAGTTTTGTTCAGTAAATTAAATAGTCAACCTGTCATTAAGAAATATTTCATGGGAATATGATAAAGATTTACAACACCACTGCCAGCTGGCCATGATATTCATATAGTTAAAAACAGGGCTGCGAACCCGATCGATTTTTAATCGAGTTCAAGAGATATTTGCAAGTTCGAGTTCAAGTTGAGTTCGGCAAAAGCGACCGAGTTCAGCGAGTTCGAGTTCGCAGCCCTGGACTTTATAGGGCGCAATGGCATGAACAAATAAATGACATGCAGCTTTTCTTTTGGTAAAACCATAACTTCAATTTACAAGATTGCGACTACTTAAACAACAAACTATATTTCGTAGTAATCTGTTATTTCTTTTCAACAATTTAAATATCATTCTAATGAACTCGAACAGTTTTATGCGAGTTCAGGTTCGAGTTCAGAAAAATATTTTTTCGAGTTCAAGTTCGGCAAAATGACCGAGTTCTTTCGAGTTTGCAACCCTTGTTAAAAGCTGGTTAGCTAGTTTTTAAGACATTGCTATTGGTCGGGGAGGTCTGGGGTTCCAATCCCGCGTCGTTCAAATCGGAAAAAGTGCCGCCAACGAATTGCGATTGCGGCGACGTTTCTTCGGAGCTGTGTTGCCCAGGCGCTAAGCTGCGGAGATGGACCCCGCCACTTGTTACACGCTTCGGCGTAATACCGCGAGTATAATGAAGACTGATTTTTTGATTTTAACGACAGTAGGTCTAAGCAAATATGCGTTTTGAGACTCTTTAAGATTAAAACTAGTTATGCTTCACCAAATTAGCAGCTATGTCTTTTCATATATTATCATCTAATTTTCTATAATAATTATCATGACTATAATTGGAATGAGGTAAAAAACATATACGAAAAAAAGAACTACGATAACAAAACAATAAACGATTGAAAAAACAGAAATTGGCTTCTAGTCAGTTACCAGAACTTACTGTACGTGTTTGCGATCGGACCCAGCGGGAAGCGCATCCAGTATATGTGCAACGGATTTTGTATTATTTTTTTCTATTTTACTAGCTAGCGCTTCACATTTTAGGGCTTCTTGAAATTCATTCACGCTCTCCAGATGATGATTCTAAAAATCACCATAAAGGCATTCATAAAAATGTAAAAAAAACGTCATACACGACTTTTTGAATTCTATTTGAAGAATGCGTAGCATCTGAAAAGTTGCTGATGAAACAACCAGAAGGATAGCGAGAAATTTTAAAAGGGGGGCGGGAACATAAACTTGAAAAGTCTGGTATATTTCAGTCACTTAGCAACATTTGTTCTTTTTTTACTACAATGCAAAGTCAAAAAAAAAGGGGGGGGGGGGCGTAGCACAACGACCCCCTGCTACACACTTCCCTGAAAACAACTGTTGTGTTTCAAAACTTTTTCATTTTTATCTGTGATTAATGCAGCTTTTCGTCATAATTGCACGTCAAGCTTCGCTAAATATATTTTCTTAAGGTAAAAAAGCAGTTCTTTTTTCGGAAAAGAATACAATAAATATGGGACGAAGATAACTTACGGAGGCAAAATAAAACCACAATAATTCTCAAAACTGAACGTTTCGACAACATAGATTCAGCTGTCATCATCAGCAGTGTATACAAGGCAGTACAAAACTGTACGTTTATGTTGAATCTATGTCGCCGAAACGTCTAGTTTTAAGATTTACAAAAGCTTATTTTTCCTCCTTCAGTTCTTTTTTGTTTTTACCACTGGAAAATTAAATTACGAGTCACTTGACACTGTCACAGAGCAATAGCAAAGTTTTACTCTTAGACAAAGTACCAGCACTCCATAATTTGGTCAAGCAGAAAAGTAAGAAATTCTGAAAATAACACATGTCTTGGACAAAAACCAAAGCAGACAAACCTCCATCATTTCTTGGACGGCTTTCATGGGAGTTTCCCCACTTGAAGCTTCACAGTTCTCATCGAATTTGCTGCTCTTCTCACTAGCAAGCTAAAAAAATAACAAGATTTCCTGAAAATCCTCCACACGCTTGCATAAAAATGACAGGATCCTACTCCATACGTGAAATATTTTAATGTCAGCAAAGGGAACAGGGTTGTTATTAGATGAAGTTAATAATTGGTTTGAATTTATGGGTCAGTCAATTCAAAACCAAACCTCTCAGCAGAAAACTCTCTAGATCAATCTAGAATTTAAAAAGCATAAATGATAGCTATGCACACAGACATTGCTTACACATTAAAGAAGATCAAACTTATAAAAAATTTTTCCTCAAAAGTTGATCTCTCGCTGTCACACACTTTATTTTAACACATTGGCATTACCATGTCTTTTGGTAGAAGTACAACAACATCATAAGACACTACCTTATCAGTATCCTGCCGAGTGATTAAGCTCAAAACATCGACAACAACTTTTGGAGGATATGTAAACAAAATATTATTGGTTGCTTTCCATAAATCTGTTTTATCCCAATCACCTTCACCATTAAAACCTCTTTTATAATACTGGTTAACGTGCAAAAGAAGCTTCTTGATTTCGTTAGAACAAGAATAGAATAGTTGTTCTTTTTCTTCATCAAGTTGAGGTCGAGTTACAGACATATTTTTTAATTGTTTTTGTAGCACATTTAGAGACTTTCCTCTCGTCAAAACATCATTAGCACAATGTTCTTGAAATAAAGATTTCATATTATGTGAATCAACTCTTTCTTGAAATTTTACAACGACAAATCCAGATTTTAAACATTTTTCCTTTTTTTGCTTCACTTTTTCCTCTAATTTTTGAAGATTAACATTTAGTTGAGCCAGTTCATTTGACATATCATCACAAGTCTGTTGCATAGTGTTATTCTCTGATCTCAAAGTTTGTAAATTGAGATTCTCAAAAACGTTTCTAGCTGCTTCTTTAGTCTTGACATGATGAATCAAATATTTGCACAACCGTTTGAGTTTGTTGGACTGGAACAAAGGATTAAGTTCACTAGGCAATTCATCACAGTTGCAAACGCAATCCAATTTCATATCTTGTAGCCATTTCAAAAATTCTTTTTTTAGCCGTGGAACCTCTGACATTTTTTACATCAAAAAATTCAAACGGACTTTTACATGAACATACAAAACTGCAAAAAAATGCAAATTCAAAAAAATACTCAAGACAATTGAAAGCACGATTATATCAACAGGTGTGTGTCTCTGACAGTCTGCAGTTCTGGTACCGGTACAGTCAGTATATACTATTGTTTTGCATTGGTCGGCATCAGCAGAGACTGACTAGTAGAAGAATAGAATACAAACTACCACAAATGAAAAGAGGGAAAGTGAACAATTGGCAGTCAGCACTGTTCCCTCCAAGGTACAGAATTTGAGAAAAATCAGAAATATTAAGCAAAATTTTTTGACGTTTGTAAGCTTCCTAACAGGAATGGAGAATTTTAGTTGAATTTGGCCCTAACCCCTACTAATACCTCACTAGCGTCCCATAGCAGTCCTTGTGCTCATGATATACCTGTCTGTTACGGTATACTGTATATGATGCGGCTTAATCTGTTAATTCAAACAAGCTCCCAATAGTCTGTCCACAACATTTCTCCTTTCACATTCTTCTGAGGGTTACAGGATATGAAGGCCAACTCCAACCCTTACAGCTTAGTCTCTAGACGTCACAAAAATGTCTGTCGCAGATGACCAACTATACACTACGTCAATAAGGAGGTAGGCTACCATACACTCTCTGACACTCCAGCCTAGACTAGTCTGAAAAATGGTAGGTCTAGTGACTAGTCTATAAGTATCAGATTATAACTGGTGTATGAGCCAGTAAACACTACCTGCTACAAGACCCCTGGACAAAGGAATAATACGGTACCAGTACACTAAGAGTAGGACATCACACCAGTACAGAGTATCAATACACTACACAGCTTTTCCAAGCTGACTTGGCATGACTTCAGCCTTAGAAAATACTGGTAGTATGGCAGCTTCGGGTCTTGTTTGAATTTTAAAGCCATGGTTTGGGGTTAGACCCTAACCCCTACTAATAACTCACTAGCGCCTCTAGTGCTCCTGATATCCCCCTGTTATAAGATGCGGCTTAATTCTTCTAGTTGGTATTCTAATAACAGAGTTATTAAGGTAGGTTCTTGTTTCTACCACTACAAACTTGGTACCGACACCAATCTACAGCTAAGACCAGCTCAACTCTCATCTACGCTGCTCGACCATTATTTTTAAGTTTTGAATGAGCTACTTGAAAGTATTAAAGCACAGTCTAAATGACTCAAACTAAGGCTACTTACAGTCAGTGGTGGAATTCAGCTGGTTCGCACTGGTTCTGTAGAACCGTCTCAGGGAATTTTATTAGAACAGCGAACCGGTTAGCATTGCTGCTTATACTTGTACCATCAGTTGAAACAGAACTGGCTGATAATATATAACTTCTATAATAGAACCAGCTGACGAAAAATTTGGGGCTAGATCTAGTATCAGCCCTTAGGTTCGATTAGGGTTAGGTTAGGGTTAAATTTAGTTAGTTATGGTTTGGTTCGGGCTAGATTTGGTTAGGGTCAGGTTATAGGTTAGATTAAGGTTGGCAAACAAAAAAAATGCTTGAGGGCTCATTCTATATGAGACCCAAAAGTTGAATCCCATCACTGCTCACAGCGTACTAGCGGCAAGTAGCATTTACCAGTACCTTGATACCTACGTTTGGTTGCGTTACCAGGCAAAACTCAAACTCTCCCGCCAAAATCCCAACAGGGGTGAAATGACGTCACTGGCACAAATGTGCTACTAGCATATCGTCACTCGCACTCACACATTTCGACTCGCAGGTAACCAATCACTCGCACATCAGCGTAATCGCACTCGCACATTCCATGATGCTCACTCGCACATTATAACCGGACCACTCGCGCGTTGACCAAACTAGCACTCGCACATTCCAATGTTGTAAAAATCGGACCACTCGCACAATGACCAAACTAGCACTCGCACATTCCGATGTTGTACAAACCGGACCACTCGCACATTCCGGTGTTGCAAAAGCCACGCCATTCGAGTGATTGGTTATGTGCGAGTGGTCCAGTCATAATGTGCGAGTGGTCCGGTCATAATGTGCGAGTGAACATGGAATGTGCGAGTTCGGTGATGTGCGAATGATTGGTTATGTGCGAGTGGTCCGGTCATAATGTGCGAGTAAACATGGAATGTGCGAGTACGAGTTTAGTGATGTGCGAGTGATTGGTTATGTGCGAGTGACGATGCGCTAGTAGCACATTTGTGCTAGTGACGTCATTTCACCTCGTCTCCTAAATCCTTGACGCTAAAGTCGTTGCTGCCGCTTACATCATTGACATGGTTAGGTTTAGAAATACTTGCACGTGGAGTTGGCCAACATTTGGAGCAAAAATCTAAGCGGCGATGGTATGTTGATAAATAAAAAATTCATAAAGGTGGAAATATTTTGCAACAAAAAATTTGTAGACAACTGACTTTTTCCACAAAAATCTGTTACACACTAGGCCTAATTGCGTTGCGTTTGCAGTTTCTTGTTAGAGTAAAACGTGAATTATGAAATTTTGAAGTGCTGGCGGTTTGGCCTAGCCCCTTCTCGCTTGGGAAATGTGTAAATTTGTCTCAAATGCTTGGCACGTGTTGCTTGCTTTCCCCAAATTTGTCTTTATTACACAATTTTGTTTGATTTCGGCTCGTAAGCTATGTTATGCTTTAGGTGCAGTGACCATGCTTCTTTTAGTTTTTAAATTCATGGTAGGGTTGTATATTGCATGCTTTAACGGTTCGCGTTTTGTCGCTGTTACCTTTTTTTCGGCCGAATGTTGTGATATGCGTTGTTTCTATGTATTTTGATGGTCGTTGAATAAAAACACTACTACTAAGGTACGATTGCAGTACTCGAGCAGTGGGCCTACCGGTAGGCTAATGTAATTCCTAATTTAGTTTTTGGGCAAGTATTCACTTCTGTCTTTGGATCAAAATAGTCTTTTCATCTCACTTCATTCGTGGTCGATTCGAGTTACGTGATTAGACCTAACTGCTTACCAACTTGCCTTTAAAACACCACATTAGCAACATTGTTTTTTAAAAAAAAGCAGCGACCATTTCCTGAAAACAGAATTGCCAACGTACAAAAATATAGCACGATCTACATACAGTATTGGCAGAAAAGGGGCAGTGAAAAGTAAAAAATTAAAAAACACTAAAAACTACAGGCATTCAGCAATTGTTTCACATGTTGTTCACGGACCGTTTGTGGATTTATCTCAGTATTTCCGGTTTTGGCATTGTAACTTCGTGAAAAAACGGATGAATGAGGGCAGACTTGGCGGTGACGCGATGAATAGGATCGTAGGTAATCATTTTCTACAAAAGCATTGTTTTATCACAACTAGAACAAAAAATTCAAAAAATGTCATAATCGAATATTAAATTTGCATAACCGCCTCCCCACGTCTGAAAAATAATCACTATTTTCCAAACCTCATGGCACGGAATTCGTTTCTTGCATTGAAGTTATTTGTCAAGCAAGTAAAACTAACATCGAAAAGTATCTCACGAAAAGACGTCCCAACGTAACTTGGCAAGTTGTGAAAATTGATTTTGAAATCAAGCAGGGAAAAACTTTGCGAATCTGTTAGAAATCGACTTTGACAATTTTAGGGTCGTTTTATAATAAAAACATTACAGAAGAACATTTTTTACGGACGGTGTAATACACGCGGAAAACACAATAGCGAAAGGATAACCGTACCCGCAAGTTCTAAACTTATTAAGTAGCCCAAGCTCTAATCCTACCTCCTTACTACTTCAAAAATTTGTGCTCAATTCATTCAATAGTTTATCTTGCATCAATAAATAAACCAATTATAAATAAAACCAAGCTAAACAAATACATCTGGCTGTTTCTGACCTTGAGCAAATTAGTCCCAGCAGGATCCAGTTCAGGCACGATACTTTCTATAGACTGCGGAGGCCAATCGGGAAACTTGGATTTAAAATCAGGAAGAGAAGTTACTCCACGCCACACACTCTCGTTGGGAGTTCCAAGAGTGCGGAAAATTCGAAATAACTGATCGATTTCCGAGTCTCCAGGAAATAAAGTCTTTTTATGAACCTAAAACAATAGAAACGTTTAACACAGCGAAATACTTAGGCACTTTCCGTCTTTTTTCTCCGTCCTGAACGCTTACTGAAACCATCATCCGTTCACAAAGCTTCATTCTTAAGTTCTACGCAGAGTAGATTAACCTCATAATTGTCATTATTACCAGGTCTTCTACGATATAGGGCAGCGCTTCTCAAGACGTGTTTACTTGTTTACTGCTTATGCCAGGTTGTCAAGACGCGAACATGAAAGCAACACTTAAATCTCGCACCGGTATGACCGAAGCAGGAGCTGAACCCAAATCCTCCAGCTGGAAAAGAAGCGCTTTAGTTCAGCTCCAAACAATTCACTAATCACCAGGCCCAAAACACTCACCATCTCGGCAAAAATGCACCCAATACTCCAGATATCAACAGCAGTGGAATAATATTTGCTTCCCAGCAATATTTCCGGAGGTCGGTACCACAACGTGATAACCTATGATACAATACAATCTTTTACAACACTTTTCCCTAAAACTTTCAAAATTTCGTTTCACTAATGTTGTATCGTCAATGAAGCGCCCAAATTGGTAAAAAAATAATCCTTAAGGTGCGTTTACCGATACGCGACACGCTGCATGCGATGACGCGACTAAAATTATGATGTAACTAGATGGCAGCTGCAAGCACCCGCTTATGGCTTCCCGATCAAGCTTACTAGGGACCCAAACGTCTAAGGGAACAGCACAGCGACTTCGCTTTTACAACTTAAAAAAACAACAAATCCCTGCAAAGTATACGTGGGCATTATCACACATGAAGTAAGTTTAATTTCCTGCAGCCTGTGCTCCATAAACTTAATAATATTGTAACGACTTTTTACATTTCTGTAACGTCTAAGGGAACAGGTGATTGACTTCGTTTTTACAACTTAAAAAAACAACAAATCCCTGCAAAGTATAGGTGGGCATTGTCACACATGAAGTAAGCTTGATTTCCTGCAGCCTGTGCTCCATAAACTTAATAATATTGTAGTGACTTTTTACATTTCTGTAATACAGTCATCGAAATCTCAATAAAACTATTATCCTTAAATTTTTTCACGTGTACAGTGATGATGCTGCACAAAAAATCAAATCTTCATTATACTCGCCATGTTACGCCCAAGCGTGTAACGAGTGGCGGAGCCACCTACGCGGCGCAGCGCTTGGGCTACACAACTCCGAACAAACGTCGCAACGGTGGCGAGCCGTTGGCGACACTGTGACGATTTGGCCGACCAGGCAATTGAACCTCACACCTCCCGCACCGATAGGGTGGGCTTAGCAACTGAGCTAATCGGCCGGCACAATGCTACACAAGTCTGCAGCAAAATCATCTTGTTTGTCTGACATTTCCAACAAGCTGGCAAATCTTGCAGTAAATTCAAACAATAAACGCCATGATTCTTGAAGGATTTGTGCAGCTGCAAGGACGACTGCATTCACACAAAACGAAATTAAGTCATGGAGCTTGTGCTCGTTTCTAAGGGCCAAGAAATCGCGGCATAAAATGGGATGTATTATTTTGATATATCAAAAAATGAAGTTACAAAGTAAAAATTACGAGTTTTTAAATAAACAGAAATTACCAAAAAAGATCTACATTTACTTGCCATTAACATGTTTTCTATTCAGAAACTCATTAACAACAATTTATTCAAGAATTTTTTGAAAAGGATGGCATACACCGCATTAAAGCAGTTTGAATAAATATAAAAAAAGAATGTTTGACTTTTTCGTCTTTCTGCCGCTCTCAACTAGGGCTTATTTTAAGGGTAGGGCTTACATTAAAATCATCCTCAAAAATCACGCTAGGTTTTATTTTGCGAGTAGGTCTTATTATCGGGGAAACACGGCAATTACAACCAATTTCGCGAAACCACAAGCTTGATAATCTGATAGCGGACTATGCTAGCTATTACTCTAGCAAACTCTTCGCCGCAATGCGAACACAGTTTCAATGCGAGGAATCCACAAAGCTAAGTCATGAGTCCAATGCACCAACCACTTAACCAATTCCCATGTGCCCCTTATTGCTGCTTAAAACGTCAGTTTGACCACAAACTCATACGGCTCACTCACGAATGAAAAAGTTTTAAGCCAAAATAGCTCAAAAACATGTTTCCCTACTGCCCTCTAACGGATTACATAAATTTGCTTGACTTTCATGAGGTTTCCTGAAATTTCACGTTTTCTACGTTTGACTCCAAGTCAGGCGCTCTGGAGTAACCCTTCATTATATTGATATTCTACCCACATTGAAATAAATATCCTCCGATAATTTGAAGGTCCTAGCTGTTGTCATTTAACAGTTATGAGCTTGTGAACATTTTCCTATTATTGACTTTTGACCCCAAACCACTTGACTGCCACCCCCCGCAAGTTGTGAGGCACAAGTTTACGTCGAGGTCTATCATCCCTGAACATTTCAAGCCTCTAGCATCAGCGGTTCAAATGCCCTAGACTGCGCAAGATTGGCAACATTTATCGGTTTTTTGACCTTTGATCATGAGTCACGTGACATAGAGCGTTCATGGTTGGTACACTGCAAGGATATATCAAGACACACCAACCCTATCAATTTCAAGTTCTTATGTGTTTTGAATGAATAGTTATACGCCAAACGACATATTTGCGTATTTGACCTTTGACCCCAAGTGACGTCACGCAAAACTAATCATTGCTGGTGTTTTTGTACTCTGGTTGAGATGCATCTGCTCTGTAAATTTGAAGGTCCTACCAGTTGCCATTCACAAGTTATTAGCGTTTGATCAAACTATTTGTCAATTTAATTGATTGACGTTTGACCTTTGACCTGTTGACCGCCACCCCCCAAAAGTTGTTAGGCACAAGATCACATGGAGGTCTATCATCCCTGAGATTTTCAAGTATCTAGCATCAGCGGTTCAAAAACCTTCAAATGCACAAAAAACTGTTGAGGTTCGTTGATTTGACCTTTGACCCTAAGTGACGTCACGAACAGGTCATTGTTGTGCATATTTTTGTTCCCCACATTGATATGCATATACTGTGAAAATTTGAAGGTCCTACCTGTAGTCATTCAAAAGATATTAGGTTTTGGTAAATTTGGTTTTTTGACCTTTGACCTTTAACCTGACGACCGCCACCCCCCAAAAGTTGTTAGGCACAAGTTCCCAATAGAATCTACCATCCCTGAACATTTCAAGTCTCTAGCATCAGCGCTTCAAAAGCCTTAGGCTGCGCAAGATTGGCAACACTTCCCAATTTTTTTGACCTTTGACCCCGAGTCACGTGACATAAAACGTTTATAGTTGGTACACTGCAAGGACATATCAAGACACACCAACCCTATTAATTTCAAGTTCCTATGTGTTTTCCATCAATAGTTATTTGCCAAACGACATATTTGCGTATTTGACCTTTGACCCCAAGTCACGTCACGCAAAACTAATCACTGTTGGTGCTTTTGTACCCTGGTTGAGATGCCTCTGCTCCGTAAACTTGAAGGTCCTACCAGTTGCCATTCACAAAATATTAGCGTTTGATCAGAATTTTGATCATTTTATTTGATTGACGTTTGACCTTTGACCTGTTGACCGCCACCCCCCAAAAGCTGTTAGGCACAAGTTCACATGGAGGTCTATTATCCCTGGGAATTTCAAGTGTCTAGCATCAGCGGTTCAAAAGCCTTAGGCTGCACAAAAATCTGTTAAGATTCGTTGATTTGACCTTTGACCCTAAGTGACGTCACGAACAGGTCATTGTTATGCATATAATTATTCCCCACATTGATATGCATATACTGTGAAAACTTGAAGGTCCTACCTGTAGTCATTCAAAAGTTAATAGGTTTTGGTAAATTTGGTTTTTTGACTTTGACCTTTAACCTGACGACCGCCACCCCCAAAAGTTGTTAGGCACAAGTTCCCAATAGGATCTACCATCCCTGAACATTTCAAGTCTCTAGCATCAGCGCTTCAAAAACCTTAGGCTGCGCAAGATTGGCAACACTTCCCAATTTTTTTGACCTTTGACCCCGAGTCACGTGACATAGAGCGTTTATAGTTGGTACACTGCAAGGACATATCAAGACACACCAACCCTATTAATTTCAAGTTCCTATGTGTTTTCCATCAATAGTTATTTGCCAAGTGACATATTTGCGTATTTGACCTTTGACCCCAAGTGACGTCACACAAAACTAATCACTGTTGGTGCTTTTGTACCCTCGTTGAGATGCATCTGCTCCGTAAACTTGAAGGTCCTACCAGTTGCCATTCACAAGTTATTAGCGTTTGATCAGAATTTTGATCATTTTATTTGATTGACGTTTGACCTTTAACCTTATGACCGCCACCCCCCAAAAGCTGTTAGGCACAAGTTCACATGGAGGTCTATCATCCCTGGGAATTTCAAGTGTCTAGCATCAGCGGTTCAAAAGCCTTAGGCTGCACAAAAATCTGTTAAGATTCGTTGATTTGACCTTTGACCCTAAGTGACGTCACGAACAGGTCATTGTTGTGCATATAATTATTCCCCACATTAATATGCATATACTGTGAAAATTTGAAGGTCCTACCTGTAGTCACTCAAAAGATATTAGGTTTTGGTAAATTTGGTTTTTTGACCTTTGACCTTTAACCTGACGACCGCCGCCCCCCAAAAGTTGTTAGGCACAAGTTCCCAATAAGATCTACCATCCCTGAAAATTTCAAGTCTCTAGCATCAGCGGTTCAAAAGCCTTAGGCTGCACAAAATTTGGTGTTGAAAAAAAAAAAAAAAAGAAAAAAAAAAAAAAAAAGAATTTTTCGGAAACAAAATATTTTTTATCTAGAAAGTGGGGGGCTGCCGGGGAAAGTTAGGGCGACCAAGGTGTAGACCTAGGTGGGACACACATTTGAACTCTAGGTCACTTTTGAATTGGAACAGTAGTTTAGCAGCTACAGCTGCTGGAAGTGTCAAAAAGTGCACAAATGGCCAAACAAAAGTAATATGGCTTCCCTTTTCGGGAAGCCATAACTAAATGCAGGATTTCGCAGGTTTTCGCGTGATGGGTGAACAGTAAAATAAAACAAAGGTGCGAAAATTTTTTGACGCGTGCCACATGTCGCGTATCGGTAAACGCACCTTTACACAGACAATTAAAGTTAACTTTGGATATTGTAGCTAATACGACTACTAAAGGTTCCAGTTTGAAATTGAAAAATCTGCTGCAATTGCTTTCTCTCAGGGAGTTTCAAGAAAATAAGATGACATTTATACCCACCAAAAATACGAGATGCCACTACAGTTAACTAGACATGCGGATATTAGAAAGCCATCAAACTGGTCAACATCTTGCCGTGTCAACGACATGGCCAAAGCAGTACCGGTACCGGGCGCAGGTGATAGATCCGACGTCACGGGTTCGTTTTACGACTGAGGCCGATCCGTACAAACTGGGTGGCTGCCGACTTGAAGAGCGCAAGCTCACTTTACAGTCTCCCTCAAATACTGTTCATTTTTCAGTTCGATTACAGCCGAATATTTACTACTGGGGTTCAAGAGCGTCGATGTCGCCGTGCGTTTCTTTATGCTGATTTATTTCATAATCAAATATCCCCCAAAAACTTGGTAGTTCACAGCACGGTCAAAAAGGTAATGAATGGGCAGGACAGAGCCACAATAACGTTTTATATTCAGTCTATAGGTCAGCAATTGTGGTAGCAGAAGTAAAATCTTTTGCAACACTTACCTCGTGAGTAAACATGCGAACTGGAACTCCAATAGCACGAGCCAACCCAAAATCAGCTAATTTAATGGAGCCATTTTCATCAATTAATAGATTCTGTGGTTTGAGATCACGATGCAAAACTCTATGCGAGTGGCAATAAGCTATTCCTTGAAGCAACTGATAAAGATAACTCTGAAAATAAGAGCAAGATTTAGCAATTCAATTAATACGAAAAAAGTGCTCTCAGCACTGCTCATGATGCCAAAATAGCAGAAGCCAGAGCAAAAATTGTCAAAAGCATATTATAACAGTAAGAAGCATCGTCTTTACAAAAGCCATGATTGTAAGGCCATTTATTCAATTTCCCCTTAAGCTTGTTGTTGCATTATATGATAATCTTGCAACAAATATTTCTGCAACGCAGATTCATAAAAGTGGGTCTTAAGGAAACAATAAATCACAAACCTTGGAAACAGTGACGACTTCTGATTATGATAAAGCAGATTGTGATTATTTCAAATACAAACTTTTTCATTTATTCACACAAGCAATTGATTTTTATATTTTTACTTGCAGACAGCCCTCATTCAAACTCAATAAAAATTGCTGCAAAGGCTTGGGACAACACTATAGCATCAAATTCGGAACAGAAAAAATGTTTCATTTGCATTTCTATGACTAACAAATAACACATTTTAAAGTTTTCCAACCCTACCTTGCACAACGCAAGCGGCAAACCCTTAGGCTGTGTATCCATGAACTTTTTCAGATCTTGACTGAGATATTCAAACACAAGATACAGTTTCTTCTCGCTGTATATGACGTCCATCAGCCTAATCATTGGCCAACTAGTTAATTTATAATCGCTAACTGAAAATAATCAAAAACCAAAATCAATCTAACAACGTCACTATATACATAATGAAGTAGAGCTTGATACTGTTTGACAGCTCCGATGGCCGAGTGGTATGAGTGCCTGTCTCTGGAGCAGCAGACTCTGGTTTAATTCCAAGTCGGGTCAAATCAATGACTGCAAAAGTGGTATACACAGCTTCCCTGCTTGACATTCAGCATTGAAGGGACATGTAGCCCAAACCAGCAAGTTTATATACTTGTTGTGCCCTTGGGAAAGGCACTTAGTGGGATTAGAGTGGTAGACAGATGGCTGGCAATAGCGCTTTGATCACTTTCCTGTGACAGAAGAATAAATATGCAACTGAATATAAAAATTATTATGAATGTCAGACCGTCAGTATATATAGCACAGTAATTCAATTAAGTATATATTTGTTGCTTTTGCAATATAGACAAAAAATCAGAAACAATTACTCAGCGTCTAACTATATACCTATAAACAGCTATATTATACATTGGGAACAAAGAATTCTATGCACTCAAATAGCTAGCTAGCTAACAGTCTCAGAGTTTATTCACATTCAAAATAGCACATTTTGGTATCATACACAGTTTTGTTACTGCAATTCTGCATGTGTTAAGAATGTTTAGATGTTGGCTAAAACGGGACTGTGTTTGATCCAGAAAAAATTAAATTTTAAAACATTAAATGGATGTTTTTCAAGCTTATAACATTTGTTGTTTCGGTTTATTACTTTGTCACGCTCTTCTACAAATGAGAGGGTGATGAAATTATGGAATAATAAAAGCATCTAGAGTTGAGGTTTTCAACCCATGGGCCATGGCCCAGACACTGTTATCGCTTGACTAGACAGCAATATCAGCATTCCCCAATCATGTCATTATGTGACTTGGTGCCTTTTAGCAAAAGTTTTTGGGTCACTATCGTATTTTATCATTTTAGTGAGCCATGAGCAAAAAAGATGGAAAAACCCTGATTTAGAGCATTGCTTTTCAACTTTTGTGGTGGAGCGGAACCCTAACGAAAGAATCCAGAGACCCAAGGAACCTCTGTTAACTTGCTAATTCACTTGAACCCAGCTTTAAATTGTAATCTTGCAGAACCCCTAGACTGTACTGGTGGAACCCTGGTTAAAAAACACTGATCTAGAGTTACAGGCCTACACAAATAAGCACAGTCTTTGTAATAACCTGACAATATTGGGATGATCAAGTTCTTTGAGAAGAGATATTTCACGAATGGCTGTGCTTGGTACACCTTCAGATTCTCTGAAAACATTAAAAAGTTGAAAAAAATTAAGCTTATCAGACCCTTGTAAACTCCACACCAAATAATTAAAATAAAAGGCATTAAAATTTAGGAAGCCTTTATTTCACTGGAAATTCCGGTTATCGAAGTTCGAAAATCATGGTTGTGGAACCGAAAACATCCCCTAACGGTTCCCCTACTGTGAGAGTTACACTACAGGAACCGTAAAACGATTACGCAACTACGATTTTCAAACTTCGGTAACCAGAATTTTCGGTGAAATAGACACTTCCTAAAATTTTCAAGCCAAGCAGCCACACTGAGCACTGATGCAAATTAAACAATTTTCAGAAAAATATTTGCAGGAAGCAAAAATGATAAAAATGCCGCACAAGTAAACAACAACAACAACAACCAGTTTAAACACATACATATTCAAGGTAAATCACCAACACAATATAACGGTGCAAAAACACTCTCAGTTTGCAACGCATTTTATCCTCATGTGACTCATCAGGCAAATGCTGAGGAATTTAGCACAATTAACAACAACAATAAAAAAATGCCATGGATACAGAAAGCTACATCACATGAGATACTTGTTTCCTAGCTACAAAGTTAAACAGTGTTGCAGACCCACACCATTTCTATGATATATCGGTAAAAATAACTGCGGTAGAACAAAGACTTTAGCGCTCAGTCTGACAAGATTTGTATTTAACATAAAAAGCTAAATAGCCAAGCTGCATAAAATTAAGCTTTCAGCCACAACAAGTAAGCTATGACAGCTTGTCTGCACACGAACAGTAAACACCTCTGCATAAAACAGTAAAAGTAAGCTTTTAGCAAGAACAAGTGAGCTGCAATAACAGTATTTGTACCGTACATACGTGTCAAGGCGAATCTTTTTTAAGGCAACCATCTTTCCAGTAACTTTATCCAATGCTTTATAAACAATTCCATAAGTCCCTTCTCCAATTTTTTCAATTTTATGAAAACCTTCCATTAATCAAAAACTTTAATAAATATTTTGGTTGGAATGTCAAATATAGGTATATTCTATAAGCAGTAGTCTAAGTACAAACAAAGTTTTTAGTACACATAGACCAAATACCCTGTACAGCATTCACTTGTCCAGTCTAACAGTCTAAGCAGTTCCGAAAGCTGAGGTACTTTGACATCACAATTAAATTATTTACCGTACAGGTGTATGTTCCATACCAGTAGACTATATTTGTTTTATTACTGGTATGATGACTAAAACCAGTTGAAATCTGATTATTACGAGTTACCGGTATTATCCAGTTAATCAGCTAAGGGTAATAATACTGGTAAACCAGTGTAGTTGCTGTACTGTATGCTTTTTTAACTGTTTAACCCTTGAAGTATACCGGTAATTAGGGGCCTGTGAGGCCTGCTTCAAACCAAATTTAGTGTAAATATTTTATTTTAGATGTTGGGATGTCATGCCTCCTTTGTAGTAAGCCTCAAATGCTTTATTTTGTTAGTTCTGAACAGCAAAAGCCTATTTGGTTCATTTTTTTTTTATTATTTTTTCAAAGTTTTTGAACTGTTAAACTCCATCCATCAAGTATAATCTGGGGCCTGAGAAGCCCGGTGGTGCTATTTAGTCAAAAGAATTTCTCAATTCCACAACGAAGTGACTTGGCGAATGGAACACTCGCGGTGTTTTTTTTTCCTCGCGAATGGAACAAGCAGATTCATGCACACAGCAGCCTATGTACTTATGCTACGACCACACTATCACATTACTGCCACCTGCCGAACCTTATTTTCGAACCTTACCTGCCGAACCGAAGCCGAATATCCTAACCGAATCCACCGAAGCCGAATATCCTAACCGAATCCACCGAAGCCGAATATCCTAACCGAATCCACCGAAGCGTAACGTCCTAACTGAAGCGAAACGAAGTCGAGATGAGAACCGAACCCAAAACTAGTGCAGCACTTCCCTTCGTAGGCTGCGCCCTTAGTCACTGCGCCACAGGAAAGTCGTTGCAATTTAGCGAATAATGGCGCTTATAAACCCACGCTTGATCCATTTCCATTTGCGAGGAAAAAAATTCACCGCGAGTGTTCCATTCGCCAAGTCACTTCGATTCCACAATGCACAAAGAAATAACTATGGTGTTTTTTTGCATATAGCCTACCACAGTACCGGTGCAGTATAGATGTAAAGTAGTAGATAGTTTAAAGCAAAAAATGGCAAATAGAGATGTTTTTCAGACTACGCAAGCTGAGCTTTATACTCTACATGACAGCTATGATGTTTAAGAGTCTTCAGAAGATGGAAATTACGATTTTTATGACCATATCTCATATCATTTTCACGAAATAAAACACTGAATACTTACGGTCAGAGGTGTACGAAATCGCCTTTTTTGGACTCCTGCTCCTGTTTTGACCAACCCTATTCCCGATCCTGCTCCTGGTCAATGACTACTTTTTATATTCCTGCTCCTGTTCGACTCCTGTTTTTATGCATAAGTGTCTGTTTAGGAAGGGAAATGGACAAATAGTTCAGAAGGCTATTTTACCACAGCGCTGCAACTGCTCCGTGGTTTGTAACATTTTCAAGTACTTGGGAAGAAGCAGAAAAAGATCAATTGCTAATGCTCATGCCCTTCTGAAAGTCAGGCACTTCAGAGATACTCAAGTTGTATTTTCATATAAACACACTGCTGAATATCAAGACTTAAATTTTCATTTTGGACATGTGAAACTGTTCAAATGAATTCAATTCAACTTTATTGCGTACCAATAGCTACATGAAAGTTGAAAAGCAATTTAAAATTGGAATGTCCCGGTAGTTATTTAGAAAGAACCAAATACTGCAGTTCAAAACGAAACAGCCTTTGTACACCGATCCTAAGCTCTGTCTGTAGAAGTGCCCACTGCTTAATTGTTATATACAACTCACAAGTTCAACTTCCAGCACTGCAGAAGTGGGATTACAAACATATTATATTCAAACTTTTTGCTATAGCCTAATATTGATTTATGTACAGTGAAGAAATGCTGGTTCAGTAGCTGCTGGACTAAGTCAGCCTATCTGCAATCCACAAAGGCTTACTGCAAGACTGCTTTGTCTGTTTGTAGTCTGCATTAAAACACTAAACTGCGGTACACAAATAATTCCACATCGCTTAGCTGACTACCCCTAGTACTAGTACCCCTTACCCAAACACACAGTCATAATTAGTCCGTTAGATTAAGCCTGCCGCGTGTGGTCTATCGTCTGGTACCGTACTACTCGCAACTAAATTTTTAACTCAGTTTATTTGCCAAGTGATTGCATTATGCTGCTAACATCAGAAGAACTTGTTTTGTTTTTAGATACACTATGGCCTGATGGCTGCTCTGCAAGATGCAAAATATGGGCTGTAATTATCTATCATTACCGATATGTTGGTAGAATTAAACTGCACAAAACAAGCAAATTATCAGAACCAAATTATGGCAAATTTTGAGCCAGTATCACAACAATGTGATAATTTTTCGCTCCGGATCGTGCTGCTAGCCTGCTGCAACAATTGAAAACTTATGACTCCGTCTCCGGCTGAAACATTGAAACTCCTGCCGGAGTCGACTCCGGTACTCCGGTTTGTGTACATTTCTGCTTACGGTACCAAAGTCCGTATAACTCACGTATAAGTTGAGCGAATCATTCGTTACATTGTTAAGCGACAATGGAGCAAAAATGTGTCCAAAAAGACAATCGCCTGCCTATCTTTCGTAATGTAAAAACGCTTGAAAGTGTTAAGGTCTGTTTACACTAAATGCGATTTTAGTCCGATTTGCTGTCGTACGAAGTTTCATCAGATTTTTGACGTAAGCAGTTGACGAAAATATCTTTCACACAATTCAAACCCAAACAGTTTTGCTTCCAACCGCTTGCTTTGCGAAGCCCCTAACGATTGTATTCTAGAATGTCGCGGACAGTGACGTAGCTTTACGTCATAACCTCTAACAGTTTCGTAGCCTACGCCACTGTACGTACGAAAAATTTCATCGTAGTCTGTGTAAACACACCTTTACAAAAAAGGTCATAACTTCGGTTATGCTTGTTGAATTTAAAAAATTTTGACTGCATCATGAAGCTCTTGACTTACACTATCGTTTAAAACAAATTTCAAGAAAATTGGTTGTGTTTTAAGCACTCTACATTGTAAATAATTTAAACAGAGATAAAAATTTTTGTAGCGGTTTTTTGACTAGTAGCATTTCTTGTCATTTTAAAACATAAATATAGGGCAGATTTGCAAAGAGTTAATCTGATTCAAATTAAATAGGTTCAATCACAAAAATTTAAACTTCACTTTGAAATTAGCGTAGCTATTGGTCGTGGTTTTTCAAACCCTTAAAACTTTTTCGCTAGAAAATGATTGCATAAATTGTTTTAAACCTCATGTAAAATAAGGCTTCACTATATACAATTAAATTTTTACAACCGTGTTAGGTTGGTGGTGTGGTTGTTAACTTCTGTCGTGCTTCACCCTCGGGCTTTGGACCATTTGTTAAACGAAAAATTCAATAAGCAAAATTTAAGCGGGAAAAATATACCGGTATCTATTTTACTTTTCGATTTTACTGTTTCATATCCATTAACATAGGTCTACGTCGTTTCACGGCCGCAGTTTCTTGAATTTCAAACCTCGGGCTTTTAAAATCAAATATTGTGGGCCAGAATAAAATTAACTAGAGGCTCGTTTTACACATGGTCCAAGGGTGAATCATGATAGAAGTTAACAACCTCACTCCAATCTGGTGAATCTACCATGGTTGCAAAACCTAGTTCTACGCACGAATAGTGAAACCTACTTTTACATGAGGTTTAAAACAATTTACGCAATCATTTTCTTGCAACAAATCTTTGAAGGCTTGGAAAACTACGATCAATAGCTAGGCGACTTTCATATTGAAGTTCAAATTTTTGTAATTGAACCTAGTTAACTTAAATCAAACAATAACTTTTACTTTTTGCAAATCTGTGCTATATTTATGCATTTAAAACAGCAAGAAATGCTGCTAGCGTAAAAATTGCTTCAAAAATTACTAAGTATGTTCAAATTATTAACCATTTAGAGTGCTTAAAACACCATCAATTTTCTTGAAATTTGTTTTAAACGATAGCTAAAATCAGGAGCTTTACGATGCAGTTGAAATTTTTAAAATCGAACGAACGAAACTAAAGTTATGACCTTTTTTGTAACACTTTCAAACGTTTTTACATTATAAACGATAGGCAGGCGATTGTCTTTTTGGACACATTTGTTGCCCCATTGTCTCTGCTCCATTCCTGTCCGCGCAACTTATACGAAGTTATACAGATTTTGTACGGTACGGCATAGAGATGTCGCGGACACACAAATTATGTCCGCAAGCTGCGCTGCAACCGCAATTTGTTGAACAATTTTAGTACCGCACCGCGCTGCACACCGCAGTTTTTTAGGATGATGTTAAGATCTTATGAAAATATTTAAGATTTTATGAAAGTATTTGAAAATAGAAATTAACTTTGCGCGGCACGCCTCGACTACGCGGCAGACGTTTTACTGCACTACGCGGCACGCTGCAACTACGCTGCAAAAAAACGATAAAAGAGGCGGCGCAAGCTGCGCTGCGCGGTTGACATCTCTAGTACGGCATACGCTATAGAGATGTGGCGGGTACACTGTTACTGCACTGCGCCCGCACTGCACCGCAAAGGTTCTGTCCGCACACTGCACCGCACCGCAAAATATTTGGAAATACTGCACTGCGCCCGCACCGCACCGCGTGGCATCAAAATACCAAAAACCTGACAAAAAATTATGTACCGGGTATGATGATGATTTGTTTAAATGATAAGCTCTCTTTCATCGTACTTCTGAAACCACCCAATCTAGGCTTTCGTAAATATATGTTTAGTTTTCTATGTTGAATTGTGATTTGCACATTGTTGCTAATCATTACAATATTCAAGAGTGCAATTATTAATGTTGTACAACACATACTAGCAAAACTGCAATAGACTACCGGTTTCTCTAATTATGGAATATTCCATAATTAGAGAACTATGCCATACTATTCCATAAATAGAGAGCATTCTAATTATGGAATAGTATGGCATAGTATGGAATAGTATGGTATAGTATGGAATAGTATGGAATAGTATGGCATAGTATGGTATAGTATGGAATAGTAAGTAAGGCATTGTAGTATAGTATAGCAGAAATGGGTGATAGGACGTTTGGGACACTAGAGTAAAGGAGCCCATGGAAAGAGTCAAATTGAGGGTGAATGGCACTCCGGGTTAAATGTGCCTCAGGCCTAATTTGGGGCAAAAGGAGTCAAAGGTCCTCAGGACAGGATGGTTGAAGCAGTAAATGAGCCCTAGGAATAAGATGTTAATTTAGAGCACTGGGGCATATCCTATGCATAACTGGGGCTCTAGGACCAATGGGCCTCAGGGCATTTGGGGCAATAGGGGATATGGTTCTCAGCATGTTTTGATCCCTGGCATAGCCGTAGGAGACAGGGGTGCATACAATTCCATACTATGCCATACTATTCCATACTATACCATACTATTCCATACTATGCCATACTATTCCATAAATAGACTGATAGAGACACCCTCAAAACTTTTGTTAATTGACTGTTAGAGACTCTCAGATTTGGCTCAAAGCATACTGTACAGTCAAACTGATGCAAACTTACCTGTAGTAGTTTATAAAATGAATGATAACCTGCGTCGTGTCTCCATGGTTAAAAGCTAACAAACTTACTGTGAATCCCTCAAAATCACATGCACTATTGATTCTGCCTAATTCTAACAAACTTTTCGCTCTTGTCAATCGCACAATCAACAGCTCTTCAATTTTTGTAGCCCATGGTTTTAAGTATTTAGGTGTAAATATTGACTTTAATTTAAAATTTAATTCACACATTTCATCCATTGTTCAAAAAATTTCCAGAGCTGTAGGAATCCTTTCCAAACTAAGGTATATATTATATGCCTACCTGTGCTTTACTAAAAATCTATTACGCTTTTGTTTACTCCAAACTGCTGTATGGATTGCCTGTTTGGGGATCCACATATCCAGTACCCATCATACTTAAAAAACTAATATCCCTCCAAAACAAAGCAGTTAAATTGATTGATGGAGGTTCTCCACACAATAGCACTTCAAGGTTTTTTTCTAAATTTGAAATACTCAAGCTTCTTGATCTCATCTAACTCGAAATTGCCAAACTGGTTAACACCCACATTAACACTAAATTACCTGATGCATTTTCCAATTATTTCACTTTAAGCAGCAACACTCCTCTGAAAACTACCAGATCAACCAATGCTCATACAAAACGATACACACGTTGATATAAGACTAATCGATTACAAAGATGTATATAGAAGGTATCAAGGTGCCAAAATATGGAACGATATTTCCCATTGAATTTAAGATACAGCACAATGGTGCTAGGTCATAAGCCAAAGCACACTAACATGTGAGGAAAAAATAACATCAAAATAGAAAAAATACCTTCCAAATTAATAGCACAGAGTAACAAAAAATAATGAGAATAAAGGCAACTGTACAATAAAATATCATTCAAAAAGTGAGAGATGCAATTTAAAATCAAATTAAAAAAATACCTGGTTCAACAATACAATCAGTAGTAAGTAGTTACAAATTAGACTCCAAAGAACAAAATTTTTGCTTTTATCACCAATCCGCTTCTTGGATAGATTATTCATCCATCGATGATGGACCAAAGAGTGGCTGCTGACTAGAGGACCAAAAGATCTACTCGCTGTCTCTAGCTGCGACCTAAGCTTCTACGTTATTTTTTTGTTCCCGTGCATTTTCCTTTTTTTTTATGACTGCTAATAAATTCTAATGAATGAAACTTCCGAACCAAAATGAAGACTTGATCTTCCAAAGTTTGGACCAAGGCTCTGATCCTCTAAAGGAACCAAATCAAAAACCCAAAACTTCCTATGCAAAGCCTAGGCCTCAAAGTTCAGCAATTTGAAATAGAAAATAAAAACTCGGTAGATATGGATTAAATATTTGTTCAAAAACATTAAACTTTTTTGTTTGTTAATTTACATGAACACATTAATGAGCCTTCAAACTCTTCTCGATATGGCCAAGCATGGTGTGCTGTGTGGCAAAAGGTGTGTGATAAAAAGACCAGGTGACAAAAGTTCTGTGAACGGTCTACTGATACCAATAGTCGATCAGCACTGGTCTGATGTTATGAAGTTCTAAGCCTGCAAATAGCACGAATTAGTTTGCATTAGAGTTACGGTAAATAAGGCATTTTTGTAAAATAAACTTGCTTGTCACTGATAAGAACTAAAAAGCTTTTTTTCATTTTGTGCGTTAGAATTGTTTTGTTATTTTTCAGACACAGAAGCAAATTTTGCAATGATTAAGTATAGATTATTATTGCTAATTCCTTTGGCATTTTTTGTCAGCTTTGCTTTATGGACTTATTTGAGTGACAACAAAATATTTAACTATGTAAATAAACCTATTGCACTTCGAAATAATGAAGATTTCCCAAACGCTTTTCAATATTTAAATCTCAAAAGTTCGTGGCACAAAAAAAAAGGACTTGCCGACATTACATTCATTCCTTCAGGAAATCTTTTTTCAAGAGTTGTTTACAATCGTGTTGGGAAATGTGGCAGTCGATCAATGCAAAATGTTATCTCTGAGTTGTCAAAGAAAAATGGTTACCAATTTTACTTATCAGAAATATCAAATCAAACACGTCTTTCGCCGTTGGCATTAAAAGAAGAAATAAGACTTATTTATAGTGTTGAGCCTCCAATGCTTTATTCTAGGCATATTGCTTACATAAACTTTGCAAAATTTGGACAAGTGCCTCCCATTTATATTAACATGATAAGAGATCCTATTGAACGCTTTTCATCACAATATCACTTCAAAAGAAATGGCGATATGAGAAAACCTGGAATAAGTCGATCTCAAAAAACTTTAGATAAGTTTACAAAAGAACTTGATATAAATGACTGTGTGTTACAAAATTTTACGGAATGTTCTGCGGAGAAACTTTGGTATATTGTTCCTTACTTTTGTGGTCAAGACACTCTTTGTAGGCGGCCTTCACCGGAAGCACTAATGAGAGCAAAGCGGCATTTATTAGATGGATATTTGATGGTTGGATTTGTAGAAGATTTTGAAGGGACTTTAAAAGTCTTGGAGAAATTACTTCCAATGTTTTTTGGAGGAGCTGTTGATATTTGGAAAGAAATTTCTAATTCTTCTCTGGTTGACACCAGCACTTACAAGAAGAGAAATATCAGACCTGAGGTTAAAGGTATTCTGCAAAAAAGAATGGCATATGAATATGATTTTTACAGATTTGCTCTTAATCTGTACAAGAATGTGAAAGGTCAACTTGGAATAAAAGGGTGAGGTTTTGCATGGTATTTTCTGTGGCGCACTCACCATGCTCATTAGCTGTTGCTTTTATTATAATTGTAGTTATTAAGTTATAATTTTTTGCGACATAATTCATATTACATTTAAGTTTTTTTTTATAAATTTATACTGTATAGTTTTTGCTATATTTTAGGTACAGTATTTGTGGTGACATTCCTCTAGTGTGATACGTTGTGCAGTATCAAATTCAGAAATTTTTTACTTTGATTTAATTATGTCTTCAGCTGTTTTAAAACTTCCGTCGCAAAACTAATGAAAATGTTTCTGCCTTGTTGGCTTGAAAAAAGCGCATCTGTCTTTCCACTTCATATTTTGAAAGTTTTGTGAAAAATTTGTGTCCAGATAGTGTAGGATGGAAGCTGGTCGTATTATACTTGGATTTAGAAAATCCTTGTCTCAAAATTTTTTCTCTTACTATTTTGACTGGAATAATACTCATAAAGTTTATATGTTAAATCACCACAAGTTAAACGATAAAGGCACAGGAGACATCATTAAGCATTTGTGGGCAATAAGAGCTTTGCTGCTAAACATTACCTAAATACTTAAAGTTTTAAAGGGCTCACTATACGCATCAAAACATATCATTTCCACATTACAGCAGTTTTGGGAAAGTCAAAGAGTTATATGTGCTTGATATGAATATGCATTTCCAAAAAGCCAAAAACAACCGATTTGTTCTTTACTGATATATCTATACTGGTAACAAATACCTACACTAGTGAAAAATTGCAGATTGATAAGAACTTGAGCACACCTTATATTACATGATAGTTTGGGGCACATGAAAAATTCTCATTGGTAGTAAGATGTTAAAATCTTAAACTGTCGACCATATATTTTAGAAGAGGTGAAAAAGATGATTTTTAAGTACATGTAAAATATTTTTAAGTACTAGTGGACGCAAAAAAGACTCCATGCCTAGTTTTGAAGTTTGATAATTGTCAATAAATTGGCTGATTTTTCAAATATTTTGAGAAATTGCTAGCATCGCGTCAACCATTTCTGTTGGCTTTTGACTACGAGTATTTTTTGCCTTTGATGATAAGTAAAAAAATGACTGTTGTCTAAACGTCGGCCAAGGTCTGATCTACCTGCTGACTGCTTGCCGACTCCTATAGAAGTGAGCAAATACAGCAGCTGGCATAGAAACTGCAAAAAAAGTCGCTGAGGAACGGGGGTCAGAGAGTTCAAACCAAAAAAACCAGTGCAATGGCTGGAAATCGAAATGCCAACTCGAATGCCACTGAAGTACATACCATGTTGTCGTGTGTCGACTTGTTATTATCAAACATTGTGAAAACAAAGCTTTTGATTATTAATTGGACGTGCTTAGATAAATCGCATTGCATGACGAATGCAGTTTGTAAGTTAATCTACACAAATAAATAAAGTTATTGCAGTTTCTTTTAAGTTTTTTTTTCCATATATAATACCAAATCAAACTGCGTGTTTTTGGCGCAGAACAAGTTTAAGGATTTCTTAAGTTTCAGACATCTTTTTACTATTTCAGGTTGATTACATAATTTCAATCAGTTTCAGAGAAGGAGTGGTACTCCTCATAATTATTATATGATAGGTTAGAGGTTTGTTTTTTTGTTCTTTTTGCTCTGGAACATTTAATCATGTTTTTTTCCAAGCTACATGAATTTATATCACTGAGCATCAACTTGGAACTCGTGTGATAACTTATGATCCAATTGCACACGCTTAGATACATTGCCTTGTTGGCAGCAAACAGCTTAAAAGTTTCTATTTTTTCTCGACCTGATTTTCCTGGGGGGGGGGGGGGGGGGGGGGCAGCTGTTTAAGGTGGAACCTCCAAGCATTTTGATCTTCAGCGGCAAGGGCAGATGCTCTGGTGGAATGCCAAGGTTAGAGAGTATCAGTAGACAACTGAGATCTTCAACGTAGTTTCGCCATCAAGTTCTGGGACGACCTCTAGGCCTTCGACCAACCAGTGTTGAGGACACAATACCGACGGCATTGCTCTAAGAGTCAAATGCAATACCGACGGCATTGCTACCGACAGCAGCCAATTTAAAAGTTTACTGTTACAAATTAAATAATTCAGTCCTAGTTTTTCTTTTACTATTTCAAATTAATTGCTCGACTCATTAAAGTCGTTACACGAAGTCTGGTCGTGTTGTCACTCACAGACCACGTCTGATTGAGGTTTCCGAAACGGGCTAGAAGTTTGAAGTTGGTTTGTTGCTCTGTGTTGATTATTGAGTTCGTCGAGAAAAACAATAAGCTGGTAAAACGACTGTAAATATGTAAACTATTTTTTTGTACACCTGAAATTCATAATAAATGTTAGTGAGCTGAAATTGCGAGTAAATACTTCCCACAATACAAGTTGTTACATCGTCCGTCATTCAACTTAGTATTATAGCTTAACTCTGACACACACACAGACAACACGGTCCTAGAGTTTTTATGGCACACCTGGTATGTGAAAACATATGATTGATTGAATTTTTTGAATTGTACACGCTGAGATTGTACAACTTGTTGGGCTGTCGTTTTATTTTCAATTCATGGTTTTCAAGCTGCATTACCGTGGTCCTTGTTTTCTTTTTTCCATTAATTGTTGCGAATATGCATGATAAAATTTCACGCTCTTAGATAAATCTTGGCATCGTTAGTTGCGACATGTTTTCGTAAATACAGATGAAAGTGCTTCTTTGAGGAGGTTTTACTTCACCTTTATAGCACTAGATTTCTTATCGCTATTTTTCGTTCAACAATTGAAATACCGGTAAATAAATTTCAGCAGGTGAGTGGTTTTGATATATTTCTTTGACGTTGGTTCGGAAAAGTTTTTCGATTTTGTTCTTTTTGCCGTAGAGCATTTTCTTACAAGTTGAAGGAAGCATTTTTTTACAATTCATTGTACTGAGTGTCAACCTAAACTGTTGTGAAACTATTGCACGCACCTAGATATTTCTCCTTGTAGAGAGTAAACAATTTAAAAATGTGCTTCTACTAATTAAAGAACTTGTTGGACTGTCTTATTTTTCAATTCGTAGTCCCAAGCTGAATGACCTTGGTCCTGGTTTTCCTTTTACTATTTGAAAATTTAACTTATTCTTAACTTAGTATCGTTGTCTTATCAAAACCGTTTTCAAAGAGCGATCGATTTTCGTTCTTTTTTTTCAGTTTTTTGGTTTTTCGCATGAAACAATAAACGCTGATATAACTTGTAAATGTATGACACTTAGCATCGACTTGTAGTGTTAAATTGTTGCAAATAAATATGATCAAATTTCGCGTAACAAATCCTTAACATTGGTGAGTTGATTCATGTTGTATTCCAGTATTCGTAAATAATGGTGAAAGAGTTTCTTTGTGCCCGGCCGGTTGGCGTAGTGGTAACGACATCGCTATCGGTGCGGGAGGTCTAGGGTTCGATTCCCTGGCCGATCAAATTGGTCACAGTGTTGCCAACGGCTCGCCACCGCTGCGACGTTTCTTCTGTGTTGCCCTGGCGCAATGCCCTGGAGATGTGCCCCGCAAACTCGTTACACGCTTCGGCGTATTACGGCGAGTATAATGAAGATTTGATTTGATTTTTTGAGTTTCTTTGGGGATATTTTATTTCTAGTCTAAACTTATCGTTGTCTCACTAGTTTATCGCTATTTTCCATCGATTACTTGACAATTGAAACAAATTTCAAAAAAAGGGAGTGGTTTTGATTTATTTCCTTCATGTTACTTTGGAACATTTTTTCGATTTTATTCTTTTTTCCGTAGAGCATTTTTTACAAGTTACTCAAAATTATTATTCTGAGTGACAACTTCAACTGTTGTGAAAACATGTGATTAAGTTGCACATGCTTAGATACATCGCTCTGCAGCGAATATACAATTTGAAAATTCCCTGATACGAAGCAAAGAACTTTCATTTTCCTATCGATCACTAGGCTAGTCCAGCCTGCATTGCACCGGTCCTAGTCAGCTCGTCTTCTTTTCAGGTTGATTACCTGGCTATTAAAATATGTTTCAGACAACAAATGATTTTTCTGATCTTTACATCTATAGATAAAAAGAAACCTTTTCAATTTTTCGTTGAAAAGAGCAAGTAATTTTCTTTTTTTTTTTAGTGCTTGGTTTTAGGCATCAAACAATATATGTTCATGTAAGTTGAGGCTGCATTAATTCATAGCACTTGGCAGTGAGCATCAACTTGTAATTATGAATTGTTGCGAATAAATATGATCAAATTTCACGCACTTATTATACAGGTATATCTTGTCATTAGCAAGTTCAATATGTTTTTGTAAATATAGATGAAAGTATTTCTTTGGGTAGATTCTGATCTCGTCGTTGTTTCACTAGTTTTATCGTTATTTTCCATTGATTACTTGGCAGTTGAATTTCGGTTTTGATTTATTTCCTTTAATTTCAATTTTGAACATTGTTTCGGTTTTGTTCGTTTTGTCGTAGATCATTTTTTACCTGTTGAAGGTACATATAAATTCATTACATTGGGTGACAACTTAAACTGTTGTGAAAACATATGATCAAATTGCACACGCTTAAATACATCTCTCTGCAGCAAATATGTGATTTGAAAAATCCCTTGTACGAATTAAAAACTTTCTTTTTCCTATCAATCACTAGGTTAGTCCAGCCTGCATTACTAGGTCTTAGTCAACCCGTTCTCCTTTCGAATTGATAGCCTGGCTATTAAAATCAGTTTCAAAGAGCAAATAATTTTCCAGATCTTTACATCTATATATTGGAAACGTTTTGGAAAAGCCAGCAATTTTCGTTCGTTGTTTTTTAGCTCTTGGTCCTTTGCACCAAACAATATGCCTTCATGTAAATTGAGATTGCTTTAATTTATAACTGGTCGTCGTGGCACTAGTTTTCTTATCGCTATTTTCTATCGATTACTTGACAATTGAAATCAGTTTCGGTTTTGATTTATTTCCTTTCGGTTTTGAACATTGTTTTGATTTTGTTCTTTTTGCCGTAGAGCATTTTTTACCTGTTAAAGGAACATAAATTCCTTTCACTGAGTGACAACTTAAACTGTTGTGAAACATGGTTGAATCGCACACGCTTAGATGCATCTCTCTGCAGCGAATATATGCGATTTGAAAATCCCTTGTAAGAATTAAAGAACTTTCTTATTTTTTTTTTATCAATCACTAACCTAGTCCACCTTGCATCATCTAGGTCAGGGGTCTTCAACCTTTTTTACAAAATCGCCCCTTTTTTGAAAGTGAGGGTCCAAATCACCCCCACAAAAAATATTGTTATTTTACAAAAGCTTTTGTTTCTGAAAATACAAAGGCAACTAAAATTAACATAACAATACAAATAAGCAACAGCAAACACAATTTATTGAAATACAGCGGCACGTGTAAGCTAATGCGACCCTTGTGCCTGGTGCTTCCCTGCAAGACTAGCAAAAGGTGGGTGCAAGTTAGTCAGTTTAAGTCGAATTGTGTGTCCCCCAGTCTTGTTCATATCAAGTCGATTGCGGTTTTTATTTCTCAGGTACAACACTTCGCTGAAACCTTGTTCAACAACATATGTTGAAGGAGAAGCCAATAAGAACAACTTTACTTTCTCCCATAGTTCTGGAAATCGATCAGCACACTTGATCCAGAAATCTGCCCGTCCATGCGCATTAAAAATTGCACGAGCTTCTTCGTCACTTTGCAAGTCGATGAGCTGCTCCTGCATGGCGGAATCGTGTTCGTTGTTCAAGATGTTAGTGCCAAATGGCTCTACCAGCCATGGAAAAACTTTAAGATCAAGCAGATCTTTAAATCGAGCACGCATGTCTTCTTGAACAGTTTTCAGGTTTTCAATGTAAATAAGCAAATGATTGTCAGTGACATCATTGGACACTTTTGACAGTCGAGAAAAGTGGTAGAAGTGACACAATAAAAACTAAACCTAAATCTAATAAGAAATTAAAAATGACACAATAAATCGAAAAGAAATTAAAAATGACCCAATAAAATTAATCTTGTAATTCTTAATCTTAATAATTAGATATAAATTCTTAATCTTGTAATGTTGGTAATTCTAAAATCGCCCCCCTAAAAAGAATATCGCCCCCCAATTTGGAAATTTGTTGCAATCGCCCCCGTGATGGCCCAAATCGCCCCCGTTGAAGAACCCTGATCTAGATCCTAGTCATCTCATCCTCCTTGATTAGCTGACCATTAAAATCAGTTTCAAAGAACGAATGACTTTCCTAAATCTTTACATCTACGTATTGGAAACGTTTTAAAAGAGCAAGTAATTTTCGTTCATATTTTTTTGGTTCTTGGTCCTTGGCACCAAACGATATGCATTCATGTAAATTGACGCTGCATTAATTTATAACACTACGCAGTAAGCAATAAGCATCAACTTGTTATTACGAATTGTTGCAAATAAATATGAAGTTTCACGCACTTAAATACCGGTATATCTTGGCATTAGTGAGTTGATTGATGTTTTCGTAAGCATAGATGAAAGTGCTTTTTTGGGAAGACAGGGTTTGAAATTAACGCCTGCCCGTCGGTCCGAAACTGACTGAAATCGCATCTGGCAAGTTGTTTTCATTTTTCACTTGCCCGTCGGACCCGCGCAGTTGTATGTTGTTGTTTCACGTGAAATCGACTCCGAGACGTTGTTTGCGTTCTTCACTTGCCCGTGGGACCGGCCCTGTCACTGTTAATGGAAAATTTCGCAAGCGTGAGGATCTCGTGTAAGTTGCGATAATTGAGTCTTTTTCTTCATCAACACAGGCCCAAATTTATTGCTCCAAAAAGCGCTAAAATTCAGTGTAGAATCGACAGTAATTAAATCAATCACACCTCATTATGCTAAAGCTGCAAGTTATATTTTACATTCACCAACCATTGCCGATTTTGATCCTCTACCTGCTTTGAGCGAAAATAAACGTGCTTTTTGTTAAAGTGTTTTACTTTTTTAATGAAGATCGGGATTTCACACGCTCATTTTTTTTCGGGCAAGTTGATACTAGCAGCAGCCGGTCCAACCGCAGACACTTGATTTTTCGGGCAAGTTGAGATTCCTTTTGGCAAGCTGATATAAGCAACAGTCGGTCCGACAGACCTGCTGCTTCAAAAGTTAATTTCAACCCCGGAAGATTTTATTTCAGTAGTAGTAAAGAAATGAAATGTGGTTAATGGCTCATTTGAGCCGGTTATGGTGGTGGCGGGTTGCTTTTTGGAGTCGGCGGTAGAGCCGATAGGCTTATATCCTTTCTACAGAAAGGGCATTTGTTTAAACAGTCGGTGCACTCTGCGCAGCAATCGTAGCGTGAACAAGGTAAAAGTAATGGTCGACAACGTCAATAGATACAAATGGTGCATTTTAATCCATGTTTGAAGTGGACAACACCCTCATCCGCGATCTCGTCTCTTCTTGGATGGCTTCTTTGCCCACCACTTAATATTTGTTGAATTCTTTCTGGCCCTAATTTTTCATGCATGAACGGGAAAGTAGAACTGTTTCTGAAATAAAAAGTTTTAAACTTGTTACATTTAAAGTAAAACAACATCCAAAAGAATTCCGTAAAAAACTCATTAAAAAATCATTTTAACTCATAATAGTTTGGAATTCTAGGAAACGCTCGAGTAAATCGAGGTGCAAGGTTTGTTTTTTCACTCGTTCATACTTATGTTTATTGCACTAATTCATGAAAAGTGTTTTTACTCAACTGGTAGCGGGCACTATTGCATTATCTGATATTTTACATCGCTAGTGAATCGATACTTTTTGCGGAGTTTTATGAATTTCTGTCGTGTTATTGTTATCGCGTAGGGTGCGCACTTGGTACCGCGTTTAGTTGTGAGTTCTCTATTTTCAAATTAAACTCAGTTCTTTATAAAGTCTAGGACTCACCGAACATGTGCTTTGACGATGTTTGTTCCCTGGATCTAATCATAAAGTATCACCTGGCAAAAATATCATCGGACGGCGTCTCCGTTTCGAGAACAATGATCTCGGTAAAATCCTCATGTCGCCATAATAATAGCAACTTGGTAATCTTTCGTAAACATCCTTCATGCAACCTCCACCATTTATGTTCTTTCCATCCTTTCTCGTGAACTTCACTAACTTGAAAACTTCGTTCGGTTTGTCGCATAGCACCTTCATCTCCTCCTCAGCCGCCTGCTTCATGGCTTTTGCAACCGTTTTCTTTGTTTGGTTTCTCGCTTTCCTAAGTATTTTTATTTTCCGGTGAGCGATTCTCGCACCACGTATTAAATGCTTTCTTTTTCCGATCTATTGCTTCTTTTGTGTTTCCCTAATCTCTTCTCCCTTTCGTCTTTCTGCATAATTCATCGCAAGCCTTTAGAACACCATTCTTGTAGGATTCCCACAAATCCACTGCTTCAGTGTCCACTAATTCCACTACTCTTTGTTCGAATTCCTCTTTGATATCTTTTTCTTTCAGCTTCCACACCCTCCATCTCACCCTTTTACTCTTCTTCCCTGACTTCTTCAGTTTGCGCTTCTCCATATCAACCACCACCAGCCTGTGCTGCAATTCCGCAGGGTTAAGTTTCACACCTCGTAGATACTTTCTCTTTTCGTTTACGACCAGAATAAAGTCTATTTCTGTATCATTTCCACCTGAACTGTAAGTTACCTTCCTTTCATCTCTTTTCTTGTACCACATATTTGCAAAACACAACTCTTTTTGAACGCAGATATGTAGTAACATTCTTCCTTCAACATTTCTTTTCCCTATTCCATACCCATCATGTATACCTTCAAATCCTTCTGCAAATTTCCCCACATGGCCATTGAAATCTCCCAGTCCCAACACCATTTCATTTGCGTTCGCCATACTCCACTCACGCCCCATTTCCTCATAAAATCTCTCTTTCTCTGAATCTGGTTTTCCACTTTGTGGTGCATAAGCACATATCGCTCTCACCATCTCTTCTCCAAAGACTAATCCAATTGCCGTAACTCTGTCACACCTTCTGACCTCTACCACGTTCTCACAGAGTTCTTCGTTTACCAATATACCCACGCCTGCGGTTTTGTCATCATTTCCGCACCACCACAGCTTGTACCTCCTTCCCTTGACACCGATAAAACGAGCCCCTTCACCTCTCCATCTCACTTCTTGCAAACAACAAACATCCACCTTTCGCTTCCTCAGTCCTTCGCACGCCTCCGTTTCTCTGTCAGAAATACTCCCAACATTCCAGCTTCCGAATCTAACTCCAAGACGTTTCGCGACTTTTTCTGCAGGAAGTTGCAACCCGGAGATTCTTAGCACCCCCTGCCCATTTAAGGGCTGCCGGGGACTGGGGACCAAAATTTTCTTTTGCATCTTAATGAGATTTTCTTGGAGCTTTTTATTTTACCGCCGCATGCCCTTGCTGACGCCAACCACAGTGATAAGCTGTGGGCCTAACCTTTGCCTAAAAAGGCATACCCTGCAAGGCAGCAGGGTTGCTGAATTGCAAACGCTTAAATTACACATCGCTCTGCAGCGAATATGTGTTTTGAAAACCCCTTGTGCGAATTAAAGAATTTTCTTCTTTTTCCTATCAATTACTAGGCCTGCATTACCTAGGTCCTAATCATTCCGTCGTCCTTTCAGGTTGATTAGCTAGCCATTAAAATCAGTTTCAAAGAACGGATGATTTTCCTAATCGTTACATCTATATATTGGAAGCGTTTCAAAAGAGCAAGTGATTTTCGTTCCTTTTGTGGTTCTTGGTCCTTCGCGCCAAACGATATACATTCATGTAAATTGACGCTGCATTAATTTATAACACTAAGCAGTAAGCAATAAGCATCAACTTTTATGTATGAATTGTTGCGAATAAATATGATTAAATTTCACGCACTTAAATACCGGTATATCTTGGCATTGGTGAGTTGATTGATGTTTTCGGAAATATAGATGGAAGTGTTTCTTTGGGGCGATTTTGTTTATTTTTAATCTGACCTCGTCGTTGTTTCACTAGTTTTGCTTATCGTTGTTTTCCGCTGATTACTTGACAGTTGAAATAAACTTCGGTTTTGATTTATATCCTTTCATTTCGGTTTTAAACATTTGTTCGGTTTTATTCTTTTTGCCGTAGTAGAGCATAACGAAAACATGTGATCAATTTGCACACGCTTAGATGGGCCTACATCGCTCTGCAGCGAATATGTGATATGAAAATTCCCTTATACGAGTTAAAAACTTTTTTGTTTTATTCGGGAATTTTCAAAAATCCAGCCTGCATTACCTAGGTATTAGTCATCCCGTTCTCCTTTCAGGAAGATTAGCTGGCCATTAAAATCAGTTTTAAAGAACAAATGATTTTCCAGATCTTTACATATACATATTGGTATTGAAAACGATTTAAAAGAGCAGGTAATGTCGTTTTTTTTAGTTCGTGGTCCTTGTGTTTCATTGGGGCGATTTTATTTTCTAGTCTGACCTTGTCAATGTTTCACTAGTTTGATATCGTTATTTCCCGTCGATTGCTTGACAATTAAAATCAATTTCGGTTTTGATTTATTTCCTTTCATTTCGGTTTTGAACATTGTTTCGATTTTGTTCTTTTTGCCGTAGAGTATTTTTTGCCAGTTGACAACTTAAACTGTTTTGAGAACATATGGTCAAACAGCACACGCTTAAATGCATCGCTCTGCAGCAAATATGTGATTTGAAAATCCTTTTTTTTTTTAATCGCTAGGTTAGTCCAGCCTGCATTGCACAGGTCCTATTCATCCCGTGTTCTTTTCGGGTTGATTGCCTGGTCATTAAAATCAGTTTTTCAAAAAACGAATGATTTTCCTGATCTGAACATCTCTTGACGTCACTGAGTTGCTTCATGTGATTTCTTCAAGAGATTTCACTTATAGTATGCTCTGATCTGCATCACTTCTATCCTGTTTTTATTTTTTCACACTAGTTTTTCCGTGCGTCGTAGCCTGTGCGCAATCTATTTTTGTTAAAATGTTTTTGCTGTATATTGAATAAGCGTTGAAAATTTTTTTGCTACAGTATATGTTGGATAAGCTGACGTCGTAGGATTCCGTTTAATCAAGAAGCGAAGTATTTTCTGTCGACGTTAGGTTTCAAACATGTCATAAGCGGCCAGTTTCGTTTAAGTGCGGAAAGTTTTCACGAAAATGTTTACGCATCAATAGCCAGGAAATATCGAATTTAAATCAAAATGTGCAATGCATTTTTGGTCAGGGGGGCTCATGTTTGCGTTTTTGTCAGAGGGGCTCATGTTTGCATTTTTGTCTGAGGGGCTCATGTTTGCTATTTTCTCATGCAATTTTTGGTGTTGCTTTCGGTTGAATCAGTGTACTTTTAGTCCACAAGCACATACGTTCTGTGACATTGGATTTTTTTTTTAATTTTTAGCACTGATTTTGATGAAGTTCGGGTTCCAGAAAAACGCAAGCAAATAAGCTCTTTGCTCAAGCTTAATGCACCGTCTATTTGAACTAATTGACAGCTATCTTCGTCGGCTTTTGTTGCAAAGTTTGTGCCCTGTTTGTGAAGAAATCTTCAACTGTTTTAAATTCTTGGTCGATAGTAGCTTAGATTGCTGTTTGTAAGTTTTTAATCAGTTATGCACGGAAACAATAGGCTGGGGTGGGGTGAAATGAGTGTAGGAGGTGAAATGGGTATAAATTGTAAAAACCTATATTTTGAATGCTATAGTGATTATCAAGGAACTATTTTTTAATATAAAATAGGGGAATGTATTGTGACCATGATCCATCATTCTAGCAAGACTATGATCATTTTTTCTGTCTTTATGATAAGTTATGTTGCAAAAAAAAAGAAATATTAAAAAATTGTGCTTCAATAAACTTAGTTGTTAATATACAGGTAAAGCTTGCAGTACTCAAGTTTATGTGCAGAAACTGAGTGGTGATGATCATCTTTGTACACAACCTTTTTTAATGGTTATCACTTGCACACTATGGAAGAGAAAAGTAAAAATCAAAATAGGGGGGAAATGGGTATAATTTTTTTTTTCTGATGGGTGAAATAGGTATATGAAATAATGTTATTTTAATTAATATTTTGCACTACTCCATGCATCATATTACATCAGGGTCGCATATCAGATTACTTTGCTATAGCTTAATATGGTAGTAAGGCTCAAATTGTGAACGGTTAGTTCTTAAGATAAAAATACTGTAGCTTAAACAGATTTCTGTTACAGGTAATTTTTTAATGCTCAGTTGTAAGTGTAGACCTATCAAGCGTTGTTTATAAGCAGCACTGTAATATCAGCAATGCCCAGAAAACACATTCGAAAAACTACAACCAAATACAGTAAAAGTCAATTGAAAGATGCGGTAGCAGAAGTAAAAAGTGGTCGGTCATGCTATTCAGTAGCTAAACAGTTTGGCATACCATTAGAAACTTTAAGACGAAATGCTAGAAGCACAGTTAAAAGACAAGGGTCTGGTGGTATGACAGTACTTACTATAGAAGAAGAAAAAGCTATTGTGAAGGCAATTTTCTTTGCTAGCAATGCAGGGTTTCCCATTGATCGCTTTGATGTTAAATTAATGGTAAAAAGCTATCTTGATAAATTTGGAAAAGTAACTAGGTTTACTGATAACAAACCGGGACCAGAATGGATGAGATTATTTGAAAAGCGTTACCCTGAGCTTGGGAAAAAAAAAGCCGAATTACTAACGATCAGTCGTGTCAAAAGTCTAACCAATGAAGTTCTGAACCAATTTTTTTTTATGTATGAAAAGCTGCTTGATGATTCTGGTTTAAAAGACAGTCCCAATAGAATTTTCAACTTAGATGAGACTGGTCTTAACACCAATCCCTTGAGTCAAAAAGTGTTTACAAAACGTGGTTCAAAAACCACATATCTTAATTCTGCGAGCTGCGGTAAACAAAGCTATTCTGTTCTGTTTTGCTGTTCAACCTCTGGATAATTTTTCCCACCATTTGTTGTGTTGTGTACAATATACCTATTTCACCCCGTAGAAATTGTAAAATGAGTACAAACAGTTTTGACATACAATTTACATGAAAGCGTACAATATACTCGTTTCACCCCACGCAGTGGGGTGAAATGCGTATACTCATGAGTTTTTAAAAAAAGTCTTTAAAATTTTATACCAATGCTTTTGTGCAGTGGTGTTGATACCTTGAAACACTATGATGGTGTAATGTTATGCTGGACTATCACCAAAATCTATAAGTTGTAAAATTGCATGCTAAAAATTTTGATTAAAAAAAAACCTACTCATTTCACCCCACCCCACCCTAATAATTGCTATTAAACGATCATTGACTTCATCAAAATCTCAGTCGCCCCGATTGGCGCTGGCTTTCATTTGCTTAAAACAGCTGGAGGCATAATTTTAGTTTTGATAAATCTTAATATTTTCATTTGCATTCTATGATTTGACATTACCGGTACTGTGATTACACCAGTCGCTTAATTTCTGTAACGTAACTCTGGTGTCACTGTCGAAAATTTTTGATTGCTTAACTTATGCTGTTTTAATTTTGCTGGTGCTTTGCCTATTTTGATGATTTGCGCTTCACATTAATGCGAGGGGCGTGTGCAGAGATTGTCTTGGGAAAGGGAGTGAATGTGTTTCCCCCTGCATACGACCTGATGTATCGGTGTCTGAAAGAAAAAACTCTCGAGAGATGCATTACTACATGCGATACAAAAAATATTGTGTTAAATGACGGTACTGAGGTTTGCCGCAACCCCATGCGATTGATCTGAATGTTTCTTGCAAGATAGGTACCCTTTTTGTATTAAGACCTTCGCAGCGTCTGTCTTACCTTAATGTGGAACTTGCTGAAGCGAGATTGATTTTTTTTTTAAATCGCACCTTTGTTATGCAGTGTGGTAAACAACCAACTTTCAAATGTATGCGTAAATCAATATTTGGTGGTGCTATGTCGGCAAGTAACACATCCACAAACAATGTTGGTGCCATTCTGCTCAGACACTTAAGTAAATTTTTGTCCTTTTTTAAATTTGTTGCGAAACTTGGTGATTAGGATGCGAAATGTTTGTGTATGTCAAGTATATGTCAGCGACATGGCCTAGAGGTATCGCGCGTATGTGACAGATCCTACGTAACGGGTTCAATTCGCGGCTGGAGCCGGTCGCATTTGACATGTTTAACGGGTGGCTGCTGACTCGAAGAGCGCAAGCTCACTTCGCAGTCTTTCTCGATTACTGTTGAATTTTCAGTTCAATATAATTTGAAAATAACCTCAGTTATTTGTCGGTATTTCAGTCATAATAGCTACTGCCGCCCGCTGGCTTTAACTGGTTGACTACCATTAGTAAATCTTGTGCTTGTAGACTCCTAGCGTAGCCAAGGGCCCCGGTTGAGAACTTCTGGTCTAGACTGTGGCACTGATATCAAGCACCGCGGTTTCAAACAACCTTATCGCATGTAAACTTCGCTCCTAATCGCTGATTAAATATTGCTGACGAAGTTGTTGAAAGGCCGACTTTAATCAGCTGCATTTAAGCTTTGATTTGCGGTGAGTGCATTCATACATGTTATGAGATTTTACAATTCAATGGATGAAATTTAACGATTTGTCCCTGCAAAACTCATCTTGCAAGATCCAATATTTACTAAGTGGTATTTAAATCAGTATTAGCTCGATGTTCAGCCATTTCATAAAATTTTGGCATGCTTATTTATGCTTAAAATACTAATATGTCGTTTGTATTCTGCAATAAACTGTAATAACCATTTCTAATTGATAATTAAATGATGCATTATTTTCGCGTTTTTGTTACATATTTTTGATTCGAAAGCGACTGCTTGTGTTGTAAAAAAACAGTAGTGCGAAATCCTTTAAATTTCGAAACTGGCTGCATTTTTTGGATCGTAGAAAGTTCGTGTGTGACTATGCACCGACAAGTAACGTTGCTAGCACGAATTATCGTCGTGTTCCCACTTGGTCATATTGCACCTCAAGAGTTGTCATCGGGCGAAGACGCGACGCGCGACCCGAACCCGATTTTTCAAGCCCAAATTCGAATCCTAATTTATCAGCCCAGTCTGAGCCCTATTCGAACCTGAAATCAAAAATATCCCTTTAAATACCGTTAAGTTTTAATAAGAGAAAATGAGTTTTACCCATCCATAATCACACCGATGCGACCAAGTGTTCTCGTTACCTTATTCCAGCAATCGCGAAAACCTTTATCATTCACTGGAAATCCCGGTTTTGCTCCGGCATCCGGCCCGATTGCAGTCCGACAATTTTTCAAAACCCAAGCTCGAGTCCGATTGACAACTCCATCTCAGCTGCAACTGCATGCGAGCTTACCCTTTTTTTGGTATGATTTGGAGTCAAACTTGTTACCGAATTTTGTTGCAAATTAATTTAGCGTTTGTATCATGCTTATGCGGACATTTTTTACCATGTTGCTACTTATTTTTTATTTTGCATAAGTATTGCGTTTTTCGGTAATTTTTTTGCAAGATTTGTGTCAATTTGCCTTTCATACTTTCTTTGATCAAGTGCCAATTGAATTATATTATTCGTTTTTTTTTCTGCAGTAGTTTATTAGGCTCTCTATCTTGTTATTATGCATTTATTGCGTTTGAAATTCAAGAAGTTTTACGCTTTCCCAACAATTAATTGCATTGCTTCAGTGTCTGAGACTTCATACTTCCTAATAATACTGACAAAATCGGTTAATTGCATGGCCAATTTGCCACGAAATTAAATGCGATTATTTGTCATGTGCAGTATGCTCCTAACCGATTTCGTTTGTAACCAATTATTGCTAACAGCATTAAAATCGTTGAAATCAATCATTCCGGTACGATTTTCGTGGGTTAGCCGTTCTAATCAATGGCTAACATTGCTTTTATTCACTGAAGTTCGTTAGCTTTATAATTGCAGCTCTTATTTTGCTGCTCACCCAATGTGTCTGCGAGCTGCGAGAGCCCTGCCTGCGAGGGTCGAGAAAACAAAATTATACGTTCTGATCAAAACTGCGTGTAATTGTGTTTTTCCCCAAAGTTGTGCCAAAATTCTTCAAAGTTAGCTTGTTTGTGTTCATGGGTCTTACATTACCAGTTTGCTCCCGCGATAATTTTCATTCCTATGTGTGTTTTAACTTCAGGCAGTTCGCTTCATCGCCAAATTGTGTACTTTACCGTTTTGTTTGGCTGTCATTTTGTATATAATGCAATCGAAACTTGACTGCACGGAGTGCAAAATATTACTGTAGTTTCCAACAATAGGGGCAATGACGTTAGGTAGAAAATAACAGCCTCAGCATTCAATTGATTTACAATCAGACACAAAAATCGAAAGTTTAAAACACGAAGTGATCTACGTCTCAAGTTGGTTAGTTCTTAGCGAATAGCTTTTAAACATAAAGTGGAAAAGTGTTTCTTCATCTTGCAATATAATATATTTATTATTTTCAAACAGCAATTGACAAGTGCAAAGTGGTAGTGGGTTAAACACAGAAGTTAAACAAAAATAAGCGTTACTACCACTAAAATAAGAAGAAACTCGCGTTTTTTTACGACGCAGTAATGCTGACATAAAAACAACTTAACAAATGTAGGCTGTACTTAATTGACAACAAGTAGAGCATAACTGCAGCGTAAACTTTGCGTATGAACTTCAAAATATGGCCCAAACTTGGCAAAACTTTTTCGGTAGTGATAGAAACAACTTTTTTTCGAGACCACCAGTTACGAATCGTGGTTCATGTAATTGATAGAAATCTGTAAAAAGCCAAACGAAAGAAAAACCGTGCCAACACTACAACACTCTGGTCATGCATGCTGAAAAGAGTATGTTTCCGTGTAAAAACGAATTGAACATCGGAAAGTTTCGGCTTTTTTTCCCACTATTTACCAAAACAACCATTTATTAATTTTAAATGTCTCGTATTTTCAGACACTTTGAAGTATAGTTGCTCGTATTTGCACAAATTTAGCTACTGCTACTGGCCAGCAGCTCGAAACCATTAAAAATTGAGCTACAAGTAATTTTTGCGGTGTAAGAAGGACGCTGGTGACCGTAGAAACAAAGTCTGCGATATAAAACACTGTGCTCTAGGTCGGCATACAATCGTTAAATAAGAAGCCATTTCTTTTTAACTAGTTTTTTCATTTGAAAGCGTTTTGGAGTGTGATAGCTAAGATAACTGCCCTTATTTGACAAGTACTGCGAATTTTTATGCTAATTTTGCAGAGGAAAAAATTTCAAGAAAGCAAAATTAGGATGTAAATAATTTAGCGTAGGCTACTTCAAAAAAAACTTAAGCAGTTAGTATAAAACCTTGTAGGAAGTTACGTTTTTCTTAACATGCCCACTTGCAGCTTTCCTCTAACCGATTCAAGTACCCAACTATCAAGTTTCATTCATCAATCTTAAGCACGAATCACGTAAAGAATAAGGACTTCATTCACAAAATTCTTAGAAAAAAAAAATTCGGAACTAAATTTTAGGTTGCGATTACGCTAATATTTTAATTTTTCGCCCACTATTAAGTTAATACAAATAATATAGCTAAAAGTGCAATTCAGCGAGAGAACAAATGAAAAGTTAATAAAGCCAAACACCATCAGTAAAAGTAGATAAACAGTAAAGCAGTATGCTGCTAATAGATTAATCATAGGTATTGACACATCATAATACGTAGTAAAACACTTGCAGGCTTAGCTTACAAACGGAAACAGTATAGTATGTTATAACTGACTACTTAATTGCAGATAGGCTACTGGCTCATAAAACAAAGAAAACTACAATAAAGAAATTAAAATTGTTTTCTATGTAGCAACCATTTGACCTAAGCCATCTTTTTTAAGACAGCGTGGCAAATTAGTCACATTAATCAGTTGGCCTACCGTGATTTGTTACCAATTAAAACTTAATAATGTAAGGCAGCTGTCACAAATCTCATTCCGGTACTAATATTTAGCCTTGCTTGAATAACCATTCAAGCCCACTTTCTAAACCGTTTAAATTATCAACTGTAACATCCTGGACTAACCAAGGCCGGTCGCCGATTGAAGCCAAGTCCAAAAGCGAAGCAACTTCCACACAAGGGATTCGATCCATATGTCTATGTCTCACACAGCACAAGACAAGCAAGGGTCTACGAGTAGGACCAGAGGATGAAGATGATGCTCCGGTAAAGTTCATGATAGAAGAAATTGCTGAGGGTCCGTTGTCTATGCTTCGAGGGCGATGCTCGGCTTTCGCTTGTAGTTGCATTGCAATTGCTTCGTCTTCAAACGATCGAATTCCTTCGAGCAGTGCCTGCAATTCATATTGATTGCAAGCTAACTGACTTAAAGGCTGACCTTTCGTAGCATCTACTACATAAATAAGCCGATACGTGTCATTTCTTTGCTGAAGAAAATTGAACACCAATTCTCGCAGCTTAAATTTAACTTCTCTTTGAAACGGAAGAGTACTGGAGTTTTTTTCACCAGCTGCGTGCGAAGGTTGATCATCTGCACTGCTAGGTTCAATAATGTTACTGTTCATTAATCGTTCTAAACCAAAACGTCGCCTTCGATCTCTGCTATTGCCAGAATACAGAGCAATTAAGTTGAATCGCTTTTCTCCTTTAAAATCCAGTTCTACTCCAGATCCGACACCATCTTCACTTCCTGGAAGAAGTCTTTGGGTCATAAGAAGATCAGGTCTTGCCCACAAAAGACGCTTGAAGATCTTGCTGGTATTAGGTGACTCCAATCCAGGGCCTAACATAATGACTTCCCCATCCCCGGAACGCATCCTCATCCAAAGATTCCTCAAAAAACGCTGAAACGATTGACTAGAAGCAAGCTGCTGGTCGGTTGGAGTTGTAGGTAATTTTTCTTCGCAGTCATCATATTCTTTGTCTGCATCCGGACATGAAACTACACCTATCAACTGGAAATCTTTATTTCTTTGATAAGCAGAATGAAAGTATAATGCTTTGAAATTGGCACTTCTTTTGCAACATAGACGAGTATGTAAATCGTAGGCAGATAGAGGCATATTTGGAGCATCAGCGTCAGGGTTACAATCGCCAAAGTTGTCTTCATTGTCTTCCATCAATTTACAAAACTCAGATAAAGAAACAAGCGGAAAGCTTTTGTACCCAATACTGTGCCATTTCAGCATGTCTCTAAACAGTAGTTCTCTCCAAAGAAAAGGATCACTACACACTTCTTTCCAATGCCGACTAGTCATGGATAAATTTAAAATATCTTGTGTGTCAAGCTTTGAAAGAATGATCAACTTGCAATAAAATGGAAGTTCATCGATGTTCATATCATTTGAAATTTTTTCCACGTCAGCTTCAAGCGAAAGTTTTCTTCCAGCGTCTATATAATACATAAATAACAGGTGTAGTACATCAAATGAAGAACAAGCACAAGAATGCATGAAAATGTATTTCGTTTCATATTTTTTCTCCAGTCGCAAGAAAGCGATCACAGCGCTGTAGTGAGCTCGCTACAGGCTTGCCGGCCACCTATTTACCACTCAAGATGGAGTAATCCCGCAAGTGTCTTTCCCAACAACACAAGTAAACTTGCTGCTTGTTTGCCACACTGCTTCTGCAGTGCTGAGCATTAAACAGGGAAGCTGTGAATACCAATTTTACAGTCATTGGTTTGACTAGACTTGGAAACAAACCAGAGTTTATATCGCTAGCTCCAGAAGCAGATGCTCTAGCCCTCAGCCATCTGAACTGTTAAAGCAAAAGCCCAAGTCTAAGCAAAAAACAACAGAAACATCACAGCATTAAATAAAATTGCATTGACTTTATTAAGAGATATTTATACAATTTCTTAGAAAAAAATAATAAGAGATTTAAAATGATATACAAAGCTTCAGTATATGTAAACAATTTGAGGGTGTAGTGAACAATCGGCCATCACGACTTCTCTCGTTTTTTTTTTACATCACACAATGTCATGCGACTAAGGTTTAGGTTAATTCTTAACCCTCAGAAGAATGTGAAACGAGAGAAGTCATAGATGATTGATTGTTCAGTTAAGCCCAAATTAGAAGCATTACTGCAGTAACAATGCACCACCAATACCTTAATTCATTTCTGCACAATTTGAAGCATAAAAAACCAAAGAATGTATTCAATGTTCAGACAAATATCCAAAATACCACTACCTTTTAATTTGTTTTTAAACACAGGACTTCCACTGATTCCATCTCGAAATTTCAAAATACATCGATCTTTAAATTTGCGAAAAACTTCAACGATTGTATTTTCATCAAAGTTGGCTGTGTTTGTTTGTACAACAGAATTCCCACTTTTATAATTATTCTGGTGAAGTCCCATTGTACCTTGAAAAATTGGTGATTTCATAACATTTGCAGAATGACTATTAGCATCACTTTCACAATGGTTGTTCATTGTACAGATTCATACAATCATAGATTGGTACTTTTTGACCACAACATCACCAGAGCATAACTTACACATACTGGTAATTCAGCATGTATCTTTTGAAAAAATGCATTAGCTGCAAGAAATAAAACATTGCACATGAACAGATGAAATAATAAATGATGGCAATAAATGAACTGTAACCAACAATACTGACAAATTTTGTATAGCCTACTGTACCAATTTCACAAACAAACAGATAAAAACTATCACTAGTTTATTGATTATTATCAGGGTGAAGTGAACAATCAGCCGTCCATGCTTTTCTCGTTTCACGTTCTTATGAGGGTATTCCAAACCCTTGGTCACTTGATGTCAGAAGAATGTGAAAAGTCACAGATGGCCAATTATAACACTAGCAGTCAATTGTCCACTACACTCGTAAAACATTGGGGTTAGATCTAGTATCAGCCCCCAGGTTTGATTAGAGTTAGGTTTGGTTAGGGTTAAATTTAGTTAGGGTTAGGTTTGGTCAGAGCTAGATTTGATTAGGGTTGGGTTATAGGTTAAGTTAAGGTCATAAGTTAGGTTAAGGTTGGCAGACAGAAAAAGTGTGGGGGCTTATTCTAGATGAAACCCAAACATTAAACATACACAAAAATAACCCATATCCTATTGTACCAATAGGCCTACTAAGCAGGCCTAATTTTTCAGTGATATGGTTAAAAAGTAAGAAATATGACCTAGGCTATAACAGCCTATAAATTGCTGATCTTCGGTGATCAGTTATTTCTTATGAACATCAAAGTAAGGATAGGTTTGTTTCATACTCTGTATTGTTTATTAGACAAAACACTATGTATGAAGAAATGAACTCAAAACTTCGAGTAAATTTGCTAAAAATTAGCGTATGCCAACGTTGCTTAAATGTGAAATTTGGCTTCAAGCTGCTAGTATTACAGTCTAACTAAGCTGTTCAAGCAATCAACTTACGCTGTGGGTGATGCTGTGATGGGTCGACCACTCGACCAGGGCACAACAGACACTGAGGCATGGTACCAATACCAAAAATCAGTGTAGGCCTAGCCTATGCCAAAGTTGCTTAATTGTGAAATTACCGGTACCAGTAGGCTGTGGTCTTACAGTCTAACTAAGCTGTTTAAGCAATCAACTTAGGCTGTGGGTCAACCAATCGACCAGGGCACAGGTATGATGTGTCTAGTAGAATATACCAGTATACTGATACCCTGTATGGTACCAGTTTAAAATGGGGCAGTGTTTTGAGCTCCAGCCCAGTACAATCAGCGACATGGCCTAGCAATACCGCACTCAGGTGACAGATCTTATGTGACGGGTTTAATTTGCGGTTAGAGTCTATCACATTTGACATAGGTACCGGTAGGTACCGAGTGGCTGCTGATCAAAAAGCGCAAGCTCGTTTTGCAGTTTCTCTTAATTACTGTTGAATTTTCGGTTCAATACAATATAACCTTACCAACCAGTAGTTACCGCATTCCATAATCAAAACGCTGCTGCACTGATAGCCTGAAATGCTTTGTTTCTATGTATGTCAGTACTGATATTCGACGTCGCTGTCATGTGGGACTGCTTTCCATTACGGTATCAACATGCTGCTGCACCGAACTGCTTGTTTGTTTCTACAACAATTAATAGGTTAGCGGGTGCACTAGACACACCCTTAAAAGGGGACAAAAAACACACTAGACTAGGCTACTACCGGTACTTCAGTAAAGGCTAGCATAGGATAGGCCTGCAAATAACAGAAAATACCAAGGCTGCATGGTCTTATCTTAGTTTATCTCCTGCTCTTAATCTGCCTTCCGCCACTTTAGATCACGACCAAAATTTTAATAGTCCACAGAATTCTACCCTCCTAACTGCTGACCCTGAACATAGTCCATTCTTTGATGATGCTAGGGCCGCCACACAGTTTACCGCTGACGCAATAACACCGAACTTTTTCACCGGTGAAATATACCACAATATGACCGGGGAATTTAGATTTTTTTGCTAAAACCAGGGAGTCAAACCGAATCCGAACCGGAGTTTTATAAACCGTTTTTACACTATTTTTGTCGAACCTTAACCGAACCCGAACCGTATTTTTAAAAATCGCAAAGAGCGAACCGGAACTCAACCGAGTAATTTGAGTAGGCCTACCCTAACCTTAACCGAACCCGAACCGATTGAAAAAAGCGGTTCGCTTCGTGAGGGCACACGCGTCACTTTGAAGTTGGTTTGAATTCAAAATAATAGTCACTTATGCGAGTAATCTATGCATGGAGAAGTCTTTTACCATTAATTGGCTTTACTAACTTACAAGTTAAAATTATGTTTTACATTGGCCTGGCAATGCTAAGAAAAATTGCTCAGCCATAAAAGTTGAACTGTCTAAGAAAAGGGCGTGGAAGGAATTCGGAGAAAGGTTAGACGATGATTTGAAAATAGCAAACAAAGTATTCCGGCAGACCATTCGCCGTTTGCGTGAAGAAAGATCTCAATTCTCAAGGTTGAATGGCGGTTTCTTTCTTCATCGAAGGTTGAATGGCGTCACTCTGAAAGATCCAGATGCTGTTTTGAATCGGTGGAGAGATTTAGTGATCTTTTAAACCCAGTTGATGCTACATCGACACATATTCATAAGGAAGAGGTTGGGGAAGATATTCAGATCACCGAAGCAGATGTAAATGCAGTTATCAAATCATTGAAAACTGGAAAAGCACCTGGTGAGGATGATCAGACCTAAAATATTAAAAGCAATGAACTATGTATGGTGTTCGTTGGTTGACTCGCGTTTGTAAGGTGGCATGTACTGTAGGACTGGCCTAGCACCAAAGCAATGGCAAACCAGTGTGATGATACCTATCCACAAGAAAGGAGACAATAGAAAATGCACCAATTATAGGGATATATCTCTCATCAGTGTCCCGGATAAGGTCTATGCCAAATGCCATGAAAAGAAATGCCATGAAATAGTCGAGCCTAAACTAACGCATGCTCAGTGTGGCTTTTGTCCTGGCCGAAGCACAATGGACCAGATCTTTGCTTTGCAGCAAATCTTTGAAAAGTGAGAATATGCAAAAGAGGTCAATGTGTGTTTTGTTGATCTTGAAAAAGCATATATCGCTTTCCTAGAGACAAGCTTTGGGCGGTGCTGTTACAGCAGTGGTTCTCAAACTGGGGTCCGCGGTCCTTTTGGGGTCCGCGAGACAAATTTTCTGGGACCGCGAAGCACCTTCCAAAAAAATTAAAACGACGATCCTGAAGAAAAAATTTTGTGTAAAATTAAGTTTTCAGGCAACTTTTCTTCCAATCAACTTAACAAACACAATTTGTCATGAAACCTTACAGGCTACATAGGCATTTATGATATCACAAGAAGCAATTTGATGTCACATTAGTGCAATGGCTCCTTTAGCGTGAAGTCTGCGAATGATGGAGAACGTGCAGTAGCAAAAAGGATCAAGTTTTTTTGCGGATGGCTTAAAAGTAAAAACCTGGTGGGTGGCGGCAGCAGTATTGGTTTCAGAGAAGGATACTGCAATGTGTGATTTTAGTCTAACTCTAGTAAATTGTTCATTTTCCTTGAATAAGTTTGCAAAGAAGCAAGTGCCCTCGTCACATTGATACAATAAAAAATCAACGTGTTGTTTTGTGTTTATTTGTGTTAATTTTTCAAGGGGACCGTGAGCCATTAAAAAAATTGCTAGGGGACCGTTGCGTAATTTTTTTAAAAAAGTTTGAGAACCACTGTGTTACAGTATGGCATAGGTGGCCAGGTACTAACTGCTTTTAAGTCGCTGTACAAGCATTCCGAGGTCTGTGTTCGTGTTAACTGCGCAACGACGAAACCTTTCAGAGTAAGTGTGGAACTACGGAAAGGCTGCTCTCTTTCACCTATATCGTACCTTATAAATATGGATAGAATAGTCAAGAAAAGTGAGTTTTGTGGCGGAGTAAAGATAGTTGATTGCACTGTGCTATGTCTGTTATTTGCAGATGATCTTGTGCTACTCGACCCTACCCAAAATGGTCTCCAGCAAGCTCTTGACAGGTTTTTAGATGCATGTTCTATGGCCGGAATGAAAATCAGTACAACAAAAACAGAAACCTTGTGCCTGTTCTGACAACCAAAGCAGTGCTCTTTCCAAATTAATGGAGTACCGTTAAAACAGTCAGAGAAATTCAAGTACCTCGGCGTCTCATTCGCAAGTAATGGCAGATAAAATAGCGAGTGGATATCCGCATTGGAAAAGCGAGTGCAGCAATGCGCCCACTCCACCGATCTATGGTACTGAAACGGTAGCTTTGCACCAGGGCAAAGGTATCCATTTTCAGATCAGTCTATGTTCCTATTCTGACTTATGGCCATGAGTGTGGATCGTGAATGAGAAAGTGAGATCTCGAGCTCAAGCAACCGAAATGGGATTTTTGCGAAGAATTAGCGGTTTGACGTTGTTGGACAAGGTTAAAAACGTAGATGTTCGTAAATCTCTAAACATCAAATCGCTGCATTTCCGACTAGAAAGATCGCAACTGTGGAGCGGAGCGTGTAAAAGGAAGGGCTGGACTAGTTTTGCGTTCGATTCTCTCCGCGGCTTCGCTTTTGGCACACGCAAATGGGGGGGGGGGGGCACGGTGTCATGACCCCCCTCCCCGTCGTCCTGATAATAAGGTGCTAAAACCTAACTTTCAGTCCATAATGTCTCAAGCTAATGATGGTTGCAGCCTCCTTTAACTTATTTTAGCCAAGTTTCTGCTTTTAGACATTAGCTGCAAAAATATTTTTGCATTGTCCATAATGACTCTACTCACTACGTGCTCTTGTTCGACAAAAAAATGCGCTAAAATATGTTTCTTATGTGAAAACCGTAAAAACTCGTTGGCGGCTGGGGGTTTCACCCCCACACCCCGGTCGTGGCTCCACCTTTGCCAAAACTTGGGTGCGCCACTGCTTGTAATCATACACTCTTGTCTCAACTCTTTCCACTTTGGACTGTTTCGTACGGTAAGAGATGGTTGATCACGGTTCTTTCACTTCTACGTTTGTTTGTTTTTAAAATGTCCCGTTTTTTCTTTTATAATGTCCCGTTTTCGTCATAGTTTAATCTGGTCAGCCTAAGGCTATAGCAGTACATTTTATATACCGGTACCGATTTGGTCTATACACTGCGCTTTCAAATGGTACGGTAGAAAATACACAACTAAAATTCATGACAAAACGATGGTGACTTGAAGCACACGCTAGGAAAGAGTAAATTGAAATGATGCCGTTGAAATAAAAATGTTGGCACTGTTAAATTCTAAAACGTTCTAAAAAAAATTTCGAATGTCTGAAAATTTGGGGGGGATCCGACCCCCGGATCCCCCCCGTGGATCCGCCCCTGAAAATAGCACATAGCGTAATAGCGATATATAGTTTACCAACGGGTAATAATGACATATAGGCCTACGCAGTCGTAAAAAATTTTTCGACAAAAGTTGATCGGCTTCATGCAGTGGATGATGTTGATCGGCTTCAAGCAGTGGATGATGTTGATCGGATAATGTTGATCGGCTTTATGAAGTGGATCGGCTTTTTCGACAAAAGTTGATCGGCTTCATGCGGAACAGCAGAGGTACGATTGTACCCTTGCTGTTTTGCTTTTCACTTGAATTAGTTTACCCTAGGCGCGCTGGCTTTCCATTTTCGATCGTGATCTGATGAAGGACGGCAGCGTGGCCGAGTGATTCGGAGCGTCGTTTTTACGACGGCCATGGACGCAAAGTTGATGGTTTAACTCCCACCCAAGCCTTGTTGTTGCATCCTTGAATAAGATGCTTCATGGCAATTATCTCTGCTTGGAGGAATTTAACAAGCAGCAAATTGAAGAAGTCAGAAGCAAAATTCGAGCGGAAAAATCGGAAACAAGGGCAACTCTTAAGCGAATCTGTAACTCTGGATTCGTCCTAGCATAGCGCCTCCGTCTCTTTCTCGTGACATCATCATCATCATCTTGGACGGTAGAGTTGTTCGAAAACGCTCAGCATATTTTCTGCATGTTATTTTCTGATGAAAAACGTTCTATGTTCTGAACTTATTATATATTGCTACTATATGGATATTAAAGATCTCCTCTCTGTCAAAATTATATTAGGCTACGAGCTGATAGATAAAGCTAATATGTCGATAGCTGCTACGAAAAGTGATAATTCAAATAATATTGATTAATCAAAACGGTCACTAATTGTTACGAAACTTTACCACACGAAAAGCTAATCAATGGAACGTAATAACCTAATTATTGCTGGATAGTAAAATAGTAGGAAGTCATTATTCATGTAGCTACTGTGTAGTGCGTAGTGACGGCTGACAATCAGCAAAATCTTGGATCAGGGGTGGGAACCTGCGGCCCGCGGGCCACATGCGGCCCGCTTAAGTTTTAAATGTGGCCCGCGTGTACATACGGCTCATGTAATGCTAGGCTTACCATACGTCCTCCTTTTTATTTATTTATTTGTTTTACCATAACGCACAAGAAAGCACAGGTAGGAAACAATGAAAAGACTATTATTCGGTCATCTAGGTCAACTGCACTTTTTTGCCATATCTTACTCTGACGTTAATTAGTAAGAAGTAAACGCAAACACACACACATACAAAATAATAATAAAGGGTTGAGCAGGTTGTCAGTGACGGCATAACTTTACGACAATCAGAAAGGGGAGTTTAGATTGGGATTCAAAGCTAATATAAAGCAGTGTTTAAAAAATAGGGTAAAAAAATAATAGCTAATACCAACATCCTACAATACTTCATAAAACACAAATTACAACTTCAGAAAGCATAAATTACAACTTCAGAAAACAGTATGTACACAAAGCACAAGAAAACAAGAACTTTGGTTTTGGTGAAGACAAAAATACATTTAAAGGGACACAGATATCAACTATTTAGTTACAATATCAATTTAAGTAGGGACATTTGTATAAAATTGATAATTATCTGCTGAAGGCAAGATAAAATACTGTGTGAAAAGGTGATTTCATACATATTTGGAGACGGCAGAAGATTTAACGTATTTTTTGAAAGAAGAAAAGGAGCAGTGCTAAAATTCTTCGGGAATGTTTTTCCATATTTTCAGGCCAATGTGTTGAAGAGATTTTTTGCCAGTTTCCGAAGCGATAAAAGGTTGAAAAAATTCAGAAGTTACTTTTTGTCTAGTGTTATGATGTATTACATCAAGTTTCGTGAAATAATTGTTGAAAGAGGGTGGTAACAGACGGTTATTGTATTTAAACATAAATTTAGCGAACTCTATTTTAATCATGTCAGTAAGCATAAGTGTATTAAACTTAAAGTAAAGAAAGTTTATCGGTTTTTCTTTCGCACAAAAAAGACTTGCTCTTATGAACTTGTTTTAAAGAATTATCAATTTCTGTAAGTGAGAAAAGGCGGCTCTACCCCAGTTTAATAAGGACTATTGAAGATGAGAGTGAAAAAGGCCGTAATAGACTAACTTGAGTGAGGATAGGGGAATGTAGTGTCTTAGTTTGTAAACCATACCGTAAGCTCTGGAAAGTTTTTTTGATAGTTTATCAATATGTATTTTCCATGACAGACGATCGTCTAAAAATACTCCAAGATACTTGACATAGTCGGATTTTACAATGACATTGCCACTAATACTAACGTTAAATTCGTTGGTGTCAATTTTCTTTGTGTTACCCGAGACAATCATGGAGCAGCTTTTATTGTAATTGATAGTTAATTTGTTGCTGGTAATCCAATTTTCAATTTTATCAATTTCCTCCTTCACTTGTTGCTGTAGTATGTTGAAATCATGATGTGCTAAATGCAGAGTTGTATCATCGGTAAAAAGTGTCGTTTCGAATTTGGACACGTTGGGAAGGTCATTTACGTATAAAAGAAATCATCCTTTTTAACTTTTTAACATTTTATCCTTTTTGACATTTCAGCATATTGAACTGTGAAAACATGTCAAAACACAGTTACACTGCTCAAACTACGGCCTGCGGACGTGATGACCTTTTGCTCTCCACTAAATTTTCAGAGGAACTTTATTTTGCTCTTTGCGCATGAAACGTAAATGTGGCCCGCTGATAATATCATGCTTGCAATGTGACCCGCTATGCTTTGAAGGTTCCCCACCCCTGTCTTAGATCAAAATAACTGATCGGCTTAATCGTACCGGTGCACTTACTGCGATTGCTCGCTGAATACTCCCTCCTCTGCCAACCGTCATGGGTGCAAATCCAGGGGGGATTTATCCCCCTAGTAATTCGGCAGCATCCCCCCAATATTTTTCATAGAAGTGTAAAATTCCGCATACGATGTATAGCAAGCCTACCGAACCAAGACGCACGAGTGCTAATTATCCGAAAAATAATCAGTTTTCCTAAATCATCACCCCCAATACCAAAAAATGGTCAATTTTGCTAAACCATCTCCCCAATGCTCAACATAGATTTGCTCTTCTGCCAACCGTCACCTGGCATTGAATGTTTTATAGCAATCGCGTAGCAATTTCTTCCAATATTGGGGGTGATAAATGCATTATCATCCCTTCTTGAAAAATATTGGAGGGATGCATCCTTCCCATCCCCCCCGGAATGTACGCCCTTGGCTTCATAGTATGATGGGAAAGGAACAACACTTCCACACCACAGTCCACGCAGCAACAAAATTGGCAACAATATTTAAACGTAGGCTTACAATAATGGACAAGGAGACTAGGATTTCCTTTCGACATTTACGCTCGTAGGCCTACATGAAAATCCATTTTTGAGGTAGGCCTAATTTTTTGGTTAAAAAGAATACGAACTAGCTGTTCACTACAGGACCGCGTTAATATTTTCGTGAGAGAACAGTTAGTTGAACCGCTATTGAATAGGATTCAAGATAAAGCTTCGCTTTGATCAGCCGTAACGTAGCGACAGTCAATATGTTGAAAATGGAAAACATTTTATTAAAATTCTAAACGTTTGTGGCCTTTCATTTGGCTTTCTTCAAAGAATTGAGAAAAGATGCGCATTTTAACTTGTGAAAACTCAAAATAAAGTTATATTTTGATGAGTATGTGTTGAGTAAAATATGCATTAAGGTAACAATCAGGGGCGGATCCAGAGAATTTTGGTGGGGGGGGATGAAATTTGGAATTAGGTTGAATGTTAATTAAGTACAAAGAAGTTAGACCCAAAAAAGACGTAAATAAGCCCTTTGAAAAATATTTTCATGTCTGGGGCGTATTCAGATATTTTTTCAGGTAAAGGGCACCCAATTTCAAAATATTTTTAAGCGCAGTGTTTTCGGCAGAATTATTTCAAAGCATATCGAGAATAAAAAAGGTTCTATGGGGGTCTGGGGGCATGCTCCCCGGAAAATTTTTGAAAATTTACATACTGTGGTGGCCATTTTAGTACTTTTTGAACAAGTTTTAGGCAAATTTTGTTTAAACTTTTTGCCCCTAATTCTGAGTGCTGCACCAAAAGTGATGCATTAATTTTTGTTCGAACATTTTCGATTTTGCGTGCTTAGGGCGTAAGGCTTATTGTTGTCGAAAAGATCAAAAACATGTTTGAAAATGGCAGGTGGAGAGTGCATACCCCACATCGCAAGACATTAGACAACATTTTGTACTGTAAAACAATCCAAAACTGTTGAGATAAGCAGAGTGAGGTAATATTGAAGCTTAAGCAGGGGATAGAGAACAACAGGGCCTAATGTAACTTATATGCACAGGAGATTTTGTTTTTCCAGATTGGGTAAAACAATTAAAACATGCACGTAGTCACAAATCAGTGGCAGTGGGTGGTATTAACGACATACCGGTAGCACTCGCCACATACTTGTTGGTTTTAATAATTATGAATGAACACTGATGTACGTAGTAATAGTAAACAATCAAAAAATTAACAAGCTAAGACGGTATAGGCAACAGCTTAAGAAAGAATTTCACGATCCTGATAAAATGAAATAGCTTGTGAGCGACTTTGCAAAAACATGTAAATTCTTGCGGCTTCAATCAAATGTAGCAATTCCTTCCAATATCTTATTCATCGATTTGAAAAGATCTTTAACATATTGTCTTTCTCCTTCTTTTGATGAAGCAATTTTGACTATGAGCGAGCCGTGTATCAATGTCGTATATAGATACCATAATTGTTTCGATTTATTTTTTGACTAGCCTATGCTGCCGCACCGGTAGGCCTTATAGAAAACTGACAGATTTGGCTCACAATAACCGTTCAATTGCTACGCCATCTGCATCACAAAGCCTGTTATTGACTTAAAGATTTGTTGCTAATAGAGACTACCGGCACTAGTAGGCCTACAAACAGAATAGTAATAGAGTACTGCTACTACTACTATTAAAACAGTGTTTTCAAAACTTCAGGTAGCTCTGTATTGATTATCATACCTGTATCTTTAAAAAATTGAAGCGTATACTCTATCTAAGCCATTTTTGCTCAAAAAAGTTTTCGTTGAGTGGCGCAAGAGAGCATTATTTTGTACAAATTGATAACCTGACGTCACAATTTTTTCTCTTCAAACGACTTTAATAAAACTAAAGACAAAAATATGCTTCAGCTGAAGAGTTGATCTACGAAAATCTACCTCCAGTCAAAAAAAAATCTTTACTCCCTTATTCTTCCTTGTTTTACCGAAAACCTTGACACGATGCAATTTAAAACAATTTATGTGAATGCAAGGGTTTTCTAATTCTTCGAGCCTTCCATCTGAGTAAATATGACACAATAGTGTAACTTATGTGCACTATTGTGTCAGCGTTGTTAGCCTACTTGGCTGGTTAATAATTTCCAAACGCAAAAGGGCAAAGATCGTACGATTGAATTAGCCTAGCATTGGTTCCTCAATCTAAAAATGCTAAGGACAACGAAAACAACAGCAAATATACAAGTAGCTGCTTAATAAATATTATTATCTGTTCGATTTAAACTCCTACAGTTTAATTTAAAACATACTCCCAGTTCATCTGTGTTGCTTTGTATCAACTACGGTCTAGCAGAGTAGGACGAATTAATTTAATGACGTTTAATTTTACTTTACCCCTTTTCAGTTTAGTCTGTCTTTTGCCGCATGCCTTCGTCCTAAACATTGTAAGCAAATCTGCTGCGGTTTTTCGTATGACCAACTGAATTTCTAACCGAAGCCACTTCGCCTTGTGAAAGTTGTCAATGACACAAAAGCGTCGATCACATAGCAGCAGACATAAGTTTTACTGCATCCAGGCTTTCCAAATAAAAAATTGCGTCCAATTTTCATTTGCTAAGCACACGCTGTTGGTGTGGGAGGCCTTGGGTTCGATTCTTAGGCCGGTCAAATTGGCGCAGTGTCGCCAACTGCTCGCCACCGCTGCGACGTTTCATCGTAGAAGCGACGTTTCATCGTAGCTGTGTTGCCCTGGAGCTAAGCCGCGAAAATGAGCCGCACAACTCATTATACGCTTCAGCGGAGTATTGTTTGTTTATTGGATTTTGCACAAGATGTCAACTTACCAATCATTCTATTCTTATTTGCTCAGTATTATGATGATAAACCCGCTTTGGCAAATTCTGTAACGTTGTTGTGAAGCCTTCGAAGTCTACTCCGTTGTTTCGGGGCTTTTCAGGCAAGGGCTTCGAACGTAGCTTCCTCCTTAAATTCATAAAGTCATTTGTTTAATTCCCAACTAGGCTTCGTTATTGCTACCGCCGAAAAGAGGTGTCAAGTCTGCTCTGTGGAGCAATTAATATAACGAAACTTGCGACCGCAAAAACTGGGAAAAAGCGGCAATTTATTGTAAGGACTTTTGATTCGTCCTTTTAATGACAGTATCTCGTAATAAAGAGATAGTAATGAAAAGCCTCTACTATGTTATCAACTAAGGATGCACGTAGATGAAACGTAACTAAAGTATTATTTTAGGTGATAAACCAAATGTGTCGCAGATGTACAACACCAGAAATACCTTCTCGAGACAAACGTATTCGCTTTTTTGGGACACTGAAATATTACAGCAGGTGTTAGAAAAATTAAACAAGTCCAAGATTTTAGAGTATTTGTCCTACAGTACCACTACTATGATCAGCTAAATTCATCAATTTGAGTTTATTAGCTACGTTATTTTGAAAAAATCAAGTCTTCAGTATACTCTCGGTATTACGCCGAAGCGAGTAACGAGGGGCCGAGTGGCGGGGCCCACATACGCGGATAAGCGCGTGGGCGACACAGCTCCGAAGGAAAGTTTCAGGAATTAAACCCTAGACTTCCCTCACCAACAGTGACGCGCTTGACATCTGAGCTAACCGGCGGGTTTGCTAAGTTTTCAGTTTCCTAAAATGACGTATATTCACCCTACAGAGAGCTCTCAAGGCTTTTGAATTTCAAGAATGCAAGCATCGCGGCCAAATCAAATCGAATGAGTTGAAAGTTACCAAACCAGGTGCAGTTCCACATTTTTTAAAACGTGTAAATTTCGTGACGTCATTGCGTCAATTTCCGAATCACGAAAAACACTTATATAGAAAAGCTGAACAGGTATTTTCAAAATTGCAGTAAAATATTCTTCTTAGTAGTAGATATTGCCATTTGTAGTATCTTTTCTTTATATTACTTTCATTATTCTAATTTTTGTACTATTCCGGCACACTTCTCGTTGTCAAAACAAAGTTGGTTGCTATGCAAATAATACACTAAGACAAAGTACACGATCGCTGGCAAGGCCACGCTCACAATAGACACGTCAGCACTTTTGAAGAAGTAAACTTTTTTCGACTGTCGATTTAAGGTCATTGGTCATACCACTGTGCTGCTAATCACTTGAACAAACCCATGATTTGAGTCAAAACCAGTCATGTCTAATCAAAACAATCTGCTCAAACGTAAAATTACCGTAATGTGACCGCATTTCCGAAGCTAAGTGATTTGGAAGTGTTAAAAATTGCTCAGGAAGTTCTTGTTAAGGAAAAATTTCAACTCAAATCAAGCCTTTAAGGCTTAAGCGCTAGTGCAAGCAGCTGGCTCGAACAAGGTATTTTCTCGGGACGTAGATTTTGGTATCGTTGCACAGATTCCGAGGGGATTCCCCTGGGATGGTCAGCGCTTTTAAAATCCAATAATACGAAGAAGTTAACCGAACTCGTGCGCGTTGGACAAGTCACGGCAAGCCCACGCTTAAGAGAATAAAAGAAACAAAGAAAAAAGAAAAGAGAGGTGGAAAAAAGAAGGGGAATCACCGCTGAAAAAGCTTTTTTTCTGCGTCGAACATCGACTTATTACATTACGCAACGCTCAGAAAATTTCATACCGAGTTAGTACTGGAGCAGAGCAGAGCGTGTAGATATTTTTCGCAAATTTTCTAGATTAAAGTGTGTATTGAACATGGTGAATTTCACAAACGGATTTACTTTCCCTCGCAAAAACAGCGTGAAGGCAAACAGAGGTAAGAAATGTTTGTAACTATGTGATTTTATAAGCTATGCAAGTTTTTTGTTAATAGTAACAACTAGATCTGAAATAGCCCAACACTCATGCTTATCAGCACAGGCGATTTGCAGACTTAGACAAAGAGATATAACAAGAAGTGTAAACACAAAATTTGAAACCATAGCAATTTAACAATACGGAAGCATCGTAATGAGACAGAAGTCTAGCTTACCAGTTTACGGCAAGATAAGTTCCTGATTTTCTTAAGTTTAGGGGAATTTTATTTTGGTGATTGCATGATATACTAAAACAAGCGTAACGAATGTTTCCGCGAAAAAACTAAAATTGATTGAAATTTTAAAAATATTATCCCCCTAGCTTCCCCTTGATAACACTTATGCGCTGTGTAAAAACTTAGCTTTGCGGCAATCCAGAGTCAAGGCTAAAATTTAGTTGAATTATTTAAGATTGCAAGTAGGCCTACTTGGAAAGTTAGCAGATGCAAATAGAAAAATAAATTGTGCATTAAGCTTGAACAATGTTTCGCCTACTACGCAATTTCCCGAAATGCTCTTGCCTTGAAAATTTGGTCAAATTAAAACTGTTGTTTTGTTTTTGCATGTCGCCGTTCTTGGTTAAGTTTGAGTTGAATTTAACTTGAAGTAAATTCAGCTAAACTGCGTGAAGCAAACAAAAGATTGAGTAAATTAGAAAATGAACAACATTTCAAATGTGGTGTTTTGCAATGTTAATGGAATCACTAATTTTTTCAAGTTTTTTTCGTTAAGCTGTTATCGCAGTCGATTGATCACGAGACAAGGCAATTATCGAAAAATCGATGCCGATACCCGTGCAATTCACACCCTCAAGCAAAACGTTTGCAAAATCCCTATGTTTCACTAACAATGTTACAGTTTATGAAAAGAGTTATTGTAAAAAAAATGTTACAGTTTATGAAAAGAGTTTTTCTTCGCATTTTTTCCGAATGCAATGTTTTATATCTTGCTTTACAAAGATGTTTACTGCCTCAAATTATAAAAAAGTTTTTTTATGCGTAGCACTTTGTTCTCGTGACCGGAAAATGAAAGAAAAAAAGATTTCCTTTGAGATGTTTTTGATGACAACGGATGCTAACATCCTTTTTTCTTTGCAGAAGCGTCTTTCATCACGCGTTCCCAAATCGATTTATATAAGCAAGACACTTGCAGCGTCGTGGAACAGTCTCTTCCCATGCAGCAACAAACGACTCAATTGTACGAGCTCCCGGGTTTACAAAACGATTCATCCGTTGTTCAACCCAAACCAAGCCCCAGTTGGATGGATGCAGATTCACAATTCAACTTCCCAAACTACCTAGATAAATCCAGCAGCCACGTCATGACTGAGCAGTGCGAACAATCTCCGGCTTACGGACACACTGCTCCCGTGTTGGAGCGGCAATATTCCATTAACACTATCATGGAAGTGATTGATTCTCATGATATCAACGACATTACTTCACCTAACGTAAATAAAAGCGAAATGCAAACATACGCCACACTTCAAAGCCAACCCATTAACATACAGCGTCCTGGTCCAACTCCCAAAGAACGGAATTTTGAGGACCAGTTTCTTGATAGGTCAAATGAAAACCAACAAGTTACCGGTACTGTTCTTGCTCCTCCAGCGTCCGATATGAGAGAGTTCAAGCATGGAGATCTTTCGTACGGAAGCAGCATTTCAAGTAGTCCTGGAGGTTTCCAAGTTCCTTTCACTCAATATCAAGAAACGTTCATCCAGCAGTCATCTCCCAATCCCTCCTCAACAACTAGTGACATGCAGAATTTCGTGAACTATCAGAATCAGAACGAATTCACCCCTGATGGTAAGACTTAAAGTATCAATTCCTTAATGCGTCGTTAAATATTTTTTTTTGCAAATTTTTAAATCCTTGGATATAACTTAAACATCAAATTTAATGAAACGAAACTGATTAAGTTTTAAATTCGAAATTTTCATGACGCTTTGCAAAATTTATTTTCACCCCATTCATTTTGTAATTTTTACGTCATGGTTAACATTTTTTGTGAAAATTTAACGATTAATCGATTATTACGTAATAATATTAGCGTCGTCAACCTATAAGCGATTCTTTATTTACCGTGATAAAGATTAATTACAAAAATTATAATTGTTGGATAAAATAAATTGCAATTAAGTTTGATGTAAAAAAATTAATCTTTGGAAAATCTTTCAGATATTAAAGATTTTTAAAATGCTGTAGTTTTTTTTAAGCGTTTTAGTTGATACAATATTTGTTAATTTATAATTGAATTCTCATTACAAGATACGAGTAGTTGAGTCAATAAACTCTTATCAGTAAATTACTTGTCGAGTATCTACTTAGGGTGTGTAAATCGTGTGGGTTTCAGGTGTTTACATCGTAGGTTTCCGCCATTTTAGTTTTCGCTTTCGCTACTTGGCATTCGTTTGCAGCGGGCATGTTGACACTCGCCTACGCTGTAAATAATAACTAACAAAAACAGGTGCTATTTTACTTATCGTAGTAAGTTAATACAATTAATTGGAAATTGTTTTTTTCTCAATACCCGTCATTTTCGATTAGATAGTGAGTAAATTTACAGACCTGTTTGGACTTGTATATTTTGCATTAATGGTTTTCTAGGACATGAATTACGTAAAATGCAATTGAGTCAGATTTCTCTTTTGTAATTGAATCATATGATTTAATTGTTCTTTAAACTCTGATTCATTTTTCTGTTTTTTTGTTTGTGGCGGTATAGGTCAAATCAGTTTGCATTATGTTTCACTTTATCCTGCGGAATCTTTTGCTCATGAAAATACTTAGGATCAGATGCGAGTGCTTTTGGATATTGGCGATTCAATTATTTTAGCAAAGATGCTCATATTTTTGAAACTTTATTTGATCTCTTTATTATCTTTGTTCATTTTTGTTGTTTGTGCTTTGCAGTTAATCACAATTTTTTGTTGCAGTGTGTTCTACTATATCTTATCAGCCAGCAGAAGACCAGATGTCCCCCTTCCAACCTGGCCTCTCTCCTTACCAATATGAAATGCAGGAATCCCCTGCTTTGACAACTGGCGACAACGTTGGGAATGAAAATAACGATGTTTTTACCTTTGACAATGTAGCAGGACAGTTCAAACCTTCACAGTCATGTCCGAACATTAACGCTTTTCCTAATCAGCGTTACTCTACCCAAAGTACCTCATCCGAAAACGTTTTTCCTGCTTACGATTCTGAGTATGTTGTTCCTCCCCCACCGTATGCTGCCAGTGTTGCTTCCGACACCACTGTTCCTAACGCATTTAATATGGCGGACAGTAAGCAGTTCCAGCTCGAAGAGGTTGACCACAAAATCCTGAGAGATGATATTGTTTCAATGTCGGAGCAGGAACGATTGGATCAAAAAAGAATCCGCAACAATTTGGCTTGTCGAGCGTCACGAGAACGACGTAAAAAACGCAAAGCTGAAACGGAAGCTTTGGCTGATCATTTGGAAAACAAGAATCGACAACTAAAAGAAAAAATAAAGCAACTGGAAGCAGCAGTCAAACAAACCCATGCAATTGTCCGTGAAAGGATGAACCAGTCTTAACTTTTCTTAATTTCATTTGTTGACAATTTAGACGCGTAATTAGCAGGGCACAATTTACAAGCAGTGCAGGAACAAACTGTAAAAACTATTGTTGTGGTACTTCTATTTTATCTTTTTGTGTTCATATTTTGTGCATTCATTGGTGCCTTTTTTTTCGTTGCGTTTGGGTATCAAATCATTGTGAGTGTTCGTAGATCTTCTTGCTCTCCTGAAAGGATTGAGGGTGTAAGAAAGTTGAAGCTTTTTATAAAGTTGGGTTTTGCTGACGACTTCAAATTTGCTTAAGTGTATTTATCAAGTGCCTAGCATCTTGTGGCGTAACCGGCGGCAAATTCAACGAAAAAAAATCACTAATATCACGATAGTTGTAAGAATGTTTTACGTATTCTTCAGATTAAAGATCGTCAAAAAGGGGCCTTTGCCCTTCTTCCCCTGGTTGCGCCACACCAGGCACCCTTCAAGCGAAGTAAAATGCTGTATCAGCACTGCCGTACATTGCTACTGATGCCATTTTGTATATTGCCTTAAGGACCCGTTCATTGGAAGATAATTCTTTGATTAAGTTGCTTGAAAATGAGAATAAAACAATTTTGAACTCTCTGTGTTCCTTCTTTTGATTTTTTCTGTTTTTTTTTTGTTTTTGTTTACCTTTTTGTATATTTATTTCGTTGTATGTAATTTTTCCAGCTGTTGAATGAGTGACGAGATTGATTGTGCCAAGGATAGCTCATAATGCAAGTACTGTAATATATGTTTTAACAGTTTCAGAGCCCTTGGCTACTTGAATATTATGCGTGATTAGAAAGCTAATGTTGCTTAAAGACAATTTTTTGACTGTTTTTTTCTTCTGAAAGTGCATTTGCGTTTTTTTTGCTGCGATCAATTTTTCGTTTGTTTAAGTACTTTAATAAAAAAAAAAGTTATGATGAGTGAAAGTTTTTAACAGTCGAATATTGCTAGCCTCAGCATAGAAATCTCTAAAAATGCTTACAAACAGGCTATGCAAAATTGAACATTTTTCAAAAAACTTTAGCCGCAACAATTTCACGAAATGCGACTTAAATTGACTACCTGCGATACCGTGAAAAAAAAATGGCTGCCAAGTTTACGGTGTTGGCAAAGCATCTGCTCTTTCAACAAACAAAATTCGCAGGGGTTGCATAACTTTTTAAGTTAATCATCGAGCACAAAAGCAACTATTCCTTTCAACAATTTAGTCGTTTTTAAACTGCCTGTTTAACTCCAATCATATCCGTAAATTTAGGGAACAGTTTTTAGGATATGGTTGGGATTCAGGTTGATTTAGCAGTAGCAAGGAATAGCCGTGTCAAGTCAGTTCGGAGAAAATAGTCTTTATTGATCCAGTCAGTCACAGAACAATATTGACCCATAAGGTTAGTTTATTTGCCAATGAAACTTGAGCCATTGGTTTGGCTAAGGTTTAACCAGTTCAGACCTACAGTAAGCAACAAGTAAACGATATTTGTAATCAGCCGCACACCTTCAACTGTGAAAAACATCCATTTCAAAACATATGTTTGAAACAACAAAAAAATCTAAGCGTAAATAGAAAAATTAAAACAACAATAATTGACCTCATAGATTCAGTCATCAGCAGCACTGTAAGCAAGGCAGCACAAAATGTGGCTTTACTTTCCTCCTTAATTCAATAAAAATCATATCTAATTTCTGTTTATGCATAACTAAATATTGTACTAAAACTCTTTGAAAGGAGCGAAACGTGTCAGTCAGCACTAGCAATGACTACAATTCCCTCTTTTTTGTTTCAAAATTTTAAGCAATAGAGTAAATTTATATACATAGCCAAATGATATTTAGGGTGACTGTTTGACTTGATGACCGGAAGGTCTGTTCGCAGCCTGCCAGCCTCCCTGCTTCCTGTTCTAATTGCGCCATGTTGTGCTTGATTTTTACCTGAGGCCAAAAATAAATTTGTTGTTGTATTCACAACTTCAAGCGATTTTAGTATTATTGGACCCATTTACACCTTACATTGTGGTAATACTTAAAGGTCGCTGATGATAACATTAAAATCGACGTAGTTGAAACGTTCATTTTATAATCAAAAATTTTTGTGACCGAATTTTCTAATTGGATTTGAACTAGTTTTCTGACGAGTGCTTTTAAGGTGAAACAGTCTATCGAAAGAGGTTAATAAACACGCAGAAAAGAATTACTGCACAAAAAACAAAACTTGGTTGTTTGTTTCTCAAAAGTCAAATAGTTATTTACATAAAAGCATCTTTCAATTGGCTCAAAAACATCAAATTAGCTATCTCAAGTAGGCTAATGATGATTTTAAGTGGTTTTGGCAGAAGCGCAACTCGCTTGGTGTTATTTAGTTAATCAAGTTGTCTGCGAAGTTAACTGATTGATCAGCGTAAGCTAGGTCAAGGTCCATGAGTATACCTTGCATTGAACGAAATACGCAAATAGATTTTGAATGACGTGCCAATAACGTCATTTGAATTCAATCAGAACAAACTATCAAAAACGGAAACGTAAGAATGATTGAAGTACAAGAAGAAAACTTAATTCAACATTAAATACGTGTTAAATAGAAGCTAGTCATCACTAAAAACAACAGAAACGCCATCTACAAAAGTGATCATTGTCTTTCAATTTCCTGAAAAACTTTTATCATTACAGAGTTAAGAATTTTATTCTATTATTAAAAAAAATATCGTTAAAAATTAACAAAAGTGTTATTGGGTAACTTACTTTTCACTAATATGCAACACAAATTTCGATTTTTTTTCGATATTGTTATTGCTTCGTTCATTGATGTAAAAACATAGTTATGCTTCGTATATGAGAAAAATTTCTTGGGTTAAAGAAAAAGCTTTAGTCTATGACAATTTTGGAGCTGGTGTATAACGTTACTATAAAATGCTATAAAAAAATTAAGCTAAACTACTTTAACCGTATTTCGAAAAGACTGGCAGTAGTAGAAGCAAAAATAATTCGGTTTTCTGCACAACCTCGGTTTTATTTTTACTCCGAACATAAACGTATTTACTTCACACTTTGTTCAAAAGTGCTGATATTCTCCAAAAATTTTTGGGTTTATTTTTACAAGAGAATTAGACGAAAAAACAAAACTAAAAGCAGGTTTCATACGGTTAATTTCATGGCAAGCAGTCAAACAGTTAATGATTTTTGTCGCATCATGGTAAGCTAATCAATTAATTTAATTGTATTGTCTCACTTTCGTCGATTTGACATGTCAGTTGCTGGGCAAGACTATTGACTGGTTCCGTAGCCTACTGACGCTGTAACAAATGTCTCGGTGACGTAACAATGTTCAATTCAATCCAAAATGGACGACGCGTGTGCCAGCTCGATCTAGGTCTTTGTTCAACAGGTGTTGAATTGTTTTTTATCGTTTAGCGAGAATTGTTATTATTGAAAGCGAAAGTTAAGCCGGATTAAATTTCCAAAATCAAGAAACATTGTTAATAACGTTTTCGCGACCATGATTATCAGCAAAGAGACAACTTTTCAATAAACAAGGTCGCTCACAGCGAGAGCTACTGGTACTCAAATGACGTAATGATATGTTGAGTCAAGGAATAATAATAGAAGTAAATAATTGCGCTAGTCTTGATTGATATGTTAGAAAAAAATACGATGAATTCGAAAGCGCGAACAAAGGAAATCGTGCTCGTCAGTGGATTTACAAGCTGCTCACAAAGTTGTTTCGGATGTTATCAAGATATTGCAGAATATCAGTTTCAAAAAAGTTTGACGATCATATTGCGACATTGAGCTGAGAATATAATTACACTTGATCTTTTTGATTTAATAACTCGTACGAGTTTACTATTGTTTTCTTTTGCTATTTACCAAGGCATATTGTTTGCAAAGCTTTTTCGAAATTGCCAACAATATGAGCGCGCTGCGTTGTGCCACAATGATTTAGAGAACTTCTAGTAAACGTTTTGAGAGTTTGTTTTCTAATTGAAAACTCTGTTATAAACTTGTTCCGTTGAGTTTCGATTAATTACACGAGCCTTGGCCATCGCTAAGCAACTGAACAATAAATATGACTCATAAGAACAGTTTATTGAGTCACAATTATCTTGGGTTGCCGACGAAACGGTTTTCCAAGGATTTTGGTAAAAAAAAATAGAACAGGGGTAATTTATCAGTTGTCATTCGTTCTAAAAACAGCTGAGCTCAACAAAAAGTCTCTAATTTATCGTTCGAGGGCTTCTTGCTTTTATTTACAAGTTTTTTTTTTGACAAACAGAAAAATCCGACAAGGTTTGACATCAAAAATAGATAATTTTAAAAATACACAAAAATTATTAAAGTTTTTTAACGTACGTTCTATGTTTAGAGGATTAACGCTATAAATTGCTACTAGCGTCTATCTTTGGCGCCTAACCCTCTCGAACTATTTATTTTTGTAACTAGACCTACATTAGACACAAAATCAGTCATAATTTTGTATAAAAAATATAAATGGTGCAATAATGTTTGATTGAATACAATAAATATGGGACGAAAATAGTTTAATGAGGAAAAATAAAAGCCATGGTAATACTCCAAGCTGAACGTTTCGACAGCATAAGCAGGCTGTCATCATCAGGAGTGTGAGTAAGGCAGTGCAAAACTGTTGTCGTCACGTCACTGTTGTCGTCACATCAGCAGTGTAAGTTTTGCACTGCCTCACTCACACTCCTGATGATGACAATTGAATCTATGTTGTCGAAACGTCCAGTTTCGAGATTTACTGCGGTTTTATTTCTCAATATTCGATTGATGCGCACAAAATAATTTGTGAGTTTTTTTTTTTGCATTTTGAAATAGATCAATTTTCGGATATAAAAGCAAAAAGTTGTTTCGAGTTGCTGTTTTTGTCATTTCTCACCGAGATTCTGTCAATGATTTAGCGCATTTTAACATCATTGACTTTAATTAATTAACTAGTTTCGGAAACCTGGTGGTTTTGGAAATTTTGTACTTTTGCCGGATAGACCTACAGTGAAAAATGTCGTTTTCTGAAATTAGATTTTTTTAAATTAAATTATCTTTTCATAAATCAAATGCACTTCCAACATTGCCGATAATGATTGACAGTCATTTTTCAATTAGTCATCTGTGCATGCACTTTGAGGATGGCTACTGTTCCGGTGCAAAGTAGTTATGATACAGTAAATATTTTCGAGCCTTCTGAATCAGTTAAATTGAAATAGAGCGTCAATTAAAAATTGTCTTCAAGAAACATTCCGAAATTTTGCAAAACAATCCCAACACCAAGTGTATAACACAGTGTCTATGAATAGAACGTTTGTGTCAAGCATGATTCATATTCAGTATCAAGCCCTTCTGTGAAAACAGCTGAACATGTGTTGGTAAACACAGCGAATCATGAGCTAGGTCGTTGACGACTGCTTGATGTCGCTTCGGCTATACATTGACAGCTTTTTGTTTTCAGCTAACGATTATCTAAATTATCCCGTTCGAAAACAAGTTTTCGCTTAATATTCAGACGTTACCTAATACTGTAGCTAAGCTTTTCTATGGCTACTAGTGTCTCTGTTGTATTATTTTATGTCTAGGGTTTAAAATCAAAAACTACCGGTACGTTTTTTAAAGTCTACAAATCGTCAAGCCGTGGAAAAAATCATAAGTTTCATTGAAAACAAACTCAACTGCCCGACCCTGCTGGGATGACCTCGTTTGACCTGTGTCATTGCGTGTGGAGCAACTATATTTTGACCTGAATTACAAGTAAGAAGACGTCACTTCATAAAGGATTGCACAAAGACAATTTTAAAATTTTCAAAAGATATAATGAAGTGGATTCTATTGGGTTCAATTAAGTTTACCGTAAAAGCACTTTTTGTAAATAATGACGTATCGAAATTTTACACAAAAGCAAATCTTATTTCAGGAAATGCAAGGTCGCTTTTTTAACCTTTCTTTTTTTTTTCTCACCAGCTCAGCGAAACGCTGTGTTGTATAAGTTTACGGATGGCATTAGTTTTTGCAGGAAGTCGGCACAAATAACGTGTGTTTCAAGTGGAACTGGTAAGCAAAACAAGCAACTACACACAAAAATTTTGGAGAGACATTTTTAAGAAAAATAAAAATTGTAGGCCTACCGGTAATTAATTGCAGCAATGCAAATTTAAAATTACAGTTAATCTCAAAACTAGACGTTTCGACAAAATAGATTCAGCTGCCGTCATCAGCAGTGGAAGCAAGGCAGTACAAAATTGAAAGATTTTATTGGTTTTGTACTGCCTTGCTTACACTGCTGAAAATGACAGCTGAATCTATATTGTCGAAACGTTCAGTATTAAGATTTATTGTCGCTTTATTTTTTTAGCTCCTTAAACTATTTTTGTCCTGTATTTATTATATTCCAAATTTGAAATTGTAACTTTAATTTAAATTGTACACTTAGCATTCGGCGCTTGATGTAACGGTTACGAGCGTCCACTTGGTAGCCGGGAGACTGGGGTTTTATTCCCGGTCGGGTCATGCTAAAAACTTTAAAAGTTGTATTCGCAGCTTCTCGCCAGGAGCTCGGCACACCTGGAAAAGCGAAGGGTTAAGTGTATGAGTGTGTTGTTCGTCTTGTATGTCCTCTAACAGCGTTGAATCATTCATGATTGATATTTGTAAAGGGCCGCCAATTGGGAATGGCCCACACAATATGTGCTTTGCAGCCGCTGTCCCGCATCTTTACCTATAATGTGCTTGCATTATTTTAGTGAAAGTTGCAGCAATTATACGAGCAATAGCAATGATGAGAAGACCATTCAGCTTTAAGCTCATTTAGCCTGTTTTCATGTCCACTCAAAACACGGGCTTTCTAAATGTGGGCCGAGTTCAAAGTGGGCTTTTTCAGCCCACTTTTTCCAAAAGCCCTTGCTTATTAAGACCAGCTCTTTACTTGCGTTTAAGAAAGCTCACGATTTTGCTGAAATCAGCCCCTATAAAGCTTGAATCCACCTGACTAGAACAAGGCCCCGGGCCAAAAGCCCTCGATTTTTGGACATGGAAACAGGTTAATTGAAAAGCCCAAATTCACTAACGCAGCGCGACATTTGCAGAAGTCAGCGCTGTTTAAAAAAGTTCAAACTTTTGTGAAATGCGCAATGGAATTACGTCCATGTGATGTCATAATAAATTGGATTGCGAATTGCTTTATGTGTTTGTTCATAGAAATCAAATGTCCAAAAAGCTACCTTTTGTAGATGCTTTTTTGCAATGGTGAAATCAATTGCTACTTCCGTTTGCTCAATTGTGACGTCATTTCCGCAAGTATATACTGGTTGCTACTTAATCGTTGTCGAGGCTTCATCAAAAACATTTCCGTATTAGGCGCTTCATTCTTTCCTCGCGAACCACCAATAATAACATTTCTACCTTTCCTGTCAACCAATCAGCGGTGAGATAATTTGACCAATCAAATCACAAATAAATAATTCCTTTTATGAGAACATCAAAGAAAATATAAATCAACCAATAAACAATTAAGAATGTTTTCAAAGTTTTATTCTTTCCTCTTGGCAAGCAAAAACGGCGGTGTTATTGAAATACAGCTAAAATTGAATGAACTGTTAGCTCAATAATGAAAATAGAAACTCAAATGAGTCAAAATCTACATATAAAGTGGATTCAACTAAAGTTGGATGATAATATCGTCAATTTAAGTTTCACAGAAGCTTTTTGGTTTGAAGTTTTTAGCTGGTAAATCATCATGAAAAACCCAAAAGTGCTCGTAGTATATCGAAAATCCTTGCTATATGTTGCCATTCAAACGGCGAAGTGAATGCGGGTTTTATGCCGTTGGAGCGCTAGAAATCGATTTTTTACACAATATTCTAACAATATTGCAAGTCATACTTGAATGCGTTTTATAGCTTACTTTTTTACGTAGTTTCAGGTTAGTCACGTAATTGAGATGAAACACTCCACAGCGAGGTAAAATGACAAACGAACAAAAACGGTAAAAGATGAGAGTTGAAAATGACCAAAGTCAGCAACGCACCATTGCCAGTCCTACAAACAACAAATCAAAATTTAATCAAAGTACTAATACTGATTGCAGAAAAAAATCAGAAAAAATGAAATCTTCATTATACTCGCGGTATTACGCCGAAGCGTGTAACGAGGGGAAGGGACCAATCTCCATGCTTAGCGCCTGGGCAATACAGCTCCGAAGAAATATCGCAGCGGTGACGAGCCTTTGGCGACAGACACTGTATTCGGTTTGACCGACTTGGGATTCGAACCCCTGATCTGCCGCAGTAACAGCGTTATCTTAACAACTGACCTATAAAAATTTGGATATAAAAGGTTTCTTTTTGTCAAAGAAGCTCAAAAAACATTTCCGTATTAGGCGCTTCATTCTTACCTCGTTAGCCACCAATAACAACATTTCTACCTTTTCAGGCAAACAATCAGTTTCAGGCAGACAATCAGCGACGAGGTAATTTGACCAATCAAATCACAAATAAATAATTCCTTATACGAGAACATTAAAGAAAATATAACACAGCCATTAGAAAATTAAGAATATTTATTTCGTTTGGAAAGTTTTAGTTCTTGATCTTGGCGAGGCAAAAATCTTGTGTTTGTTTTTACTTTTAAAAAAGCATGAAAAACATTAAAAGAAAAACTCGGCAATTTGAGAAGTGCAGTATAATTTTGCCGCCAAGACTTTTTTGGAACTTCAATTTTGTCAGCGACATGGCCTAGCGGTACCGCGCGCAAATAACAGATCGTACGCGACTGGTTCGATATACGGCTGGAGCAAAGGCCTTCCCCCCAATCGACATGCTTGGTCCCCTAATGAACCAGCTTACTCTTTTGAAAACAGTGGCTTTTGTGCTTAAGTTCAAACTTTGGCTTCCCCTGATAAACGCTTGGCCCCCTAAGTCGACTGCTTTGGCGCCGGATCTAGCTGGAGGCGATCGCATTTGACGTATATACCAGGTGGCTGTTGATTTGAAAAGCGCAAGCTCACTTCGCCGCAGTCTCCCTTAACTGCAGATGAATTTTCACTTCAATATTGGCTAATTTGAAAATAATCTCAGTTATTTATTTCAACGAGGCATTGACAAAAAAATGGTAGAAGCTCCAAATTAAATTTCATTCCCTTTTTTCAATAGCCCATTTCTCATTTCTTGTGTTTTTCGGTGAAAATTGTAGTTTAAATAAGTAAAAGAAATTAAAATTTTAACCAATCCTGTCTCGCAGAGCTGCTGAGTCTTTGTTGCTGACAGCAGCAAATATCCAGAAGCTCTTGGTGACTAATCACATTATTTTCAGCCAAAATCGGCTTTTTATTAGCGATTTATTTTGAGCCAAACATCATGCACTTAGAAGACAAGTTTAATTATTTTTGGATCAGTTCACCGGAGACCAATTAGCCTCTCTTGATGCTGGGCATCATAATTAATCGTTATTTGTTTAGTGTCAACTTCGGCAAATTGGTTACAAACTGCACTTAGTTGCAAAGCTAATTGATTATCGAAACATAATGCCTAAGCATCAAATCATATCGCCAACAGCTTGCCACCGCTACGACGTTTATTCGGAGCGGTGCTACCCAGGTGCTGAGCCGCGAAGTTGGACCTCGCCAGTTATATAGTTGCACGCTTGAACGCTTCGGCGTAATAGGACGAGTATAATGAAGATTTGGTTTGATTTTTTGAAATGCCTGAGCATCGGATCAACAATTAGGGCTGGTAATTGACTTGAAGATCTTCCGGTCTTTTTGTAACGATTTGTGTCGCTGTCTGATGCAAAACAGGAAAAGATTGCCAGCCTTGTGACGACTGATTTTTGATGCGACTAAATTGATATTTTTGTTTGTCTCATAGGTTTCTATAGATTAAACGAATGTCACAAACAAATACTAAAATACAAAATTATGTTAACTGCAGACAGTGAACACTATTTCAACGTTTCAGATCTCATCAGTGCAGTTGTGTGACAAACATTTAAGTCTACTCAAGGCGATATATCTGTGCGAAAAGGATAATCGGGCATATATTTTGCCTTGAGTAAATGTCGGTCCCACCAACTACACTGATGAGACCTGAAGGGTCGAAACAGTGTTCCCTGTCTGCAGTTATGTACACATACTTGCGCTTTTACATTTGTGTTAAAAATCATATATGTTCTTTTGTTTTGTTTTTTGTTCATTTTTTTCTTCTTTATAATTATCAAGTACGGTAAAGAAACCCGTGCAGTTCCTGTCTCACGTGTGGAAATTACTTTACTGTTTCTTCTATTACTCAGAAATTTTACAAGACATTTTTTTCAAATACCGGTACCGCAAAAGCGAAAAATTTTGAAGGAATCTTGATTTTTTAAATTTTGTTTCGAACATTATTAAATGTTCCCCTAATAATCAATCACAAAGTACAACTTTCAGGTTTTCCACTTGTCGAGAATTTCCTGGCTTGTAATTGAAATATTCCACTCAGGATCAGGATCAGTAAAGGCTAACTCTTAAAAAACAATTAAAGAGGCTAAATAACGCCGAAGATACTCTTGTAATTGGACGTTCCGTCAACATAAATTTATCATCAGCGGTGTATGCCAAGCAGGGCAAAACAGCAGCAAGAGTTCAAAAAATGGTAAACCTATTTGTCACGAACTTGAGGTGAGCCACTGCGAAACATGAATCGCATTTGAAAAACCCAAAAATCAATCGAAAAATCCAAAGGCCAGCTGAAAATTTGTATAATAAAGGTTTGATCTTGTGAATGTGATATTTGCTTCACCAAAAAGTAAGTTTTTATTTTGGGTGAGCGTTTTGGGAACAAAAATGACTGCAAATTAGAAATATTTTAGGGACTTTTTTTCGAAAATTTTAATTTAGCATAAGCTAGCGTGTACAACCGAATGCTGACATATGCTGCAAGGCAAGTCACGAGGTACAAAAAGAAAAAAGGAAGCTGTTCTAGTATATAAACTATTGACACTATTTTAGCACATTCCTTAATGAAACTAATGCTATGCTCAAATAAACGACATAACACTTGCACATGCAACAGTATTCGATGGGAATAAAATAAACAAAAAATAATAAGCCGACAGAACAACAACAATTTTACACAAACACATATACCATAATTAATCTTTGCACAACCAACCGGCTAGGGTAGTGATTAAAAACATAGTTACGAGCGCGGAAGATCGAGGGTTCGACTCCCGGGGCGATCAAGTTGGACACAATGTCGCCATCAGCTCTCCATCGCTGGGACGTTCCATCGAAGCTGTGTGGTCCAGACGCTAAGCCGCGGAGATGGGCCCCGCCCCTCGCTACATGTTACAGCGTAATACTACGAGTATAATCAGGTTTGATTTTTTTATCCTTACACAAGGAGTGAGTTTTTTTTGGTTGTCGTATGAAGTTTTCAAAGCATCTTACCGTAGTACAAACGCATGCACCAGCATAATGCATCATTTTAATTTGATTTAAAAATATCATTTTTTTCAAAAATTATGAAATTCCAACGTAGCAAGCCAAGCCCTCGGAAGATTTTAGGTAAACCTACCTACTTTTATCGGGCTTAATGACCTTGAGTAAGTAAAGGTCATGACCTTAAATAGCACAAGTGGTCCGACTTTTCCTGAAACGAGCAAGTTTTTAGAGCGTGCGTCAACGTGCGAGGTCTATAACTGTACATTGTTTGCAAACAAAGAAATTACACTAGGAGCTCATATTTGCATGCAAGAAAAAGATGATTAAAAAAGGCAGGTTTTGTTTTTCCGTATTGTCACAGCTGGGCCTAATCCTTTGTCTTTTGAAATCAACCATGAAGTAAACTGGGGAGGACGTTGTGTTTAGGACCAGATGTAGTTCATACTTAGCCCACTCGTACTGTTTATTTTTTGTGTGGTTTGCACCCTAAGCGCATTTTTGCGTATCCTGTTTTAACTTGGAAATGACTACACCGTATGAAGCACGGCGGAATGCACTTATTCTTGCATTCTGTCCGAGTTGACTTAAAACCAAGAATCAAATCAAATCTTCATTAAACTCGCAGTGGTACGCTGAAGCGTGTAACGAGTGGCAGGACCATGTCCGCAGCTTAGCGCCTGAGGTCCTGGCCAGGGCAACCCAGCTCAGAAGAAACGTTGCATCTATGGCGACATTGTGTCCGATTTGACCGACTCGGGAATCGAACCCCAGATTTCCCGCACTGATAGCAAAGCGCGTAAAACAACTGACCGAACCGACTAACAACACTGAGCTACAGGCATTAATTGCAAAAATATTTATAATTTGGAGTGAAAACACAAACTTCAGCAAGAACCACTGCAATCTGCAAGACGCAAGAAATGTGCATCTCGAAAGAAATGAATTCATTTCTTCGAATAATTATTTCATCGAACTCTTTTATACGTCATAATTCAATACATTGTATTTATCACGTAATTGCTTACATCATAGTCTAAATATAGCCTATGAAGTAGGCTCTAGTGTTTATTGTTCGGTCACAATGAAAACTCGTACTGAATTGGATCCTTTCCATTCTGAGTCGTTTTTTGGATACTTCTTTCGGATGTGTTGCAAAAATCTAGGGAATATACCTTTGTAGAAATCGATTTTTTGGTGTTGCAAATTTCGAAAAGATTCTTGCTGTATTTGAACAAATGACGTCATTTGTTGTGTGGCAAATATTAGTCTATTTACACAATTTTTGGACAATGTTCCAATTATGACTTCATCGCCACTTTATATAACTGTAACAGCAAATATTAATTTTCTAGCAAAATTTTTGCAGTCTGCCTCATTTTGGAATCGATTTCTGCAGTTTTAACTCCTTTACGTTGAAATTTTTTATTGCAGTAATTTCATGGCGTATTTTTTGGCCCTTTTCCAACTTCTATCTTCAGACTGCGGCGAAAAATTAAAAACTAAAACAAAAAACACGAAACAATGCAAAAAGTGATACAAAATGCAAGAGTACAAAGAAAAAGCGATGATAGGGCCGAATTATTACTTTGTTTCTGTAGTTAGCGGTTTGTAATCTTTTCTTTTTTTCGATGATTGATTGATTAAAGGAATTTAGTAAAAGTCAATTTGTTAAAAATGTCACAATGGAAGCTTTACTCACGTCATCGATGCCACGTGAGACAATTCAACGCATCATGTACATGTGCGAATGATGACGCCAATAAGAAATGACGTAACCGCCATTGTTAACTGGTAATGAGTCGTAGAAACAAAGAATTAAGGTCGCACTATACGCAAACTATTGTTTCTATAATTGTTTCGATACTGGATCGGCGGTTTGCAGTACGAACACCAGAGAGCTCTATGACTGAGCAGTGGTGCCGATCCATGTTGAACATTGGGGGGGATGATTTGCTTATTTTAGCTATTTTTTGTCAATTTTGAACATTGGGGGGGATGCTGCTCGAAGTACATTTGCGTAATGCAGATTGGTTGAGTAATGCACAATCGCCCGAAATGAAATCACATTGTTTGTGTTCAATTAACGATTTAACGTTTACGAAAGTTAAACCTGTTTCGAAACAATATTGCACCGACGGCCGACGCCAAATGTTGGGGGGGATGCAGCCGAAATGTTGGGGGGGATGCATCCCCCCCAGGAACGGCACCACTGTGACTGCGCCAGAGCCAGCAATCAATATTGTTCGGATCAACTTTTAATTATAAAAACTCAACAGCCTGTTTCTCACTAAACGTGGTCTTCAGGAGGTATCTTATTCAAATAGAATCTAAGACACTCCCTGAAGCGAGAATCAGGATTTAGCGAGAAACAGGCTGTTAAGGTTTGATAATTAGGTTAAAAGTTGATTTGAACAATATTAGTTGCTTCGATGAACAATTGCTCGATATGATAGCAAACTTTTTTCATTATAATAAAATTCTGAATCATAATATTTTACGCGCACCGACTATTTCGCTTGGTGGTTAAAGACATCGCTATCGCTTGGGAGTTTCGAGGCTTAATTCTCAGGCCGGTCAAATCGAACACAGCGTCGCCAACTGCTAGCCACCGCTGTGTCGTTTTTTCGGAGCTGTGAGTTGACCAGCAAGCGCTAAGTCGCCACTTGTTACACGCTTCGACATACAGCAATACTGCGAGTATAGTCATGATTGATTTTTTGAATTTACAATTTTCGCGTTTCCGCGGGATGCCTGTCGCATATCGCGTATACCCAAACGTGCCTTTAGACCTCATTGTCCAAGACCCTGAATTGATGAGGTAATGCTTGCGTATTGTTTCTTCGAAATCACGAATTTGACGGTAAGCTTGATTTGAAAGCCATCTGCGCTATCCTGGTCGCTACTCGCTGGTCGCAATACAATTATTTTTAATGAGCTGTGGTATATTTCGTATTGCTTGAAGGTACAGTTCACCATGTTTTCACTGCGCAAAAATAGATCAGGTTCTTTGATGCCCGATTTTCCGCCCAAAATTAAGTGAAGAGCAAAAAAAAGGTCATCACGTCCGCAGGTCGGAGTTTGAACAAAAACTTTCCAAAGTTTTTAGTGTTACAATGATTTGACATGTTTTCAATGTTTATATTGCCTAAAAAGGAGGACATTGAGGCATTTTTAGCGTCCGCGGAGGACAAATTACTTTTTGCTAAAAAGGAGGACGTATGGTTAGCCCACATGGAGGCAAAAGAAACTCGTCTCATCTTGTGCTTGATGTTCTGCGGTAGTGTTGATGTCAGAGCTTTTCGTACGCTTACATTAGTTCGCAAAAGGGGAAGTAGTTTTTTAATTAATAAATTTTGCTGAATTACATGTTCTATTCGAAACATGGCACTGTTCGTTCGGCTATTTTTGATTTTTTTTTATAAAGCAGCCAGTTATAAACGGAAATTGCTACGAAATTTAAAGTTTACCTCTTAAGTTTCCCGGTAAAAACCTATTTTCGTATTATTTGACATTCAAATCATGAAAAATTGCATTAAATTTACCACTGAATGACACAAAAATCATCTTGCAGCACCTAATTGTTTACCATTTTTGATTTTATTTTGCGCTGCAGTTGCAACCCGTATTTTGATTTCGCCAAGCTGTTGATTTATTGGTAAACATAATAAACAGGAAGTCGGTTGATTGTGTGATGCTGCTGATGTAGACAAGCATGCATTTTGCACAGAAATTGCGACAAAATTGAAACTTTAAGATGAATGTTCCTATTATGTTTTACTTGGGCATGGTGCAATCAACTTTGTTTACCGTACTGTTAATTTGGCTCCACTATAACAGACCAAGTAGGAAAGGTAAAAAAATTTAGAAATAACAAAAGAACAGCGCAAAGTTTGAGTAAAACCAATGTAAAAACTTTCAAGGCAAAAAAATGAAAAATAAAGGTGAAAACAAAAAAAGAAATGATTTTATCGCTTGCTTTTTACTGATTCATCTTAATCAAGCTTCCTCCTTGTTGCTTGACAAATGTATATAACAGTGACTTACAGCTAGGGTTCCACGCTGTACAATGTACAGTCTAGGGCAGTGGTTCTTAACCAGGGGTGCCCGCACCCCCAGGCGGTGCGAGAAACGTTGCTTGGGGGTGCGAGGTGCGGGTTTGAAATGAACATTGAGGTTGATTAGACCTAGTCTTTTATAGGACGTCTGAAGATTTTTTTGCTTTATGCTTGGTTTCGCGTGGAAAATCGGACATCTGCGGACTTGATGAATTTTTTTTTGGTCTTCATCAATTTTTTTCAATTCTAAATGGGGGTGCGAGAATTGGTTGGTGATGCAAATGGGGTGCCAGCAAGTGAAAAGGTTAAGAAGCACTGGTCTAGGGCACGGGTTCTCAGCCGGGCACATTAGCTCTCTAATGGACCACGGTACCTCAACCAGAAGATCACAAGTTCAAGATTTAATTACGGTAATTAACCGTTTAAGGACAGCAAACCGCTCTAGCTACTATAATCAAATACCGACAAAAATGTTAATGCTGAGCAGGGACCACTGGTGTTGAGTTACTAGAAGGGGGTGACAAACCAAAAACGGTTGAGAACCACTGGTCTTGGGATTTCGCGAATTTACATTCGGATCCGAGAATTTACATTGCTATTATACGCACGCGCTATTTTATTGTTCATAAAATGCGTCATGGGGCATCATACAGCGGAGCTTAAATATGTATTTCCTTTGCCAATGAATCTGAACAAAAATGGTTTAACGTTATTTTAAAATACCGGTAATGTTTTTTGGATAGTCACTTAAATTATTGCTTAACCTTTGAAATGTTTGATGATGATTCCACTCCACCGAAGAGCTTAAAACCACGGGTATACGACATTGCAGCAAAGCCCAAAAAAATTAAATAGCTCACCACTTTCTCAAGTTCTACCACGTTGTTAGGAGCCAAACCTGTGGTTCAGGGCGCTAAAATATTTTGCCTTGAATAAATGAAAATAAAAAAATTTTCATCATCCTCGCGGTATTACTCCCGGTTTCCATCTCCGCGACTAAGCGCCTGGGCAACACAGCTCCGAAAAAACATCGCAGTGTTAGCAAGCTGCAGTTGGCGACGCTGTGTCCGATTTGACCCGCCCGGTAATCGAACTCCAGCGACAATACCGATGTACTTAACAATTAAGCTACAGTAAGAGGCGGCTTGTATGAAAACCGAACAGTTTGATTTGTAAGCAGACATTCATTAATGCAGGGGTAGGCAACCTTTTGAGCGCAACGTGCGATTTTTTGATAGAGTCAAAATAGAAACTTCTTCTCTTGCCAATTGGTTTTGTTTTCTTACTTGGTGTAGATTTTGCCGTTTTGTCCTATTTTCCTCTAAAAATATCAGTGAAAAACAAAAAAAGGTCAACTCCTCTGTAGATGTACCCATGTTTCCTCTGAAACATCTCCACTTTCCTCTGAAACATCAATGCGGACCAAACAAAGAAAAGGTCCTCACCAGTGGCGTAGCCAGCCCAGAATTTTAGGGTGGGGGCAAAACTTCATAGGCTTGTCCAGTGGTGCACCGATGCAGGATTTGGCAAAGGGGAGGGGCACAACCGGGGGGCGAAGTCTGGGGGCGAAGCCACGGAGGGGGTCTGGGGTCACGGATTTTTAGGTTTTTTACAAGAAAAACACTCATTTTAGCGTAGTTTTTTTGTCAAAAAAGGACACACGGGTACCCCCGATTAGTCTTAATCCGCCCCTGTTTGCGTTGTACGTAGACTTGCGTTATAGCATTAGTATCTTTGTTTGTAGGCTAGTGGTAACTGAAAATATTTCAGGGGGGAGCAATTGTCCACTTTGCCCCCCTGGCTACGCCCCTGGTTTTCACGTATGTAGAAGTCCTATTTGCCAAGAAATATATACCTTGAGTGACTTTTGAGCTCACAGCACTAAAAATCGCTCATAGATTCAAAAGTAAATTTGTTAAATCGTAAGAGCTTAAAATTTGCCTGCGCATGGACTCGCTTTGCGTGCCATGCAAAACTTTCCGGCGTGCCCATTTTGGCACGCGTGTCAGGGGTTGCCGACCCCTGCATTAATGTACTTCACTACCACAAAAATCCTAAGGTGTAATTAAGTGGCTTGAAATAACAAAAAAAAAAAAGGTCATTCATTAATCGCCCGGAATAGAATAAACAACAAAATTGAGAGCTCACAAATCAGCTGAGATAATTACTCTGTTTTTTCGTTGGTAAATAGCTGACGATATTTAAAGCTTCAGAGTTTAAATAGGCGGATTTGGTTCCGCTTCAATGAACTCACGTGACAAAAACAAGGAAAAAAGTGATTTTTAAGCATTTTTTCGCAAAAGGAACTTTTACGCTGTAACTTTATTACAGATAAATTATGAAGCCATTAAGTTATACGCATAACCAATAAAGAAAATGAAAAGTAACAAGTCGTACTAAAAATAGGTCCAGAATCTCTCGTTTGATAAATGCGACGGCATTGATTCGAAATCTATAAATAGACTGCCATAGCAAAGCGTTTGCCTTACTAGTCTGTTACATAGACCTGCCATTATTTTGCATCTATATCTGTCATAATTCTTGCTACTGCTCAAAAACAATGGAGTCGATAACGGACTGCATTTTAAATTAGGCTACAATAACTCAAACAAAAAAAATCAAGGCTTTTATTTTATTTGTTTTTGCCATCTTGTCTGAATTGTTTGAGTGGATAGACCTAATTCAAGTAACAATTGCATAATTATGGTATAAACATAAGGGCTGTCATGTGTTTTTCTATGAAAGTTTACTGCATAGTTTGGGAATCGTACTTTTTGTTACCGTGTAGTTTGGGAATCGTGTTGTTTAGCGAACTATTTCAAAAAGTTTGGTTGGCACTAAATCTGTTTGATTTTTGAAACGAAAAGGCGGCCGACTATGAGGTGCAAAAAATGAACTTCAGTTGTCAATAAATGAAATGTTTTTTAACCCAATCATTTAAACGCATTAAAGATGACTAAATCAATTCTTTGAAGTGGCAATAACATTGGACACACTTACCCTGTCTGTAAGTTCATTTCAAGTGGGTCAAAACCCCTCGGACATGCTGCATTAGCATTATTATTATGACATCTAAACTTTGATTGTGATGCAGAAAGCACGTAAGTTTTTCGCCCTCTTGAACTGGTCACGAGCCATGTGGACAGGGTATGTAGTTTGTAAAGTTCATAAACCATGACATAGGTTTTGTCGCGCTGTGGGACTGATCGTGCATGAGTATTGTCCAAAACTTTTGCTGTACCGTAGTTTTGTTTACCCAAAGCAAATCCTCAAATAAAGCAGGCGGTTAGCTCATTGCTATCTGTGCGGAAGTCTGGGGTTCATATTTCGGGGTCGATCAAATCGGACACAATATCGTCAACGGCTGGCCACTGCTGCGACGTTTCTTTGGAGCTGTGTTGCCCAATCCATGGAGATCGAAATGGCTACCGCAACTCGTTACACGCTTCGACGTAATAGCCTACTGCAAGTGTAATGACTTGATTTGAAACACGTAAACACTAAGCAAATCTAAGAAAATACAAATATAGCACTTACGTTAGAAGTATTTCAATTTTACCGAAATTACTTGAAACACTGATGAAGTACTACTGTATACCTGTTAGTTTAAAGTGTATTTTTTAGAATAAAACTTGAAAGTAAGTTGTTTTATCTGTAGCTCGTCATGGTTTCTGCGAACGAATAGAATCGCATTGCAGTTTTGTAGATTTTCTTTGCATGAGGTATTACTGATTTGATATACTCAACTAGTAAATAATACCGGGACCATTTCACTTTTATGGACTTCATTATCGTTTTATTTCGCACTTTTAGCAAAAAGTCCAAAAAAATACACAAAAAAAATATTCAAAGGCAACGTTTTGCTGTAAACATAAAATCAAACAAGCTGTGCGGTGTGATCGATTTTTTTCATATTTTTATTTTTTGCGTCAAGAAAGCGAATTAAAAACAATAAATATGGAACGAAAATAGCTTAATGAAGAACAATAAGACCACAATAATTCTTAAAACTGGACGTTACGACAACATAGAGTCAGCTGTCATTATCAGCAGCAAGCAAGGCAGTACAAAACTGTAGCATACACGATGTTTACAGCTCAGATGGCTGAGTGGTAAGAGCGTCTACCTCTGGAGCTGTAGACTCGGATTTGATTCCGAGTGGCGTCAAACAAATGGCTTTAAAATTGGTATTTACAGCTTCTCTGCTTAACGTTTAGCATTAAAGGGATAGTGTTGAGAAACAACCGGCAAATTTACTTGTAGTGCCGTTGGGAAAGACACTTCACGGGATTCTCCCCCCCCATCTTGGTGTGGTAGACAGGTGGCTGGCAACTCCTAAGCGAGCTCGTATAGCGCATTGATCGCTTTCTCGTGATGGGAGGATAATTATGCAACTAAATACAAAATACAAATGTTTGGCATGCGCACAAATCCTCTCTCGCTATTATCATGCCATGTTGCTTTTCATGTGTTATACAATCACAATTTGTTTGCTAGAATGAGTCAAATTATTTTCTGTAAGTTTCCTGTCACAGGATAAGAACTTGTGATCAAACTTCAAATAAAAATGTTAGCATTTCTTGCCCTCTTTTCTTTTCTCTTCTTTTTTTATTTTTCCTTGTATTACTTATTTTTATGTGGATGATTGTGTATTGCAATAGGATTTGCACGTGGATTCGATAACAGTCGAGTGAAAAGCAGCTTTCCAGCCAAGAATTGCAAATGTTTATGCCAGTAAACATGTGATTTCAACTGATTTAAACAAAATAACAATGAACACGTGTTTCCGCTTGTTTTCACCAATAAATAGTAAAAAGTTTAAAGAAATGATATGCCAAGTACTGTACTAGGTAGCCTACTACAGGCCAAAGGTATGCAATTAGCAGCCAAAAATTGACACATAACCATCCAAAATCAACTTCCCTAAGTCGACGAACAAAGGAAAAGGGAAGAGACTTGGCTGTTGTGGTGTAGATCTGTTAAAAGGATTGTCTGCTACAACTTCCTCCAGAAAATTGAAGATCTATGGAGACACAAATGGACAAATCTGGCCCAACTTATTTGCTAATTCTACCGGAAATAATTATGTTTATGGCACGGCTGTGATTACCACAAAAAAAGAAATGGATGGGGATATTTTATTGTGAGAAAAGGGACACACAAAAGAACAATGTCTGTTAAAAGCATTGTGGTTATTTGATTAACACAACAAAAAGACATGAATGGGGATATTTTGTGATTGTGATTAACACAACTGTGGTTAACACAGCACAGTGTTGTGCTTGTGATTAACACAGCACTGTGATTAACAGTTAACACAACAAAAAGACGTGGATGGGATATTTTATCGAGAGAAAAGAAACACCTTAATACTCTGCCATGTGTGCCAATGAGGAATTGTTTTCTAAAATACGACTGAGAATTGAAAAATTTAACACTATTCACGTTCTGAAAGGTTTAACGAAGCCTACCTTTTCATTTGCAATTTATGTACTCGAAAAATATCACTCAAAATGCTCATTTTTTGACCTCCAGTCAAAAAACAATACGGAAACGCCCTATGCTAGTTTGTAGAACTGAGGGGCTTTCCCTAAAGTCAGCACGCGAGATTTACCCGCTAAAATTTTCATCGTATGACAAACGAAGTTTTGAAAAAGCGGAACTAACAGAGTGACACGCCTCTTTGCTTTATTTGGCTAAGAACCAAACAAACACAATAATTCTGGAACATTCTGTGACCACAGGTTGACGTCACCGCCAAGACAAGACCTCGTGGTTAGAGGCTAACACGTAGAATTTCAAGTAAAGATCCATTCGTGAAAAGAAACTGAAACCTAGGATCTAAAATTTGACTCGGTAACTTAGCAAAATGGAAACTTAAAACCTGCATGAATAAATACTTCAGTTATTTTCAAAACGGCCGGTTAGGTCAGTTGCTTGGCACATCGGTGTCGCGTCGAAAGGTTCGATTCCCGGGCCAGTCAAATTGAACACAGTGTCGCCAACGGTTCGATAACGCTGCGACGTTTTTTCGTAGTTGTGTTGCGTAGGTGCTGAGCCACGTTTCGGAGAAATACCGTATGATAAAGGTTTGATTTTTTTGATTTACCTAATTTTTCGAATTCTGATGGAGCGCCGCTGAACAATTTTACTGTGCATGGCAATGTAGCTGCTCAGCATCCACAGAATGGAAAGAACTGTATGTAGCACAGCAAGAAACGTAGAATTACATTTTATGCAGTAGTTTCGTGCTCTACTGCTCATCTGCCTTCATGTAGTTCTGAACCAAGATTTGCAAAAGCAGAGATTGCAAGCCTTCTAAAAACAAAACAAATATAAGAACGCATACGATGGTGCGAAAACATTTTTTTTTGGAAAAAAAAAGGATGAGAAAAAACTTGCAGCGCAGATTCAAGAAAAACGGATTTTATATTTTATCCTTCATGAAAACGCGTTTTTGTGGTTAAATTGGAAGCGTTTTATTCCCAATACTCTACTTTTTACTCACTCTTCACGTTACGCAACTTACGTACCTACACTCCCATGTGCTAACGTGGTATAAAAGTAAGTAAGAATTTGTGATATTGAGCACACAACTTTTCTTTGTTTGAAGCAGCTGCTGTTACAATGCATGCAATTCAAATTTGCTGACTCATGCTGGCATTGCGTTGTCATTGTGACATCACAAGACTTATGCTCATTTTATGGCGTGATTAGAAAATGGTAATAAACAGCCGACGCACGACATGTGACAAAGAGTGGGGAAGTAAAGAAAGAAACCAAAAAAAAAAGGAACAACATATTATCTATTTTTATCTCCGGGACAAAGGTTTTCCTTTTTGTTTAAAAACCAAGAAAAATCAAGGGTGGTTGGTTCAGTTCCCGGGCAGGCCAAATCAGATACAGTGTCGCTGACCGACCTGCCACCGCTGCAATGTTTCTTTAGAGCTGCGAGTATAATGAAGATTTGAAATTTTTTATCACTATACTCAGTAGAAACGATCAAGTTCGCTTTTATCAAATTTTTGCGATGCAATGATAGTGATTAAATGCAATAACAATTGATCACATTCTTTTTAATGACGTGATGATGCTTGCCTAATTCGGGGTTGTTCTCTTCGAAGCGACTGGAAACGAGAGATTTCTTTTTAAAAGGGGATTTGCCTGCTTCCAACTTTACCAAAAAGATTTCCCTGATCACCTCTTTGGGCAAGCAAGACGAAAACTTCCTCAATTTAAATATAATTTTCTTCCAAGATAAAGTGGGTGTTCGATAAAATAGCCTTTCTGCACAAGCAAAAGCTTTAGGCTAATTTTATCGCCATAAAGTATTTTTATTCTTTTTGTTGTAGGCTAACCCGCAACCAAAAACTTAAGAAAGCCGTATTTGACTGCTTCCACTTTTACGCCAAGCAATTATCTGGTTGATCTTAAACAAAATTCATTTGGGATAAGCTTACCAAATGATGATCTTGTAGCAACTATTGCAACAATGTGTATAATGTCTTTATGACGTCATTGTGATTGTGTATGACATCACGTCATCAGGGCATCGTGCATCTTAAGTAAAGTAAATTAATATGAAATGTTTTTCAAGTTTTGACAACCCAAAGAGCTTTTCTTGACAATTGTACGTTACGCAGTTATCAGAGTAACGAAGTATTAATCACTTTCGCACCACTGACGCAGTAATCTTCAAGACTTCAACCGACCCGAACTACCGCGTTCATTGTTGCGCTCGAAAGCGAGAAAATATTTTAGAAAAAGGGATTTGCCTGTTCATCAGTTTTACCAAGTTTTCCCCTTTGTAAAATCACCTATTCAGGATAGAACGCGCGGAAGTCATGCGTTTAATAGATTCTTTTTTTAAGTTTTCACTTCTTTGGCTTTAGGTTGCGCTCATCCATAACCCATTTTGTCTTGTAATGTATTTGCGCTTCATCCTTACTTTTTTTTACTCCCATGCCCAGGATTGACGACTTAAACTTTGAAAATGCTCAAAACAGGACCTAAGCAAGGTACAGGCAAGGGAACCCGAGAAAATGAGTTTTTTTTTAACCTAAGAAGTTTTGGAAAGAAATAAATATGATTGCCTTAAAGTTTTTTGCCTGCACCCTTGATGTTGCAAGGCGACAAATTTAAAAGGTATTTTTAAAACTTGCAGCAAGACGTGTTGAGTTGCTTTATACTGTAACAATTGCAGTGTTCGCGGTGCACGCTACCTGTAGCAGCCCTTCGTGACTAGAGTAATCAGTTGCGTGTTTGAAAATTTGAAAATGCGTGCTACTGAATTATGTTATTCATATTATTTAATTACCGGACTACACGCAAGCAGCAAAATAGTTTGCAGTTTTTCAGCTTAATTTATATCTTTTCAATTTTACTTTCATGCAATTACAACGTAAATATAGTCTTTGCCATTTCTCTTAATTCAATAATCATAAACAATATTCACGGTAATATGCACCGATAATCGAATTTTAATTAACTAATACAATTACAAGCCCAGAAAATAGTTTGGCATTTCTCGAGAACGATTAGGCCCCTTTCACACGGACGACAGTTGTCGTACGACACCTGTCGTACGACAGTATGTTTGCATTAGATCAAATGGAGCCTTTCACACGGAGTCGCAGTCGCAGGCTGAGTCGTTGACCTGTCGCACCGACAGAAATTAGGGTGTCATGGACATGCGACTTTCCTGGACGACATTTTAGTCGTACGACAGTATCATAGCACACAAACGAATGGCGCTTTTCACACGAAGTCGCAGTCGCAAGTGCGACAAGCTGACATAATAATCACCAAATGACGTAACAAATACCAAAATTTTGTCCAGCTGAAGTGATGAGATTGCATGATACAAATCAATGCTAGTAAAAAAGCAAAATGGATTGTGAAATAGACATTGAAAGATTCATATATCAAATTCAAGAAAGGCCTGGAATTTGGGATTTGAGTAGTGAAGACTACTCAAATAGAGACCGTAAGAAATTTCTCTGGGATGAAATTTTCCAAATATTTGGAATAAATGATTTGCCGTCAGAGAAGGAAAAAATTCAATTTGGTAAGTTGTTGGTGCTGTTTAGAGATTAAATACCTACCGGTATATTTTTCTAAATATTAAAGACCGCATTCTACCAAATCAGGCATGAGTTGCTCGCATAAACGAAGCCTTCATCACATCATGAGCGTAGCTTATGTAGGCCTAGTGCGTATACAGCATTGCAGATTGAGACAAACGACTCAGGATTTTTTTATTCATGCGAAAAAAAGCACGAACATCTGAGCTTAAAATTTCCGGCAAGTCTTTGGTCTAAACTTGGCCGTATTGCCAAGGGAGAGCTCCTTCGGGAGTCATGAAGTAATCAGCAAATTTTTCGCGAATACTTAGGGCATCTTTTGTTCCGCGACTACTCATGTCACGCTGCAATGGTGTGACTCCTTCAATGGTAAGAGCATCCTCAAATGCGTATCCATCTTTGCTTCTCACATAATTATGTAAAATACAAGCTGCTTTAATAATATCTTCAGCTAGATCTAAACGAACATTTAGAGAACGATGAAAGATTCTCCATTTGTTACTTAAAATTCCAAAGGCGCATTCTATGTATCTTCTTGCCCGAGAATGCCTGTAGTTGTAGATCTTTCTTTTTGTAGTGGTTAGAGTACTTCTTCCAAAAGGTCTCATGACGTGTTCCGAGAGGGCAAATGCTTCGTCTGCTACTATCACATATGGCAAACTTTGCTGATCGAAACCTTGTATCGGTGCTGGCTGCGGCAGTGCTAGCTGGCAATTTATCATTGCCGTATGAAAATCGCTTTTACGGAATACAGCAGAATCTCCCTCTTTGCCGTATGCACCAATGTCAACAAAAGTAAACATGAAGTTAGAATCACAAACTGCTAACAAGACCACGGAGAAAAAGTGCTTGTAATTGAAATACATGGAACCGCTGTGTTCCGGTTTGATAATTCTGATATGTTTTCCGTCCAGAGCTCCAATACAGTTGGGAAAATTTGCTTTGCTCATGAACCCTTCAGCAATAGACAGCCATTTCTCTGTGGTCGGTATTGGCATATAATCGCTTCTCAAAATTTCCCATATTGCTCTGCACACCTCCTGTATAATGCATCCAATTGTCGAGACTCCTAATCGAAATTGCAAATGTAAGTCAGTCATGGTGCTGCCCGTAGCAAGGTATCTAAAAAAAAAAAGAATCCCAATTAGGCTTCAGTTGAATGTAATTGCTGCAAAACTAACATCAAATAAGAACTTCGCAAGTACTATGCTTTATTTCTTCATGATTGGCGTGAATATCATTTTAAAACTCTTGTGTATGAGCCGACGGGAAATCGATCTTTAGTCCAGCGCTTCTGCAAAAGCAGTTTATCGAGATGAAAGTACATTTAGATTGCTCGCTATTATAGCGCACAAAAAGCTTCGAAATAAGCAGAAGGTTGGTGTACCACTGAAAAGGGGTCTTAGTTTATCGGCTAGCTCAATCTATGCCAACTGCTATAGCCGGCCACGCAAATCTATTGCATAATCGATCGGTTTAGCGTCAGCAAAATATATTATGCTTCTGATCATAACAATAGCTCTTATTTTAGAAAAAGCATTGCAGCGAAAGTGGAGAAGCCTGAGAGATTGCTTCAGCAGAGAACGTCGCAGATTGTCGACCACATCCAGTGGATCGTCTGCAGCAGCTGCTCCAAGAAAGGGTTCCTACATCTATTATGACCAGCTGGCTTTTTTGCACAAGGTTGCAACAAGCAAGCAAACAAGTAGCAATTTCAGTAGTGACGGTACCAATTCTAGCACCGGGGTTGAAACTGTTCAAGACTGTTCTGAAGAGCATGATTCCAGTGCAAGCTTTTCTGGTACAAACAAAACCTCCAAAAAACCTAGGTTGGAAAAGAAACGATCTCAAAATGCAGTAGAAACAGATAGTCTCGTTGAAGTTTTAAAATCCAGCATTCAGGCACGAGAAGAAAGAGAACAAAACAGAGAAAATGATGATGATAGAATGTTCTTGCTTTCCCTGCTGCAACCAATCAAAGCAGTACCACAAGAGCTAAAGTTGCAGGTGCGCTCGCAAATTATGCAAGTAATTGAAAATTACACTTACCAGCATACTTCTCCCTATTCGCTTTCCACTTACAACCAAGCCATTACGGGCCCCCTACTTTCACCACAGCCGTTTAGCCAGCAAAATTCAGCCAAGCAACCTCAAGAGGACCGCCGCTCCTCAGGAGAAATAACTGGATTTAATTACGAATAATTTGTTTCGGTTCTAAGAAAAAACAATTGTAGGCCCAAGGAAAATTTGAGTGTGTGTGTATTAATGGTACCGGTAGCGTACATTCACAAATCAATAGATGTTCAATACAAAGGTTGCGGGTTCCCAACTTACCTTAGAGTCAGAAGGACTTTTTCCACAGGTGATATGCTCTTTCTCATATTTGTATCACAGCCTTTCAAGCGAGCCTGTAAACTGCAAACGAGCTCATCAAAGGAAGAAATGCTCATGCGAGCAAATATAAAAAATTTATCGGGATGTGATCGTAGATCACCATACAAAGTATAAAACAGGCCCTTTTCACTTCGGTCCTGGAGCAGTGGATGAATCCAATAATTCCGCTTTTTTTCTTGTTCTTTCTTTTGTAATTCGGCCAGCACTAACACAGCAGCCACTTCTTCCACTTCCATTTTGAAATAAAGTCGTACGACTGCTGCCGCTCGTGTGAAAGGCTGTAGCACTCAAAATAGCGTGACAAAAATTGAAGTCGTACGACTCGTGTCGTTCGTGTGAAAGCGGCCTTAAGCTTCACGGCAACCTTTGCCAGTAACCACGAATCACAAGCACCACAATTTAAACGCACTACAGTTGGCGCGTCTGGGCGTCCTAGTCGGAGGAAAAACCGTTGAATTTTAGACGCAAATTGCGATTTTTGTAAGCCAAGGACCAAACTTAATTCGACTAATATAATTCAACTTAAAACCAAACTTATGTTACGGAAACTAAAAGAGCACAAGGTACAAAACGCTGATTTTGCACGCCTTCTTTCAAGAACTACTTTGCAAAAGTCAAACGACTTATTATATAATCTCCACAATTTGCTATTATTCTTTTGTCTTTTTAGCTCCGTTGTAAATTTGACGATATCGTTTTTGCAATTTTCGGGCCCAAACAAGCCGATGCTTTTAAATCTCAGTTTGTTCAAGAAAATAATTAGCCAATCAATCCCCATTTAAAATTTTACCATATTTTACGCTTTTCGGCGTGGATATGCCATTGCTGCGGAACAATCAAATGTAAATGCAGCAATTGTCTGCAACAAGCAGGGTTTCCGTGATGAAACAAAGAAAGTTATTAGATGCAACAAGCAGCAGGGTTTCCGTTATAAAACAAAGAAAGTTATCAGATGACAGTTAATGCCACGCAAGCAATTTTACATCTTCGATATAAACAGCAAAATTTAACGAGCTATGTTTGATGCTTTCACCTGCTTTTTGTTTGTTTTACTTGCTCCTTGTCGTTAAAGCTTGTTGTATAAATAAACTGTTTGATTGCGACATAACAAATATATTTTGATTGAAAAGGTTATTAAAAAATAAGATGTTTCAGCCCTGAGCTATTAAATTGCAACTTTTAATTGACCAATTGATAAGAGGACATTCGCATAACCAGGTAGGAGGCGAGGGGTTTCCCCGAAAACGTCATCACAACGATAACTCGTTTTTGCTCCCCCTCAATTTTTTATCGCGGTACTGTTATGAAATTGCTAGTGGGTTTTGAATCAACATGTAGGCCAGAAGGTTCTAAATACAAGTACACTGCACTTGAGGACCTAGGGCCGCTGAGAGGATGTTTGGGACCACGGATAAAAAGTAAATAATGAAAATAGTTATGACTTAACGGCAATCCTTAATTTAAAGCGCGGGCCCAAAGCATTTGCACCCGCTCCCCCCCCCCCCCCTTTTAACGCTACTGGAAGTACCTGTACATTTCAAGTGCTCAAACAAAAGATTTAATGTTACACAACTATAATTAATCATTGTTTAAATAACACGCAGTAAACACTTCGACCTTAAGCAAACCCACACCCTGCTGCTTGGCCACCTCAGCAGAGTGCTTTTCTCCCAACCCACGCCACTCTTGGCAATCATGTGTTGAGCGCTGAGAGCTGACCTTTGCAGAGATGTTTACGTCAAACGATTTATCGCTCTTAATGACAAATTATGATGTCACATTGCAGCCTATTGTTGTCTGCAAAAGTTGCGAAAATTGTGTTGCGATTTGATAGCCAGTTTCTCGAGATCAAATTTTTAACAAGATCAACCGCTTGTGGTGTAACTAACTACTGTATTACGTCTGTAGACAATATTTGAAAGCAGGCGTTGCTATTAACTTGGCTAATTGTTGATTTTGAGGTTTAGCAAGAGGCTTGAAGGCATTGTGTCCTATTCCAATTACGTCAAACCAGCGAGAATGACGCAGTTAGGCTGCGATTAAACAAAAGATCTTCAATGATTTTCTCGAACGGAAAGTTGTATAATAGCAAAGAAAAATACCCCGATCGTACAGCCTTGTAGCTGCTTTATGGTGAAAACTTAAAACTCTTTAAATTTAGAAAGCCAGAAATGTCCAGTGCGTGTTCAACTTTTTCCACATACATTTGAGATTCAGCGGCATTAATATCGAGGTGTGGGTTAGTGTCAAAAGTTTGTTCTTACACTTTAAACCCACAATCTGCGGATGAGCTGTATCAAAGATCAAGATTATTGTAGAAAAATGTCAAGTGCTCAAAAAATACTGTTGGAACTCTGATTAAAAAGTGCCACTTTCGTCCATAATTTTTCCTGATCTTATACACTACATAATCATTTTCTTTGGGTCCCTACTACGCCTCAAACATAGCTGTAAACGTAATTATTAGTCTGAATTGCAGCGTGGAATGCTTCGTAAGAAAGAGAAGTTTTTCGCTTCTGCTTTGACTGCCGGTGACTCGAACGCGAACATAGGGCGGGATTAACGGGGAGGGTTATGGCCCCGGGGGTCCCCTTTCAGAGACGTGCTTCACTTAAAATAAGTCGTTAAATTACGTGCTCGAACAAAAAAGTCTGCCCGCTTCTAAGGTCAAAATTAGGTGTGAAGAAAGCATGTGGTTTCCGAAAAGTTAACACCCCCTCAGTCTTAGCAAGGCCTCGCGCGTACCGAACCCACTCTTGCAAATGCAAAGTTAGCGCTAGCGTTATCACAAAGTGACTAATTTGATTATTAAGCGTTTTGCAACGCTCGGGTGCAGAAGAAGGCGGAAGAATTACAAATTAGTTGCTGTGCGTCGCTCGACTTGTTTGCGAAGGGGTGACTCACATTATATAGCGTGATTAGATACCGCAGTTATTGTCAGTAGCGATAATTTGGACTTCCTTGCCAAATGAGCGATCACTTAGCACGTTGCGAAAAAGGAGTAAAGTTCGGCAAAAAGATTTGAACAAAACAAATATTGTTTAAATTTTGATACTGGGCGTGAAACGTGGCGCAGCCAGGGGAGGGTAACATTGGCTACTCTCTTTTTGACGAAGCCTAATCTGCCGTGAGTTTTTAACAATCTTTTAAAATAACGAAATCTTCGACCTGCTGCATTTACCCCTCAATTTTTCGTAGTCACGCCCCTCGACATGAACTAAATTGCTCCCCATATTTGTTTGGTTAGCACAGGTCGAGGTCACTAATACCGGTAGATCGAAACTCACTGCCCAAATATTATGTATCCCATGAGTTTTTCGGGTTGGAAAAGCAAAACAATTTTTCGTGAAAAAACAAATAGGCCTATTTTGGGTCTTAAATTATTTAGCCACCGTTGGTCAGGGCTATTTCCCGGGCTGTAAGTTGTGCCTATTTCAAGAGAAGGGTTCAAATTAACTTTGAACAAGGGTTCATAGGGTGAGTGCTATTGTCCAGGGCGTAGCAAACCGAAAATCGAGTGTGAGTGTGTGTGTGTGGGGGGGGGGGGCACGGGGGGAAGCAAAAGGCAAATTACAAATCGTGAGATTACAAAGGTTGCAATATTTCATAAAAATGTTTTAAACTCTCTTCGGATTAAGATTCGTTAAAGGGGAGGGAAACAGCCCCCCTTAGCTAAACCACTGACCTGAACAAGTGCTAACTGGTGAAGTATTGCTGGTAGTCGTGTATGCAAAGCTGGCTTCTAAAGTTCATTTGAACGCGTCAGGACGCAAGCTAGGAGGTGTGATCTGGCGTTGAGCTGCACGAGGTTCAACATGTGACTAGATAATTGACATTTGTTTGACGCACAGGAACAGGAAATGACGTAGCCTCTCACATCGTTTCATCTTCTCTCTTCTATTTTCTTCAAGATTTTTGAGATTTTGCAACATCGTTACTGTTTTGCAGCATTCAGTATTCGTGCCAACTAAGACTAAATGGTTAATGACTAAGAACCATAAACAAAAATTCTCGATTTTATTGCAAAATTAATTTCTGCAAGCGTTCATTCCGTGTGCTATTTCGAAACGCATAATTACTAACAACATGACAGTTTAAATTAGTTTCAAAAGACAATGTCTCACGAGAACCCATTTCTGACCCTTTTGTACCTTGGACTGCGTGAGTACAAAAAAAAAGATTGATATTTGTAACTTGCAAATGGCGCAACTTGGATTAATGCCATACTGTTACGGTGAGAGCCAACATATTTGCGCTAATTCTCACATTTTGGTTTATGCAGTTGGTCACAATATTTGAAGAATTTCTGTAATTAGCGGTAAACTATTGAACTACAGCTTGAATGGTTAATGATTTCACTCGTTTGACGCTGTATTTTTGCATCAGTGACAACTAGGTAGGCTTAGTTGCCCCCTTCAAAAATTAAAAATTTGCGAAAAATCCACAAAAATTTCGCAGGAAAGACATGATCTCCTTGCTTGATTTTTTAGATAATTAAACCTTGGCGGGTCAAGAGGAGGAGGTTAAGGGGGTCACAAGTTCCCCTAAATTTTTAGTTATACATAGTAATGCAAGAGTAACTTATTTAAGCACTTTTAGACCCCAAAAATCGCAAGAAAAGGCATTTTTTGACCCCATGCCCTTCTTCCCCTAAAAAATGGAGGACCAACCCCTGGTAAGTTAGCTGTTTGAGGTGAATCACCCCAGGTTGGTAACGATCTGGAACTAACCCAGAAGGGGGATTGGGACCCCCCTTTTCCCTGAAACGTCCGTGTTGTAGCTCATTGTAGGCGCTATTGGGGTTGAAGAAGTAATGACTGCTATTAAATTCGCAATAAATCGCCTCCTTAAACAGAATTCTGGTTGTGCCCTTGAAGGAGACCAACGAGAGAAAAGTGTAAGAGGATGTGCGGAAAAAACAAAAAAATCATTCCTTTGCATCGTGCAGTAGTCAAGAGTTAGCACAAATCTACAAATTAGGCTAATTTTTTTTCTAACTGGGGTGCAGTTTTCCATGTAACTGAGGAATTATGTGGGTAGATAATTTTGGCATGGATTCATTCTGATAGCTTATTGCAACATCTACTTTTATTTCCAAATAAAGTATTTAAAGTTTTCTGATTTATTGGTTGTTTTGTTGAACAACAGGTACGCAAAAATGAAATCAAAGCTAGCAGACTTGATCCAGTCTAGCCGCGCTAGCACCTGATCCATACTGACAGCTCCATTAATCTTTATTAATTTCGACTCGGCGGAAAGTCCAGCATTTGTAACTTCAACTTAATGTTTATTGGCAAAGCAAACATATCTACATTTGAATACTAATTCTTCCATTAATCAGCCGACTAACTAACTACTTTTCGACGAATTCCCTTTTTTACAGCAATTTTTTGCCTCAAAAATCGTCAAAAATCATTGTACTTCGTAGAAATTATCATTAATCAAGGAGGAAAAATATAACTACAAACCACAGTAGGCTAATTCTTGAAATTGGACGTTTTGACCAATAGATTCAGCTGTCATCATCAGCAGTGTAGACAAAGCTGCACAACAAATCTGATGACATCTGAATCTATATTGTCAAAATGTACTGTGACTTAGTTTCTGCTTATGCTACTTTCGTCTCAAATTTAATGTTACACTTTTAACTTCAAGATATGTTTGTCAATTTTATCAAAACTCTTGACCTCGTGGTTCAAATAGTCACTTTGCAGTTTGGAGACTGGGTTCAATACGCTCTCGTTGCGTAACAAAAACTTTCAAAAATAGTTAGGAAAACTCAAAAGCATCCGAAAAAATGAAACCTTGATTTAACACTTTAGCAAACTTAATGGTCATGTTTGCATGTTTGTTTATAGAATTGAAGATATACAGCAATTTTCGTTGTTTACGGAAAAAGTAATTATCATGCTGCAAAAAGTTAATTAATCAAAGAGTTTTGACTGCGCACTATCGCTACCAAGAAATATGGTTCATGAATAATTTCCTAGAAACATCAGAAGGTTAAAATTGGCTATTTAGTCTACAAATTTTCAAGTTTTTAGTAGATTGCACATCCTTCGAAACTAGTTCAAATGACTCAAAGAGCGCGAGCTCGCCAGAACCAATATAAGGGAGACTATAGGTCCAGAGCACCCCATGACAGGGGCTCTCCCGATTTTTGTTCTACACAAACTCTATACAGTAAACCACAAGGTTTAGCTTAATTGTTTTATCAATTACATGCGCATTTAACCATTTATTATTCTTTAGTGCAGCACGAAAGTACGCCGATGGACACTACAAAAACAAATAAACCGGATATGACAACAAAATACTTAGAACAAGGCGAACTTAATCGTGATATTGCTTTGAATATTAATCATGAATTGATGCAATTATATTTATCAACTTTCAATCGTCTCTTGAAATTAGGCCAACACGAAATACCACTCAAATAATCTGTTGCCAGAGCCTGTGACTTGGCAGACAAACGTGTTAGTTATTGTCTTGTTGGTTGAGACAGTCTCAGATGGACGAGACTATTCCTATGATTCGTTTCTGATGTTTTTGACTGAAGCAAAAGCTGAGTTGAACCACCTGGCTAATAGCAAGGCCGGATGCAGTAATTTTAAGGGGGAGGAAAGCAAAAAAATTAAAGTTTTGCAAAAAATTTTTGTGTTTCTAAAAGTTTTGAAGTACTACTGCATTAATATATGCAAAGTTTAGGGGGGTTTGTGCTCCCTTGCCCTCTTAGGCTCGTTAACCAGAAGCTTTCAGTGAGAATGGAAAATTTTAGAAAAGTTCACCCCACCTCCACTCTCTGCTTGAAAGACGTAACAGCAATGTCACCTTTGACCTGTGTGGGAGCCACGAGGAAACAGATTCAGTTTATTGTTACGTAAATATCAATGCATGACTGGTCAAAGTTTTTTATAGCAAGGAATGTGAAAATGTTAAAAATAGACTTCTGGTAGTTTTTTGCATAGTGAAATCTTTTTGGCAGGATTTTAGGCAACTTCATCAAAGATGAAAGATTAATTTGACCCTGCTTGAAACCTAGGACGTCGCCAAATTTTTTTCTGGGGTGGGGGCAATCTGAATTTTTTTCAGGGGGGGTTAATCTGCACAATAAATGTACAAATGAAAAGCACTCTACACGCTAAACACACACGATATTTTTTGAAAGCCTTTATCGCTTAGATGTCTTTTAAATCATGCCTTTGGTGCTAATTTTTTTTAAGCGCCTGTTTTTTAAAGTTTCTGCGCACTGTGTGCAAATCTGCTGCAAACTGTTATGAGTGCAAATTTGCTGCACAAAGCGTTACGAAAAAATGCTCTGGTTGTTATTCACGTTAACGTAACTTTACTGCCACCTAACGGCAAAAATATTCATTTAACCAACAATTATACCCTTTCGAGCAAAAACAACATGTGCCACAAGAAAAAGTTCCCTAAGGAATGTGAATTTGTTAACACAATTTTAAGCTCAGTTGTTAAGGTCTGCGCTCTCGGTGCGGAAGATCGGTGAGACTCGATTTTCGGCCCGGTCAAATCGGCACAGTTTCCCCATGCGACTCGCTACTGCTGCGACGTTTTTTCGGAACAGTGTGGCGCAGGCGCAAAGCCGTGGAGATGGGGTCCGCCACTCGTTACACTCTTCGGCGGATTGCTGCGATTTGATTTTGATTTTTTTACACAGTTTTTTTGTAGCTTTGTTTTGGTTAACCGCGATGATATTTTGCGGTCAAAGGGCACTTTGGTTAGCTAATCAATGGAATTACCGTTAGGAACTCTGTAGAACTGGAACGGCAGAAGTGATTTGATTTCAAAGCATTAGTCATATCGTATTTCTGAGTTCTTGTTGTCGTCTAAATAAATTCAAACTATTTTTGTTGCTTTTGTATTACACCTGAGTCAAAATTGAATAGTTTGTTGTTCTCAAATTAGCCATATTTTTTATTTTTACTTACTGAAAAACATGTTGTTTTTAAAACTTTAATTTTGTTGATGATGTTTTCAACTTCTTCGCTGATATCTTTATTGTTTTGTTTAGAAATCGAAACACCTCTCATCGCAAAACTGTCAATATTTACAGCATTGCAGAAATAAGTTTTCTGCTGAAGTACATGTTACATGTTCGATTCTTGGGCGAGTAAGATCACGAAGATTGTGAATTAGCACATAAGCAAAGCACAGTAGACCAAAACATTTTTAGGAAACACAGAGAAAACCTTGCGTATGAACAAATTTACAAATGTATACAAAAATATTGCGAATAAACGAGTTTAAAAAAATCAAAATGAAATAAATAAAATAAATAAATAACTGAGGTTGTTTTCAAATTACATTGAACGGAAAATTCAACAGTAATTGAGGGAGACTGCGAAGTGAACTTGCGCTCTTCAAGTCAGCAACCACCCGTTATATATGTCAAATGCGATCGGCTCGAGCCGCGAATCGAACCCGTCACGTAGGATCTGTGACCTGCGCACGCTACCGCTAGACCATGTCGCTGACATTATACTTGCGTTGTTGCGTCGAAGCGTGTAACGAGTGGCGGGGTCTATCTCCGAAACAATGTCGCTGGGGCGGTGAGTCGTTGGCGACAATGCGTTCGATTTGACCGGCCTGCGAATCGAACCCCAGACCTACCGCACTGATAGCTTTGTGCCTAACAACTGGGCTAACTGGCATTCTAAATCTCCATTTTTTCATGAAGTTTGCGGATTTTAAATAAGGACACGTATATCCGTCGTACGAAACAAAGATTTACGTCATACAGAAAATACTTGCGATACTTTTTTGTTTCCATCAATTACATATTCGGAAATCATGTTACCCATTTCAGCGGTGGCCATATTACGTCAAAAAATATGACATCATTATTAGTCGGTTACCTCCTACTGCGAACGTCTATGATATCCTTCCATTGTGTGTACATTCGTATTATTAACAATGGCGCACAGAACATACAAAAACAATGACGTCATAATGTAAACGATGTATTTGTTGAAGACAAAAGGGTGCGGTGTTCTAAAGTCCATATATGAAAAAATTTCATGAGATTAACCTACAAGAAGCGCTAATGGTGGGTCTAATATCACCATTGACCAATCACAGCGCGTTGTGTCTTGACCAATCACAAGGCGATGTGTCTCAACCAACCTTATTTGATAACTTTTAATGTATCGAAGTTGAGCTAAAAATAGCAACACGCAGCGCCAAACAAACATCCCGCGTAATCGACAGCAACGTGGCTTAAAAACACGAGGTGCCATTTTTTGTAAAAAAGTTAAAAAACATTACGTAATGCTTTTAGCCTAGCTGTAAAGGGTGTTGTAATGAATGAGGACTTAATAAACATTATTAGTAACTCTTTCCAAATTTAAGCCCTTTTTCTTTTGAAATTTCGTTAAACCTTTTTCTTTTGAAATTTTGAAATATCGCATTACATCATCTTTAATAGAAACAGCTAGAATTAAGACTTCCTGCAAATTCTTACTGCAATGGACAACTTTCGAATTGAAAAAGCTTCAGTAAAAGATAAGAAAACACAGCCGCGATGCAGCAATTTATCCAAGTATATCCTGCAATCAAGAACGTAGTCGGAGGAAAATTTGCGGAGGGAAGGCAAATTACTATCGGTCGAAAACTGTTTGGACCAGGGCTTTACCCTTCAAATTAGGCGTCATCAAAAAAGTGGGCACAGATGGACAGTCTTGCGGCGGCTTTCCTATCATTTTGTAGCAAGGGTTTCGTAACAATATTGATATTAGCGAGGAAGGTCTTAAGTTCGATTCCCGGGCGGGTCTAATCGAATACAGTGTCGCTGACAGTTCACCGCCGCTGCGCCATCTTTTCGGAGCTGAGTTGAGGCACTAAACGGCGGTAATGACCCGCCAGTTATGACACGTTTCGGAGTAGCGCCGCAAATATAATCCCTGTTCGATAAAGCGAAATGCCTCAAACCAGCTGTTTCTCAAAGTTATGAGCCGATGTCCAAACCATTATAGTCATTGTGCTAAAATTCTATCTTACTTCGTAAAAAATTAAAATTAACGGAGTTGTGAAAGCTGTATTTCCTTCAGCCCCGAATGGTAAACCATCCCAGTTTGATAAACCGTAAAAATGCATTTCCGCACAAGAATCTAAATTTACAAAATTTCAAGAACTTTTCAACATACACAACCCTAATGGGCTATCACAGCATCATAGGAATATCTTAGTTGTGAATGTGACTTATGCATGTCCCACCTGATTTAAATCTAAATTTATTTATTATTTATTGATTGAATCTAAATTTGTTCATTATGGCATTAAGTGGTTTTTCTCACATTGGTTCTGCGGCAATTGTGACGTCATAGTAACTTCAAAATCATTCTCTTACGCAATCGCCAACGTAAACACTAAACAGCTTCACATCATTGCTGGATATTTTTTGGTCATTTTTACATCGCGTAACTAGATTTATCAGCGCAGCTTAATAGCATCGTGTTTTACTACACCACAAAGCTGCTGACGTCTACTTCATTTGCAATTTAACAACATCATCAAATAAAAAGTTGTGAGTGATGGGTCAAAAAAACTCGTCTCAGACAGAATTTATGACGTCAAATTGCGTCATAAAAAATAATGCATAGAAGGTATTCAAAAACCAACGTCACCGACCGATCACCTAATATTGCATCAGAAAGTAATGTAATTCCATATTGATCCCATTAAAATCAAAATGATGAAATTAGCAGGTACGAAGTGCAAAGATTAGTACGCTGCACTCTAGCCGGTTGGTTTCGTTTGAAACAATTTCTTGCCCACCGAAAAACGATTTAGTGTCCGATGATAAAAATCTTGATGAAACTAGGTTGCTGCAGCCGCTGCTTAAGTTAAATACTGTATCTCAAACATAAATCGACCGAAACTATTGTAAAAAAAAGAATACAGGAAATGCACGACGAAAATAACTTAACGAGGAAAAATATAACCGCAGTAATTCGTAAAACTTGACGTTTGCGACAAAATAGTTTCAGTTGTCATCATCAGCAGCATATATGCAATAAGCAGCATAACACTTTAGCTGATGATGACAGCTGAATCTATGTTGTCGAAGTGTCCAGCTTTACAAAATACTGCGGTTTCATTTTTTCTCTTTAGGTTATTTTTAAAAATATTAAAAAAAAAAATTAATTTTTACCAAAAATTAGTCTTTAACAATGATAGCCATACAGGTTCGAAGTTGAGCATTGCATAATAGCGACGATAAAGTATATTGTTTTCAACACTTGTGTTTAATCATAATTTGGTCTAACCGTAATCTATATTAAGATCAAATTTCTTCGTACTTTAAAGTGTTTAATTAAATGCACTTTAAACGACCCTTTTCTTATCCGCGAATAAATTGTGATCAATACAATTAATTTTTAATTATTACAAAAAAACATTAAGCCAGAAAAATCCAGCTTTGCTTAAAACCTATAGCTTTTAACATGAAACAGTGATAAAGAGAACAATATAATTCTTAGCAAGGTTGAGTTTTGAGTTTTTTTTCCTAGTTAAAAGCTTTAGTTTTAGCTTTAATGAATTGTGATCAATACAGTTAATTTTTAATTATTTTTGGTAGCATTAAGACTGAAAGTTCTAAAAACCCTGCTTTGCTTTCAAAACTGTAGCTTTTAACTTGAAAAGGCTGTTAAAGAAACTACATAATTTTTAACACGTTTAAGTTTAATTTTTGTACTGGTGAGTTACTCAACAGTTTCGTCGATTTAGAGTAAACCAAAGCAAACAGAACGATAACAGCATCGTAAATACAATGAATATGAAACGGAATTATCATCAAAAAGAAAAAATAATTTCAACTCAAAAGTAGAGCCACAGAGATTCATAAACTAGACGTTTCGACAATACGGATCAGTTTTTAGTTCTGTACTGCCTTGCTTCCACCGCTGATGATGGCAGCTGAATCTATGATGTCGAAACGTTCAGTTTTAAGAATGAATGTGGTTTTACTTTTTCTCTTTGAAGTATTTTCGTCCAATATTTATTGCATTTTTGAATTAAAGTGCTTTGGAAATTTTTTTTACAAACTCTTTTTTGGAGGCACAATATGCGAAATTTATCTTAATTCAAGCGGTTCTCTGTGAAATGACGTAATCGCCGTTTTTCTGAATAACGTTACAGTAAAACTGGTGGCAATCATATAAAAATAGAAAGATTACATATTATCGTATGTCATAAGTTGAAATAATTCGCTTGAATAAAACTGCTGGTGCAGTGGTTATGCCCTTGGTTTGCATCATAGGAATGGGTAATCCAAGGATAATGAAAAGTTGCATCATTCGCAATTAGTTTGACGCAAACTACTGCACATTTAGTTTATCTCGCTTAATTTTATTCATTTTTTTAAATTCAGTTGGCCCAATTACCCTATCCACATGGCTAGTTTCCGTGGTTCAAATGCCCACGGGTTTTCTGCTTCGTAATTAAATTTTTGACGTCAAAATTAAAACAAGAAATTAGATCCTTTGTGACATCAAAAATTTAAAGGTGATGCAGAAAGTCTGTGAAGAACCACTTATCTATTATTGGAAGTGTGGACAGAGTAAATACATTACTTAAGGTAAATCTGAAATTCGCTTAAAGACTTGAACAAAAATGTAAAAGTAAATTTGACCTGAGTATTTTTTGAAGCTTAGGGCTTTTCCTGCAAATAACAAAGAATTGAACACAAACTAACAATAAGCCAATGAACCTGTTTTTGACAACCCATTTAAGTGGTTGGACGACTCTACTTTGGGTCGCGTCCCCTTACTGCTGAGATAGAACAATGACAAATCGAAAATTGAACAAACAAATGAAATCTTCATTATACTCGCGATATTATGACGAAGCGTGTAACGAGTGCCTGGGTTTATCTCCGCGGCTTAGTATCTGAGCAACACGTACAGTTTCGAAAAACATCGCAGTGGTAACGAGGCGTTTGCGACACTGCGTCTGATTTGACCGGCTTGGAATCGAATTCACGATATTTCGTGACGTCTCTAACCACTACACCAAATGCCAGGTGAAAGCGCATGAGCTGTGCGATGAATCCAAATCGTCGAATTGAGAAAAACAGTGCAGTAAAAATAAAATTTTGTGAATTTCAAACTGCTGCTGAGAGTTTGCGGCATTCACAGACACCTAGACTTCAATAAACTGAAAACTATTGTTTGGTTGCGGTCTACTTTTTACCGGTTCGTTCCAGTCTAGTCTCAAGAGGTGACATCATTTTTGCACGTAAATGGAAATTTTTAGCTACTAATCAACTTTCACAAATCATGATATTTGAAAAAATACGAGCATCGGAAAAACCCGGATTGAAAAGTAATGCAACTAACACGATATCACGCCACTTGCTCATGATCTTGCAATCACATGAACAGGCCAATAGCCAATCAAGTAACGTGGTAGCCTGTTGGCTGCGTTACGTAGCCACGCACACGTGCACAAGCCTGACGTACAGACCAAAAAATTGCTACTACAACAGCTTGAATTAAGATAAAATTTCAGTCTTGTGACAGGTAAAAAGCAATTACAGAAAGAACGTCATCCCTATTTTTATCCGTTTTTCATTTTAATTTGTTACACATAACACGTCTTTGCTCAATTGTTTTTGAAAACAACCCAGACTTCCAAACAGCTAGAATTAAGACATGGCACTGAAATTCCAAACGATTGCGTCATGGTTTTTAATACTCTGCAATAGAAATGCACCCAACTTCTCAAAAGCTTGATTTAGTTCTAAAACTTTTTATGGCACGAAAAATATGTAGAATATTCTTAGCCTGTAACAATCTCTTGGTATTTCACCGAAAACTTACAAAATATTTTTTTTTTGAAAATAGGCCTACTTCTCAACTAAAACCAAATAACTTTTTTGAAACCAAACTACAAATTATACAATATAAAAATTATAGCCAGTATATTAGTAATCATTTTACAAACGTTTTGGCAAAAACTTATACCATCATCAATCTAAAACTACAGAGGTACCAGGTCAGAATAAAAATCTTTTTATTAATGCTGAGTTCCAAAACCCATCTTAACACTCTTCGTTTTTTGAAACAATTTCCCAACGGTCAAAGACCTGTGATTACATTGCAAGATCACAAAAAAATTATGAAAAAGAGTGGCATTTTTTGACCATTTAGTACTGTATGACAGCTGACACTAGTATTCAGACCATACTGTATTAAAAAGTATAGTCGTGGAATCACCTTTTCCTGATTTGCAGTGCTCGAGTTGTAACAGCAGTTATGGATGGATGGTGCAGGCTTTTCAAGCAGACGTAAAGAAGGGATGGTCATTATTTATAGGGGAATATTCATTTTTATGTGTGTTGTTTACCGTATATAGTCCGACAAATAAACTTATCTGTATCGGAATGGTTAACGCTAAAATGTTTTATGGGGGGATGGTGTTGTTTTCCTGAGGAATGGCATCCCCCGGGTCCCCCCTCAGCTCGAATACTGCTGATTCGTAATACATAACGTAGGTTAGAGACAAAATTTTCGGAGTTCCTCCATTAGAATTAAACACAAAAACTTGAACTAGACCTCCTCTGTGAGCCTACCGTGCATTTTGGCAATGAGCTGAATTTACCCTAATAGGCCCTACAAATATGGTTACGTAATATGCATTAACAATTACATAAGCTTGTAAGAATTTTTATCTTCGTTTATGGATTTCTTGATGCATTAAAAAGTTCAAGCTTGTGCTTTCTTCGACTATTCGTCGAAATTCGAAACACCGCAGCTTGCAGTAGGCTAAACGTAAATTGCTGCTCTTTCTCATAGAATTGCGCCCGGATCTATCTCTTAGTTTTCGTGCCACCGTAATGTAGGCCTACATTAAAATTACTCTTTTTGTCGAAAGAAATTCTGTCGATAATTAGATTTCGAACGAAGTTTGGAAATAACGGTATCACTTCAGTTTTCAGTCATGTGTTCTCTGATACTAAATATAGAGCTATGCTGAATTTCAACAACGCTGACCCTCCTCAAAGAATGTACTTTCAGAAGCTGTCGCAAGTTGTTTACAAACTGAACTGTTGTACAGGTGCAACTCAAATGCTGCTTATTTCAGGAGCGCTCGAAGGAAAAATTTCAAATAATTAGGTTCAGTACCTCAGTCATCATCAACGCTAGTTGATTCAAATTAAATGCTGGTCTTGGTGTAAAAAATTATGCTTTTAGTGCTAAATAGCCTATCAAAAATGCTTATTATACTCGCGCTATTACGCCGAGGCGTGTAGCGAACGGTGGGGCTCATCTCCGCGTCTAATCTGACCCACCCGGGATTCAAACCCAATATCTCTGGCACCAGTAGCAATGTCTTAACAACAGAGATAACCGGTTGGTTTTACGTTCTAGAAAATATCTTAACAACGGTACAAACTAGGTGCTCTCGTCTGTTTTGTGCAAAACCAATATATTTTCAAATTTTTTATTCTTTTTTGTAGTGTACACATCACATCAGAGCGCGAAAAATGCAAGATCATCACACAAAATGAATCATCAATCTTTTCTTTGATTTTCAATTTTGCATTTTTTTGTGAATTTAACACTAGAAACACAAATCAAAATCGAAGATTTCATTACACGCGCCTAACGAACGCTGTACACACACAAAACCATCACATCAAAAAACATGTCCATTCGACGCCTGAAGGCAACATCATTCATTCAAAAAGAAACAAAAAGAGGCGAAAAAGATCAGTAAAAAGTACTGTTAGTGAACTTTATTGCCGGAATGAAACTTTAAATATGTTATACAAAAAATCACTTTGACTAAAATGTACTATGGCTTTCACTAAAATTTGTCCTACTGCTTTCAATATCAAAATGACATCTATCGGTAAAACCTGAAAATTGTTTTAAAAAAAACAAATAACATAATTAACTCCTCCACATCCCGTAACTTTGCCTGTAAACAGGCTAAATAGACACATCAGCCAATCAAATAGGATTCAACACTTCATGTATTCAACGCTTTTGACGACCAGACATTTGCAGCAAAACGAGCTTTTGAACTTTGTCAACTTCGAGTTGCAGTTGTTGAATTTGTACACGCAGTTGGCCATTTTCTGTTTCTAATTCTTTGGCCTTATCTTCCATTGCGGATTCTTTTACTTTTCTTTTCTTTCGAGATTCTCGGCAGGCTTTGTTGTTTTGAGTTCGGCGTCGTTTGTAAGATGCGGATCTCTCCATCTTTGGAACATACGTGGATGTAGAAGGCTCCTCCAGTGTGGTCAGGTCAATGGTGGATTGTGGGACGGCAATTTGTTCGACTTCTGTGCTCTTGGTTTTACTGCTCGGAATCTGTTAATACAAACAATATTTTTAGCAACAACTTAACGTCAACATCATGCAAATTAAAGAATTATCAAAAAGACAAAAAAACTTACAGCTGAATTGACCAAGAAGTCATTTAACATTCCCATCATATCCAAACTATCGTCATTGATTGGATTCGGAGGATTCTGAAGAGGGTCTTTTATGAAAGAAGGCAAAGATTCCAGAGCAGGTGTTTCTTCAGATTTGGCATCAGAAGCAGTCCTATCTGCAGTAGAACTTGTGTCGTTTTGCTCACTGGTTGAAGATCCTGAAAAGGAATACTGGTTAAAAATTTTGCTCAAAAACTAATTTAGAACAAACACGTTTAAAGTAAAGACACTTACCGTTTTCATTGGCGGCATGTTGAATTGCTGCCGTAGGAGAAGCGTTGAACCCGCAGGATGTTTGAGGAAAAACAAGATCTTCAGAAAAGGCTCTGGTGCGAGAAGGTTCAGGATTGGTTTGAGAAAAGAAATGAAGGTGGTCAGATACAGTGCGGGTGCGCTGTAGCTCTTGCTGCAAAAAGCAAGGAGAAGAGTGAGCAAGCGCATTTTCCTCCCCAAGTTCAGGGGATGGGGTGAGGGGGTAAACAAGATCAGGGGAGTTCGTTTGCTCAGAGCTGCTCACTGGGCAAGCAGATAAAACTTCCATTACGAAGTTGACAGATTCTTGCCGAGCGTACTCAGACTGAGAAGCAGGCAGCTGCCAATTCATTTGTACATTAGGAATTTGTTCCACGGGAGGCAACTGATTTTCTGCCACTGGCTTTACATTTTGCCGTTCAGCAGAATCATTCGTGTTAATGTACAAAGAAGGATCAACAGCATTGTTGTCTAACTCAGACAATAAGGATAAATCAGTGTCGATGTTCATTCCAGTATCAACTAGTTTGTCATCAGAAGAAGGGAAAGCGTCTGCAAAAAAAAGAAAGATTTATACGTTGTTACTTACCAAAAAACCCTTAAACTACCACATGTACAAGCAACAACTGCACAGTACAGAGTAGAAATCAAATTCAAACCTACTTTTGTCGTCGTTAATCAATTCTAAATCGAAAGGGAGGGAAAAATTCTCCAGCTGATCCCTCTCGAAGAAGTTGGGAGACATCTGGGCCTCCTCCCCCTGCCCCAGCAGGGCCAAAGTTTCCAATTCGCTTGCTTGCATTTCGCCGGACTGTGATAACACTGGGTTTCGAAGCAACCATTCTGTGCAAAACATAAGCTTGTTACTATAGTTCAGTACCGGTATACAGATTTACACTAATGTCTACTGTCTAGTACCTTGTACACAATAAAACGTAGCTAAGTTTTCCTGTTTGTTTATATACAATGCTTATTGTTGATCATTAAATAATGCAACAACTTTTACAACAATAAATCTAACTACAAATCTGTCCTACCAAGTTTTCGATAAGCAGATGTGCGGGTATCAATCATAACTTTCTTCAAATATAATTTGCTCTTTACTTCAGTAACTCAAAACAAAAATAAAAGTCACACACCGGCGACTTTGGTATATATAAAGTGAATCAACATCATGCGCCGTTGCTTTCAAAATATGCTATATCACCGCCTTTTTTTCCTTTCTCTCTCGCAACCTTATATAGAACTGGCGGGTGACTTGCCTTGTCCTGTCAAAACTAAAACAAGAGAACACGTGACACAACGTCAAAATCTCCAACATTCGATAAGGAGACCCGCGGGGATTTTTTTCAAAAGATTTTTTTCGTGACGTCAACGGAAGCTCAACATATTTTCGACTGCCCAAGCCAAAGCTGAACTTTTTTCAAACTTTCAACTCGCATTTTTAGAAAAAACAACATTAAAACAAATTCTTCTGAGTCTTTTTTCGCAACCAAGAAATTAAATTTTGAAAGGATTATGCTTGAAAACTACACTGATCCGCAATTGACGCTACTGCGAAAACAACGGGGATTGAATAGTTCAAATATTTATCAAGCTCAACAAACAGCCACCGGCGAGAAGTTCATTTTACAAACGACGTTAAACAAGATTACAATCGATTGCGAAATCCACTTCCACACCTTTAAGGTAGCTAATTTACGTTCAACGAAGCGAAACAAAACTCATGATGATTACAACTAACAAAGGCATCACGTGTTTCTATGAGTCTAGAGATAGGCTTTTCACGAAGTTTTGAGCAAAGTCAAGTAAGTACATTGCCAATTATCCACAGTCGCTCTCCGTGAAGCACATTGAGTTCGTAATAGGCACAAAAAGGAGCATAATTTCTTGATATCATAATGCCTCATCGCGCATTAATTTAATTAGGAGACCATGTCAAACTTGATTAATAGAAACAAATTGATTAAAATCACAAGCACGCATTTACTAGCACACACACCACACGCTCGTTGCATCACAAGACCAGCAAGGCTTTATGCGCGTCTGAACTTACTAATTTCGTATGCTTATGAAAACGTGTCACGCAGTAAATTATAAATGAAAGTTTTCAATCAGCTTTTCGATGAAGCAGCAAGTTACAAACTGCGTCACTTATGATTAAACCAAAAGAACCGCAATCCAGGCAAGTCATGCTGAAAAAAAACTATGGAGACGTTGAAGGATATGATGCACATGATATATTTATACATACGCAAAACGGAAGTGAAGTAGCTGTTTGTTAGTAACTGGCACTAGTAATATATTAACAAAAACCAGGCCTTTCTCCTTGCGACATATTAAAAATTGGGCTGAACTAATCAATAATTAACCGATCTAGACTTTGAAAGTTTACGTAACAACAACACAAGTGCTTTGAAAACTCATTTCCTTGATATTGCAAAAGTTCTCATTTTCTGGATTTGACGCGCACCCATATGAGAAAGCATGGCATATCTACTGGTAACTTACAAGACAAGGATTGAAACATTTGGCACAATGGCAGCTCAAATTACTCATATTTAATAACCAGCAACCCACACAAAATGATTTGGCCCTTTTTCACTTTAACACACAGAAAGCCCCAATTCTTTTTATAAATTGTTCATGGCTGATGCTATCAGAATAGAAAAATATTGTTGGTAGATCCTGATTGCCTACATGAAAATCACAACTCACTTTCTTTTCACTGCATGGCAAATTCACCGTCAAATGTTTACAGTTATTTTTCCACTTAACCATCATCCATATTAAGCTTCATTAATTCTCATAGATTAGGTATGTACCAAGACACATTGCTTTACAGGCACTTTATTGTAATGTGCATACCATAAGCTATTTTCATCATTTTTGGATTCGCGTCCAATAACAAAGGTAAAGTTAACAATTTTTACAATTTGCCTATTCAGTCAAGAGCATATTAGGACAGGAACTGCAACACAACTCATGATTATGCAACCAATAAATACTTTCCTACCTACAACTAGCAAACCAGGCCATAATTAACCAGAACTCACAATTACACAAAACTACACACATACAGTAACAACAAACAATTTAACCTGTTAACAATTCACCAAAGCTCCTGCAAGCTCTACAGCTCAAGTGCAGGATTTTTCTTATTGAAACAATTTGCAATGCATTGTTATATACATAAAAAAATTTAATCTCTTCAAAAAGGGCTGTCAATAGGCAATTGACATAATTTTAATATATAAACTGATAAATACCGTATAGAATATTATCTACACAGCTTATTATACAGAAAGCATCTATTTTGTCAAAAAAGTCACCTTTTCAAAGCATTGTTATTGGCAGTGTTCCCTCTAGAGTGAGAAATTTGAGAAAAATGCGAAATTTTTGGGCAAATTTTATTGATTTTAAACCAGAAATCAATATTATAAAATGCAAAACTGAAAAACTTGAATATTTTAAAGCAAGACTGTAGCTTGTAACTTGGAAAAGCAGATTTAATGCAAAAAATTCGTAAAAGGGGTCCTCAAAGTAGTTAAATCTTTGGGCAAAAATTTGAATGAATTTATCATTTGGGCAAATTCGCACTAGTCAAAATCCTAGAGGGAACACTGGTTATTGGTATATAGCTATACTATAAAGTCCATTTCCAAACACATCTTAACTGTTTAACGATTTCTGTCATAAGTATGATAGCTATGTAATGTAAACTGGTAAAATAGATGCTTTCTATTCTCATGCCAGATAATTTTTGGTTACCTGAAGTAGAATTAACACAATTCAAAGTCTCGTAAAAAGAAATGGTGGACGAAGATGAATTCAAATGAGAAAAAATTTCGCTCTCTAAAAATGAAAAGTAACATTGTAGCATACCATTTCAACATTGGCATACTTGCAGTGATACCTAGAAAGCCAAAATTAATGGGTAAAACAATTAGAAATTACCAGTTTTGTCTACACTGTTACTGGTTACATATCAAATTGGCTTCAATAAATGTAGCCTACCAGTAAGCACAATAATGATAGTCTAATTGCTAGTTTAACAACCAGCTAACCAGTACTGGTACCAAGACAAGGTATAGTCAGTGAAATACTAGTAAGTAAGGTTCTAGCAGTTTTAAATTAAAATATAAAAAACACCACTTATGTTCTGTGATAGCCTAGAGATACCACAGGTCAATCAGAGCAATCTTACTAAAAGTTTTACATAAGTTGTACTTACCACCAGATACAATGAAGAGGAAATTGGTTTCTGTTCTTTTTTCAAAGCAACTATTGCTTTTTGGAACAAGAAAGTGTACGAGGTCGACTTGATCGACTTAAGAAAGCAAAGGTTACCAACTCTAAAAGAGCTAGTAACCAGGAAGGAACAGGTTTTCAAGACCACTGAGATAAGGTTTTGACTTTTCAGTCAAAAGCTTCACCAGTTACAACAATCACTACCAAACGTGAAAATAGCTTTCGCCTACTTTAGAACTTGAAAAAATTCGTTAAGTATATCCAGTATCACAATCACTGCTTATTTTCTTGAGTAGAGTTGAAAAGTGAGTTACGCAACGTTGCGAAATCGCCTATATAGCTGTCCGCGCAGGGAAAACCCTTTCTATAAATAGAATAAGAACGACGGTGATTGGACACATTTGGTCACATGTTTTCGGTGAAATGTCACAAACAAAAGCGGAATACTTTAGCTCCATGGTTACTCCTTGTTTGCTCAAATTGTTTTACGCTCTTTGCTTTTTACCGAAGTATCATATCAACCGTCGGCATTCATTAGTATTCTGTTTGTTTTGATATTTGAGGATAATCTAAATAACACTTGAATGACGGAGACACAGTGCTGCATGGGCATCGTTTTTACGAAGTTTTTGAACCCCGGCTCAATATTATACGTAGGCTACAAAAATCATGGTCCTAAAAGCAAAAGAAACCAAATAGCTTAAACTGTTACTGCAGCTGTGAGGAGTACAATATTAATCTTTTTTTCAGGTGATAAAGACGTCTAGGATTCGGGAAAACATGGAGAAAAATGGCGATCAGGGTAGAAAAAAAGACTCGCTGGCCGCTGGTCCAAGGCATGCAAGTAACCTCCTATTGTCGCACCCCCCTAAGCCATTATTGATCAGATTCTTCCAAAAATATTATGCTTTCTTGGTGTTAAATCTTTTTTACGAGCTCTAGCTTCGAAAAATTTCTGCGTACACCCTAGAACCAGGGGTGGGATTCAAATTTTTCGCCAGCCGGTTCTATTACAAAAGTTATATTTTATCAGCCAGTTCTGTTTCAACTAATGGTACAAGTAGGCTATAAGCAGCAATGCTAACCGGTTCGCTGTTCTAATAAAATTTTCTGAGACGGTTCTGTAGAACCGGTGTGAACCGGCGGAATCCCACCACTGCCTACAACCCTCCACTATATTCTACTTTAATAAAATGTCAGCATTCATAGGTCAGTAAACTACCGGTTGCCGATACTTCTACTGAATGAGCAGGTTTGCATGATTTTGAAAATTCTTTACCCCAAACTACCGGCACTCTAACATTTCAGGTGGCCGAGTGGTAAGAGCGTCCGCCTCGGGAGCTGTAGACTTGTTTTGGGTACCAACATAAAACGACATCCAGCGACAGGGATTAGTTCCTTGAGACGTAATGGAGCTATCTCTCTGTCGCTGCACCCTTGGGCAAGGTGTAACGTCTGTTAGCCTCCCTATCTGGGGTTACAGGTTGAAGTTGCAAGAAGTTGTTGGCATAAATTTTTTTTTAACTTTTCTTTTTTTGGTAGTTATGCAACTTATGTGTGTGTGTGTATACTCAGGGTTGGAAAAAATCGATTGTAATCAATATTCGATTGCGACATTCTTTACTTTTTGTTCATCGAATGCACTGGAGCCTTTACTTTTTTGAACGAGTATCGAATATGGTCTTGTCTTTACTTTTTTCTCGGCGCTATTCCATATTCCTTATTCGATTCTTTTTCATGTTACTTTATCTCGCTTTAGCAAAATTTAAAATAATTGTCGGTATGTCATTACCTTGTTTTTGCAGATAACTTTTTTGTGCCCCCCCAAAAAAACAAAAAAAGATTTTTAATAGCAAAGTCGCTTCGCATCAATAATGTCATAATCATATATTACGTCCGTCGTTTGTTTGTAAGTTAACGCATGAATGCGAGGACATCACAAAAAGTGCTTGGCGTACACCGCTAAATGCTCAGTGTAATATCGAATATCGATTACCATATTATTTATTCTTTACTTTTTTGAACTACCATCGAAATCGATCAGGCCTATATCTTTACTTTTTGGTGAACTATCGAATATCGATTATTTTTTTACTTTTTCGGGTATCGATTCCCAATACTTTATTTGTTGATTTCAAAAAAAAATACGGCACTCATAAGAGGTTATGCTGAGGTGCAGCGACCATGCCTTTCTTTTATTAAATAATTTTTTGTTAGCTGAAGCATGTTTCAACGTATATCGTTTCGTCGCTGTTACCTATTTTTCGACCATTATTTTCGTTTGTGTTAGCTTGGTCGTTAACGTGAAATAAACTATTACTTGGGTTTGATTCCGAGTCGGGTCAAACCAATCACTTTAAAGTTGCTATTCACAGCTTCCCGCTTGACGCTCAGCATTCAAATCAAATCAAATCAAACAAGTTTATTTTATGCGAACACGAAAGATGCCAACAGGTAAAACAAACAAAAAAAAACAACATAAACAAAGCATATTATAACATAATAATTTAAAAAATTTCGTTTGTTAACCAGAAGAATTAATAGACCTACATAGTTGGCAAATACGCAAAGGAGAGTCGCGAAGGGACCGGTTAGGTCTTCAAGTCAAGCGACCACCTATTGATAATACAGTATTACAGTATGATTTTATGTAAATCAGAAGAGCTGATTAGTTTTAATCAAAAGGAGGAAAAAAAGAGATGACAAAAATTAGGATTAAAGGAACAGGAAAATTACAGTAGTACTGTATACATGTAAATATAAATTAAGATGTCAGCAAATGTGCAGTGTTACTCAATTTGACATAATTAATTACCAAAGAGCTATAGATGATCAAAAGACTAAATCAAAATATTGTGTGTAATATAAATATTTAATTATTACAAAGGCCAATTACGAATTGCTGAAGAAAATTTATGAACTTGAGTTTAGCAACATAGCTTTATATTTTAAAAGGAATTGTTTATGACTAAGTTTTCTAAGATTTTCAGGAATATCTTCTAAGATTTTCAGCATTAATGGGACAGTGTGGAGAACAAGCCGGCAAGTTTACTTGTGGTGCCGTTGGGAAAAGCACTTAGCGGGATTACCCCGTGTTGGTGTGGTAGACAGATGGCTGGCAAAACCTAAGCGAGCTCGTATAGCGCATTGATCGCTTTCTCGTGACAGGAGGATTAATATGCTACAAAATACAAAAAATAATTTGAGCTCCTATGAGACCTGATATGGTCGTAACCAGGCGCGGATTAAACAGTTTTTTTCGGAAGGGGGGGGAGCCCAGAAAATTTAATATGTTAAGGCCTTTTTAGGGAGCTGAAGAAAAAAGTTTTTGTTTAAAGTACGCTGTCTAGCAGTGGCGTACGCAGGATTTTTCAACGGAGGGAGTTTCAGTGACGTCACATTGTGATGACGCCAGGATACGACAATTAAAGTGGTTCAGAGGTATTAAAGTGCATCAGATTGTAATGTTTCTAATTTAAATTAGTACGCTATTGCAGTTGACCATGATTAAACTATATAATGCCATAACTAAAAAAACAACCAAGATATATTTCATTCACACTTTTGCTTGATGCTTGGCGCTTCATTTAAGGGAAGAAAAGGCAGGGATGAGAAAAGGTTTCACAGGAACTCATGCTGTTAAGCCGTGGTTAAAAATTTACTGAAAAAATTTTAGTTTACCTCATTTTTGGACCATAGGAAGGTTAACCGACTAACGTAGGCCAGCTTTCGCAACGTCACGAACAGGGTGTAGCCAGGGGAGTAAAACAGTTAATTGCTTCCCTCCAAAAATTTTTTTCAAGAACCAACATTGATGTAAACAACGCATATAAACCTTGATATAAATATTTAATATGCACTCATTTTGAAAGGGGCAGTTTCTCCCATAACTATCTTGAAAAGTGAAGATAGTGGAGCATGAGAAAACAGCACTGCCCTCTCTACCGAAACATTTTTAAGCTAAAATGAATTGCGCGAGAGAAGAATCCCTGATCATGCGATTATGGTCAAAAACAGCGTCGATATTGTCAAAGTATTTTTCACCCATATCACAGCGTCGATATCATCACATACTTTTAAACACATAATCGGGATGTCTGAAAAACGGAGCACTCCAGCTCCTGAGAGAGTCACGATGCGTAAAAACAAATTTCCTTGCCCCCTCCCCTCGCTCCGCCCCAGGGCCTCTTCAAATCTTTTGTTGGTATGTTCTTCTTGGCAGTATTTTTATTTTATTTTGAGCACTTACGGCAGGGTCAATTTCGTTTTTTACGTATTAAATAATTTTTCAACAAACCGACCGGTTATGGCGTAGTGTTAAAGATGTCGCTATCGATGGGGAAGATTTGGGGTTCAATTTCCAGGCCGGTTGAATCGGACCACTATAGCCAACAACTCGCCACCGCTGCAACGTTTCTTCGGAGCTGCGATGCCCAGGCGCTACAAGCCGCGGAGTCGGGCCCCGCCACTCGTTGCCGCGCTTCGGTAGACTACTACAGCGACAATGAAACGAGTATAACGAAGATTTGATTCAATTATATAAAAAAAATGTTTGTGTGCAGCCATAGTTACTGCAGATATACCCCATTTAAGGAAACTCCTACTTATTATAAGTGCTTCACAGTAGCAGCTATGACAAAAATGCAGTTCAAGCAAAACACACCAGAAAAGTACACTGAGAAAAAACATTGGTTGGCGAAGTTGGTTGAGCTGTTTATTGGTTGCTGTTAACTACATTCTTGGTTAAGAATACCAACTGTGTATCATGGACTTTATTTTTTAATGGTTGGAATAACCAATAATTTTTTTTTATATAAATGTACATAAATATTTTTTACTAGTGGTACTTAAAACTTAACAACCAAAAAATTGATTAAAGAAGTGATTAAATTTGATTAGGTTCACCAACAATATTTTCTTTAACAACCAACGAAATTGGTTGAAGTAACCAAGAAAGTTATTCTAAGCAACCAATAATATTGGCTCATTCAAGGCTAAAAATTGGTAACATTAGGTAAATAATTTGGTTGAGGTAACCAATAAAAGTGGCACCACTTAACCATCTATCTTGTTTAGGATTAGCAACAAATTTGGTTGGTTTAACAAATAAAATCGGATGTAATAACAAATTAAACTGCTTGAGACAACCGTAAAAATTGGTTATAGATAACCAGTATCACTGGCAAAAATAAGCTTAAAAGTTGATAAAAACATGTGATAAAAGTGGTTGTAATAACCAAAAAAATTATACTTTGTAACCACTCATTTTGTTTAAATTGAATGATATATTTTATTAGTTTACTCACTAAAATCATTTGGAACAACCAATAAAATCAATTCAGACAACTCTTGAATTTGGTTGTGAACAACCTCTATTATTGGTTGAAACAAGGCTAATAGCTGGTTGCATTATGTGATAAATATAATTAAAATAACTAATAAAAATTATTTGATTTAACCACAGAACTTGGTTGTGAATGGTAAAAAATTTGATTAGTTCAATGAATAAAATCGGTTATAGCAACCAGTACAATCGGTTTAGACAACTGTTAAATTTGGTTACGAGCAACCTTTATTATTGGTTATAATAACACGTCCAATTGTTGGTTGCGTTATGTGATAAAAATGGTTAAAACAATTAATAAAAACTAATTGACTTAACCACGGAGGTTGGTTAGGATTAGTAGAAAATGTGGTTACTTTGATGAATAAAATCGTTTGTAATAATAACTTGAATTAGTTACGATAACCATAAAAGTTTGGTTGTGAACAAACAGCATTATTGGTTATAATAAGGCTAAAAGTTGGTTGCGTTATGTGATAAAAATGTTTAAAATAACCAATAGAAACTATTTGACCTAACCACAGAGGTTGGTTGGAATTGGTAGAAAATGTGGTTAGTTCAATAAATAAAATCGGTTGTAGCAACCAGCACAATTGGTTTAGACAACCATAAAATTTGGTAGTGAACAACCAGCATTATTGATTTTAACAAGGCTAAAAGTTGGTTGAGTTATGTGATATAAATGATTAAAATAATTAATAAAAACTAATTGACTTAACCACGGAGGTTGGTTAGGATTGGTAGAAACATTGGTTACTTTAATGAATAAAATCGTTTGTAATAACTACTTGAATTAGTTACGATAACCATAAAAGTTTGTTTGTGAACAACCAGCATTATTGGTTATAATAAGGCTAAAAGTTGGTTGCATTATGTGATAAATATGATTAAAATAACTAATAAAAATTATTTGATTTAACCACAGAACTTAGTTGTAATTGGTAAAAAATGTGGTTAGTTCAATGAATAAAATCGGTTGTAGCATCCAGTACAAACGGTAGAGATAACTGTTAAATTTGGTTGCATGCATTGGTCTTAGGTATGAGAATATGAATGTAAAGATGTTTTAAACCAATTCAGTTGGCCCTTTTTTTTGCTCAAGAACGTGTAACGTTGTTGCAAAAGTCGGAAAAAATATGTTTAAGTATGATCCCCTTGAAAAGTCTATCTAGATATAGATATTCCGCTGGCGCCCCACACCAACTCTCTTCATTTGAAAATCTGCGGAGTAAACTAGGCCTATAAATCGTTTTAAAGTCGGAAGGTCTGAAACGAAACACTGTGTGAGTTTTTTTCAAAACATCAAAAGCATGTTTGTCGTAAAAACGACATTTCATACAACAAGTCAATTGCCGTTATATGCAGTGGTGGGATTCAAATTTTTCGTCAGCCGCTTCTATTACAGAAGTTATACTGTGTATATTATCAGCCAGTTCTGTTTCAACTAATGGTACAAGTATAAGCAGCAATGCTAACCGCTTCGCTGTTCTGATAACATTCCCTGAGACGGTTCTGTAGAACCGGTGCGAACCGGCTGAATCCCACCACTGGTTATATGCAGTCTGCACAAAACCTACATTTCCAGCAAAAAGAAGAAAGTGTACTTGAAGTTAAAATACCTTTTGAACAAGACAGAGTAAGTCGTTTCTACTAAAAATGTTTGCCATGATACCGCCAACAAAGCAAGTCATAATCATATTATTAATCAGCTCTCAAAAACGTAAGCTTGACGGCATCTATTTAAAACCACACCAAATATCGAAACTCTTTCATAACGAAGCTTGGAAGAAATAACGAAAAACTCTTCAAAATTCCGCAGACGCTAGATGACACAAGTGATACTTTCACACAAGTCGGACAGCTTATTTTCGTGCGGAGAGAAATGATAAACAATGCAGGTTGTATTGTTACGAGTTACGACACCATTGAACAATGAAACTGCTAGTCGTAGGCTTGCAAATTTTATATCGCAACCTTGCAAATTGCTTGTCACGTTGCCGCAGGCCAGCATAGTTTTAATATTCAATGTTTGTCGTGTTGCCGCGTGTTGGTAAACGCACCTTTAAGCATTCGATGGGCAGTGGGCACCTCCAACAGATTTCACACGGCTTCAAAGTGCGCACCAACAGTTGCAAAACTTGTCCCCCTCAATTCTTTTCTGCATACGCCCTTGCATTGCACCCATGTGGACTAAAATGCGTTTGCCCAACTAAGAATGAGGTGTACTTTACTTAAAGTTGTGTTTCTAACAGGTGGGGGCAAAAGTTTGACCATCAGTATGGGGCAAGCTGTTTACAATTGACCAATAATGGAAAATCCTTGCAAAAATTTGGCACTTAGACGTGTTACATTTTAATATTACGGGCACATTTCACCCTTGAGGACTAAATCACGTTTGCCCCACTCGGAATGGGGTGTACTTTTCCACAAGTTGTGTTTATACCAAATGGGGGCACACGTTTGACTTGCCGTATGAGACAAGCTGTTTGAAACTGACCAAAAATGAAAAAATTGGTCAAACTTTTGTGCACGTTAACGTGTTTCGTGTGGTTGGTCAAGAAAGATTTCACTCATTTTGACTAAAATGCGTTTGCCCCACTCGGAATAAAACGTGCTTTACCTAAAACTGTTTTTCGATTCGGTGGAGATAAATTTTTGACCATCAGTATGGGGCGAGCTGATTACAATTGACCAAACATGGAAAATCGCTGCTGCTGCATTTGCAATTGACCAAACATCAAAATCTTGGCCCTTCGACGTGTTACGTCTTATTGTTACGGACACATTTCACCCTTGGATATTAAAATACGTTTGCCCCACTTGGAGTGGGGTATACTTTGCCTAAAGTTGTGTTTATACCAAATGGGGGCAAACGTTTGACTTGCAGTATGGGGCAAGCTGTTTGAAACTGACCAAAAATGAAAATATATGTCAAACTTTTGTGCACGTTTACGTTTTCTGTGTTGTTGGTCAATAAAAATTTCACCCATTTTGACTAAAACGCGTTTACCTCACTCGGAATGAAGTGTGCTTGACCTAAAGTTAAGTTTCGATCCGGTTGCGGGTAGAATTTTGACCATCAGTATGGGGCAAGCTGTTTGCAATTGACCAATAATGGAAAATCGATACACACAAACTTAGGCATTTCGACGTGTTAGGTCTTATTATTACGGACACATTTTACCCTTAAAAACAAACCACGTTTGTCCCACTCGGAATGGGGTATACTTTGCCTAAAGTTGTGTTTATACCAAATGGGGGCAAACGTTTGACTAGCCGTATGGGGCAAGCTGTTTGAAACTGACCAAAAATGATAACAATGTCAAATTATTGTGCACATCAACGTGTTTTGCGCTGTTGCTCGAAACAGAATTTATCCATTTTGACTAAAACGCGTTTGCCCCACTCGAAACAAAGTGTGCTTCACCTAAAATTGTTTTTCGATCCTTTGCGAATAGAATTTTGACCATCAGTATGGGGCAAGCTGTTTGCAATTGACCGAAATCGGAAAATCGCTACAAAATTTTGGCACTTCGACATGTTACGTCTTATTATTACAGACACGTTTCACTTTTGGGAACTAAAATGCGTTTTCCCAACTCGGAATGGGGTGTACTTTACCCAAAGTTGTGTTTACACCAAATGCGGGCAAACGTTTGACTTGCAGTATGGGGCAAGCTGTTTGAAACTGACCAAAAATGAAAAAATATGTCAAATTTTTGTGCACATCAACGTGTTTTGTGTTGTTGGTCAAGAAAGATTTCACCCATTTTGACTAAAACGCGTTTGCCCCACTCGGAATAAAGTGTGTTCAGACTAAAGTTAAGTTTCGATCCGGTTGCGGGTAAAATTTTGACCATCAGTATGGGGCGAGCTGTGTACAATTGACCAAAATCGGAAAATCGATATTCACAATTTTCGACACTTCGACATGTTACGTCCTATTCTTGCGGAAACATTTCACCCTTGGGAACTTAAATACGTTTGCCCTACTCGGAATGGGGTGTACTTTACCCAAAGTTGTGTTTATGTTAATTGGGAGCAAAAGTTTGACTTGCCGTATGGGGCAAGCTGTTTGAAACTGACCAAAAATGAAAAAATATGTCAGATTTTTGGGCACATTAACGTGTTTTGCGTTGTTGGTCAATAAAGATTTCACCCATTTTGACTAAAACGCGTTTGCCCCACTCGGAATGAAGTGTGCTTGACCCAAAGTTAAGTTTCGATCCGGTTGCGGATAGATTTTGGACCATCAGTATGGGGCGAGCTGTTTACAATGGACTAAATCGATATACAAAATTTTCGCACTTTGACGTGTTACGTCTTATTATTACTGACACATTTCACCCTTGGAGATTAAAATACCTGTGCTCAACTCGAAGTGGGATGAACTTTACCTAAAGTTGTGTTTATACCAAATGGGGGCAAACGTTTGACTTGCAGTACGGGCAAGCCGTTTGAAACTGACCAAAAATGAAAACAATGTCAAATTATTGTACACGTTAACGTGTTTTGTGTTGTTGGTCAATAAAGATTTCATTCATTTTGACTAAAATGCGTTTGCCCCATTCAGAATAAAGCGTGTTCAGACTAAAGTTAAGTTTCGATCCGGTTGTGGATAGAATTTTGACCATCAGTATGGGGCAAGCTGTTTGCAATTGACCAAAAATGGAAAAACGATAAACTCAATTTGGGGCACTTCGACGTGTATGGTCTTATTGTTTCGGAAGCATTTCACCCTTAAAAACAAACCACGTTTGCCCCACTCGGAATGGGGTGTACTTTTACCTAAAGTTGTGTTTATACCAAATGGGGGCAAACGTTTGACTTGCAGTATGGGACAAGCTGTTTGAAATTGACCAAAAATGAAAACAATGTCAAATATTTGAGCACGTTAACGTGTTTTGTGTCGTTGGTCAAGAAAGATTTCACTCATTTTGACTAAAATGCGTTTGCCCCACTCGGAATAAAGCGTGCTTCTTCTACTATTAAGTTTTGATCCGGTTGCGGGTAGATTTCGGACCATCAGTATGGGGCAAGCTGTTTGCAATTGACCAAACATGGAAAATCCCTACAAAATTTTGGCACTTCGACGTGTTACGTCTTATTATTACGGAAACATTTCACTTTTAGAAACTAAATTAAGTTTGCCCAACTCGGAATGGGGTGTACTTTACCACAAGCTGTGTTCATATCAAATGGGGGCAAACGTTTGACTTGCCGTATAGGGCAAGCTGTTTGAAATTGACTAAAAATGAAAAAATATGTCAAATTATTGTGCACATCAACGTGTTTTGTGTTATTCCCCAAAAAAGATTTTATCCATGTTGGCTAAAACGCGTTTGCCCCACTCGGAATAAAACGTGCTTGACCTAAAGTTAAGTTTCGTTCCTGTGGCGATGCATTTTGGACCATCAGTATGGGGCAAGCTGTTTGCACTTTACCAAACATGGAAAATCGCTACAAAATTTTGGCACTTCGACGTGTTCGGTCTTATTATTACGGAAACATTTCACTTTTAGGGACTAAAATACGTTTGCCCAACTCGGGAGGGGGTGTACTTCACCCAAAGTTGTTTTTCGTACCTGTGGGGATAGATTTTTGATCATGAGTACGAGGCAAGTTTTTTGCATTTGACTAAAAGTGGAAAATCGCTGCAAACGTTTTCCACTTCGACGTGTCACGTCTTATTTCTACGGAAAAATTTCATTTTTGGGGACTAAAATGCGTTTGCCCCTCTCGGAATGGAGTGTGCTTCACCTGAAATTGTTTTTGGATTTCGTGGAGATAGATTTTTCACCATCAGTATGGGGCAAGCTGTTTACAGTTGACCAAAATCAGAAAATCGCTGCAAAATTTATACATTTCGACGTGTTACGTCTTACTATTACGGACACATTTCACTTTTAGGACTAAAGTACGTTTGCCCAACTCGCAATGGGGCGTACTTCACTTAAGGTTGTGTTTATATCCCATGGGAGAAAACGTTTGACTTGCCGTATGGGGCAAGCTGTTTGAAATGACCAAAAATGAAAAAATATGTCAAATTATTGTGCACGTTAACGTGTTTTGTGTCGTTGGTCTAGAAAGATTTTACTCATTTTGACTAAAACGCGTTTGCCCCGCACGAAATAAAGAGTGCTTCACCTGAAATTATTTTTTGAACTTGTGGGGATAAATTTGTGACCATCAGTATGGGGCAAGCTGTTTGCAATTGACCAAACATGGAAAATCTCTACAAAATTTTGGCACTTCGACGTGTTACGTCTTATTGTTGCGGACACATTTCACCCTGGGGGCTAAAACACGTTTGCCCAACTCGCAATGGGGTGTACTTTTACCTAAAGTTGTGTTTATATCAATTGGGAGCAAACGTTTGACTTGCAGTATGGGACAAGCTGTTTGAAACTGACCAAAAATGAAAAAATATGTCAAATTATTGTGCACATCAACGTGTTTTGTGTTGTTGGTCAAAAAAGATTTCACCCATTTTGACAAAAATGCGTTTGCCCCACTCGGAATAAAGCTTGCTTCATTTAAAGTTAAGTTTCCACCCTGTGGGGAAAGATTTTGGATCATGGGTATGGGGCAAGCTGTTTGCAATTGACCAAAATCGGAAAATCGCTGCAAAATTTTGGCACTTCGACGTGTTAGGTCTTATGATTACGAATACATTTTACCCTTGGGGACTAAAACACGTTTGCCCAACTCGTAATGGGGTGTACTTTACCTAAAGTTGTGTTTATATCAAATGGGAGCAAACGTTTGACTTGCAGTATGGGGCAAGCTGTTTAACATTGACCAAAAATGAAAAAATATGTCAAATTTTTGTGCACATTAACGTGTTTTGTGTTGTTGCTCAAATAGATTTCACCCATTTTGACTAAAACGCGTTTGCCCCACTCGGAATAAAGCGTGCCTTAGCCAAAGGTAAGTTTCGATCCGGTTGCGGGTAGATTTTGGACCATCAGTATAAGGCAAGCTGTTTGCAATTGACCAAACATGGAAAATCCCTACAAAATTTTGGCACTTCGACGTGTTACGTCTTATTGTTGCGGACACATTTCACCCTGGGGGCTAAAATACGTTTGCCCAACTCGCAATGGGGTGTACTTTACCTAAAGTTGTGTTTATATCAATTGGGAGCAAACGTTTGACTTGCCGTATGGGACAAGCTGTTTGAAACTGACCAAAAATGAAAACAATGTCAAATTTTTGTGCACATTAACGTGTTTTGTGTTATTGCACAAAAAAGGTTTCACCCATTTTGACTAAAATGCGTTTGCCCCACTCGGAATAGAGTGTGCTTCACCTAAAGTTAAGTTTCGATCCTGAGGGGATAGATTTTGGATCTTCAGTAGGCCTATGGGGCAAGCTGTTTGCAATTGACCAAACATGGAAAATCGCTACACAATTTCGGCACTTCGACGTGTTACGTCTTATTATTACGGACACATTTCACTTTTAGAAACTAAATTAAGTTTTCCCAACTCGGAATGGGGTGTACTTTACCACAAGTTGTGTTCATATCAAATGGAGGCAAACGTTTCACTTCCGGTATGGGGCAAGCTGTTTGAAACTGTCCAAAAATGAAAATATATGTCAAATTTTTGAGCATATCAACGTTTTTTGTGTTGTTGGTCAATAAAGATTTCACTTATTTTGACTAAAACGCGTTTGCCCCACTCAGAATAAAGTGTGTTCAGACTAAAGTTAAGTTTCGATCCGGTTGCGGGTAAAATTTTGGACCATCAGTATGGGGCAAGTTGTTTGCAATTGACCAATAATGGAAAAACGATAAACTCAATTTGGGGCACTTCGACGTGTATGGTCTTATTGTTTCGGAAGCATTTCACCCTTGAGAATAAATCACGTTTGCCCCACTCGGAGTGGGGTGTACTTTTACCTAAAGTTGTGTTTATACCAAATGGGGGCAAACGTTTGACTTGCAGTATGGGACAAGCTGTTTGAAACTGACCAAAAATGAAAAAATATGTCAAATTTTTGTGCACATCAACGTGTTTTGCGCTTTTGCTCAAAAAAAAATTTCACCCATTTTGACTAAAATGCGTTTGCCCCACTTGGAATAAAGCGTGCTTCACCTAAAGTTAAGTTTCGATTCGGTTGCGGGTAGATTTTGGACCATCAGTATGGGGCAAGCTGTTTGCAATTGACCAAAATCGGAAAATCGCTACAAAATTTTGGCACTTCGACGTGCTACGTCTTATTATTACGGACACATTTCACAATTGAGAAGAAAAATACGTTTGCCCAACTCGGAATGGGGTGTACTTTACCTAAAATTGTGTTTATATCAAATGGGGGCAAAAGTTTGATTTGCAGTATGGGGCAAGCTGTTTGCAATTTACCAAACATGGAAAATCGCTACACAATTTTGGCACTTCTACGTGTTACGTCTCATTATTACGGAAGTACTTCACCCTTGGAGATTAAAATACGTTTGCTCCACTCGGAATGGGGTGTACTTTACCTAAAGTTGTGTTTCTACCAAATGGGAGCAAACGTTTGACTTGCAATATGGGACAAGCTGTTTGAAATGACCAAAAATGAAAAAATATGTCAAATTTTGTGCACATCAACGTGTTTTGTGTTGTTGCTCGAAAAAGATTTCACCCATTTTGACTAAAACGCGTTTGCCCCACTCGGAATAAAGTGTGTTCAGACTAAAATTAAGTTTCGATCCGGTTACAGGTAAATTTGTGACCATCAGTATGGGGCAAGCTGTTTGCAATTGACCAAAATCGAAAAATCGCTACAAAATTTTGGCACTTCGACGTGTTACGTTTCATTATTACGGACACATTTGACCCTTAAGGACTAAAATACGTTTGCCCTACTCGGAATGGGGCGTACTTTACCTAAAGTTGTGTTTATACCAAACGGGGGCAAACGTTTGACTTGCCGTATGGGGCAAGCTGTTTGAAACTGACCAAAAATGAAAATATATGTCAAATTATTGTGCACATCAACGTGTTTTGTGTTGTTGGTCAAGAAAGATTTCACCCATTTTGACTAAAACGCGTTTGCCCCACTCGGAGTGAAATGTGCTTCACCCGAAATTGTTTTTCGATCCGGTAGGGATAGAATTTTGACCATCAGTATGGGGCAAGCTGTTTGCATTTGACCAATAATGGAAAAAGGATAAACACAAGTTGGGGAACTTCGATGTGTTGAGTCTTATTATTACGGAAACATTTCACCCTTGGAAACTAAAATACGTTTGCCCACTCAGAATGAGGTGTATTATATTTAAAGTTGTGTTTATACCGAATAGGGGCAAAAGGTTGACTTGCAGTACGGGGCAAGCTGTTTGAAACTGACTAAAAATGAAAAATGGAGTAAAATTTTTGTGCACGTTAACGTGTTTTGTGTTGTTGGTCAAAAAGATTTCACCCATTTTAACAAAAATGCGTTTGCCCCACTCGGAATAAAGCGTGCTTCACGTAAAAGTGTTTTTCGATCCTGTGGGGATAAATTTTGGACCATCAGTGTGGGGCAAGCTGATTGCAATTGACCAAACATGGAAAATCGATATACACATGTTTAGGCACTTCGACGTGTTACGTCTTATTATTACGGACACATTTTACCCTTGGGGACTAAAACACGTTTGCCCCACTCGGAATGGGGCGTACTTTACCACAAGTTGTGTTTATACCAAATGGGGGCAAACGTTTGACTTGCAGTATGGGGCAAGCTGTTTAACATTGACCAAAAATGAAAAAATATGTCAAATTATTGTGCACATCAACGTGTTTTGTGTTGTTGGTCAAGAAAGATTTCACCCATATACGCCCCTGTTCGCGAGTATAATGAAGATTTTGGTTTTCGATTTTTTGAATGTCTAACCAATCTCACAGTCAGGTGTTGCTTAGTGGTTAAGAGTGTTCGCCTTGGAAGCTGGGAGACTGGGTTCTATTCTCAGTCGGGTCAAACCAAAGACTTTAAAACTGGTATCTGCTGTTACACTTACTAAACGCTCAGCAATTAAGTGCAGCGCGGAGGATGAAATGAACAGAGAATAAAAATACGTCAGTGAATTCTTGACAAAATTTCGTCCTGGCGCTAAAGGACCTTAGTAGTTATAAAGCGCCATAAAACCTCACATTTCACAACATGTGTTGCCATTTGCCAGAATGTACAGTGAACCTCCAGTTCTTAGCAATATTTAAGGTGAACTTAAGGCATGTTTAAGCAGATTTGACATTCATGAACTGAAACTTTGCCTAACACGGAAACTTTACGACACAATCTCTTGTAAAAGTAGCTCAATTTGACCCAATAATCTAGTGACGAAACGAAACGGGGAAATGTGCATATTTTGTGCGCATGCTGTGCATTGTGCACGTGCTTAAAGATTTTGATGTGCACAGGTGCTACGTGTGTTGCTATTTTACATGTACAGGTAAATGCTCAAATAAGGAGGGATAGGTCAATGGACTGAAGCCCCTTCCCCCTATATCCAAGTCATTTTTTTTAGAATACAGATGCACAATTATCCATGTTTACATGGGCAGTTGGAGATCGCTATAAGCAGGTTTGTTGAAGAGAAATTTGAAAATATTTTGCCTCTGTGATGAAATTTAATTGATTTTACAGTAGGCCTACACTCTTCACAAAAAGAAGCTGACAATCAAACGGAACATTTTTAAGAATTGGCGACGTTCTAGGACTTTTAATTGGCGAGAGGAACTTTACACTTTGGAATTGCTCTAATTTTGTTTCACTTCGACCTATATTTTGATTAACACTTTTGATATTGCTTTGATTCTAATTAAGCGTGATGACCTGATTGCAGGTGCAGATATTGCACTGTGGCCTCACACAGCGCGAAGAAGTAAACAAAAAGCCCTCAATGCCAATCTCCTTTGTCTATTGCTTCAACTGTGGTTATTTTTTCTAGTTTCCTTTTTTTTAACTATTTCTTCTGAAGAGGGTCAGACGAAAAGCTTCCAGAATGAAATCACTCGAAATAGAAAAAAGAGAGGTTTATTGGATAGAAATATTGTTAACAGGCTGCGTATTAAAGTTTGCTATTGATTTTGTTCAAGTTGACGTCGAAATTTGGTGCTTAGGGCCGAATTTACCAATTCAGATCAACTCAAAGATAGATCAAAATCAAACACCGCTCCACTGATTGGACTTTGAGAAGAACCGCACTTTCGTATTTACCCACTAAAATCAAAGTATAATCAATTGATCCAAGAAGAACAGAGCAAATACTAACTTTTGGACATGAAATATTCATTCAAGCGTGAAAGACTGCAAATATTTCAAAAAGGTTGCGCACAAAGTAGAAAGTTTTGCAAGAGGATGTTAGTTTGAGGTCGGACCTCGAAACTTGTGGGTCATCCAGTTCTATTTCCAGAAAAAGTTAAAAAGCGCTGGGCCAAAGTGGACTTTTGGGGCCATTTTTGTGAAGAAGTATTTGCTGCAACAATTCATGACATATAGGTCTGCTGGTGCCGGTACTCCAGCATCCAGTACCGGTAATTTTTTTGGTTTGGATATGAAGTGCAGAAGTGACTTGCCTTAAAAGTTTAGGTTGTCAGCTGATAGGGCTATATCTAGTCCGTAGGTAGTGTCCTACTCTGTCTGGTAAGTGAAGTAAAGAATATGCCGTTTGCTTGTTATCGTTATAGCGGCTTTTAAGTTCTTCTTCGGTAAATATTTTAAAAGCATTACGTCTATTTCGCTGAATCATTTGACAGAATCCCTCCAAAAATTTTATCAACTCCAGTTTCCATAGGCCTATTACGCACTTGAAAATAAAAAAGTAACCGGTAGATAGACTTGTTAGCTGAAAAAAGAATTGCTGCATGAGCGACATGACAGACGCAAATCATTTTAGGTTAAAATGCAATAACTTTGTTCACGTTTTCAACAACTTTTGATAGCTATTTTTACGTATTGCTATCAAGTGTTAGCTACTGACGTTGTCTTTTTGCTGTCAAAACTGCTACGCAGTCAAGGAAAAACGGGAATAACCTTCTCCGTGACGCACCGGTTGTCTGTTGCGTAAAGCCAGTCGTATCGGCTTCGCACCTTTGTTTTAGCAATTTTCAGCTAGTCTAGCCAAAATGGAAAGAAAAAACTTGATTTTTCTTTGATTCGCCGATGTTGGCCGATCAAAATTGGAGCAAAAATCAACCATTTGATTCTTCTTTGATCAACAATCAAAGTTGATCCGTGTTTGTGAATACGAAAAATGCATTAGCTTGCAAGTTGAATCTAACAGTCTAATTTGAGTTGATCGCAGTTTGATTCGTGTTGGTGAATTCGGCCCTTATTCTAATAGGTTTAAATGAGTAATTAATTTAAGTCAGTAAGTAATTAATAGTAGTTAATCTGATCTCCTGAATTTCATATATTTGTATTCTTAAATCTTAACACAATCAAAAAAAAAAAGAAAACGAAGACGCCACTGCAAAGAATATGGTGAGTGGTGTTTCGTTTATTCTTTTTTCAATTGTGAGGAGTATGGGGCGCCGTTTGGAAAAAAACATTTCAGGTTTTCCTCGTGGTTTTTCGGCCAATTTTGGTTACAATTTGTACAATGTATCATAAAGGAAATTTCCTATGTAATATATAAGAAAAATCATTGCATAAATTGGCCAAAAAAAGCAGCGCAAAACATATCGGTCTATTGAGTAATTAATGCAATAATTTGTCTTATATGTTATGTAAGAAATTTTCAACTTGTTTTGCGCTGCTGTTTTTGACAAGTTTGTACAATAATTTGTCTTATATATTATATAGGAAATTTCCTGTGTTTTGCGCCACTTTTTTGACTAATTTATGCATTAATTTGTCATATATATTACATAGGAAGTTTCTTGTATGATGTATTGGACAATTTGTAGTTTAAATTGGCCGAAAAAACATGTGGAAAACCCAAATTATATTTTTCCAAACGGCGCCCTATAAAGTAGATCTATTATAGGCCTACAGTCGTGAACTTGTCCAGAACCAAAATAAAACTTGGGAGGTGAAGAGAAAATGAGAGTGCAATTGCGTACGCATGTCCATGCGTTAGATTTCGGCCACTTGGCTTAGTCGTTTTTGGCGCAGGAGGTCTTCTTGGATTTAATTTCAGGAGCGATTAAATGGGCCACAGTCTCGCCATCGTTGTGACGTTTCTTTGAAACTGTATTGCCCGGGCGCTAAGCCGCGGTGATGGGCCCTGCCACTCGTAACACGCTTCGGCTTTAATACCTCGAGTATACTGAAGTTTTGATTTTGATTTTTTGAATCTGATTTGATTTTAAAACACTTTTGCGGTTCAACACGAGTTTTGTATAATTTGATATTTCATGTTTTCTGCCTTGATGATTCACTATTAATAAGCTGAAGTTTCAGTAATTGCTCCGGACTTAGCCTAATTATATTAATTTTTGAAAAAAAATCGCATTACTCAAAAATTCGATGGTTTACTGCAGGGTTTCTCTAACTTTTTCGTTTTGCGACGCCGCTGAAAAAAAAATTTTCTATGCAACCCCATTATGGATGCTTTCACGTCACAGTTGTCCATGTACCGGAATTTGTTCCGGCAGGAATACATAGATTTTTTTAGGAACAAAAGCCGCAATGGAACTTTTTTGTGGCTAACAGGAACAGGAATTCCGGTTGACCGTTTAAAAAATGTTACAGAACTCTTGTCTTGATTGTTTGTTTCAATTTGCATCTTTTTGCTGAAAAAGTTGGTTAACTAGGTATAGATTCTGTGTGTATGATAATTTTTCATATTGGTATTGACATAATCGGTATTTACCTTGACTAAAAATAATCATAAACTGAATGATGACACTTCCTGCTATTGTTGTAGATGAGGAACATTTAGGAATTAGGAATTGTTTTTTTCTAAAATTTAGGAACGGATCGGAATAGGAACAAAGGCTTTAGGTTGGGAATGGAATTAGGAACAAAATTCTTTATTCCGGACAACTCTGTTTCATGTGAATGATATTTAAAGCGTTCCCCATTGCAAATTCTCAAATGCTTGTCATTGCTTATGAATTTTTTTTGCAGCAACATTATTTTCAAGCAGCATCGCGAGGCAACCCCGCGATTGGTTTTATACAAGATCGTCTATTGAATGTCCAGCGTAAACTGGCTAAACTACAACGAAACTCCGTATCTACCATCAACACCAACAATAAAAACTACAGCGTTGATGATGAGAGTAAGTAGATTTTAAAAGATGTGTTTGTTTGGACAAAAATACTGAATAGATCTGATTTGAAAAAATTATTACTAAAAGTAGCTGAGAAATAGAGCATGATCTTGTGAAATTTTGATCAATCAGAAAACCATGACTTACTGTGAGTTTTCACACTGTGTCATTGTTTTTCAGCAAAACCAGAAATTCATACCAACATAAATAATAAATACGAAATTTTGATATTCACAAAGAAAAGCATTAATTGCGAGACAGCGTTACCTATCAACCAAAGTTTTGAAATCAGGAGCTCTACGTATTCAAACACGCATAATTATCTGGCGCCAACAATTTTCATAAACAATTCCTTTCGTAAAATTTGAAAAAAATTTTTCCGGTGAAATTACAGTCGAAAAATCTTTGAGTCAGAAGTTGCTTTTTCGTGGTTTTCTCTAGAATTTGAAATAACATTTAAAACTGCTGAACGCTATTTGAAGTGTATACCAAATCAACTGGGTCTGAAATCGTTCCATTGCGTACCCAATGCATCTATTCAATTTTAAACAGTGTGCACCGTTCCATCCATGTTCACTTTCAATCATTTTACCCTTGCCGAAAAGCAATTCTATTTATGTGGATGCAAACATTTAACCTAATTTTGCAAACATTTTGTAAATGTTTAGGTCCAGCAACTTCTAATGTGGAAAGGGCTACCACAATGTGAAGATGCTCTTGCGTGGCTCAAAACAAATACTGAGCTCTGAAGTGCAGTAAAGGAAAAGATGGGGTGCACTTTAAAGTGCAGAAGGGATTGGATAATGGGAAGGGAAAGCCCTTCGATCAAGCAAATCTTTGAAAAGGTTCCTTGTTTTAAAGGAAATAATGGGTTTGCTTGGGTAAGTTGTCAAACTTTTGAATTTTTTAGTTAACGAAAGCCCCGCTTGCAGTTGCTACAAATACTTTGGCAACCTGTATTTTAAAAACACATTATTGGCTGGAAAGGTTCATAATCATTCTACTCCGACTTCCAGCTGTTTTTCATTTTTAGAATGTTTGATTTACTACTACTTATCAAAATCTTGTAAACTTCCAGGGGAGGACCCCTTGAGCGACCCCCAAATATCCACACATGTAATCGAGACTGTGTACAAAACGCTATTCCTGTTTAAAAGAACAAAATTTAAAGTAAATCCCGTAGAAACTTGATCCACATGGAGCGATTTTACACAAAACTAAAACTAAAGTAGTTGTTACAGCAAGTTGAATTATTGTGCATTTTTTGCGTAAACAAGTTTGTTTTTGTGCTTTTCTCTTCGAAAGTCAAATTCTCTTCAGTAGATCCTAATTTGGGTGCTTGTTAATCTTAATAATGATTTTGTTCTATATTATCCACAATTAAATAGAATTGTTTCTTTTATGTTAAATTTCCTTTTTGTAACTTTGTGCCAATGTATTAGTAATAGGTATTAGTCACGAGAAGTTTTTGGGAAATTCTTATCGACAATAACAATTTCTTAATGTATTTTTTTCTCTTAAATTTTTGCTTGTTTTAAACACCCCTGAGTTAACAACTTCTCATGGTCTATTTGGACTTGAGTGGTAGAAAGAGTCGACCGCATGTGCTTACTGTTTGATTCTGTTTAGTAAGCTGTAAGTTCCGTTAGGTCGCTAGAACAGTTGAAAACCGCTACGCTCATTGGTTGTCATTATTCTTCGTGTATTCTGTTTGATTGGTGGAAGACGAGACGTAACTTTGTTTGAATATTACGTTTGGAGTTATAAACAAGGGCCCACATTGTCCAACTTTGAACCTATCAAGGGCCAATGTAAAAGCTAGAGCCTCAATTCGATGCAAATTTAAAACAAACTTCCCCTAAGATATCACCTTGCAAAAATGTTATAGTCTTTGTTGATTGCCCCCTGTAATTGGATGAGCCCCGGGGTCATTTGACCCCCGCTCGTATAGACCCTGCAGTTATTTGGTTGCAGAAATTGATGTTGAGCTGCTAAGTTATGCAGCGAAGCGAAGGTCTGATGTATGGCATTAAACGTGGATATGCTCTATGGGGCCTTCTTTTGATTTTTCTTATTTGCTTAGCTTTCCGAAACTTCGTAAGCAACAATAAAATAGCAGCTGCATCTTCAGCCTATATCGTAATTTATTACTTCAATCAAGATTTGGCCCACCCAGAAAATTTAGGTTGCGCGACTGCAGTCACTCGCGTGAAAAGTAACTATATATGTAATGAAACGCGCGTCTTCCGAAAAGTGAACACGCGCGATAGTGGGTGCCTGTGTGAAAGGGAGTTTATAAGAAACGATCAGACAGATCAAAGAAAAGGAAATACCATTAGCCTACACAAAGAAGATTTCTATTAGCAGTAAAAAAATGAAAGCGCAAAAAACAATTATTTCGAAACTCCGAAAAGGCAACAAACTACCGTTGTGAGGTTAACTTCATGACTAAACCTCCCTAGGGAAAGTCTGGGAAAAAAACAACAACATGAAGGAAATGAAAATGATAAGAATTGCATTCCATACTTAATCAAAACAAAAGATGAAACTTGCTGTAACATTCCCTAAAATTGACGTCATAAGTCATTAGAACTGCGGTACAGGCAATGACTGCAAAATTAAATACGTTCACGTCCAGTTGATCAGAAAACAATGTTGGCTAATGGTATATTATATTACCGATATCTGACGACTGGTAAATTTTAATTATGTTGCAAAAGCGAGTTCAATCCCGGAAACATAAGAATCATGCCGCGCTTGCTACAGGTAATCAACTATTTGGCTGACTTTTGGCACTGATCCTTCTAGCCAAGGCAATCCATCCACAGTTTTGATTTAGCACGTGATTTCAGTGGTTTCAAAAAACTTCTTATGAACAGGCAATTAACGGTTTGGCGTTTTCCCACAAATAAAAGAGTATACCCCTGTGGTTTCATACCTATTTTTTACATCTGCCTCGGCCCTGGGCTTTTAGATCTTCTAAATACTAAAAACAATTTTTATAGTTTTCGCAGGTGCGGAATGATGTCAAATTGCTGTACCCGGAAAAGCAAAGTGACAGCATTTCCAGTGATACCTGTAAAAAGTTCTATATGGTAGAAAAGTCCAACTTAAGGGACAAAACCACAGCCAACCTAGTCGAAGAGATCGACAACTTTATGGTTGATACGGAAGAGTACAATGGTATGTTTATAAATAATTGTGTACCATTCCATAATCGATTTTGAGTTGAAGCAATTCGTTTTTAATGCATGACATTGAATCTATTGCATCCTTTCTAGACGCAGTGAGCAACGTCGCGCTGTACTTGCTCCCCAACCTTTTGCCGGCAAGTTACTTAAAAGGAGTGGGTTCCAGCAAAAGATGGAGACCCAGCCTGGTGGAATGCCGGCGAAATTTCATCGATGTGCCGCCTGTAGGTAATATGGAAATATTTTGAAAGGGGGATGTAACTAAAACTGACATTGCCTTTTTTCGACGGCTTATGCAAGTAAACTGGCTATTATTTGTCCCAAATTGCACCAAAATAATCACCACTTTTTGTTTTGCGGGCCATTTTATATCCAATTTTTAGCTTATCATTTTTTTACACGAAAAATCGCGTTTAGTTTGAACTGGTTTGAACCAACAGGGCGAACCAAACACAGCTCCCGGCAGTTCGGCTCGGCAGCTCGGCTGTTGCAATGCGGAGGAATGACAGTTTCAGTTTTTGGGACCGGTACTTGGTAGTTTGAAATTTTAAGCATTTTTTATTTTCTTTTTTTTTAATTATGAAGAATCAAAAGCAACTATAAATTTGTTAGTCTGGTCGTTCTTTCCGATTTAGACCCTTAAATTATGGCAATATGAGCAGATTTGTTGCGTTCTTACAATCTCATTATCAATGTTTTCGTAAAATAGTAACTACATTCTGACTTAAATCACGCGTTAATAAACTTTGTCGGCCCTCGCGATTTGATCGTTCACACTTCATTACTTTTGTGAAACATTAGATTATGACATAACCCCTGCTGTTTTTGTTTTCCGCTTAAATTAGTTTGCCCTGTTGTCACTTTCTATTTATAATCATGCTCTGATGAAGGACAGTCGAGTTGTCCGAAAACGTTCAGCGTATTTTATTTTCCGTGTGTTATTTTGTAAATAATGCGAATACATAATGCTAAATGTTCTCCGATTATTAGCTGTTGCTGCGGTGCGGTAGGTCTGGGGTTCGATTCCCGGACCGGTCAAATCGGCATAGTGTCGCCAACGGCTCGCCACCGTTGCGACGTTTCTTCGGAGCTGTGTAGCCCAGGCGCTAAACCGCGGAGATGGGCCCCGCAATCGTTACACGCTTCGGCGTAATACCGCGAGTATAATGAAGATTTGATTTTTTGATTTTGCTACCATTTGGATATTGAAGATCTCCTCTCTACCAAAGTTATATCATTATCAGAAACTCAAAACATTGAAATAGGCTTTCGCCAGTAACTTCGACAAATCTGCCAGTCCCGCATTGCAAAAAAAATCCTTAGAAAAACGCTGGAAAAATCTTGCTCGTTGCGTACGCAATAAGATGTAAATGATAATTTAAAGCATTGTTTTGTCATTTAAATACATGGAATTGAAAATTTAAAAGATGCTTTTTATCCAGGAACAAAACTTGTTTTAAACAAATATAACTATGTATAAAAATATTTAATAAAAAATGGTTTATATCGCTTTAAAAACGAATTTTTAATGAAAAGCTTTTTTTCTGTTCGTGTTTCTGTCGCTTGCCTTAGTTTCAGCACGCAGAAAAGAAGCTTGATGGTTATATTGAAGTAGTGGCGTAAAGGCACATAGCTATAGCTCTGGGGCGCCCCCTTGTGGGTGAGGAAAATCGAATAACTTTTCAAAATGTTTACTCTAGCTACGCAACTTGCTGATATCCTCCGGCCTTTCGATTAACATATCACAAAATCAAAAAAAAAAAAAAAAAAAGACATACCCATAAAGGGAGGATAGCCAGCGGAAAACTTCCAAAGAAACATTTTGTCATTTAAAACACACCCTTACCAAACCATTCCTCACTACAGAAATTAAAAACAAAAAAAAACAAAACAGCAGACTGCATACAAACTCGTGCAACAAGTTCGACTACATAGTCTGACTATCACAGTTCATGCTGCTGGTGAGAACTGTGTATATGGGCCCTGAGGTATTCCCGCGTTTTTTACTACGAAAATCTGCTGTTTTATAAAAAGCTCAATCACTCAAAAAAGTAGTCGGAATTTTTTTTGACAAAGTGGTTTCAGGTTGCAGTAGCAATAAAGTCCTACATTTTGAACAAAAGTTTCAAAAAGTCAATTTTTGCTACACCCCCCTTCAAGTATAAGAAATTTATGAACTTTTACATGATAAAGCATGTGTATTGTGTAATTCGTAAATGTTATCATTCATTTTCTTGTAAAACTAGAGGTAGATTCTGTGTATGCATTCACAGGTTTTCAAGAATTTACAATTCTGATAATATTAAGCAGTAAGTGTGGCTTCAGATTTCCCACCTCTACATCCACTTCTTTTTTAGCATTAAATAATTTTCAAAAAAATGTTAAAGTCTTATAGAAGCCAAGAATGAAAAAAGAACTATGGTAATGATTCCTGGAGTAGTTTATGTTAATGTAACTTTTCATTTTAGGAGGTCTGTTGCGTGGACGAATACTTAGAAGAACGTGCTCGTCACAGCACGGAAGAGCATCCGTGGCAGCCACAACTTTTAATCATTGGAAATGTAATGAAACCCAAGAGAATTTTAGCAATTGTCGATTTGTTACACTTTCAGAACATTACTAGAAGCGGTGGCGGTTTGTTTCGAAACATTTTTTTGGGTTTAATCTACAGTACCCTCTAACGACCAATCTACCGTGGTATTTTATACAAAAACAATGGTTTGCCATCAACTCATCTCACGACCATAACATAAAAAAAATTAAGTGAATGAGTTGATGGCACGTTTTTTAAACAAGTAGGCCTACTCTGGCGTAGTTGTTTAATGTACCAATCGGCAACTGCACTATTTGGTGTGATAGCATTGCATCAACACTTTGAATACCGTTGATGGTTTTTCAAACAGAGAAAACTTGAAGATAATGAGTAATCATAGCCCTATTTGACTGTTACAATGGTTAGTTTAACCGCAATAGATTGATGCCTTTACCATTTTTCTTTTGATTTTATAAAGGTGTTTCATTGCTTCATCATACCCAGTGGTGAAGTTGCCGATTGGTTTTAGCAAACATTTTTTCAGTGAGCTTGTTTGTCATTTGCCAGTATTGCTTGCTTTCTCGCTCAGCTTGTTTTGTAAGTACAGCAACATGATTTACTGTAAATAATGCGCTACTGTTCACGATTAAATGAATATGCTAGCTTACATTTTTTACTTTTGGTCTGTTTTACATTATGCGTTTGAATTAATGAAGGCTTAATATAGCAGGTACAAAAGTCGTACATTGCTCAATTATTCGTGCTGCTTGTTTTTTGCTGGCTATGTATTGTTTTGCAATATGTTGCTTTTGTTTCGTGACGTGTTGTGAAAACCAGTGGTAAAATTGCATTCAATTTCATCAACATGATTGAGTTTTTAAGCAATGTAAGTTTTCTACGCATTTACTAGCTAAAGTGATATTAACAAAGCTGTGCCAGTTTGGTATGGAGCTGCTATAGCATTTTAAGCTAAACACAATGGTTTCCGCTTTTTTGTTTTGCCCAACTTGCGATGTCCTTGGTTGAATCTAATAATGCAATTTATGAAATGAAATTAATGCCTTTACTTATCGCGAAAAAATGCGCTTGTAGATTGCAATTAAATTCACGATTCAGTTTGACCACTTCACTGGTTTGTTCAATCGATATACTGTATAGATAGTCGCTACATTCAGATTTTTTCAATTTGATAAACCGTTGCACTTAATTGGTGACTAAGCGAAGTAAGCATAAAACAACCAAAGTAGACACTTGCAATAACAACTAACTTATGGTGGTTTTTGTGGTTGTGCTGATCATTTTGCTGGGGTAGTTTTTTTTTTTTTTTCGGTCATTTGTTGGTCATTCACCGATTTTTTTTCGCAATAACCGAAATCTTCTAAACTTTTTCGGTCACACTAACCGTAAATGAAATTGCAAGTGACGCACAAATATCCGTATTACAGTCACTACAAAACCGAAAACACCTTTATTTGGAGATAGATCACTTAAACTTTATACTCAGACCAAAAAAATTAAAGTGACCGAAAAAAGAAATGCGTAAGACTGCTACAATTGATCACATGACTGAAGTAACTAGTTGAAAACAAAAATAGAATTCAACTGACATAATTACAATGCTTGTGATAACCAAATATTGTTTGATTACTTTAACGTTTCCATTTAGGTAGTTCAATCAATATAAGAGCTTGCGGAAATCAAATTTTTGGCATCAATTAACCATTACATTTGTTTGATTCAACCAGTGCACGCAATTCCAATAACCAAGCAAAAAGTTATTTTAACCGTTTAATGTGATTATTTTGACTAAATAATTTACTCGCAACAACCCGTTATCCAGCTTCAGTTAACATTCATATTTGGTTGATTCAACCAACAAACCTATTACCAAGTATCTTCATTTTAACCACTTCATGTGGTTGTTTCAACCAATATAAACGATTTCAACAAACAAATAATTAACTTAAAATAAATCACAAGTTTGGTTAAATAAACTAAAAAAAAACATTCGTTACAACCAAATTTTTTAGTAAACTCTACCAAGCCTGTTGGCTGGGTTAAGCAATAAAAACAGTAGCAGCAACCTAAAGTTAAGCCTAGATCAACCACTGCATTTCGTTAAGTCAAATCAAAAATTACTTAAAGCAATCAAACATCTTGTTTAATCCAACCGCTTTATTTGGTCGGTTAAACCCATTTAATTGTTTACAGCAACAAAATATTTGGTTTAAGTTAACCACTACATATAGTTGATTCAACCAAAAAAGCTACTTGTAATGACCAAACATTTCGTTTATTTCAACCATTAACTATGAGTTACTTAAACTGAAAAGATCATTTGTCTTGACCAAAAATATGGCTTAAATTAATTATTGCAACTTGTCAATTCAACCAAAAAAAACACATGTAATAACTGAGTGGTTTGGTTGGTTTGATCTTTGCTCATGGTTAGTTCAACCAAAATAAACGTTTGAAACAAAAACGTAAATCGCTTAACCTAATGGTTATTATTTGATTGATTCAATCAAGAAAATCACTTGAAGCAACCAAATATTTGGCTTAAAAAAACCAAGAGACTTGGTTGATGCAACCAATTATATTACTTGCACCAACTACATGTTGTAGTTGGGTTAATATAGCAATTGGTTGCTATAACTAATATTAACAGTTCAAACAACCCAACTGAAGAGTTAACACAACCAATATTTTTGATATACCTTAACCGCTTATTTTGTTTACCTAAATCAATTTTATCACTTGATTTCACCAAAAATTTTGGTTTTTAGATAACACGTTTTTGTTTATTAATCAATTTTACTGCTAAACTTGACCAATTTTTTGTTTAACGTTAACCAAAATAATGAGTTGGACACAAATTTTGGTTGCTATGACCAACTTTTATGGTTGTCTTGACCAACTTTTTTCATTGACGAATGAAAAATTATTGTACTTTTAACCAAACATTTAGGTTAACGTAACCGAGGTATATGGTTATTTCAACTGACTATGATGGTTATCTCAACCAAATATGTTGGTTAAATACGACAGAAAAATTGCTCGTTTTTACTATAAAATTGGTAAAGTTAATCAGTTTTAATTGTTAAATCAACCATTTTCGTCATTCCATTTTTTTGTTAGATTAACCAATAAAATGAGTTGGACACAGATTCTGGTTGAGTTAACTAATTTATGTGGTTGTGCCAACCAACTTTTTCTCTGAGTGTAGAACTTTCGGTATTGTTGCATCGCATCGTAATGAAAGTTTCTCGAGATTAAACTACAAAGTTGAACAAAACAGAAATATATGATAGCAATTGCGGCAAGCTGCTCCGCACGAAGAAAAGTCGGTTAGTTTTAAAAATAAAAGGTTTCTTTTTTCTGCAATCGTCAAGGGGGTGGTGGCTGTCCACAGCAAGTGTAGTCCATGTCAACAGTTCAATTTCATTAGATTGTTTTTATGTCTTGGACTAATTTTCGCCCCGAAAAAGGGGGTAGCTGCCCTCTTTTGGTTACCGTATGCTAGTTAAAGAAAATAAGGTAGGTTCCTAATCGGCAGAAATAGGGCTTATCGGCTCTAAACACTCGGCTTATAGTATCGTATTACAAGAACGCTACTGAGCTGAACTACAGTTCCTATAGATTTCCAAAGCACAATGGCATATCAGTAGGATACTTCACAGAGCCGGCGGCAGAGCAATCGACTTGGGGGGGGGGGCAAGAACAGAACAGAACAGAACAGAATTTATTGTTGATTCGCCTTGACGTAAACTTAATAAGCACTCACAGAATAAAACAATGAAATTTAGCAAGACCAGGAAGCATCGAAGAACCCTAAGGTTTTCTAGTCTAGATGCTTCCTGATTTTGTTGTGAGATCAAAATTTAAATGTTTTGATAAGGGCAAGCGTTGATAAGGGCAAGCGTTTATAAGGGCAAGCGTTTATCAAGCTTGATAAGGGCAAGCGTTTATCAAGGGGGGCCAAAGTTTGAAATTAAGCACAACAGCCACACTTGTCTTCAAAAAAGTGAGCTTGTTAATGGAGGGGGCCAAGCATGTTGATTGGGGGGCCAGGCCTTCACTTGACCTTACAACTAAAATAAGCAAACTCTTTATCTGTATTATGCTTTTCCGCAATACTAATTCACCGAATAGGCAGTCCAAGCAACCTTTTGATCATGAATTTATTTCTGACTTTTATATGGATAATGATGTAGGCCTAACAAGTAACAATAGCAGCCTAGCCGTTAATAAGAAAGGACTTTGATCACAGAAAACGCTGCTACTCAAACGACCTTTCTGAATCTTAGTTTAAAGCATTTCAGATTTTGATACTAATTATGATATTTGCTAACAAGTAAAAATTTTGGAAATTTCAAGGGGGCCCGCCTTCCCCCCCCCTTAAATCCGCGCATGGTCGTAGCCTCAGTTCTACACCTAACTGTAGCTGTCACAAAATTGAGTGTGCCTGAACCCTGAACATATTTGGAAACCATATAACTGATGGTGTAGGCTACTCCGGTCAGAAGATATTTGCTGCTTCGATCGCAACCCTCTGCTGGTGCGATCGTCGATAAACTTGTGCATTCTGTTTACTAGCTCTTTTAGAGCTGGCAGCCTAAGCTCTGCTTTTTGAAAGCGATCAAGCCGACCTCCTCTTGTTCCAGAAAGTGATAGGTGGTTAGTTGCTTGTAGAAGAATGGAGAGAAACCATTTCCTTATGGTGGTAAATAGCCTACAAGTTATGTCAACTTTTATTAAGATTGCTTTGATTTGACCTGTGATGCTTCCATCCCAGATTAGTAGACTACATGTGGTTTTAACTTTTCATTTAAAACCGCTAGTGCTTTTCTTACTGGTAATTGTCTGATCCTAACAGCCTAGTTTAGCTCAAAAATTAACAGAGAAAAATATTGCCAGGGCACATCGACTCATGGAGTTGGCCGAGTGGTTATAGTGCATCAGACTCCGGAGCTAATTTTGCCGGTACGATACGTAACTAGGTCGCCTTCCATGATGCCTGTGGCCTATGCTTCTAAGCTAAGCTGCAAATATGCGGCTGGGAAAAAATATTGCCGGAACGCAAAGTCAAAGTTTTATGCAACGTAAAATTTGGAATCTGCTGAAAACTATTTTATTTCATTCTAAAAACAAAATGAGATATTGCTGAACTGAAGTCATTGAAATTCGAAATTGCCAAAAAGTAGAAGTAGGATCACAGCAAGATATGGGGACAAGCACACTGCTGTTATGGCTGACACACTACAACAAAAATCAAGTTACACAGTACACACTACACAGTAGGCCTAAGAATTACTAACTTCTCACAATGCAAAATTCATTATCAAAGAACCAACACAAACAGTAAAAAGGTATAAAAATCTATACAATGCCACAAAATACCAACAGTAAAAAGTACATGCAAAAAACGAACAGCTAAATTCAAAATACAAGGAAATTTTTACCTCAAAAAAACAAAAAGTAATTTGTAAACGTCAAATGCAAAAAAACTTCCCATGTATACACTTGGGCTAAGACATAACAAAACGTTTGGTAAAAATTCTGAAAAATTTAGCAAATATAACCTAATCAGCTAGGTTCAGGGCAGCGAACTCCGTACATTTTTTTATCGAGTTCGAGTTCAGCATTTTCATTTTTGAGAGTTCAAATTTGAGTTCGGTGAAAATTTATCAAGTTCTTTCGAGTTTACAAGAAAAGTGATTATCTTGAGCATGGCGCAAGTCGTTTTGAATAAAAACAAGTGATTATTGAGTAAAATATTTTCGAGTTCGAATTCAAATTCTCAGCCCAGAATATTTACAAGTTCGAGTTTTTGGCTCAGACTTTTTTCGAGTTCGGCGAAAAGGTCGAGTTCGTTTGAGTTCGAAGCCCTGGCTAGGCTATATGATGGCGTGAGAGTTTGTAATAGCCTACAACTTTTTATATTAAAATTAACGCGAATTTCTAATCTAAACATAATTATAACATAAATAGGCCTAACCAGATGCCATTTCGTTACAGCCATAACTTGAGCAAAGCAATCTAATTTTGACAGCTACAAGTCAAAAGAACATGGCTTTAAAACATCATATACTCAAATAAATGTCAAGTTTCAAGAGGGAAGCCAGCAATATCTAGCAAATGTAGACTTGAAAGCGTCAATTGATTTTTTCAGATTTTAGTTCTCACGTAAGAAAACTAAGATAGATAAATAGATACATTTTTTCAACAGAAATGAGTATAAAAGACAACGACAAGCACAGCTACACACGACAAGGATATGAAAGATTCGAGACAACTACTCAAAAATGTAGAAATGGATAAAAAATACTGATGTTTAGCGGAGTGTTCGGCTTGGATTGTACTGCGAAGATTGAGCAGAAGATACAGAATCGTATCGCAACATCTTTTGTTGCATATCCTGCAGACGAAGATCTTTCAAATGAAGAAGGTGTTCCAAACGACGAATCTTAACTTGCAATATCTAAAAATATAATCCAAGCTGTAGCAACGAATAGCAATTCACGTAAAATTAATACATAACAAATTGGCTTCTCACTCTGGTCTGTTTCGTCTCTAGTAAATTAATCAGATGAGGTTGAAAACTTAAAAAAAAAAATTTTAGTAATAGGCTATAGGCCTATTATCACTACGGCGATTTAAAGTCACAAAAATTACTTTTTTGCTGGCTCCAATTATCACAAAAGGCGTGGAACCAAAATTTCACGGGTGTGGGGCCAGTATTTAAGAAGTTATAAAGTTACGAAAAGTTACTTTTTGTGTTACATTTAATTTTTTTGGGTACAAAGTTTTCTGTGGTATTTTTTGCCCAATTTTCCTTTTTTTAATCTTTTCTTGCTACAATTAGAATGGATTTACGATCTGCATAATGCATTAAGGTGGTTACTGGTTATATTCTAAACATAAAGCCCTTTATCTTCTAGTAACGCAATGGCATCTTTGCGATATCAACACTTTGAATTTTGAAAAGATTGATTAAACTATTCCATTGATTATTTTTTGTCTATTCTAAAACCGAAGGGTTAAAATGAACATCGTAAATGAGTATAGTTGGAATACTGGTTTTCAACAACGATAGAAGAAAAAATAAAGTTATTACAGCCAGGTTTCGATCAAATTTATCAGAATTAACTGAGCTAATCTAAAAAAAATTTTTGAGCTAGAAAACATATCAGCGGTAATTCATATCAGCAAACAGTGTGCTAAAATGAGTGTTTTTATGTGAAAACCGTAAAAATCCGTTAACTAGTAGGAGCGGAGTACCAATTAGGCCCCTTAGACGTCGGCGGCCCACCTGTTTTGGCCAATTCTTGGGTGCAACACTGGTATGGAGCAACTGTAATTGCATTGCTCGAGTTTTTTGAAAAAATGTTATGATGGATATTACTACAATGAGTCGTCAAGAAGTTGCTCCTGCTGTAGGATATATGGCTTGCGTCAAAGATGCCAACCAACAAAGGCTGCAGCAGAACGCGGTTTTTCCATGGTGAACAAGCTACTTGCGAAAGACGGAAACTTTTTACCAGAGAATGTTAAGCACAATAAATGCGTGCACTATAATTTGACCACTAAGAGACTATTTTATTGTTTTTTAGCATAGACTGCTGTTATTTTTCATTTTGTGCTGTTATTTAAATCAAGTCACTTTTTGGTTGCTTTTTTGCAAAAATTAGGTCACGTTTTCAAGTTTTTTAGGTCACAAAAAATCGCCCTAATTATCACACAACAAAGAAATTATGGACAATCACTGGCAGAAAAAAATAATAGGCCTATAATCTTGAGAGGTGTCTGCACTACTGAAAGCAGCAAATTACCCTTTTTTACCTGCACAGTTTCCTGCGAGGCAAGCAGAGCTTGCTCCTTTTCTTCAAGAATTAGCCTTGTCTGGCTGTCCAAAACACTTAAATTGAGCTGGGCTAAAGGCACTGGATTTTTAATCGTGTATTCTGTGTCCATGGCGGAGGTATTGTCTCCTTCCATAGCCTGAGAGCCTGAATAAATGGTGAAAGATGACAATTAATTTGCAATCAAAAATGTTCAAATAACGAGTTTACTGCAGTGCATATTTAATACAATGCACACAAAAATGCGCTCCCATATTTCATAACGCTTCGTGTTTTAAAAATATCAACTGTATCCAATCAAAAAATCACTTTTTGCATTAGTGCTTACGCCTACAAATGTTTATGGGGCAGGACTATTTGACGTGAGACGATTCGGCGTAACCGACTCGTCGTTGGGACGAGTCGACATTGGAGTTATTAGAGTTAGGGTAGCTTAATACTTGGGTGATATTGCAGTTAGGGTAGCTTAATACTTTCACCGAATCGTCTCAACGCCGAGACATCCCAACGTCGAGTCGGTCACGCCGAATAGTCGCGTACTGAATGTTTCACCCTGAACTCGTGAGGAGGTAAAAGGTGATTTAACACAATAACATTGGAAAGACCCAGGCAAATATGCAACTATCAATCAGTGGTTATTGCCCCTATTGTGTCATCAAAATTCCCGCTTCAATAAAGAAGATTCAGTGAAACGAGAAAACGTTTTGTAAATCGATGAATCGATTGCAAAATCTAAAACGCAACATCTGGCAAGTCCGTGTTTTATAACAAGCGTAAGTTAGACAAACTTCTATAATATCACGGCAACGGCCTATATGGCAATCCCAGCAGTAGGTAGTACCTTCGGAGGTTCTGGCGTTGTAGTAAGGTCTGCTCTCAGGAGTGGTTCCTTTCTGTAAAAATACAAGTAAATAATTAATCAGGGATATACCTGCCACATATTAACACATTATATGAAATAACAGATATTACCGTAGTCGTTTGGTGGCATATAATTTGAAAGCTGAGTGAAGTAGAAAACAAATTTGCGGGCTCGCAAGCATTATATATTAAGTTTTAAGTGAAAGTTCTTCATTTTTACTTTTGAGAATTCAGGTGAGTTCAGTAAGACCAGCAGAATGTTCATTTCTCAAAGTTTTTCATCTGACAATCTTCAGAGAAAATCGTCAGAAAATCACTTTTTCTGACGATTTCTCCCGAAGAGTGTTCTACTGAACCTTCTACTTCACTCAGTCACTAGAATTTTATTCTTAAAGCTTTTCAGCAGTTGCAATAACAAACATTTCTCCTGAAGCTTTTATTCTTGAAAATGCGAATATAACACGGAGCGACAGTGTCTGAAAGAGAGAAACAAAGAGCGACAGTGTCAGAAAGTTGGAAAATTCAAGAAAAGAAACGACAAAACGGAAAAAAACCAAGCATACGAAAAGAAGAAAAAAGATGAGAGAGAAAAAGACAATATACAATACACATGGCCATGACACCCGTTACTGTGGTTATCAACTTACCATACTTGCAATTAAGCAAGTTAAAATAAAAATCTCACCTGTCCTTTTCTTGCTTTCATTAAA